>CAWUFW010006609.1:0-600000 GCA_963921515.1 Calotriton arnoldi
ACAACAGACTCACACCCCACATGACCCATCACAGACATAGCAACACCCAAGGAGCCACGTCTGCATGCACAAGCCACACTGAATATAGTACCACACGGCAGCCACTGTGCAACTCATCACACACAACCGAAACACCATTGAAGTCCTGTCCATGTAGCCCCTACTGCCTGTCAACCACACACCCCACAACTACGCCTATGTAAGACAAACAACACTAGACGCAACAGAGCGGAACAACATAAATGCACACGAACACCACTGAACCCATCAAACACACAGACACACCATGCACATACAACATACCATCCATCCCATCCGTCAGCCCCAGTCTCATGAAAGGCATGTCATCCGCACAGCTGCCACACATACAGCAGTCACGCTAAGATACATGCCCATGACCAACCATGTGCCAGAAGTCAATGAAGCGCACGACACACTGTGAGCAACAACACACAACATGGGCCACACCCCCCCGAGCACTGCAGTGATGCACATGGCACAGGGCAGCACGCACACCAAGGAGATGGGACAACTGCAATACGTTGGCTGGCACACAACCATCACTCACTCATAACGATGCGTCCAATGCCATGTCCAGTAATCACAACAGACAGCAAATATGCAGGCCATGTCAAGCATGCACACACCTCAAACCATGCACTGTCATGCTGCCACAACACATGTCACGTTCGGCACCCATGGCTCACAGCATGTACCCCAAAAGCATATCCCCTCCCAAATGCGAATCTGGGGCATGGCCCCCATGTTGCCATATGCGTTCCTAAGCGTTCCATTTGAACCCCAAAAGCATATCCCCTCCCAAATGCGAATCTGGGGCATGGCCCCCATGTTGCCATATGCGTTCCTAAGCGTTCCATTTGAACCCCAAAAGCATATTCCCTCCCAAATGCGAATCTGGGGCATGGCCCCCATGTTGCCATATGCGTTCCTAAGCGTTCCATTTGAACCCCAAAAGCATATTCCCACCCAAATGCGAATCTGGGGCATGGCCCCCATGTTGCCATATGCGTTCCTAAGCGTTCCATTTGAACCCCAAAAGCATATTCCCTCCCAAATGCGAATCTGGGGCATGGCCCCCATGTTGCCATATGCGTTCCTAAGCGTTCCATTTGAACCCCAAAAGCATATTCCCTCCCAAATGCGAATCTGGGGCATGGCCCCCATGTTGCCATATGCGTTCCTAAGCGTTCCATTTGAACCCCAAAAGCATATCCCCTCCCAAATGCGAATCTGGGGCATGGCCCCCATGTTGCCATATGCGTTCCTAAGCGTCCCATCTGAACACCAAAAGCAAAGTACAAACCAGACCCAGGATGGGCCAGGAGCCCGCATACACCAGAGTCACAATAAGTAGGGGCACAGCAACACACCCATCGGCATGGCCAATCCGTCCCATGCCACATGTGCACAGCACACAGTCCCATTGCCAAGCACACACAACTACAGATGCTACAGCCACACACACGCCTCCGGGAAACCCATGTACGAGATTGCACGAACTGTTAATGTCAGACGACAAATACATACTTCGCCAGGTGCAACACAATAACAAATCTCATTCTCTCCACAGGTGACGAACTGCTGGATGCTGGGGATGGAGCCAGCAGCCAGCACAGCCAGCCTACAAGCCCCCAACGAGGACACACGGATCTGGAGGATCTGTCCTCCTCTTCGGACACGGACCACCAAGCAGGCCCATCTGGTGTGGCAGGGCCCAGCCGCTCCCCAGGACCCCTCCTACCCACCAACCCATCATCCAGGGCTGCTGAACATTCCCAGCCCCCTGCTGCCACTGTCGTTGCGGCCACACCCACGGTCATTGTGGCCACTACCACTGCCGCAACCGCCACCATCGCCGCACCGACCACCACCGCCGCCACCACCACCACGTCTTCGCTGGCACCAGCCCCAGCGCAGGTGGTGGCCCGGCCGACTGGATCCACCCTGGGAGCCACAGCGAGGACCGTGGTGAGCAATGTGGCTAGTGGGCAGGCCGGTGGCAGCAGGACTGGTAGGAGGAGCAGGGTCAGGGAAACGCCAGCCTCCCTGGGAGCCATGCCCTGCCTCAAATGTGCCAGAGTCCTTGGGGCCTATGAAGAGGCCCAAGGACAATGGGTCCGGTCTGCTTCAGACACGCGTGAGGTGCTGGGGGTGCTGAGGTCCATGGACGCCCGTATGGGCCAACTCGTGGACCTCATGGGCCAGCTGGTGGTGGCGGTGAGGTCACAGCCAGGGACAGCAGCTCCCCCTCCGCCACCACCTGCCGGGGCGCAGGGTGGAGCAGCAGTGTCCAGTTCCCCTCCGTCCACAGCCAGTGAGCAGACCTCAACCACCAGCATGTCGCAAGCAGGCACCCCCCCTCGCAAACGTGGAAGGGGCCGTCCGAAGTGGAAACAGATCTCCCGGGAGGACTTCGCACGCTCCAAACGCAAGTGAGGCAGCCAGCCAGCCTTCCGCCAGCCTTCCTTGACCAGCCACTGCATTGACTTGGACTACGATCCCACTCCACACAGCCATCTGGATGGCATGTGTGTGTTGGACTATGGACATAGAACCAGTGGGTACACCCTGAGCATCACGCAGTCATGACCGACAGCTCATTGTCACTGCACGCACCACTTTTGTCATCACCTTACACACAATCACATGTCACAGTTTGAAATAAATGCACCTTTTACACTAACTGCTGTTTGTGCCCTGTGTTTTATTTGTACGGAATACAACGGCCACCTTGGGCGGAAAGGCACCTGATGCGTGGCATGGCAATTGAATCCGGAGGACCTGTAGGGACCTAGGGGTGGGAGACAGAACAGGAGCACATTCAATGAGTGTGTCACACACCCATCACACAGTACATGTCAACAACTACAAGCAATGTACACACATCGCACAGAGCAATAGGGCACAATGCCACAGCCACCAACAGTGGCATACTACCCTGGCCATGGAGCGTTGACACACAGCACGCAGTGAACAAACGGCCACCCTGACACAGCACACACACACCTGCACAGATACAGCCACATCAGCCGTCGTACATGGACACTCACCGTCATGTGAAGTAGCGGGCGATGAGCTGCTGCCGCACATTACCAGCTTCCTCCTCTCCGCTGTCCTCCTCACTCGAGCTGTCCTGGTCTGCGGGCTGGGGCCCTGGTTGATCTCCGTCATCCACGATGAGGGGGATCTGCTTCCGAATGGCCAGATTGTGCAGCATGCAGCACGGCACCACTATCCGGCACACCTTCTGTGGGGAGTACGCCAGCGCACCCCCGGTGCGGTCCAGGCACCTGAAACTGGACTTGAGGAGGCCAAAGGTACGCTCGACCACACGTCTGGTCCTCCCATGTGCCTCATTGTAGCGATCGTCTGCTGGGGTGCGAGGATTCCTCAATGGACTGAGCAGCCATGCCCCATTCGGGTACGCAGAGTCACCTGGGTGTGAGGGACACAGAGAACCGTTGCTATTCCAACTGGACAGGGGACAGCATCGCACAACCAGCACGCTACACCACTCCACATACTCACCGACAATACAGCCACGATCCTGTTGCATATTGGACATCAGTCGTGGCAAGATGCTGTTGCGCATTATGTGTGCGTCATGGGCCAAGCCTGGGAACTTTGCACACACGTGGGTGATCACCATGTCCGCAAGGCACACCACTTGCACATTCAGGGAGTGCGTGTGCTTCCTGTTGCGGTACAGGTGCTCAGTGGCCTGTGGTGGAACAAGGCCGACATGTGTGCAGTCAATGGCTCCAACGACGTGTGGGATTCTGCCAAGGGCATAGAATGCACCCTTCACTGCCGCCAATTCACGAGCCCTGGGGAAGCGGATGTACCTGTTTCGGCACAGCATCATGGCTGCCAGTACATCCCTCAGCACCTTGCTGAACATGGGCTGGGACATCCCTCCTCCAATGCCCACTGTGTGCTGGAATGACCCAGTGGCGAAGAAATGCATGGCGGCCATCACCTTAGCCGTGGGGGTGACAGCAGTCGGATACACCCTGCGGGGACGGAGATGGGGTTCTAACATGGCACACAGTCGATGCAGGGTTGGCCTGTCCAGCCGAAACTTCCTAATAACCTCTGTATCGTCCATGTCCGCCAGCAATTGGTATGGGCGGTCAATGTTCGGTCTCCGCCTAGGGGACAATGGCAGAGGACACATGTCAAAGCAACACGACACATAGCAATTTCGCATACACATCACTGACATGACTGAGCAAGCACATGAGCCACAGCCCAGCTGTCAAGCTGGGACGGCACGGCCACAATACACTTACACAGGTCTCCCAACAATGGCAATGGCTAGTGATACAAACCACTGCCATGTGCATGCACATGGGGATCTAGGCCCCAATGACTTGCGGGGCGTGCTGATGGGGACTGACTGCATATCCGTCAAGCGGCAACGCCACGGCAACATGAATGTCTGCTGAGCATGGGACTGCTTCCGCGGCTGGATGAGTATGGCACACGACGACGACGATGTGGGCACAGGCTGAGCGGCCAAAACAAGTGGGACCTGTGGCACGAGGGGATATGAGACAGTAGTAGGTGTCAGCACTGCACCCTATGTACAGCACTGTACGGATCACACCTCCCGAAACATTGACAGGTGTCCACATTGACAGCCCCATGCCAAGACGGCTGTGTGCTTGCAGTCACACGTCACAGGTGAGAGGTTACATTGCACGTGCCAGGTGGCAGACGTACATAGTGGGAGCTGGCATGTGTGTGCATGTGTCTCCTGTTCAGGATCCACCAGATGGGCGCTGACTCTGTACTGACCATTGGACACAGCATGTTCCGTGGAAGGCTTGTGTGTGTGGGATGGTGGCACTGGATGTGCCTCCGTTGGGTGGGGGCCATGCACAGGGCGGGTACGTCGATGATTGCGCATTGTTGGTCACGGTGGGTGCACCAACTGAAGATGTGTTGCCCTGTGTTCAATTCCTATGTCCGCATGATGATGGACTGTAGATGTGGGCAGACTACACATTGGTCGATGTGCTGTCTATATGCATGTGCCTTCACACCAGGCACAGCTGCCCCTGCACATGTGACCCCTGCTGGACTCGCTGCTGGGTCTGTGGAGCTGATGCACCTTCTGCGCGTGGGGCGGACAGCTCTCCTCACTTCCCTCATTGCGCATGTCATGACTTTGCCGCAGGTGACATGGATCATGGAGGGCCCACATGTACGCGTGGGTAGGCTACACATGATTGTACACTGGTCGCCACCCCCAGTCAGTGTTTCGAATGGGAAGGTTGTCGTGCTGGTGGTATGTTCGATGTGGCGGATGGGCGGGCCTAGGTGCGGGCTTACATTCCGGACATGGGGGGTAGTTGGATTGGCGACTAGTTGCAGTACACACGGGACACGTCTCTTCCTTTCCACATCTGGGTCATCCCTTGTACTAACTGACAGTGATACAGTCATCTTCGCCCCAGCCCTCATGTCCTCCCCTCGCTCCCCCAATATGCATGCTCACCTGCGAGGCTAGCGCTTGCACAGGCAGCCCCAAGCTCGCACCAGAGAGGGCAAGGAGTGTATGTGTGGGTCCAGTTGCACGAGTGGGCTGTCTCAGGGTATGATGTGTTGCGGGACGCCGTCCACCTGCGTGGTGCCCCAAATGGAGACCCGGCCTGCATGGACTATGCATCACAGTCTTCGCCTTCCGGATCCGCCACCTGCGACACCCAGTGGCTGTGGCTGCCCTTGCGGCCATGCCGCGTCCGTCTGTGACTGATGGCCCACACATTCACTCTTTGGCCTCTCTCGGGAGGGCTCGGGGTGGTGGCGCACGCGCTTGCACTTAGTCGCAATGGCATGTGGCGTGGTTGGTATGATGGGCAATGGATGGGATGGTGCGAGCCACCTCCCGTGACGTCAGTGCTGCTCGTGCTGTGGTGCGTCCCCCTACACTTCCATTTGACTTGTGCCATGCTAGACGTTGAGGTTCTATTGCCTGCGTGATATGACCAGGAGGAGCGCGAGGAGACCTCTCACACACCATGCTCCACTGCCATCCCGTGCCCTGTATCGCCTGTGCGGATTGACTATGTTGGGGTTACACCTGGTCGACTGGGGCTGTGTGTGCCTTGTCAAGGGGCATGGCGGGCGCACAACAGGATCCAGCTTGTCCACAGAGGGTGGGCTGAGGTGCGCCTGGTACCGCTTTGTACGTGTGCCCGGCTGCTGTGCACACACGTGTTCACTCCCCCCCGACAGGTGTCCTCTCACAATGCCCAGGGAAGCGGTGGTGTATTGTTCATGACCCCTCCCAACACGGCGTGCTCCAACTTGGCATGTGCGCATCTACCCGTCACACCCACCCACCTGAGCAGTGCGTCCATACGACTTCACACGACACATGTGTGTCTTCCACAGTTGTGCTACTCATTTGCGTTGACATCCAATACCAGTGGACTACATGGTTATGTCACGACTGCCGTGTACTTCACATACTCTCATCCTCTCTCATTCGTACTTGTGAAATGAGTCAGCGGAGACAGTTTTGGTTTCAAACATTATATTGAGTCTTCTGTCCTCTGTGATGCAGTATAGTGGACACTACTGGCAGCGGAATACATGTTGAGGATATACTGAGCATGATTGCAAATGGGATAGGGTGTGGGGTTACATGTGATTGGCTGTTGCATGTGGGATGTGGGCTTCAGAGTGACATCTGCTTGGCCAAGGCTGTGCTAATGTACATTTACGTATAGCTGCGGAGCTGCGGACTTTGACACAGACGGTATACATGTAGCCTACCAGACCGCTTGGCATCATGGGCACAGTCCATCTCAGTTCCATGTGACAGGTTTGCTGCGGTTGTTCCTCATGCACGCGTGCATGTGAGATGACATCAGGGCATGTGCTTGCGTGCATGCAGCGGCGTGCCACTTGTTGTTGCACTGTGGTGGTTACTGGACATGTCACAGTCACTGGGGTCGTGTTGTTGTTGTATGCACTTGTCGTACATGCAAAGGTCCTGGTATGGGATTCCCGGGGCGGGGGTGGGAGGGGTGCAGCACCCACAGACTCCAGGCGACCTATTCATGTCCACTGAGCGGTGTGTGTGTCCATGGGCGCTGGATCCATGTCGTGTCCTGGTTGTTCGTGCAGTTCCGTCCATGTGGGTGCGATACACAGAGCCCATGCCACTGCCTCCCACGATGCATGCGGTGTTCCTGGATGTGATGGGGAACAGTGTGCATGTCCCGGTCATATCCGATGTCATGGCGATGTCGTTGATGGTGTGGTTACAGTTGCCGGTCGTTTGGTATGGCTGTTGTGGTGGTGACTGGCCAGTCCGTGCGGAAGCTAAGCATGGGTGCGGGGTTGGACATCATAGGTCAATCGGGGAACCTGCGTTGTGGTCCGACGAATTTACAGGTTGTCAGGTATGCGATGCCGTCCAGCAGGGCTTCCATGTCATTGGTGGTGTACATGTTTGCCAGCCAATGTAGCGGATGGTGGCTGTCAAGGTGTTGTTCGTAAGTTGTCCCTTGGAGGACCATGATGGGGCATGCTGGGTGACATTCGATGTAGCTGTTCTCGATGATCCGTCGTGTGGAGGCACAGTGGTCCCATTTCAGTGCGGGTGCGATGTTGGCCACATACGCCATGCCCCCATAGGCAGAGCAGGCCCTGTCGTGTGCGTCCAGAGGGAGGAGTAGTGGTAGCAGGTCCGCCTTCAGACATGCCGGGTTGGAGAGGCATATCTCCACGGGATGCTGGTAGGGACACCTCCGACAGTAGAAGACGGGCATGACGCAGCTGAACAATGTGATGCGGTAAGTCAGTCGGTAACTTACGTTCAGCAGGGACAGGAGATCGCATCCCAATGTATGAAACAGGTTGGTTTTGTACAGCTTGAGCTGTTCGGCGTAGTTGGGTAGGTGTGTTGCGGTTGCCATTTCGCAGCGGTGCGTTGTGGTGGCGTGCTCCGGCTGTGTGTGCAGTCTGCAATGTGCACGCTCCGAGGTTGCTGTGAGCTCTGTGTAGTCGTAGGGAGACAGGACTTGTGTTCTGTTGGCTTGTTTGGAGGACACGGGCCCTCTTCCCACATGCTTCTCAGACAGTTCAAGGTCAGTGATGTGTGACTCCTTCCAATTAACTTGCATGTGGCCGACATGGGGGAGTGTTTTCTTCTTTCTTCCCCGTCCGTTGTGTGCTTCTGTGATATGCGCTATCTGCCCTGTGGTCGGTCTCCTCGGCAAGCCTGTGTTGGTCTATTCTTGGACAATGGCTGTATTCACCGGCTTCTGTCGTAGGGCTGTGGTTTCGGAGTTGGAATGGAAGGTCATTCAGTGCTGTCTGCTCTCCCTTGTGTGGGCGGCAGGCTGCCTTTCCGCTCTGCGTTGGGCCTTGTGTGTGAATGTTATTCTTGGGCCACCTGTTGTCGGTCCCCGGGCTCTTTGGTGTTCCGTTTTATATGTCTTGTTCATATGTGCAGGGTGGTATGGGTGTTTCAGTGTGGTACTGGTGTTCCTCTTCCCGAAGGGGCCCTGCTTCTCCTAGTTGGTGTTGCCGCCGCTGTGTGCTACGCCATGTTTGTTACACTGGGGTGTGTCCTGCTGTTGCGTGTCTTCACTGACATGTGTGCGTCGGTTGTGTGGCGTTGGGTGTTGTCCGTGAATTGGGCGTTGGGGACATGTCTGTGGCAGGCCTGTCACGTGTCATGTGCGTTCGGGGTGGGGCTGATGTGTGTGCTGCTTGGTTGTGTCCCTGTGTCTGTGTGCGACGCATGCATGGCGCTGCGGTTGGCCTCTGCGTTGTGCGCATGTGTGGCGGCGTCATCGCCGCTTTGGGGCCGTGACGGGGTGGTTGGTTCCTAGTCCCAGGTGGTGTGTACACATGTGTTACGCGATGTTACGATTTGGCCTGTGTGTCATATGTGGATGCAATGGTGGATGTGTAGTGTACACGCGCTGGTGGGGGGTTGTCCGCTTTTTCCGCCCTTGCACTGTGTGCGCTGTTTGCGTGCACTTGTTGTGTGTGTGCCTACCTGCGTCTCCGCGGCACGTTGCGTCCTTGGTGGTGCATCAGCAGGAGCATGGGGAGGGCCTGCAGTGCTGGATTCATGCTCGGGGGAGCCGCTTCTTCGTTGTCCGTGCTCGGCGTCCGTGTTACCGCTTCGGTTTGTCGTACGGTATCTCTTGGCCGTGGGAGCCGTTTGTTTGCGGCATCGTAATTTATGCGCCGGGCGGGACGTGTTTCGTCGGACGGTGTGTGTCAGTTAGGCTGCGCCGCTACGTGTACGGGCGCACTTTGATGGCGGACGGTGTTGCTGGCTTGCCGGCGGTGTTTGGCCTACTTTTCGCATCGTAATTGGGCGGGCGTGTGGACTGCTGCGTGCCGGCGGTAACTGGTGGTTTTTGCATCCGCCAGCACGGCGGTTGTGCTTCCGCCCGCCATCGTAATGAGCCCCTTAGTTTTTTTAATATTTTTGTTGTTAATATTTTGTTTGTTTTTACTTTTAAACTGACTGGAGTGAGAATATTAATTGTTACCCCTTGGCAATCCAACATTTTCCCTACTGTTGCACTGATTGGAGTGGGAATAGTAAATTTTATCCTGCCACTATCCAACACTTTCCCTACTGTTACACTCACTGGAGTGGGAATAGTAAGTTTTACCCCTCCGCTATCCAACACTTTCCCTACTGTTGCACTCATTAGAGTGGGAATAGAAATGTTTACCCTTACGCAATCCAACACTTTCCCTACTGTTGCACTGACTGGAGTGGGAATAGTAAGTTTTACTTCTCCGCTATCCAAAACTTTCCCTACTGTTGCACTCATTGGAGTGGGAATAGTAATTTTTACCCATCTGCTACCCAACACTTTCCCTACTGTTACACTCATTGGAGTGGGAATAGTAAGTTTTACCCCTCCGCTGTCGAACTCTTTCCCTACTGTTGTACTCACTGGAGTGGGAATAGTAAGTTTTACCCCTCCGCTATCCAACACTTTCCCTACTGTTGCACTCATTGGAGTGCAAATAGTCATTTTTACCCCTATGCAATCCAACACTTTCCTTACTGTTGCACTCACTGGAGTGGGAATAGTAAGTTTTACCCCTCCGCTATCCAACACTGTCCCTACTGTTGCACTCATTGGAGTGGGAATAGTAATGTGTACCCCTACACAATCCAACACTTTCCCTACTGTTGCACTCACTGGAGTGGGAATAGTAAGTTTTACCCCTCCGTTATCCAACACTTTCCCTACTGTTGCACTCATTGGAGTGGGAATAGAAATTTTTACCCCTACGCAATCCAACACTTTCCCTACTGTTGCACTCACTGGAGTGGGAATAGTAAGTTTTACCCCTCCGCTATCCAACACTTTCCCTACTGTTGCACTCATTAGAGTGGGAATAGAAATGTTTACCCTTACGCAATCCAACACTTTCCCTACTGTTGCAATGACTGGAGTGGGAATAGTAAGTTTTACCTCTCCGCTATCCAAAACTTTCCCCACATTTGCACTCATTGGAGTGGGAATAGTAATTTTTACCCCTCTGCTATCCAACACTTTCCCTACTGTTGCACTCATTGGAATGGGAATAGTAAGTTTTACACCTCCGCTGTCGAACTCTTTCCCTACTGTTGTACTCACTGGAGTGGGAATAGTAAGTTTTACCCCTCCGCTATCCAACACTTTCCCTACTGTTGCACTCATTGGAGTGCGAATAGTAATTTTTACCCCTATGCAATCCAACACTTTCCTTACTGTTGCACTCATTGGAGTGGGAATAGTAATGTGTACCCCTACGCTATCCAACACTTTCCTTACTGTTGCACTCACTAGAGTGGGAATAGTAAATTTTCCCCCTCCGCTATCTAACACTTTCCCTACTGTTGCACTGACTGGAGTGGTTAATTTAAGTTTAAAGATTTTTAAATAGTTTAATGCTTTAATTTATAATAGATTTTATGTTATTGGTATGTATATATACATATATATATATATATATATATATATATATCCCAACACCTCGTCACAAACACCAACTCCTTGGAAAAACGAACGTGGACCCAGACAAGTGTTGCAATTATTTTATTTCGCCATTGTCTGCCATTACGCGTTTCAGCCGAACAAGCGGCCTTGATCACATGACAATGCTCAGATTTTACCACCGCTATTTAAAGTGCCTGTGCTTCACATAGATCATGGACATAGAAAGTAGACATTGTCACTTCGGTACAATTCGTGCTTAAATGCTCATTTGAAACAAAAGAAGACATAACATTGTAGATACCATACATAACAGACGTTGAAAACCATGGTATTTCAAAATAATCAGACTTAAATGTCTTTCCATGATGTCCCACCTATTTGTTATCCATGCTTAAATGCTGAATCAAATGAATCTAACCTCCAGTCCAAAATTCAGAAATAAAGTGAACATAAAAAGTGCCCCCTCATACATGTGGAAATGAAAACGATTAAAAAAGTAAATTAATGTTTAAAATGAAACAATAGGTGCATGCTCACTCTGTCACTTAGGGCTTTGGAATAAACAAATAATGGGATTTTGATATAGTTCAGGATTTATACAATAGCGAAAAAAATGAAAAAATATAACAATATAACAATCTCTATTCTATAAAACATTTTTTCCTAATATATTCTGCGGGTTTCCTTATTTTCAGACCCTACAGTACAAAAACCCCGCTAATTTCCTTTACACGTATTAAGTGACTCTGTGCTACAGTACCTAAATACAAAGTGCCTGCAAGCCGTAAAGTGCATAAGTGCAAGGGGATCCAGAGGCTTTTAATGTGCAATTGTTCAGAGGCCATATATTCAAATATCATGTGTCCGTTATAACAAGTACTACAGGGATTTCTAGACCATCGACAACATAATGAGTCTTAAAAATCATCAATAAATATGTTCCTAATTTGATTTAACCAAAAAAAACCTGTCTCAATGATTGGAAATACGACACATAAGATAAAACATTATGCCTTTAGACCAATCCTTAAAACAACATTAATATATAAATATGTACATAAATATTGATAAAACCCCATAAAATTTGCTAACCTATAATGCAGAAAAACCAAGTATACCAATTTATTAGCTACTGCAGATTACAAGTGACCTAAACAATTATAGTCTTAAAAAGAATTTTCATCAATATTATAAAAAGGTGTGAAGGTCTTCTGTGATGTTGAGACCACCTGGATGCTTAGAATCGAATTCCAGTATAAAGCTAGTTTCCAGGCGCCTCAACTTAGCTTCTCTAACACCGCCTCTTTTTGTAATGGGGATAGCTTCAATGACATAATATTTTAAATGTCTTGGATTGCTGTCATGAGTGGTTTGAAAATGCCTGGCAACCGGGTAATTTTGATCATTGTTAGTTATAGCCCGGATATGCTGCAGGATTCACTTGTGGACGGCCAGTTTTGTGCTTCCTATATATTTAAGATTACAACTACATTCAAGAACATAAACAGAAAACTCCGTTTTGCATGTAAGATGTTGCTTGATCTCTCTAACTTTGGTGGAGAATGCAGTAGTATAGGTTTTGACATTCAAGCCAAATTGACAAGCTTTACACGAAAGGCATTTAAAAAAACCCTTTCTCGCCGTTAACCACATATCCTTGTGACGTTCCTCATGACTATTGCTCACCAGCATATTCCCCATACTCATGGTTTTTCTAAACGTGATAGAGGGATTGGAAGGCATCAACCTCCCAATCACTGGGTCATCTTGAATAAAATGACAATTACGCCTTACTATAGTTCTTAGTTGCCTCTCCTGTCTGGAATACGATAAAATTAGTCTGGTAGGCTGGGGGACTGGAGTTTCAAAGTTTGCATCACCACACGTTGTTTTGACCTTATATGTTAAAAGGTCATCCCTGGCCCTTACTTTGGACCTTCTAATGGTGGCATCCACAATTTCTGTCCTGTACCCCCTAGCCAAAAACCTAGCCTGACTTTCTGCCTGCTTACTCTCAGCGTCCTCGTTATTGCTGCAGATGCTTCGGATGCGTAACATCTCCCCATACGGAATACTCTTAATTAAATGGGGAGGATGAGCACTTGATGCATGCAGTACCGTATTTCGTGCAGTAGGCTTTCTAAAAAGGGTAGTAGTTAAAACATTATTCTCAACCAAGACCTGTACATCTAAAAAGGTCACTGTATGCCTGCTGATAGTAGATGTAAATTTTAAATTAATATCATTGTGGTTAATCTGATCAATGAATTTCATGGCGCTTTCCTCACTTCCTCTCCACACAATAAATAGGTCATCGATAAAACGTAACCAGGAAATAACTTTAGTGTCATAAGTTTCCTCATATTGATGCATGAGGACCAGCTCCTCCCACCAGCCCATAAACAAACAGGCATAGCTGGGGGAGAAGCTGGCCCCCATTGCTACACCTTGAATCTGCTGAAACATTTGGCCATTAAAAAGGAATAGATTGTTTTCCAAACAAAAGAGCAGCATATCCAATAACATTTTTGTGTGCTGTGCATACATAATAAGTCTAGTGCATAAAAAATACTCCACAGCTCGTAGCCCGTCCTTATTTCGAAAACAAGTATATAAGGAGGATACGTCTAAAGCTATGAGCAAATACTCAGAGTTCCAGTTTAAGTCCTTTATCTTATTCAAAAAATCGCATGTATCCTGTACATATGACTTTAACTGTTTCACATACACCTGCAAAAAATAGTCAATATACCTGGATAAGTTTTCTAATGGTCCATCACAGGCTGCAATAATGGGCCTGCCCGGTGGTCTATTAATGTTTTTATGAATTTTTGGGATAACATAGATCACCGGGACCAAAGGATACTCTTTTTTAATGAACTTATACTCCTCCCAACTGAGGAGCCCCAGACTTTTCCATGCCAGTAGGTGCTTGAACAAAGAGTCCTTAGTACTTTTATATTTTAGTGGAGAACTTTTTCTATAACACTGTTGGTCATTAAGTTGACTGTATGCCTCTTTCATATATTCCTCCATTGGCCATAGGACGATATTACCGCCCTTATCAGAGTTTCTTATGACCACATTTTCTTTTTGTAGTTTAGCAATTAATTGATTGTATTTCCTTTCCCTATTGGTATATTTTCTGTCGGATCCATTCACGGCGAAGTTCAATTTTTAATTTGATTCACAACATGCTCGCTGAAAACATCCAAGCCATCTCGGGCCATTATTGGGACAAACTTAGATTTCATCTTGAAGGGGGTCACAGGCCTTGCATTGGCTCCCAAGGGGGATGGAGGTAGGTCCTGATTGCCACCTTCCTTACCGCTTTCCAATTCACACAGATCCTGGTATAAGCCCATATCAGAGGCCAGTAGGCCAGGGGGGCCGTCATCATTCAAAACAGGTACCACAGTGTTGATTGGATCCAATGTGGACCTTTGCTGATGAAATTTCCAGAGTTTTAGTTTCCTAATATACTGGTAGATATCAGCTCTAGCCCTAGTATATTGGAAATTGGATTCAGGGCAATACGACAGTCCTAAAGATAATAATTGGGTCTCTGCTGCAGATAAATCAACATTAGCCAAATTAATGATGGTATTAGCATCCTGCTTGCTGGCTCCATTTCCAGAACTTATTTTGCCCTCACCGATAGAATCAATTATTGGCGCCTGCCTCGGCCACAACCCTGTTTCTTGGGCTCCACGTCTCCTACAGGCCTGGCGTCTCCCCCTACTCCTTTGTGATTCGGTTTTGCGGCTGGTCCCTTGGTACGAGGCCGCAATGTTTCCTTTCTGTCCTGTTTTAAAATGTCCAACTCTTCCCCCAGAGTGAATTTGATGCCCCTGTGCTCAGTATTCCTTCTCGCACTTTCAGTGTCCGATTCACTCTCCGGTACTGAACTTAAATCTGATATTGAAGACAATTCAGTCCTTCGTTGTCCCTTTTCAGCTTGGCTGCCTGCTTGTGTGCGTCTATTCGCTGTTGCTGTTCTGAGTGAGTCATAGCGCCTAGCGAATGTAAAAATTTGGCCATTGGCATGGTCGTCCCGATCCCTTTTGAATTTATACGCCTTTCGCACTTTAATTTTTTCCTCCTCCTTTGCCAGCCTCATAGTCATTTCCTCCCGCAACTTTTGTCCTGAGCGGGAGTCTCCTTCCTGCTGTTTAATGTCATCTTCCAGGGCTTCAATTCTAATCTGCAATTCCCCTCTGTCAATCTCCGCTTACTTAACCAGTATCTGCACCAGTCTGCGGGACGACTCAAGATTGCATTCTCCCCATTCCGCCATCATAAGCGGATTAGGCGCCTCATAACTGGGGGCAATCATAATACGGAACCCCCTGGGGATTCTCCCCACATCAAGATACCTTTTGAGTGAGCGCGCCTCCCACCATTTCGATTGTTCCTGGCGTTTAAGTTTTTCCAGCAGTTTGAAATTTTCTTTTAATCAATTGACTCTGACACTCTGTTCCTCAGTCCCCCCATTGCTGGCACTTGATAAATCTGCTGGGGAATCCGAAAACATTTCCTCCGTGGCTAACTCGCGGTCCCTGAGCGTGTCAGCAGACATCTTGGCTTAATCTCAATATACAGTTCTCCGCTTTACCCTACTGACAGTGAAAATTCCGTCCTGGGCTGCAGAAAAAGGCACACCTCCCAACCTGTGCGGTATTCCTTTAGTTTGCGTACCTTGAGTGTCGAGCGACCAACAGCGGCAACCGTCCGGCGTCCACTCAGCTGAGCAAATCCCCGAACACAATACCGCTGCCTTGCTCAGCACCACCTCGTACTGCTAATACTTGCCGATGTGCATATCCGATCACACCACACAGGGGGCTCCGTCCGTTTCGTTCCAAACTCTGTAAAGTGCCCCCGGGGTCCCCGCCAAATCAGCACCACGAGCCCGTGATGCTAGAGGCAGAACCACTGAGAGCAAGAGACTGTCAGCTACGGAGCCTACTTTCTGGAAGGGGGTCCACGAGCCGGCAGCAGTCCAAGCCGGTCCAATATCCCAACACCTCGTCACAAACACCAACTCCTCGGAAAAACGAGCGTGGACCCAGATAAGTGCTGCAATTATTTTATTTCGCCATTGTCTGCCATTACGCGTTTCAGCCGAACAAGCCGCCTTGATCACATGACAATGCTCAGATTTTACCACGCTATTTAAAGTGCCAGTGCTTCACATAGATCATGGACATAGAAAGTAGACATTGACTATATATATGCATTATATATGTACATAATATATATATTTATATGTGTATGTTTTTATATAATTTTAAAATTATAAAAGACATTAAAATTAATAGTTTATTAATTGTTTTAAAGTAAATATGTATATATATATATATATGATTATTATGTATGTTTAATTTTTTTTTAAATTAAGTTTATTTGTTATATTTGATAAAATTTATATTAAAACTACTTATTATTTTATTTTATATATATATATAAATATATATATATATATATATAAATCGATATTTTGTACAACTATATTTTTAACATCGATATTTTTTACCCAATATTTTTGTGCTTACCTGTTGAAGTATAGGGAGTCGATATTTTTGCTATCTATATTTTTTCATCGATATTTTTGCTATCTATATTTTTTCATCGATATTTTTTACTTCTATATTTTTTACATCGATATTCTGTCAGTGAACCGCTCAGGAGGGCGCATAGGGCCTAAGGGCTCCTGGCCCTGGTGGCTCAAGATGGGACGAGGCCAGTTTCATACCGAGTACATTCTACACAATTGCATGGCTGGAAAGGCCATTGCTTATGTTGGCAGTCCACAGTAGCTCACCGGTGACCGCTGTTAATCGCCACTCAGCGCACACGGATCGCAGCATAGTGCCCCATGGTTAAACATGTCCATTAGCCGGTAGGGGCGATGACGACCGGGGTAAAATTTTGAGGAGAACTGGGTGTTGTGAGCCCACTGTGGCTAGTTGGCAGGCAGTGGGGGTCTTGTACACTCCATCCAGACAGTCGGAGGAAAGCAATATTAGAAGGAATGTAGGGCACCATATGCAGCACTGGTTGATTTTCCGGGTCCTAATGATAAGGTTGTTCCTTTTTTTTCTGCTTGGAGGCCATCGATCCATTGTACGGTCTGGTGCTGCCCAGAGCTGCTGCTTGGGGAGTCGATCAGACCAAGGGTGCTCTGAATGTGCATGCTGTATCTGCCAAGGAGTTTTTACCTTTGTGCAACAAGCGGTTGGCTCAGGCGATCTGTCTACGCACTGGTGGTTTTCCCTGCACATAGGGAGGATGGGCATCTTGATGGCTTTGGCCAGGAGAGTGCTGGTCTCACAAATGCTCCAGTGCCGCATGGGCAATCAGCGAGACCAAGAGTACTTGGATGGGGCTCGCTGGGCCTGCCAAATGAGTTTTGCTTCATTTAACAAGCGGATGGCTTTGGTGCCCTGGGTGCACACTGGGGTTGTTTTCCGGTGTATAAGAAAGCCCAGCATCTTTCTGGTGTTTGTCTGGAGAGTGTTGGTCCAACAAACGTTCCAGTGCTGCTGGGAGCTGCTGCAAGGACAACCGGTGGGACAGTGTATATATCCCTAATATGGCAGAAGCAGCTAGGAGTACTCTGCAGTGGGGTTCATTAGGGACTGGTTGTAGGGCAGCAATGAGCACAGTGGTGCCCCTCCCCATGGACAGATTCCAGTTGTCTGGCTTCTACTGGGAGTACATTGTTTTGTAGCAATCAAGGTGTACTCCAGGAAAAGTAGCTGCAGGGGAAGGGCGAGATCGCCAATTACCTCCTCGCTCTGTGGTGGAATTTCTAGCAGCAGACTAACTGGGGACTACACAAGATTCTGGACTCTTTTCCAGACTGACTCCATGATGTGTGTTGCTTGGTGTGGGCATTGGGTTGTAGTAGGGGGACTGGCCTGCTGGTGGTCCTGGGCCTTTATGCTCTAACCAATGATGCCTGGATTTGTATAATTTGGGGAGCTTTGCCAGGTGACAGGTACACCGGCAGGGGCAAACTGCTATGCGGTGCCCTGGTGTCAATTTGAAGGGGGGCTTTGCCTGGTGACAGGTACCCCGCCTGGGGCAGACTGCTATGCGGTGCCCTGGTGTATGTGTCCGTATGAATTCCTCTGTGATGGAGGAGAAGCCTTCACTAATGTATGCCTAATGTATGCTTGCCAATATTTTCTCCAATTTTCTGATGCCCTTGATGGAGGGTCTGGGTGATGTAGAAGGTTGGGACCTCTGGCACAATGTGTTCTGTAGATTTGCACTGTTATAGAAAATTGTGACAATTGCTATTTTGCTGGTACAATCTGTTAGCTGTTTGCTGATTTGGTTTTGAATTTGAATTTTATAGAGTGCAAAAAACCAGAAGGCATCAAAGCGCTGTCTACTGAAGGAGCATGCGGGGGAAGCCAGCAGAAGCATTAATGTTGCAAAAATAGCCATGTTTTCACGTGCCTGCAAAACACAGAATATGATTTGAGACTATCAATATATGCAGGGAGGGTATTCCATAACCTGCCCGCTGACACTGGGATTGCTCGTTTTCCCCAGATGGCTTTCCAGAACCTTGAAACAGTCACTTTCCTCCATCCTGTAGATCTTAACTGTCTAGAATGGCAGTACCAAATGAAGGCAGATCTCAGATAGACATAGCCCTGGAGGTGAAGAGCCTTATAAATGAAACACAGGGCTTTAAAGATCACCCGCTTCTTCACTGGCAGCCAATGGTGTGATCACAATCCCTCCCTCACCGAGAGATGTTTAGGGATGCCCAGGACAAACCGAGCAGCCACATTTTGCATGACCCAGACTTTATTGAGTGAGTACTGGTTGGCATTTAGGGACAGGGCATTACAGTAGTGAAGACGAGATGTGATAAGCGCAAGGACTAACAAAACTCTTAATTACCCGGGAAGAAAGGGAAAAATCTTCTTCAAGTTCTTGATGATCCAAAAGCATGACCTCACCATTCTATTGACCTGAGAATCAAAGGTTAGTGTGTTATCAAAGATCTCATTCAGATTTATAGCGGAGGCCACCGGGACAGGTAATAGACTGCATGGCTCAGGCCACCACTGGTCAGTGCAGACAGAATTATCCGCCCCAAAGTCCACAATCTCATCCTCTCAGCGTTCATTCTAAGCCATTTCTCCCTCATCCAAGTGCTGACATCAATCATGCAGGGGCTAAACTTTTCTGCCACATACAGATTGAATAATGTGGGACTGATGGAGGACAATTGCGGGACTCCACAGGGAGCTAGAAAGCTTTAGCCCTCAAGTCCCTGCAGCTCACCGTTTGGGTCCTATTCTCCAAAAAGGATTAGAGCAAGTTTAATGCCAAATCCCTCAGCCCAACCTCATGCAGTCTTTGCATCAATCAAGATAGAGATATGGTGTTGAAGGCTACTGATAAATCTAGCATAACCAGAATATCCATGCCTCCCAGATCCACCTGGCAACGAATAGAGTCTGCCACTGCAATCAGAGCCGATTTGGTGCTGTGGTTCCTCCTAAAGCTATTCTGAGAAGGATCCGAAAGTTCATGATCAGAAAGAAACTGGGCTAATTCCTGATTGATATTCTTCTCAAGGTATGGAAAAAAGCCTCAATTCTCCCTCTCCTGAAGAAAGCGAACCTGGACTCGAATGAGCCAAGTAATTACAGACCCATCTCTCATCTCCCCCTACCGGCCAAGTTGATCGAAAAAGAAATGAATTTCCAACTAAATTCCTTTCTCAAAAATAATGGCCTGCTAGATCCAACACAATTCGGCTTTCGTGCCGATCATAGCACTGAGCTGGCTCTGATTAAATCAACTGAAGAAATCAGAGAGGCATTAGATCAGGGAGGAGCGGCAATTCTGATTATGTTGGATCTGTCCGCGACCTTCGATACGGTCCACCACGAAGTGTTGTTGGACCGGTTAGCCGAAATAGGGGTTTCCGGCAATGCCCATACCCTATTAAAATCTTTTCTTACTGATAGAATCCAAACAGTGGATTTGGGAAAGGATCGATCGAAACCTTTCTCCCTGCCCTGTGGGGTCCCTCAAGGATCGGCACTTAGCCCTACACTGTTTAACGTGTATGTATCCCCGCTGGCTGTCCTTATTCGATCTTTTGGGCTCCAGCTGACCTCCTATGCCGATGACACACAAATTGTGCTGTCAATACAGAAGGGCAATGAGGCCAAGACAGGGCGCGATTGCCACAACTGTATGCAGGCCATCCAAAGCTGGATGACAGCAAATTGTCTTAAGTTGAATGCGGGGAAAACTGAGGTGATCATCTTCGGTAATTCCTCGAACCTTTGGTCACCCGATTGGTGGCCTGCAATCTTGGGTCCACAACCAGTTCCCTCCACCAAGGTGAAGAACTTGGGGGTGATCATTGACGTCAAATTATCTTTCGGAGACCAGATTAGCCGAGTTGCCTCCTCCTGCTTTCATCTTCTGAGGATACTGAGGAAAATCAAGTTTCTATTGCCCGAAGATAGCCTCAGGACAGTAATTACTGCTCTTATTTTTCTCGCCTGGATTATTGCAACGGCCTTTATCTTAACATCCAGAAAAGACATCTTAGCCGATTGCAGGTCGTGCAGAATGCGGCAGCCAGGCTTCTTTTGGGGATCCCAAGGTTTGTCTCGGTTAAGAAGGAACTTGGGAAGCTTCACTGGCTTCCGGTGAAACAACGGGTGGATTTTAAGGCCCTTTGCACGGTATTTAAAGCCCTCACAGGTTCTGGCCCAGCCTACACGAGACAACATCTTCAATGGTATGTTCCCGGCAGAGCATTGCGCTCTGCCGAGGCAAAACTTATAAAAGTTCCACGGGCAAAGACAGCTAGTTGGGGGGGCAGGAGCTTTTTCTGCGGTGCGGCAAAAGCATGGAACAGCCTTCCCCTCCATCTCAGAAGTGCCACCGAGCTTCTTTCCTTTAGAAGGGGGCTGAAAACCTGGCTTTTCCCCTGAATCCTTCTCTCATCCAGCAACCAAGTCGGCAACTCTCAGCGCCAGGACACCCTAGGGTAGCAGTGCGCTTTACAAGCCTTATTAACATTAACATTAACATTAACATTCTCAAGAATTTTATCCAGAGTGGGCAGCAGGGAAATAGGGTGGGCATTTTTTTAATCTCCTGCATCCCTGCTTGGTTTCTTTTTGAGGGGGTAATAATCGCCTCCTTCCAACACTGGGGGTATATTCCTAACTCCAGGACCTGAGAGTAAACTTTCTCCAGGAATGCAGCAATTAAGTCTGTGGCAAGCTGCAACACCCTAGGCGGACATGGATGATCTGGGGTAGCAGAGGTACTTTGACTCAGCAGTAATAAGAGAGAACATGGACAATATGCTATTAGTAGTTTGCCCTAGGGAATCATCTTCTCTGGATACGAAGTCTGAGCGGTCCTTGGCTCCTGAAACTCTCAGAGGATCTTTGTATTTTTGTCCATAAAAAACGTGGCCACCCTATTACAAAAATCTTGAGAATTTTCCAATGCCTGTTGGACTGGCGGAGATGTAAGATCTCTTACCACCGTAAACAATTCCTTTGACACATTCATACCAGATCTTATTTTGTGAGAGAAATATGGTGATTTTCCCTCTTTAATGGCACCTTTGTATACTCGAATCATCTCTTTGTGTTTCATCTTTTGTTTCAAATTCAGTACCATTCTCTACTTCCTCTCTTGCCTCTGGCATTGCCGTTGGAGGTCTTTAAGTCCCTCTGAGAACCACGGGGCTGAGGCCATTCCCCTGCCATTCATTTTTCTTTTACGGGGCACTACCACCATCCATAGCGGACAGCACTCAATTATTGAAGTAATCTGCTGTCTGTCCCTGGCTGCCTGTTATTATTTCCTGGTACTTGTCAAGGGCTCCTATCAGCTCTTTACTGGAGATTTTGCTCCACCTTCTATAAGTGGTGTAATTGCCCTGTAAAGCCTTCATCTTCTCCCTCCCCACTCTAAACACCACCAAATAGTGACCAGTCCAGATCAGCGGAAGGCAACCTTCCGCTGCCACAGCTGCATGATTTGTAAAAACTAACATCCAGCTTGTGTCTGGCAATATGAGTCGTAGAATTGACCAGTTGGCAGAAATCAAAGCTATTCATCAGGTCAACAAGTACTTTAGTATCCTTGCAGCCTCCCTCTTCGAAGTGAAAATTTAAATCCCCTAAGATAACAAAATTGGAAGAGGAGATGAAGAGTTCCATTACCTTGTTCCAGTTTTTAATTAACTGAATTTTCAGCCCCGGGGGGCGGTAGCCCAATAACCCAGACAAAACAAGTCTAAGGTTCAAATTAATTCTGAAATGTCCCACCTCACACTCCTCTATAGCAGTAGTATTAACAGGCTCTAGGGCACAATTCAGCTGATCTCTAATGATAATGGCCAGACCCACTCCTCTCCGAGATACCCGGTCTAACCTCACAATTGTATAGCCTGGAGGAGTAGCAACTGCCAAGTCTGGTCCAGAATCTTCCCTCGACCAGGTCTCTGTGATGAAAAAACAATCTACCTGTGCACTAACAATCAACTCGCAGATTTCCATGCCATGTTTTACCAGGAAACATATATTTATCAAAGCACAATGTAAGGGCCGTTTCCCCTCCAACCATATTATCCTCGCCAATGGGAGTCAACTCTGAGTTTGTCCCCAACCTCCCAGAAGCCCAGTTACAGTGAGAACAGTGCCACCTGGTAAAGTTCAAGGGGTCCTTGCTGTCGCACCCCTCTTTACCCACCATAGGGTGAAGTTTAAGGAGAGCAGACTGGGTATATATCCGGCGTTCACACTCGAGGTCAAGAAGGGCAGCGTCCCTGGCCCTCGGAGTCGTCCAGGCACGGGCGGACGCAGACGGGCTTGCCTTTGGCATGCTTAAGGCGTGCCAGTGGTGCGTCTGTGCATCAGCCTGCTTTAATAGCGTGGCGGTGCACATCTAATCAGCGCTAGAGTACTGACCTCACCCTCACAGTGGTGAGCCCAAGATAGCCACGGGGCATGACATTGCAGGCTCTTACAGGCCCTTAAATAAAATTACAGGCACAAACCCACACAGTCAATTGAAAGTAAGGTACTCTAAAAATAGGTAAGGTGGTCTGAAAAATGAGTTGCTGTCAATGAAGCGCCCAAAGCTTTAAAACAAATCAGCAGGATCCAGCAATAAATCAATTAGATTGACAAATAAAAGAAATCAACATAAGCGTATAGCCCCACCCCCTGTAAAAGGGCAAAGCCAATGGGGGGTGAGGCCTACCCCGGACCCAGAAATGACAGGAGACACACACTGTGGTACTCTGTGTGGCAGAAAGACCCAGAGCGGTCTTTCCCTGTTTATTTATCTCCTCGGGGCGAGCCCGCCCTGAGGAGTGGTGCAGTGGCAACAAAGTAGGGGAGAGCCCGGATGGCTCTCTACATCCCTCCTTTTCTTTAGCAGCTACCAATCACATTAACTTCGTGCTCAAGGTAAAACACACACAAAGTCTCTGAGTTGTTGGCTCGGTGCAGGGTTCAGCCGGAGACCATACCTCTGGGAGCTGGAACTGGACCTTGCTTCTGCCGGACCGCAGATCACCGGCACACTCGGGGCACTCTGACAAGGTGTGCCATCGGCTCGCACTACTCCACCAGGCCGTGTCTCTTCTTGGCTCCTTCTGGGAGTTGTTGAGAGTGGCAAACCATCACTTAGGGGGTCCCCTGCTGCTTCGAGTTCAGGGAGCCTGTCTTGATCAGGGCGGGACCCGTGCACTTTCTTAAACTTAAACCAGGACACGTCCCCGGTGACCACCCGCATGCCCCTCTGCGCTGAAACCATGGTCTCCTTGATGCTGATGACTCTCCACACTTCGGACTCATAAGGGGTCCAGAACTTCCAGCCTGTGTGTCTGTCCTTCACTAAAACGTAGTTGCCCACGCACAAGGAGGGTGTCTCATCGCCTCGGGCGAGACTTGCCTTTCAGTTGGTATTCTCCCTCCGGGCCTGCACAGCTGTGCTGTCCCTTCCCATGGGGCTCCAGGCAGGGTCAGTCGGGATGCTGTCTCGCGGCACTCACCTGAAGAGCAGGTGGGATGGTGCGCAGCGGGTGGTTCTGTGTGGGGTCTGCCGATATGCGTCGAGGAACTGGTGTTGTGATTTTTCTGCGTCCTCTCCTCTTTTCACTGCAATGCGCAACGCCCGATTGAGAGTTCTCATGAAGCGCTCAGCCTCTCCATTCGCATGGGGCCATTGTGGTGTGATCCTCCAGTGTCGAATGGCCTTTCCTTCAAGATACTCTTGGAACTCTTGTCCCTGGAACGGGGGCCCATTATTGGACTTGATCTCCTCGGGGAGGCCTAGCAGCGCAAACGTCTTGTCGAGGGCAGCTTGGACCTCAGAGAATGCTGTGGACGCAACCACTTCCACGATGGGGAATTTTGAGTAGGAGTCCATCAGTACCAGAGTGCTGCGGCCATCAGGGAAGCTTCCGAAATCGATGCTCACTCTAGACCAGGGTGTTTCACTGGGTTCTTCCATGATGACTGGGGCTGGAGCGGGGTCACCGCCCGTGATCGTGCATGAGTGGCAGTTCCGGATTTTCTCCTCCACCATGGCATCTATGCCGGGGAACCACACCTTGCAGCGTAGGCGTGCTTTGGTTTTCGCCATTCCTTGGTGTCCAACGTGTGCCAATTCGATGAGTTGGTTTTGCAGTTTCTTCGGTACCATGATTACATGGCCGCGCAGCACGACACCGTGTTCCCCTTCACTGAGTTCACTGCAGACCCTCCATAGTTGCTGTCTCGCCTGATGGTCCTCTGCATTTAGCGCATGCACCACATCTAGGAAGTGTGCCCATCTTCTGGCGAGGAGGGCTTCCTTGACTCTTGTCAGGTTTTCATCCAGCGCCGTGGCCAGGCCGATTTCCTCTAGCATCAGTGTCTTGGGGCAGGCCTCTTGGGTGACCATCCTGATGAGCGCCTCCGTGTGCTCTTCTTCTGCGTGCGGTTGTTGCAGATCCGTCATAACGGGGTGTTGTGATAGATAGCCGGCTGAGTTGTTGGCCCCGGGGTGAAACACGACCTCGAATCTGTATGCTTGCAGTTAGATGGCTCACCGTTCTACCCTGGGGAGAAACAGTCTTGATGTTCCCACGAACAGGGGAATTAGCGGATTGTGGTCCATTACCACTCGAAACTCCTGCCCATAGAGATACAGATGGAAATGCTGGCAAGCCCACTTGATGGCCAGAGCCTCCCTCTCGATCTGGGCGTATCTGGTTTCTGTGTCCAACAGGGCACGGCTGGCATATGCAACGGGTGCCCACGTGTCGATTCCACTTTCTTGGAGGAGGACACCCCCCAGGCTGACGGCACTTGCGTCCATGACCAGTTCGGTGCGCCTTCCAGGGTGAAAGTACACCATAACTGTCTTGTCCATTAGGGCGGTCTTGATGGCCTGGAATGCTGTGTTGGCTTCCGTGGTCCATTCCCAGGCTGCTCCGCTGTGTGTGAGGGCCCGTAGTGGTTCAGACAGAGGGGCCAGGTTCGGTATGAATCTGCCACAGTAGATGGCCAACCCCAAGATACTGTGGACCTCAGTTGGTGTGGTGGGGGTTTGGGCCGACAGGATGGCTGTTGCTTTCTTCGGATCCACCCATAGTCCTTCCCTCGAGAAGATGTACCTGAAGAAATCAACTGACTCCTGGTAGAAGGAGCACTTTGATTTGTGGAGAGTCAAGCCACTGTCTGCCAAGCGTTGGAGAGTGGCTCGCAGGTGCGTGTGGTGTCCTAGAAAATGTAAATGTGATTTATAAACAGCAAACTCATGCCCGTGGGCGTCTTGGCACTATAAAAAACTGATTTGGCTACAGCAATGCCGGCGACGAGTCAAACAGATGCGCAGATGCCTTTTAGTCCTGAGTGAAAAGCCAGGTCTTTAAGGCTTTTCTAAAGGTAAGTAAAGAGGAGGCAACTTTTAGTGACAATGGCAGACTGTTCCAAAGCACAGCTGTGGTCCTATAAAAACTCTTTCCACCCCAGGTAGTCCTTCTTAATGGGGGGACAATCAGGTTCATAGCAGAGCCTGAACGAAGTGTCCTCGCTGGGACATACCATTTGAATTTCTTCTTAAAGCGGTCTGGCCTCAGTCCATGCAGTTATTTATAAGCCAGACAAAGAGCCTTGAATCTACAGCATTGCCTGACTGGCAGCCAGTGTAGCGTCCTGATGGCTCCTCTAACCGATTCATATTTAGGAATTTAGAAAACACCAGAATGTCATCGCTGAGGTTGATGATTCCTTGCAGGCCGGACAGGGTCTCCCTGATGGCGTTCTGGAACACTTCGGCAGCTGATGACACCCCGAAGCTCAACCTCTTGTACCTCCTGAGGCCCACGTGGGTGGAGAACGTGGTGATGTACCTGCTCTCCGGCTCGAGCTCCAGCTGATGATATCCAGCATTCAGGTCGAGCTTCGAGAACCACATGGCCCCGTTGAGGTCCGCCACGATGTTGTCCATCGTGGGCATTAGGTGTCGTTCCCTCTTGACGGCCTGGTTGGGGAGGCGCATGTCCACACACAGCTGGATGGCCCCGGGCTGTTTGGGCTTCGGCGCGATGACCAGCGGCGACACCCACGGGTTGGGCTAGATATGCGCTCGATGACGCCCAGATCTTCGAGCTTTTTCAGTTCGGCTTCTACCTACGGTCGTAAGTGAAATGGCACTTTTCTGTGCCTCAGAGCCGTTGGTTGATGGAGGAATCAATATGCAGTTCGAACTACTTGCCCTTGAGTTTTCCCAGGCCCTCAAATAGTTGTGGGAACTCCAGCAAGATGGCGTCGGCATGGGAGTCGTGTACCTGGTTCGTGAAGAAGACTAAACCCAGGTCTTCTGCCGTGTGGCAACTGAGGAGGGTGCCCTTTTTTCCTTCCATGACATGGAATCTTGCCCATGTCGTGTGCTTGTCACCGGTGACTTCCACTTCGATCACTCCTCTTAGGGGGAGCTGGTGTATCCCGCCATAGGTGTATATTCTTGCCTTTGTGGGAGAGAGTGGGGGCGCGGTGATAGTCGCTCATATTGCTCCGAGTCCATGACATTTACCCATGCCCAGTGTCAATCAGCACTTGCACTGTAGAACTGGCCACCTTGATGGAGCACATGGAGGGAGGTCGCCTTCGCTTGTCAGCACGGCTTGCAAAGGATATGACAAACACATCATCATCCTCGCCCTCTATGTCGAAACCAGGTCCTTGTGACGCGCTCTCTTCCTGGGTGTGGTGGTCGTCAATTGACAGCTGCCGGATGTTTGGCGTGAGCCCACGTGACTTGGTAAAAGCTGACCGGGATTTTCCTCTCCTGCACACCCTTCCAAATGGTTTTGCTTTCCACACCAGGAGCAGACCTTTCCTTTGGCATAGCAAAGGCCTGTTGGGGGATGTTTGGCTCCGCATTTCCCACAAGGCCCTCCCGTCTGTGCCTTTGTCCCAGTGCGGGTTGGGTTTGGGCACCTGTGAATGGCCTTGACTCTCTCTTCCTTGACCTGGACAGGCCGGGGAGCATATGACTTGGCAGCGCTCCTGCTGAGGGCGGCTTCCATCTCGTCCGCTCGGGTGTTTGACAGCTCGTGTGACCTGGCTAGTACAAGGATGTCGTCCAATGACATTCTGGGTATTGGCAGATTAGCCGCCTGAGTAGTACTGATCAGCACCCCTGGATGATCTGGGCATTTATCTCCTCTCTTTGATCCGCAAACATGCACATGCTTGCTAGCTGCCTTAGTCGTGCATAGAACATGTCCACTGATTCGGTTTCGGACTGCTTGGCCTGCCGTAACTTGTAGCGCTCAAAGTCTGGGTTGAGCTGGGGGTCAAAGTGTTGGTCCAACGCTGCCACCGCAGACTCGTAGTCAGTCTCGTCCCCGATATTTGGGAGTGTTTCAAAGATGTCATAGAGTTCTCCGCCCCCATAATATATCAGTAGCGATCTCTTTACCGCCCCGTCTGTCTCTCACGTGCCCCTGAAATAGTGATTGAGGAGTCCTATCCAGGCTTTCCGGCGTGGGGCTGCCGTCGCGGGGCGGCGAGTTCGCTAAACGGAGGAAGTGGGTCACTGCGGCATAGTTGTGGAAGTGCGGTGGTGCTGCGGCACCTGCCTCAGGATCAGCAGCACCTGCTTGAGAGCCGGCTGTGCCTGCTTGAGGTTGCGTGCTCATGGTTGCTTGTTTTGTGGTAGTTTGCCCTGCCAGGGCGCGCTGGTAGTTGGCCCGCTTCTTGAGGGCTCACCTTTGTTTTGTCCCTTGCAAATCAGCATGTTGTGGTGTGTAGCAGATACCCTTCTGACCTTTGCTGTCTACTCCCCTTTGGTTGGTTTTTTTTCCTCTTATTTTTTTTGTTCACTCTGTCAGCGTGTCATTCATGCTGTGCCACTGCTTTCATTCTATCCTCCCAGCACGGTCGTGCGACACATGGGGCCCATCGCCCTCACCTCAGGTAATGTCGTGTACTTCCTATATTACCTATACAGGATCTGCGCATTTGGATAACATAAACTGTGGGATTGGTGGCAGACTGATTCCGAGCATCCCCACCGGATACGTTAGCCTGTCTGTATTAGCTAGCTCACAGTGCCACTATAATCTCCTCTTATCACGGAGAGAATAGATACTGGCAAACTCTCAACATGACAACCCTGATCCCCCAGGATCAAGGAAACAATATACTACCTTTCGCTCAGTCACTCGTGATCACTTAGTTTGTCTCAGAGATACACAGAATAACCATACTGGGCGTTTGTCAATAAGGATTTATTGAACAGTTGTTATTCTAGTGTAGAATATATGAGCTGCAACAACCATTAGACAGTAGCAGAGATATATGATTAGCAATATTACAAAAGTAAAGGGATGGTATAGTTCTACCATCTTGCATAAATCATGAATATATACAAGTACATAAAACACATGATAAAATGTGCGTACTCCTACGATGCCTCCCTAACTAGATGTACCTAAATGTACCTAGCATCTATGTAGATGTTATGCCAAGAATCCCTCTAGGATCTAGTCAACCCCATTACCTGAGAGTTTAGAGAATGTGGGACCCCGTCCTGGTCTCGAGTTGGACACCCCGCGAGGGATGTTAGACCACTGCTAGCTGGAGCGTCTGCATGCAGGAACCTCAGCGTCTCTGGTCAGTGTGTCAGCCGGGAAGTCACGGTCTCCACTATCTTCCTAAGCAAGATGTGCTGTATATATACCCATAGGTGTCCCCAGGGGTTCTACCTTGCTGTGTTACTGTGTCGGCCTAAAGGATGACGTTGGGCCTGAACTTTATACAGAGATATTATACAGGAGATGGTAATCCTACTGTTAGTCCTGCTGTGCTTCCAAGAAGCCTCATGCATAATGTATGAGAATCGAACCAGGTAAAAACCAGCATTCTGAATGCAGTGTCATATCTAGGTAAAAGGTCAGTGCCTAAGAACCGTTATGTATGTAATGTAGGGAAGAATATAGGTGAAAGGTTGCAATGTTACCTGCGCCTATATAGGGTACCTATATGGAATATAACACCCACTCCTCTTCCGACTGGAATACATATGTAACCTATTACTGTACTACTAGCATAACTAGATAGCGGTACGCACAATGTTTTTATAAAAACATCTCTTTAGCTAAAAAATGTTTAAAAATTTCTAAAAAAAAATCCCCAAAATTTGAAAAATGTCAAAAGAAATTGTTTTTAGCTCTAAAAGTGTCCGTGATTATAGTCCGAACCCCTATAAACATTAAAAAGCCATGTATGCCTCAAAAAATGAAATGGATGTCAATTTATTGTCATAGTTCCAAATTTGAGCTTGTTTAAAAAAGAGCGAATTTCTCCCAGCACACGACGAGCCAAATGAGTCAAATGTTTATGTGTCCTGGCTGGTAGACGCAACATTTCTGTTGCTTGCTTCCGCAGTAGACGTCCCCTGTAACACATCGCAGAGTATGTCAATTGAGCACAGATGATGTTCCACGCTGTCCGCAGCCAGTGCTGGGGCAGCCTGTGCGCCGTCCAAAGCCTGGGTGTCAGTGGAGGAGCCGGTGTTCAGACCAACAGGTGCGGTTACTACCTGCGGTGGCTCAAGGAATGCCGCCATCAACATTGGAATACGCTGAGGACACTGCAGAACATTGGCCGTTATCAGGTCCAGTAACGCATTCACGTCCGGTGACGCACATGATGGGAGTGTCAAACACAGGTCTAACACGCATTTCTTCTCCGCAAAATGGGCATCGGAGGACAGGTAAGATGCAGTCCATCCAGACTGGTCGAAATGACAAAAACCAAGATGCACTTAGTTCTCTTAGGCGAGGCGTGCCTAGGTGTTGTACCATGCTGTCACGTTATTTACGTTCCAGGAGTGCTTTTTCCATCTCCTTGGTGACTGGGACGTCCATTGCGTAGCAAATATAAAACAATCAGGATACCTGCTGCTATGAACAGGATGCGATACAAAACGGGATGATGGACGGAACGTTTGAGCCAATCAAACACTCACCCCAGTCAACTGATCTGGGTTTAATCCATCATCATTCTTTAGCTCACTCCACCACCCCAGTTCAGACATGGCCATATGCAAATCAGTCTGACCCTGTGCCTCATGGGAACAGTCCAGCCCGAACTGCCAAGCCATGTCTTCCCTGGACCGGAAACAAGCATCCTAGGACCGGTTTCTGGCATTCCAGCCGTCATCAGCCAGGCTTGCTTGAATCCAGTGGCAAAGTGAGCAAGGGACCCATGTCTGAACTGGGGTGGTGGAGTGAGCTAAAGAATGATGATGGATTAAACCCAGATCAGTTGACTGGGGGTGAGTGTTTGATTGGCTCAAACGTTCCGTCCATCATCCCCTTTTGTATCGCTTTGTTCGCCCTAAGTTGGCGGGGGTATGCCCAGACGTGGGTCCCTTGCTCACTTTGCCACTGGATTCAAGCAAGCCTGGCTGATGACGGCTGGAATGCCAGAAACCGGTCCTAGGTTGCTTGTTTCCGGTCCAGGGAAGACATGGCTTGGCAGTTCGGGCTGGACTGTTCCCATGAGGCACAGGGTCAGACTGATTTGCATATGGCCATGTCTGAACTGGGGTGGTGGAGTGAGCTAAAGAATGATGATGGATTAAACCCAGATCAGTTGACTGGGGGTGAGTGTTTGATTGGCTCAAGGCAATACTGAAACTGAAAAGTAGTGACTGGTAGAGTTATGTGGCCATGGATTAGCCATTCTGTGGACGGTGATTCTGCCACTGTAAATGCTAATCTATCCAGTTTTTCGATACGCAGCATTGGATATTTAGCTCCCCTTTGTGCCATTTCTATCTGTTTATCTGTGAGATTGTATTCAGAAAACAGAGACGTACTGTTGATATAACGCCAAGGCATGTAGCCTGCATGCAAAGATTGCAGCGTCCAGCTTAATAACATAATAGAACGTAACTGTGATTGCCCGTGTTGTAATATGGCCAAATCGTGTTCTAGTATGTCTATCACAGAAGATACAATGTTGCCTAAGGAATATATGGTGTGGCGCAGCGGCCAGGGTGCCTGACTCCGGACCACGGGGTTCACGGTTCGATTCCTGGTGCCAGCACCATGTGACTCTGGGCAATAGCTTTCTTAATCTTCCTGAGGGCCCCCAGCGCCGGGACACCTCTCCAGACGTAGCTGTGTGCTTAACAAATGCTGGTATTTCATTTCATATATCCTGGAGGTCAATGTAGTTAACCCATTGTCTACCACTGCTAGAGATTTTTCTAGATTTATACGGTCTATCTCTCATAGTCTCTCTGCGGCCTCTTGTTGGGATATTTTCCATATTTCATTATAGACAGCATAATAGAAACGTTTCTGACGTGGCTTCCTGGGACCCATTAAAAAATCCCTAAGATCCACATCCTGTGACAGTAAGGATAAGTGTTGTTTCACCTGTGTGAGTGTTGAGGTTTTTAGCCAATCGAGGCACAACTTCCCAACACTGTAGGATGTCACTACCCCTGGATGTTGTCTCTGTACATAACGTGGATCTGGGCTATGGATACTAAACCCTTCGGCTCTACCCATGAATCTTGCCTGACAACTATTAGTGTCTGTGGGCCAAATCAACCATTTTTTCCAATCGGGGTCTAATCTGTTGTATTGTATGATGTCATCTACTGCAATCTCTTCCTGTGATGTTATGTTACCCTTGGTGTGTGATGGAGTCGGCAGCTGAGGAGTGTTCAAGTCTTTGTTCTTGGCTAGTCCAAGGCAAGACGTCTGTTGCACTGTCGCGTTCAAAAACATAATTTGTTGAGGGATGAGGCATGCTCTAAACAAAGCTTCTGTTCCCTGAACTTGCCATTCTCTAGTACCCCAGACTGATTTTAAGTCTATGGTGTCTTTCCATAAGTCGAAACCTTGTTCAGACAACTGGGCAATAAAGGAAGCAGAGTAAATCTATTTGGTGTTTGTTAACATATTTTTCTTAGCTGATGTTGGTGCAACCTTATAATAATATGAAGCTGGGTCAGACATATTAAACCCCAAAAAATATGGAAACTTTTGTGTAAATGTTTTTGAACTGCCTTTCGGCAGTGTTGGACAATGTTCCCACTGGTGGTATGTGAACACAGGTCTAGGATTAGCAGAAAAAATGATGATCATAGTGTTGATAACAATACATACTCTCGAAATCTGATGTGTCTTCCAATGTTTCACTATTAGAAAACGCAGCAGATGTTTCCAAATCAGATAACATGTTATTGACAGTTTCAAAATCCCAATCATCGGAAAATGTACTTGAGGTAATGATATCACTTAATGATATTTTAAATAAATGTGGAATTTTTAAAAGTTCGGTCGGGCCGAATATATCTAAATCAACATTGTCCCAAACTATACCATCCGGTATAGGAACTGCTGTAATGTTCACTGATGACAAGTCTCTTTGTTCTCGATGAGATGATAGGTGTGTTTTTAAAAGTAAGTTCACCTTTTGGGCTGCAGAGCTTTGTCGAAGGTATCTTCCATTAACAAGCATACTGCAAACTATTACTATGCCTAGCCAGAAAAGAAAGAAAAGTATCCCGGTGATTATCCATAGTTGTACCCACGGGGATACCAGATAAGTTCTTTTAAGAAAGTTACGAAAGTCTTTAACTTGCTGCTTTTGCGTGATTTTTTGGCTGGCGCCGTTTCCGGTTCACTTGGATCCAAAGAAAACGTATCAAAGTTTATGAAGTAGCCAGAAGCAGTTCGATCAATTGTTGGTATTGCATCAGGATTTGTAGAAATCGTGGTTTGCTCTCGTCGAGGCATGTTGACGTAGACATCTGTATTTGGTCGAATAGCAATTTGTCTGTCATTTTGAGTTTGATTTTGAAGTTGAACTTCAGGTTCCAGAGGAACGAGTTCCATAACATTGTTGCATAGTCCTTCATTCCGTGCAGGGGACTCTTCGAACGTGATGAGTCTTTCCGTTTGAACTTCTTGAATTGTAGCGAGAGGAGGGCGTCTGCTACTTTGGAGTCCACGTGGCCTACTACTCAGTATCGGCCACATAATGTGGTTTGATTAGGTCGATTGAGACAAATCTTTTCTCCTTTTTTCCGGCAAGAGGCGGTAGAAGTACAATTCTTGTTCCTTCAATTGCTAGGACAGGTACAGGGTTTCTGTATGATGGCCCAAATTCTTTCTTGTCCGCTATTTTCTCTCTGACCAGATCCCCAACTTTTGGGATCCAGACAGGTCTTGCCGTGACTGATTTGACTTCCCCAGTGGCGATCTGCTTCAGATGGACATTACTTTGTTGTGTCCTGGATTCATTTAGATCCGGTAAACCAGCCAAACGATCATGGATGTCAAAAGGTTTTTCATCCGCCACTGCGCCTTCACAATCAAGATCAGGTACCCACATTCTTGTCCCAAATAGGACCTCATATGGAGTGACCCCGCCTAGAGAACTTCTTGACATATTGTTCAAAGCTCGCTGGACTCCATACAGATGTTTTACCCAACTTTCACCCGTGCCTAATACTCTAGCTGTTAAAGATTGCTTTAAGTCCCGGTTTTTTCTCTCCACAACCGAATTTCCCTCGGGATGGTACGGAGATGAGTACTGCAATGCTACACCCAATCCTTGCATGGCCTCCTTGTAAGCCCGAGAGCTAAATGCAGGGCCCTGGTCAGAATGTAATGTGCCAATTGCGTATGTCCCTATAAAGACTCGCAAATCTTTGATAACAGTTCAAGCGTCAGCCGAGCGTTGGGGCCACACCCATAGGAATCTTGAGCAGGATGCACGCAAATGGACAGTCTGATGCTGTCTAACAATGGGATTTGCGCTGGACGTGTTACGGTGGAACCTTTCATCTGCTGACAGATGTCGCATTTCAAGACTTAGTCTTTAGTCTGCTTTGTTAATCCAGGCCACCAATAGCGTTGTTTCAATAAAGAAACAGTCGCTGTAACTCCTGCATGTGCAGAACCTATCCCTTCGTGTGCTGCTAGAATTAAACCTAACCTACGATCCATGTTTGGAATTACTCTATCCCCCACTCCAGGAATCTGAGCAAATGGAATGCTATTGGCATCTAACTTGTAGGAGTACTTGAGTGGAAACTTTTTTGGTACTGCTCCGTTGTTCTTGCGACAAGCATTGATAGCTACCATATTCTCACCGTCTATTCTCGTTTTAGAACGAGTGATTGCTGCTACGGAAGCCGTGCGTACAGCACCCTATGCGGCTTCATCAGCCAATGAATTCCCTTCAACGTGAACGCCATCACGCTGATGACTCAGTGTATGTATCACGTGAGCTCTTGGTAGTTCGGTTTTCAACTCCACTACCTGTTCCCATAGCATTTTATGCTTAATTGTGCCACCTTTTGCATCTTTGAACCCGTTTTGAACCCAGTACTGCAAATATTCATTGTAAGACTGCACACAGTAAAAGGAATCGCACACAATTAGTGTTGGAAATTCTCGATTTATTCACCAGTGCCAGTATCAAAGCTTTTAACTCTGCCAGCTGTGCCGTGCAGTCTCCTAGAGATTGCGTTTTTGTGCAACTTGGATGGAACTTTCCATCCTACATGCGACCTTTAACGATTGCACATGCTGCGCTGTATTGTTGCTTACTTCCTATGTCCGGTTGAGCTGATCCGTCAGTGTAAATTATATATTCATACTGATCTAGAGGCATTATTTCGTTTGGTAGAGGATATTCTTGTTCGTATTGCAGAAATGCTTGTGTCTTTAAATGTGGGTCGTACCTGTATTCTACATCTGTTGCAGTGAGAGAATTAGCCCATTGTATTTATCTCGGATGTAAAGCTTTAGCATTAGGAATGCTAGCTTTTGTCGCAGCCTCTAAGGCTGGAACCGGAGTCACTACTATTATTTGTTTCCCCTGAGCCAGTGCTCTTTCTCTCACTACAGCAGTCTGTACTGCTGTCAGAATCTTTTCTGTAGATGCGAAGCGCATCTCAGCATTTGTGCACAAATGTGATTTGTATGCAATTGGTACTGTCTCACCCTCATTATATGTTAGATAGGTGTACCCAGATTGACCCGCAACTATAGGGATCACCAGGTTGCGTACATTTACGCGTGTCTGTAAATGTTTGGAAGCTATCATGTCAGCTTGTAAGGAGGAACGAAGTGTATCTGTATGTTCCTGTGTCCATTGTTTTACTGAAAAATCAGGTTTTATTAAGTCGTAGAAAGGTTTCACTCTTTCTGCGTAATCTAAAATGTATGTTCTACCAAAATGCAGGAAACCCAGAATTGACTGTAAGTTTTTCAGTGATTTTGGAGGTTGGAGCAGCGCGCATTTTTCTAAAACAATTGGCTGCCAGGCTTTTTCCTTCACTTGAAAGCTCATATCCTAAAAACAGGACACTGAGGTGGGCAATTTTAGATTTTTTAAAGTTGAATTTGTGGCCCTCATATGCAAATCCCAAAATGATGGTATTCACTCTGTTCAAGTGCTCCTCTAGGTCATCGTCCGTTAGATAAATATCATCCACGTAGGACAATGCCTCTTCGTCCAAATTTTGAAGTAACTCTGTTACCCTGGCCGAAAACAACCCCGGGCTGTTGTTACACCCTTCGGGGAGTCGACAAAATTGATGCTGGGACCCTAGCGCTGAGAAGGCTGTTAGATACCTGCTTTCAGGCGCTATATTCTGGCAGAAAAATCCATTTGAGATATCAAGTGTTGTTTTATATTTTTTCCGCACAATGTTATTCATTAATGCGCCACTGTGTGCATTTTGGACTGCAAATGTCTTAGTGCAAGTGTTTAAATGTCTATAATCTAAAACTAGACGATATGAATTGTCAGGTTTCATGACTGGAAACAAAGGATTGTTCAAAGATGAGGTGCAATTTTCGATCACCCCTTGGTATTCAAGTTGATCTAAGATCTCCCTGACCTGTTTTTTAGCTTCTTGCTTTATTGGATACTGCCTCTGTGCAGTTGGAGTATATTTAAAAGGAATTATGTGGTGGGTTGAATCCTCATCCCATCCAACATGGTTTTTGTATAATGCCGGAGCCTGGGCTACCGCCCACTCCTGCGCATATGTATGTTGTAAGTGCCTGGGAATATGATCTGAGAAGGCCGGAAGAATTACCGTTTCTCCTTTAGGGCAATCCATGACGAATGCTGGCGGCCAATCTTGTTCAGCTAATAAAATATCATAGCCAAACATCAGGTTCTCCCAAAAGAGACCTCTCACTGTTCTACATTTGTCCCCCTCCATTTGGAGCGTTATTTCATATACTTTATGTGGGACACTTACCCTAGTATGGGGTGTTTCTACCGTGATATAATCATTCAAGTCCGCTGTCACCAGAAATTCCTTCAGGTTCTGGCGAGCTATTGTTACTTCTGCCGCACTGTCTAACATCGTCAGAGCCCATTCCCCGTTCAGTAGTCGAGTCCTCAGAATTCTGGGCATGTCTGATCTTTAGACCTGCAACCTTCTTCTTTTTGAACTGTGGCTTTTGCTTTGGTTTCTCTTCTTTTTTAGAAGTGTAATCTTGAGCGTGCTGCTTGTCTCTGGACTTTGTACGCTCTTCCTGTCTATCTGACCGGCCTTCCCTCTCGGAGTTTTTCGATGAACCCTGAAAGGAACGAGAGGAACGTGTATCAGTATCCTGATACCTGTCAGGTTTCCTAATATTATCCCTATTCCTGAGGTTATACCTCTTTTTGGAGGGCTCCTGTGGAGGAGATCTACCTCGGGATTGAGATCTATTTCCTTTAAAGTTTTGTTCTTTTTTATTGTCCCACTTCTTCTTTGTCGAAGTAGGTATCTGCTTAGAAGTGTCCTTTTCAGGACTGCCCATCAGTTGGGGTTTTAAAGCTTTCCCACCCAAACTGTCTCTGCCTAATTCTGCATATGGAGTTTCAATTATTTTTGGTAGTTCGTGTTCCTGTTCTAAAGGACTGAACTCCCTTAGGCGTTGGCGGATAGCCACTGAAGCGGCTTCCCCCTTAATGTTAGCTAGTATTATGGCTTGATACCTGGGCATAGTTACCTAGTAACTTCATCCCTAAGTTTAGGGCAGGGTCTGCTCCGTACTCGTTTTGTATCTGTCACAATACGTCTGGTACCACTGCTAATGACGGGATACCGTGAGTTCTGGTATAAATGGCAGCAAAGACGGTACCCCAAGTGGTACAATCCTCTACTTGTGGAGTTATCCCCATGGGCAAGCAGATTGTTAGGATTCTGTGTTTTTCATACGGGGTAGTATTCGGGAATACTGCCTCTCGCTGTTTTATTTTCCGAGCTACCCAGAATGGCATTTGTTCACGTTTTGTGGGCATTTTACCCATTACCGTGTGTAATGTTTGTGGTGTAATTTTAGTTGCTGTACACTGAATTTGAGTTCCATTTGTTGCAACTATTGCTGGTTGGACTGTAAGTGTCCTCATGACGAATTGCGTCAAGTTTCTGTATATTTTAATTAAATCTTTGTGTTAGGTGAGTAAGTCTCCTGGTGGCATTGTTTCAATGTCAGGATGTGGTGCGTAGGCCGCTAATATTGGCCATGTTGCCCCTTCTCTTCCGAGCGGGCCGAGTCTTACTCTTCTTCTTATATGGGGTAGGGTGCCTTTAAACCAGTATAAGTGTTCCTGGTATGTGAGCGGAACCTCAATGTCTTCAAACAGACAATATTCCGCTGGTGCATCTCCTTCTGTGTAGGAGTGAAATGTTTTTGTCCTTGCATTTGCTGCTGGGAATGTAACCCACGAATAAAATACCTCTGTTCTGTTTGATTCGTGTGCCTCAATCACGAAAACTACTATGCCACCCCTGGATGATAGACCATGCTCTAGCAGTCTCAGGGTGACCGTATTTCTAAAGTTTGGTGCAATTTGTATTGCGTCTGCATCTTCCTTGTCTGTGAGGGGCAGTGCTTGTTGCAGTGGGTCTAAGACCTCGTTAGTCATTGTTTTTAGTACACTAAAATATTTTTCAAGGAAACCAAGATACGGTGTTTATGCACAATTTTAGGAACACTGTGTCCTCCAAGCTTGATTAACCAACAGCCAATAAATAGGATTTTTTAGCCTACTCAGCTGTGACGGAGTTTGTGCCCACCCACTCCAGACATCTCTGGTGTTTTTGTGAGTAGAGGTCTCTGAGAATAGCACTGTTGTATTCCTCTTAGGGTGTCCATAAACGGGCTTTCCAGAATCATGTCCTTATATAGGCACAATTCGCCCTGCCCTTATATAGGCATAAAATCCCAGTCCTTATTTAGGCATTAAACCGTGCACTCCAAATACAGGCATGGTCTCCGACATCCGTCCACCCTAACGTCACAATGAGTTCATGAAGAACAGACCCTTAGGCTGCGGGAGTTTCCCTAGCTCAGGACTATTGATTTCTTCAAGGACTCATATATTATGCATGAACCATTATTCCTTAGGGGTTCATTCATGACGTCTTCCGCTGTCCGACTCACGTCAATGCTAACATTCTGAGGTAATTCTCAGGTATAAATATACCTTCCCTAGCCCCTGTAAATCAGAGGAGACCTCGACTTCAGAGGAGCCCGTTTCCCGGCCTGACGCACTGAGAAGACGCTGTCATCCCTGCACGCAGAGAGTCCAGCTTCCAGTGATCTGACTTCCCTTGCGGGGTGTTGGAGTTCGAGTCTGGCAAGAGATTCCTACCTCTCTCATTCTTCAGGTATTGAGCTGACTAGAACCTAGAGGGACTCTTGGCATACTAGGCATACTAGGCATACTAGGCTTAATATACTCTTAGTATACCATAGTAAGGAATACTTCACCTACTTCATACCTCTCCCTACACCTAGGACAGGTTAGGTACATTGGGGTAGAACTAGGTTAGAAACGCATCGTATGAGTACTCGCATTTTTAGTCTGTGTCATTTATGTAAATGCATATATACTAAAAGATAATGCTATCGCAGTATTATTTATTTCTACTGCTCACACTGTACATTATTTATCTCGCAAACTGTCTTCTGATCGTAACAGCACATTTTACTTACACCAGAAACAAGACTGTTCAATAAATCTTTTATTGAATCGCCCGTCTATTCTTTCTGTGTAACTTTGAGGAAAACTAAGCATGCACGACTGAGCTGAGTGAAATAGTTATCTATTGTTTCCACGACTCTGGGACACGTTCTGATTCTAAAGGGAAACAAAGTGGTCATGTTTTGCGGCTGCCAGAAACTACTCCCTTCTTGTCGTCAAGAAGTTTCTGGTGGCCTCTGAGCTAGCTGGCACAAGTAATTAAGTTTAATATACTCGATAGGGACATACTGACCTTAGTCCTATGTCAAACCTATAGGATATATTATTCCAATGCGCAGAGCCTATTAGGGAAATAGGAGCTACACTACATGGCGCCCAACGGTTTGGTAAGGCGGTAATTCAACGTTAGATACTGAGTAACTCAGCCGTGCTTTTTCTCTCAGAGACCCCTACCCATATACTCCAAATGACGTCTGGAGTGGGCAGGGTTAAGTATCCACCAAAGCTACATAGGGCAGTACCCTATATATTAGCTGTTTGGTTTGCTCAACGTTGAAGGATACAGTGTTCCAAAATATTGTGCACCTTATCTTTGTCTCCTTGAAACTTGTTCTACATTTTTCAAAAATAACTAAATGTCCTTAAACGGGGACGATGCCACCGGAAACGGTGGAGCTGCGGCTGACCCAGCCCAAGCAACAGTGTTTAACTTTACAGGTTTAAATGAAACCGAGGAGGGTGTTATAGACATCACTCCAAATTTAAGAAGAGCCATCACTCTAAAACTCATAAAACATGGCCTACCACCAAGAGGAGGTAGAGCAGTTTTCGTGATAGAGGCACACGAATCCTTTCAGACAGAGGTATTCTATTCATGGGTAATATTTCCAGAATCCAATCCAGTAACACACATGTTTCACTTCTACAAAGAAGATGATCCACCAGAGGAATACATTCCTTTCGAGGATATTGAAATTCCATTAACATACCAGGAGCATCAGCTCTGGTTTAAAGGCGCCCTAAAACATCACAGAAACATTACCAGGCTCGGTCCACTAGGTAGACCAGGAGCAACATGGCCGATTCTAGCCGGCTACACACCACATCCTGATCTGGACATAATGACAGATGAGGAATTACTTACTCAACTTACAGAGTTAATAAAAATCTACAGACAATTGGTTCAATATGTCATGCGGACTTTCACAGTCCAACCACCATTAACACTTCCAAATCAAACCCCTCAACCGGGGAATACACTAAAAATTACACCACAGACTCTATACGCAGTCATGGGTAAAATGCCCACAAAACGTGAGCAAATTCCATTCTGGATAGCTCAAAAACCATCTATACTAAAACACATGGCATTCCGTCAATTGCGGTAATACCTGATGTCCTGAAACAAATTCAAAACGAATACGGGGCAGAGCCTGCTCTAAATTTAGGTATAAAATTACTGAAAAATTTCGACCAGGTCTCAACAATAATATTATCTAATATTAAAGGGGAGGCAGCAGCAGTGGCGATCCGCCAAAAGTTAAGAGAATTCGATGTTACAGAACATCAAACTGAGCTACCCAGAATTATTGAACAATCTTATGCAGAATTAGGCAGAGATAGTTTGGGTGGAAGACCATTGAAGCTGAAGCTATCTGAAAGTCCTGAGAAGGACTCAATAAAACAAACTCCCACATCTTCTAAAAAGAAGTGGGTGACTAACAAACAAAATTCAAACGAGAAACGTTCTCAATCCCGAGGTAGATCTCCTCAAAAGGAGCCCTCTGAAAGGAGGTATAACCTCAGGAATAGGGATAATGTGAGAAAACCTGACAGGTATCAAGATACTGATACACGTTCCTCTCGTCCCTTTCAGATCTCATCACAGACTTCGGAAAGAAGAGGACGATCGGAACATAGAGAAGAACGCATGAAATCGAAAGGCGAAAAACCCGCTCCAAAAACTGAAGCAAAACCTCAATTCTCCAAAAAGAAAGTAGCAGGTCTAAAGATCAGACATGCCGAGAATACTGAGAACACAACTCAAGAACGGAGAATGGGCTCAGACAATGCTGGACAGTGCAGCAGAAGTCACAATAGCTCGCCAGAACCTGAAGGAACTTCTGGAGATAGTGGACTTGAATGAGTACATTAAAGTAGAGACTGTAGACACCAGGGTTAGTACTCCACAAAAGTTATATGAAATAACACTCCGGATGGAGGGAGATAAACCTAGACAGGTGAAAGCACTTTTTTGGGAAAGACTATCGAAGGGCTATGGCATACTTCTAGCAGAAAAGGACTGGCCACCACAATTTGTCAGGGAGTGCCCACATGGCGAGGACATTATTATGCCTGCCTTCTCCAACCATATTCCAATTCACCTACGATATACATATGCCAGGAAATGGGCAGTGGCCCAGGCCCCAGCATTATATAAAAATCATGTAGGATGGGATGAGGACTCACCTCACCATAAAATACATCTGAAACATGAACCAACTGCACAACGGCAGTAACCAATAAAGCAAGAAGCTAAAAAACAGGTCAGGGAGATCTTAGATCAACTTGAATATCAAAGGGTGATTGAAACATGCACCTCCTCAATGAACAATCCTTTGTTTCCTGTCTCCAAACCAGACAATACATATCGTCTAGTTTTGGATTACAGACACCTAAACACTTGTTCTAAAACTTTTGCAGTGCAAAATGCACATAGCACAGCATTAATGAAAAACATTGTGCGTAAAAACTACAAAACAACATTAGACATCTCAAATGGTTTCTTTTGTCAAAACATAGCACCTGAAAGCAGGTACTTAACAGCATTCTCCATAATGGGGACCCAGCGTCACTTTTGTCGACTCCCACAAGGGTTCAAGAACAGCCCGGGTTTATTCTCAGCGAGGGTAACGGAGTTACTACAAATTTATGACAATGAGGCATTGTCCTATGTCGATGACATCTATCTGACAGACGATGACCTGGACAAACACTTGAACAGGGTGCGCACCATTATACTGGGTTTCGCCTCTGAGGGCTACAAGTTCAACTTTAAAAAGTCCCGAATTGCCCATCTCAATGTCCTATTTTTGGGATATGAGCTTTCAAGTGAAGGCAAGAGCTTGGCAGCTAACTTTCTAGAGAAATGTGCGCTGTTCCAACCTCCAAAAACGCTAAAAAACGTACAATCCATCCTGGGTTTCCTAAACTTTGGAAGAACATATATTCTAAATTACGCAGAAAGGGTTAAACCTCTCTACGCATTAATCAAACCTGGTTTTTCAATCAAAAATTGGACAAATGAACACACAGAAATCTTGCGTTCACTCCAGGCTAACATGTTAGCAATAAATCACTTACAAACACGTGTAAGTCAACGAAATTTGGTGATCCGAATAATTTCGGGTCAATGCGGATTCACCTACTTAACCTTCAATGAGGGTGAGAAAATACCGATCGCATACAAATCTCATTTGTACACACAAGCGGAAATGCGCTTCAGTTCAACTGAAAAAATTCTGACAGCAGTTCAAACCGCTGTAGCAAAAGAAAGAGCCTTAGCCCAAGGGAAATGCATTATTGTCGTAACCCCGGTACCAGCTTTAGAAGCGGTCACAAAAGCAAGCATTCCAAATGCTAAAGCATTACATCCAAGATGGATACAATGGGTTAATTCTCTTGCTGCAACAGATGTTGAATATGTTTTTGATCCAGATTTGAAAACACAAGCATTCCTGCAATATGAACAAGAATGTCCTCTGCCCACTGAAATTCTGCCTCTCGATCAGTACGAATTCATAATTTACACTGACGGATCCGCACAACCCGCAACAGGGAGTAAGCAAGCTTACAGTGCAGCGTGTGCAATCGTTAAAGGTCGCATGCGAAATGGCATCTTCAGACCTATGGTCACAAAAACTCAATCTCTAGGAGATTGTACAGCTCAGCGAGCTGAACTACAAGCATTCAAACTGGCACTTGAAAGTACAGATCGAGAATTCCCCACACTAATAGTGTGCGATTCCTTTTACTGTGTTCAGTCGTATAATGAATATATACAAAACTGGCTTGAAAATGGGTTCAAAGATGCGAAAGGTGGCACAATAAAGCATAAACTGGCACATGCATCAACCGAAATACTGGTCGCAAACGGGCAGATTCTCAGAATCTGCCCCGTTGCGACCAGTATTTCTGCATTTGGGATGCATCATCCCAAATGCAGAAATCGCAATTTAAGGAATCGCAAAATTGCTATTCCTTAAATTGCAATTGCATTTAAGGAATCACAAATTGAGATTCCTTAAATGCAATGCATTAAAGTTAAAAAATTCACGATTTCGCTAATAGAGGGAGCAAATTACCATGAAGTTAAACTGCATGGTAATTTGCAAAAACTTTGAAAAATGCACTAAAGTTCATTTTTCAAACTTCCATTTACACACACACATGCCCTTGTGGCATGTGTGTGTGCAAGATGTACTCATATGCAGATTTCAGGGGTGCAACAGGGTGTCCTTTTGACACCCTGGCACCCTTGAAATAGCTCCCGCTATTAGCCATTCTTTAATAGCGAATCGCTAATAGTGAATATCTTCCCATTCATTCCTATGGGCCTCCTGGCCCATAGGAATGAATGGGTAGGTATTCCTTAATTGCGACTCGCAATTTGCGAGTAGCAATTAAGGAATGTTTAGGAATCGCTATTTATTGAGCGATTTCTACATGCATAGGCAATTGCGATTCCTTAATAGCGATTCCTTAATAATAGCTATTAAGGAATCGCAATTGCCTAGCTTGATGCATGTGCCCCAAAATGCTTTGGGAACAAGTAGTTCAGTTGAAAAACGAACTACCAAAGGCTCATGTGATCCACACACTGAGTCATCAACGTGATGGCGTTCACGTTGCAGGGAATTCATTGGCTGACGAAGCCGCGCCGCCTTCCGTAGCTGCGATCACTCGTTCAAAAACAAAAATAGACGGTGAGATAATGTTGGCTGTCAATGCTTCAAGCAAGGGCAGCAGTGCAGCGTTACCAAAAAAGTTTCCACTCAAGTACTCTTATGTAATTGATGCGAACAACGTTCCTTTTGCTCGAATCCCTGGAGTGGGGGATAGGGTAATTCCAAACATGGAACGTAGAGCAGCCTTGATTTATGAAACACATTTGGGGGAGGGTCTGTCACATCACGGGATCTCTAAAACAATTTTAACGTTGAAAGAGATGTACTGGTGGCCTGGAATGAATACAGAAATTCACATATTCATCAACAACTGCTTAGACTGTAAATTACAGCGAGAGAGCCACCAGACACCATGCTGCAAATGCGGCAACCCAGTACAGACACCACTGTTAGACAGCATTAGACTATCTACACGCCTGCGTCCTACTGGACAAGTGCAATCCCACAAATACTGAATCAAGGTTCCTATGGATATGGCCACAGCGCTCGGCTGACGCTCGAACTGTTATAAAAGATTTGCGAGTCTTTATCGGCACATACGCAATAGGCATGCTACATTCTGACCAGGGTCCTGCGTTTAGCTCTCGGGCTTACAAAGAAGCCATGGCCAGTCTGGACGTTGCATTGCGGTACTCCTCTCCATTCCATCCTGAGGGAAATTCGGTTGTGGAAAGGAAAAACCGGGACATAAAGCAGTCTATAACAGCTAGGGTATTAGGTTCGGGTGATGGGTGGGTCAAACACCTTAATGGGGTACAACGCTCATTGAACAATCTGCCAAGAAGTTCTCTAGGGGGGGTCACTCCATATGAGGTCTTATTTGGGACAAGAATGTGGGTACCAGACCTTGAACACGTAGGCACAGTGGTGGAAAATAAACCGTTTGATATCAAAGATCGTTTGGCTGTTTTACAGGAACTGAATGAATTAAGAACGAAACAAAGCAACATATTCCTACAGCCAACCACCACTGGGGAAAAATCGGCGGTCCCAGCAAGGCCTGTCTGGATTCCAAAAGTTGGGGATCTAGTCAGAGAAAAAATTGCGGACAAGAAGGAATTTGGACCTTCTTACAGACAACCAGTACCTGTCCTAGCAGTTCAAGGAACAAGAACAGTACTTCTGCCGCCCCTTGCTGGAAGAAAGGAGAAAAGATTTGTGTCCATCGACCTCATCAAACCACAGTATGTGGCCAATACTAAATAGTAGGCCTCGTGGACTCCGACCTAGTAGCAGACGCACTCCTCTCGCTACTATCCAAGAGGTTCAGACTGAAAGACTGATAACCATCGAGACTTCAGCAGTAACAGATGAAGGACTAAGCAACAACGCTATATGAACTCATCCCTCTTGAAAACCAAGTAACAGTTCGTCCAAATACACCTGTCTACACCAACGTGGCAAGTGATGAACTGGTTCCTCTGATTTCTACAAATCCTGATGCGATTCCAACAATTGATAGAACTGCTTCTGGCTATTTCATTAACTTTGATACGTTCTCAGAGGATCCGAGTGAACCTGAAACAACGCCAGCATCATTCAAACTCAAGCAGCAAGTACAAGACTTTCTTTACTTTATGAAAAAGACTTATTTGGTTTCTCCATGGATTGAACTCTGGATTATATCTGGACTATTTGTTTTCCTGCTCTGGCTAGCTTTGGTTACAACTGTGAGCGTGCTTATAAGTGGCAGATACATCCATGTGAACACTGAAGGAAAAGACGTGAACGTACTTTTGAAACCTCATAAATCTTCCCATCGTGAAGCAAGAGACTTGTCATCAGTGAACATCACAGCCATTCCTATACAGGATGGTATAGTGTGGGACAAAACAGATTATGAAATCTTCGGCCCGACGGAACAATTGAACATTCCACATTTGTTTAAAATTTCACTAAGTGATCAAATTACGTCCAGTACCTATTCAGATGATTGGGACTTTGAGACTGTTAATGATATAATGATTGACTTAGAAAAATCTGCTGCATTTTCTAAAAATTAATATTTAGAGGGTTCATCAGACTATGAACAACTGTATTGTTATAACCAGTATGGTCATCATTATTTGCATAAATCTGCATATCCAAGAAATGTGTTTATGTTTAACCAATGGGAGCATTGTCCTACACCACCACAAGGTAGTTCAAAAACATTTGCTAACAAGTTTCCATATTTTTCAGGTTACAATACATCTGACCCAGAAGCGTTTTACTATAGAAATATAAACAAAACAGGACTGAAAATTATGTTAACTAATACGAAACAGATTTACTCTGCAGCATTTATTGCCCAACTGTCTAGACAGGGTTTCGACTTATGGTAAGACACAAAAACTGTGTGGGGTACTAAAGATTGGCAAATACAGGGTATAGAAGCTTTATTTAGAGCCTGTATCATCCCTGAACAAATAATATTTTAGAATGAAACCGTCCAACAAACATCTTTTCTTGGATTAGCCAAGATCAAAGAGATGAAAACACCTTCTGTACCAACACCTGCAAGTGATAACAATACACAGGCAGTGGTGACAGTTGACAATATACTACAACTCAACAGATCTAATCCTGATTGGAAAAAATGGTTGATCTGGCCCACAGACACGAATACCTGTCAGGAAAGATTCCTGAATAAAACTCAGGGCTTTACTATTCATAGGCCAGACCCAAGATACGTCCAAAGACAGCATCCGGGCGTAGTAACAACATACAGTGTAGGAAAATTATGCCTCGATTGGCTGCATAAGTCTACACTACAGGATGTGAAGCAACACTTATCCTTACTAAAAGAGGACGCAGATCTTAGGGAATTCTTGCTTGGACCAAGAAAACCGCGTCAAAAACGTTTCATATATGCTGGCATTTATGCTGCCTATAATGAAGCATGGAAAGTGTCACAGATGGAGGCCGCAGAACGAATACGTGAACTTGATCGTATTAATTTAGAGAAAACACTCTCTGTGGTCGACAATGGGTTAACAACTTTGTCCTCCAGGATATATTCATTGGATGGCATTGTATCCTCTGCTATCGACATACTAGAACAAGATTTGGCGATGTTACAACAAGGCCAATCTCAATTACGTTCTATTGTGTTATTAAGCTGGACGCTGCAATCTTTGCGAGCGGGCTATGTGCCTTGGCGTTTTATCAACACGTCAGCTCTGTTTGCAGAATACAATCTGACTGATAAACAGATCGAATTGGCACAAAGAGGAGCAAGGTATACAGTGCGGAGCATTGAAAAACTGGAAAAATTACCATTCACAGTGGCAGAAAAACCAGCTACAGAATGGCTTATTCATGGCAAAATAACATTACCTGTGACTACTTTTCAGTTTCAGTATTGCCTCAGAAAAATGCAAGCAGGCAAATATGAAAGGTTGGGTAAGGAATACATTAAGACATCTTGGGATTTACCGTATACATATAGATGTTGGAGTGGGGATCTTGAAGTGTTTTTGAGCGGTACTCACTGTAAACGTGCACTGAGCGGTTCACTTATATGTCAGGACATTTCTTTACACGGGGCTTGTAATGGTTCTGTGGCAAATTTGTCTTGCCATCAGCAGGGTACACCAGCTGCTGTGATTAATCCAACGTTTGGACAACTTTCTGATGGGAGTTACCTCATGTTGAATGATCAGAGTTGCTGCGGCATGTTGCCAGGCATCCCATATCTAGTAACGGTCAACTCCAGGGTCACTTGCTGTATGCAAGTATTGTTTGCCCCAATAGACACAGTCAGGGAGTCGCCTCTATGGCCTTCGCTGAACGTCTCTTTTATAAGATTTGATACTTTGAGCAGAATGAAAGCCATGCTTTTACAGCAAACAGTGCCTTTGACCTCGGCCAAAGAAACCTATGATCTACAAGTAGCAAGGACTTCGGCTGAGATACAGACTTTAATACGTACAAACTGCCCTATACATTTCGTAGAAATGATAGGACGTATCTTCAATATGTCTGATACAACCGGAATTGTACATGTATTTAAGAGCATCTGCTCCGGTCTGTTAGCACCTTTCCAGGCAATACTCGGAATCATCCCGAACTTTGCACATTCGGTGTTTGGTGGCATACCATTAATTCTAGCACTTGTTGCCGGAATTCTATTTCTCTTCCTGCTATTGCGCTATGGCCAGCCTATTCGCAGACATCACTCCGAGCGAAATGGAGAAAGCTCTCCTTGAACGAAAGTGCTGTGAGCGAATAGTACAGCTATCTGGCATGACTCGTCTACGGGACCTGAATACCACGTGGTTCCTGTCATTCAGACCAATCTGGCAAGATTGCATCTTACCTGTTCTACGATGCCTGCTATGCGGTGAAGAATGCATGTTGGACACCTGTCTAACATTTCCATCAGCAACGCCAACGGACGTCGATACTCTGCTGGTCCCGATAACGGCCCATGCTCTGTGTTGTCCCCAGAGGCTACCAATCCTGATGTCAGCATTCATTGAGATCTCACAGACGCTTCCGGCTGCTGCTGAGGTACGAGAAAGATCTACAGGCACACAGGTAACAACGGACGCGAACATTGCTGCGGCAGCCTATGCTGGAAGCGATGCTTCCCATCTCTGTGCAATTAATCTACTACACGAGGTGTTCCAACTGACACCAACTACAGTGGATGATGTTTTGTCTATAGAAATAGATGATCTCATGTTTACACCAGACCCGTAAACTGACTCTGATTCAGCATACAGTGTTCCAGAGATGCAGTAACAATTTGGCCTTCATTTTCAAAAAAACTTGGAACTCTACCAAAATTGACCTTTTTCCCATTTTTCGAACGAAAATGGCACTTCAATCTGCTTAAAGTAGAACTAGCCTTATAGTACAGACTTCGCGGTACTTCCAAGGACACTTAGTCATCTTGTGTGTCTAAAACAGTTCATTAATTTTTATGACATGAAATGACTTTGATTTTTGAACAACTTATCGATCATTTTCTGTCACATGTAAATATTACTGCTTATTTCATTACAATTGCATTTATTTTCGAACTTTATGCCTGAAATGAAAAGCATTGCTTAATATGTACAGTACCTTTTTGCATTTTTACTATGTTTTTTAATACTTTTAAGAAATATTTTTTAAATATGCGGTACTCCATTTAATGTTTAGCATTTTAAATGTTTAGCATTTTAGTATTATCGTACACACGAAAGTGGAGTGGGTGTTGTATTCCTCTTAGGGTGTCCATAAACGGGCTTTCCAGAATCATGTCCTTATATAGGCACAATTCGCCCTGCCCTTATATAAGCATAAAATCCCAGTCCTTATTTAGGCATTAAACCGTGCACTCCAAATACAGGCATGGTCTCCGACATCCGTCCACCCTAACGTCACAACGAGTTCATGAAGAACAGACCCTTAGGCTGCGGGAGTTTCCCTAGCTCAGGACTATTGATTTCTTCAAGGACTCATATATTATGCATGAACCATTATTCCTTAGGGGTTCATTCATGACGTCTTCCGCTGTCCGACTCACGTCAATGCTAACATTCTGAGGTAATTCTCAGGTATAAATATACCTTCCCTAGCCCCTGTAAATCAGAGGAGACCTCGACTTCAGAGAAGCCCGTTTCCCGGCCTGACGCACTGAGAAGACGCTGTCATCCCTGCACGCAGAGAGTCCAGCTTCCAGTGATCTGACTTCCCTTGCGGGGTGTTGGAGTTCGAGTCTGGCAAGAGATTCCTACCTCTCTCATTCTTCAGGTATGGAGCTGACTAGAACCTAGAGGGACTCTTGGCATACTAGGCATACTAGGCATACTAGACTTAACATGCTCTTAGTATACCATAGTAAGGAATACTTCACCTACTTCATACCTCTCCCTACACCTAGGACAGGTTAGGTACATTGGGGTAGAACTAGGTTAGAAACGCATCGTATGAGTACTCGCATTTTTAGTCTGTGTCATTTATGTAAATGCATATATACTAAAAGATAATGCTATCGCAGTATTATTTATTTCTACTGCTCACACTGTACATTATTTATCTCGCATACTGTCTTGTGATCGTAACAGCACATTTTACTTACACCAGAAACAAGACTGTTCAATAAATCTTTTATTGAAACGCCCGTCTATTCTTTCTGTGTAACTTTGAGGAAAACTAAGCATGCACGACTGAGCTGAGTGAAATAGTTATCTATTGTTTCCACGACTCTGGGACACGTTCTGATTCTAAAGGGAAACAAAGTGGTCATGTTTTGCGGCTGCCAGAAACTACTCCCTTCTTGTCGTCAAGAAGTTTCTAGTGGCCTCTGAGCTAGCTGGCACAAGTAATTAAGTTTAATATACTCGATAGGGACATACTGACCTTAGTCCTATGTCAAACCTATAGGCTATATTATTCCAATGCGTAGAGCCTATTAGGGAAATAGGAGCTACACTACAGCACGACTGAACTACTCAGATTCTACTGTAAAATAAGTACCGAACCAACGTTGGCGGCACCATGTCGTGTAGTTCCTATATTACCTATACAGGATCTGCGCGTTTGGATAACATAAACTGTGGGATTGGTGGCAGACTGACTCCGAGCACCCCCACCGGATACGCTAGCCTGTCTGTATTAGCTAGCTCACAGTGCCACTATAATCTCCTCTTATCACGGAGAGAATAGATTCTGGCAACCTCAGAACATGACAACCCTGATCCCCCAGGATCGTGGAAACAATATACTACCTTTCGCTCAGTCACTCGTGCTCACTTAGTTTGTCTCAGAGATACACAGAATAACCATACTGGGCGTTTGTCAATAAGGATTTATTGAACAGTTGTTATTCTAGTGTAGAATATATGAGCTGCAACAACCATTAGACAGTAGCAGAGATATATGATTAGCAATATTACAAAAGTAAAGGGATGGTATAGTTCTACCATCTTGCATAAATCATGAATATATACAAGTAAATAAAACACATGATAAAAAGTGCGTACTCCTACGATGCCTCCTTAACTAGATGTACCTAAATGTACCTAGCATCTATGTAGGTGTTATGCCAAGAATCCCTCTAGGATCTAGTCAACCCCATTACCTAAGAGTTTAGAGAATGTGGGACCCCGTCCTGGTCTCGAGTTGGACACCCCGCGAGGGATGTTAGACCACTGCTAGCTGGAGCGTCTGCATGCAGGAACCTCAGCGTCTCTGGTCAGTGTGTCAGCCGGGAAGTCACGGTCTCCACTATCTTCCTAAGCAAGATGTGCTGTATATATACCATTAAGTCTCCCCAGGGGTCCTACCTTGCTGTGTTACTGTGTCAGCCTAAAGGATGACGTTGAGCCTGAACTTTATACAGAGATATTATACAGGAGATGGTAATCCTACTGTTAGTCCTGCTGTGCTTCCAAGAAGCCTCATGCATAATGTATGAGAATCGAACCAGGGAAAAACCTGTGTTCTGAATGCAGTGTCATATCTAGGTAAAAGGTCAGTGCCTAAGAACCATTATGTATAAAATGTAGGGAAGGATATAGGTGAAAGGTTGCAATGTTACCTGCGCCTATATAGGGTACCTATATGGAATATAACAGTTACACTAATTGGATCCAGGCGCTACTGCGCCACTCACTGCGGGCCCCTCTCGACAAGCGTGAATGTGCCGGGAGACTTTGGGCGGGGCCGCACTCTCCAGGTCAGAGGCAGTTCCCAAAAGCTGTCACACAGCGTTGGCCCGCCAGGGGCACACAGGCAGCCTCAGTTGGGATGCTCCGGGTCCCCGTCTGCGTGGATGGCGGGGGGGTGCCCACAGCTGAATTGGGGAAGTCAGGGAGGCGGCAGCCGAGAAGACGCTCCACTGTGCGGCACGCCGGGACAGCGTGGGGATCAGCTGCACCGATCGGAGCAGGTGAGTCTGCGAGGCGCAAGTTCAGCACTGGCCTCGTCGCCAGTGTAAAAGGGCAAAGCCCATGGGGGTGAGGCCTACCACGGAGTGGTACTCTGTGTGGTGGAAAGACCCTGAGCGTTCTTTCCCCGTTTATTTATCTCCTCGGGGCGAGCCCGCCCTGAGGAGAGGTGCAGTGGCAACAAGGTAGGGGAGAGCCCGGATGGCTCTCTACACCCCCCTCGCAGCTTCTTACAAAGGCTACTGTCCACGCATCGGCCTCTTTTAATAGCGTGGTGGTGCACATGTAATCAGTGCTAGAGCGCTGACCTCGCCCTTACAGTGGCGAGCCCAAGATGGCCACCTGGCGTGAAAGTCCAGGCTCTGACAGGCCCTTGAATGAAATTACAGGCATGAACCCAATCATTCAATTGAAAGTAAGGTACTCCAAACATAGGTAAGGTGCTCTAAAAAATTATGTGCTCTCATGAAGCGCTCAAAGCTTTAAAACAAATCAACAGGATCCAGCAATAGTTCAATTTGATTGACAAATAACAGAAATCAACATAAGCATATACCCTCCTCACAGCTTCTTACCGAGGCCTTGCATCCTGTATCCTCTTAAGCTAATGTCCACATAACTATGTTTACATTCTTGCTGATATTGTGTGAATAAAAAGCTAAGTCTTGGTTAAACCACCATAATCTGAGTTGTCTCTGTCCTTGGGGGCTGCGACTTGCACGTTGTGAGCGCACTATTAGTGTGAACCTACCGTCAACAGGAGTGGAGCAAATAACATTTTAGATGGGGAACAATAACAGCCACTATCAAGATGACATGGAAGGAAATTTTTACCAAATCATAATTAGGTAGGTACGTTCTGAAAGGGTGAGTTGTCAGCTCTTTTGGAGGAGGAGATCTGCCTTCCATCTAATTTGATCAGAAATCGAGTTCCATAGACTGCCTTTTTAGGGCGTCATATAATAAGAAGGCTCCTATTTCTGGTGATCTTCTGGATCCTGTGAGTTGCACTTTGTCACTCAGATCGCTCAATGTGGATCGTTGTATGAATTGTACAAGCTATCTTGAAATCCGTTCTCGCTTGCAGGTGGTTTAAGATGGAGGGGATACAGTCGTATGTTTTTTGCTCCCATAACCAAACTTGCAGCTGCAGCCAGAGCTTCGTGTTTGTGGTTTGAGCGGGTTGTCACTGTCCCTCTTGTCAGGAGGATTGGCCACAAACAGTTTGTACCGCCATAAGTCTATGACACTTGGCCAGAGTATATGCCTGGTTGTGCCAGCATTTTTAAAGTACTTTGGTTGTCTGACAGGAATATTTTTGTGGCATTAGTTTTATGGTATAAAATGGTATGCAAATTGTAACTGGGAGATAAAAAAGAACAGCTTTTAAAAACAGGTCATAAGTGGCGCTTTGACACTATTCACCTTTGTACTTGGATGGTAAACATCCTGTTACTGTACTTGCAGACTATCAGTCAGTCCTAAGTTTACTGGGGTCTCTCATTTGCTCACGTAGTCGATTTTTTTGTAGATATTTGTTTCCCAGTACGAAAGCGACAATCTTTCTTAAAACAAAGTGCATGCCATTATTGTTCGTGAAAAAACTTTTGTAATAATGTGTATTCCGTGGGCACGAACAGGTCAAGGGTATTACACTTCTCCAATTATTAGTGGGGCAGGCTTCTTTTATTTAAATGCCATGTGAAAGTGCACCATTTGCTGTGCAGGCTATTGGCTCCAGCTGCGAAACTGGAAAGCTGACCCTTTTAAAGAAACAAAGGTCACTATTGGAGTTTTTGTTTTGCTATTTACAAAGAGTTTATTGTGCTCCCTTCTTTTATCACCTATAGACGCAGTGGACAGGGGAGCACTGAAATGCCTGTGCTGCGGGGCCTGTCCCGGGGGCTTAATCAGCAACATGAAATGTTTTTGCGACACAAAGTGTCTGCATTTTCCCAAAAGTCCTGTTGGCGATCAGCCAGAAAGGCCGTTTCGAGTAGGGAGACCGCCGAACAAGTCCGTCGCCTATTAAAACTCGCCCTCCGGGAAACACAACACTCTGGCGGAATGCTGGGGATCTGGGGGAAGAGGCGTTCACCATGCAAGGCTCGCGCGTTCTCACACACACACAAACTCACAGCCTTACACACCGAAAGTGGAAGAGACACCAGAGCCCCGGGCCCTGACGAGAAATCAACCAACAAGACCCTCGGAATGAACCTCAACAAAGGTGCAAACTCCCCAAAACCTTCTCCCTCCTGGGTGCTAGTGGATGAGGCAAGAGCTCTTGGAAACTCAGGCAGGTCCCGTTTCGGCATCGAAAAGATGGCTGCCTTGTTTGCTCGGCCTCAATGCCACGGTGCCCTTTGTGCAGAGAATATTTGCAGCAAGCAGCCTGAACGGTGCGTTCTGGACACACGAGGAAACTTTCAGGGAAACGAAGAGAGGAAGATCAGTCAATGCCACCATGACGTTTACGCTGGTCCACTATTAGAGCAAGCCATTGTGTCTTCTGATGGCGCAGTGGCAGATGGGGAGGCAGACTGCACACCTGATCTCAAATGTGAAAGGCATGGATCCCCCATTCCTGCCAGCCACACCCCCTCAATCACAGCAGAGCGGGCACCTGAGCAGCAAAGACATGTGTCTTCCACTGCTAGTTTACCACGTGTTTCTGTTCCTTCTAAGGCTTTTCACCCACAGGCAAGACACGCAGAAATAAACGAAGCGAAAAATATTAGAAGAAATCAAAGGGACAGAGCGAAGTGGTTACAGAGACAACAGGTAAGATCGTTTAAGGTACATATAGTTTCCTGCACTCAGCATGTGAACAGTGTGGGTTTGTTGCAGCACACAAACACACTTTTTATACCACTTATTTCAGAATTATATTGTGTGAGAGAGGGGCAAGAGGGGCAGGATTCCTGGACGCGTCTCCCTGGGACTTATGCTCTTCATGTCTCTGTTTCTATCTCTCTCTCACTCTCACACACCCACATGCACACAGTTACAGAAAATGCCCTCTTACTACAATTTCCTTAAGATAAGTTGAAAATGATGCAGAAATTAGCACATATTCAAAGTCTGGATTTAAACCCATCCACAATGCATCATCACCAATACAGGCTAAATTTTACTTTTGAGTGAGAGCTAGAATAATCAGCAGTTAAGACTTTTGGATTTGAATTAAAGCCATTTGCTGTAGATATCCACTGGTAAGCGTCCAAAATAACTCGTAATGATGGTGCAAGATCGGAACACGAGACACTCGCCCCTTGATCAAGATGAGTTTGGCAATGTAAAAGAGCCCTCACACTTTCCGCTGTAACTCCTCGACCCTTGAGCTATACAACTTGTTAAAAATCTAAAGTTACCACAATTATAAATTTTTGGACACTGCATCATCCCAGGTTACCTGGTACTAGGCTGGTAACACCTTCCCCGATGCTACATAAAAGAGAATCTCAGTACTGACACTGGACCATACTCACATGAGTGTGGTAGATGGGGCTGTCATCAATGGTTGTGTGCAAAATAAATGCCCATGGCCTGGTGGTCGATTGGTATCACTGTGTCATTCATTGTGAAGCAACCACTCTGACACCCAGTGCCAGCATGGCAATGTCCCACCCCATCGACCATCTTTGCTTGGTATGCAAGGGACCCTGGATTATGGTCCATGCCTCCCAACATCCCCTCCATATACCCCCCACCCTGGGAATAGAGGACCGGAAATGGCAAGTGAATTACAGGTAGAAGTAAGGGAATGAGATGTCCTGGACTCAAAAACTACAGATTGGAACTACAAGTCTCAATAAGCACTAGATTGCAGATTCGTTTTGGATATCAAAGAAAATAACTCATGATTCTGGTTAGCTATCCATATGGTGCTTTATTGTGTTAACTCATGTTTTGCCAGGACTGCTGCTGGTGTTAGAGGGAGAAAGACAAAGAAGGGTTTCTAGGATGGCAAGATAAGAATCACCAGCTGACCGACATAGTAAAATGTTTCATAACCTTAAAAAACAGATTAGATATACATTTTTAAAGATATGTGTGCCTTGCATGTAAATGGGCAAGAATGCAACATTACCTCCTCGTAAGTCTTCCTCGCCACATGCTAAACGAAGTAAGCTTCAGCTCCACACCAGAGCCCTCCAAAGCAAAAGTTAGCCTCCCATGCCTCCCATCACCTCCCAACATAGCCAACCCATATCACCCCATACCTCTATAAGAGGAGGTCGGCCCAACCCCCAGCCTGTTTTTTTGGTTCTGCACTGATTCTCCAAGTGCGCTGTCAGGTGAGTGTGGTCCTGCTTTAGCAGGAACATGGGTCCCTGGGTGGTGTCTTGTATACACTACTTGGCTCCACACTTTTCCTGATTCACATCCATATATAGACTTTCAAGAATGCCAAGAAGCTAAGGTGGTAGAGACACTGCCTTCGCCAGCCCCACGGCCGCCCACCCACCAAAGTTAGAATTCCCCACCATGTTGCTAAAACATTTACCATGGAAGCAGTTATGGAAACAGTGTGAATGGCAGCTGGCCCACCAAGTCCAGACTGCATGGCAGGCTAGGGAACCTTTTCTTTTTTTTGTTTTGTAACAAACCCTTAAACAGGGGCTTGTTTTTGCTAAACATAAAAATCAACGGCTGACAAATGATGGGAGTTGTTTTGCAGTGTGTGGGAGACTTTGTGGTGTTTCCTGCTTCACACCACTCTGCAATAAGTGGACGGCAGAGTGCGAGGGACAGAGAATATACCAATTTTTCAAGAATTCCCTATTGCCACCATTTTCTAAATGAGGCCTTAGATTGTTCTTTTTATTATGCTTGTGATTTTTTAGCTTGTTTACTATCTCCCCTGCCCTCTACTATTTCCCCTATCTACCTTCCCTACTTTATTTAGCTCACTCACACATATGAATGCATTTCACGCACATACATACTCAATCACACACATACCCACACCTACCTTTTGTTATTTCTCATAAAAGACATTAATTTGTGGAAAATTAATTTTCATTAAAAAATAATGCTTAATATTAGTTTGATTCAGATAGCACAACAAGGCCGCACTAGGCCACATTTATGAGAGTGCTTATTTAAATGTTGTGCATGAGCATTTCTTTCCTTTTACTTTTCAGAAAATCATTCAGATTTCAGCGGCAGCCATTATCTGTTTCTGTATGTGCAAAAGTATTTTTTTGCTAGCTTCCTTAGCTGAGGGGATGTATTTGAAACAATTTGCAGGTGAATGTGCTTAATCTCTGTTGCCATGGTCGTTGTCATGATTGTGCAGAGCAGTCCATAGTAATAAGTTGCATTTCTCATGTTTCTGTCCTACGAAAATCATTTGCAAGTAGGTGTTTTGGAAATGAATAGTTTGGTTGGTTTACTATATGAGAAACATTTTAGTACCACCTTTTTACATAATATAATGCCATGTGTTTGCTTTGTAGATCTAAAACATTGTAAAGGATCTGTAAACATTATGTAATTTTCTTTAAGACATTCAGGGGCCGATTCCGATTCAGGCCGGAAATCACTCCGACCGAGCCGGACCCGGAGAGCTTTCCGACCGAATCGGACTCTGGCAGTCCGACCGAACGAGTATGATGCGCACGCATGCAATCGGACTCGAGTCGGTCGGACTCCCATTGAAGTCAATGGGAGCCGGACGTACAACGCGTACGCGGGCTCCCATTGACTCAATGGGTGCGAGGCAAACAAGGGCGCCCCCTACAGCGGGTACGCCTCGATGCGACTCGCGGCGTACATGCACAGGTAGGGGGGAACCATGGGTCCCCCCTGTGTGCGACTCGGGCGGCTACGCTTACAGGGGGATCCGACACGGACCCCCAAAGTCCGGCTCCGACTGCTCTTTCGAGCCGGACGGCGCGAGTCTGTTGGACTGCTCGCGGCGCGCATCGTACTTGCCCGGCCGGGGAACGTCTCCATTGCGCGGTGCGAGTCGCGTCCGTGCGAGTCGGTCGGAGCGGTTCGGACCCGCGTATGAGTCGGTCGGCGATTTCGCGTGCGCTCGCATCGTACTCGCTCGGCCGGACGCACGTATGAATCGGTCGGGAAAGAGGGCTCCGAATCGGATCCGGTTAAGCCGAATCCGATTCGGTGCCCTACCGGCCGAGATCGGAATCGGCCCCTCAGACTTCAGGCTTCAGACATTTGTGCATTGCCAAATTGCACATTTCAAATTACTAATTGTTAATTTAGAGAGGGATTGCGCATCTTGATTCTGTTTAACAGTAGACATTTTGTTTGATTCCTCTCTTGCTCGCACATCTGGTACTTTTGTATTTCGGGCTTATTATTATTAATCAGTTAATTGCTAATGTGCGGTAGCTAATTAATTTCTTAACGGCAGTTGGCATTTTGCACATTTTACGAACAGCGGGCGCGTTTACGATACTCTTGTTCTGTTACTGAATACACAGGATTTTGTTCGTGTTCTATTGACTATCAGATTCTGCCCACACTGACCATACCTTGTTCTGCATTTCATCTGTTCTGCGGGACAAATTGCGGTGAGGGTACTTGTCGCCAGTCTCTTTTTCTAGTTGGAGCATATTCTCATCCTATTTAGCCTTGAAAAAGTCGTGATGACAAAACACGTGTCGGCTGCCTGTGTGGATTGGGTGTTGTGTCTTTGAAAAAAGAGATGTATGTGACTAATAAAGGAAAATAATAAAAACCAATCAACTTACCTTGGTATCCTTCACTACTTGGTCTTTCTGGTTGTAACATTTGTATCATTGGACTCCTCTGAGGGCCTCAGTATTGTTTCTTGTAACACAATTACATGTGTTAGTTCAGATATCAAGAATAATGTCCAAAAAATATAATGCAATTTTGAAACATTTTCATTGATCTTGTGAGCTCTCCAGAACTGAACGAAATATTTTAAGCATCTGTATTCAAGTATACATCTATTGACACACACACACATGGTGTGAGATATAATCCTGTATCAAATATACTGAACTGATATCACTAAATTAGGAATTCAGCTTCTTCAATTTGCATATATACTGAATGTATCTGCTTTTTGTCCTGTACACGAGACAAGGGAAAACAAGAAGAAACACAATACAAGAAAGAGAGAGAAAGAAGCAGAGAGTGGGAAGAGAGACAAATTTTGTGCATGAGTAGTACCCAAAGTTTGTAGCCTTTGCTGATCTACACATACAACTGTAGTATGTGCCAGGGTAGGACATTATGGACAAATAAATTGAAAGGGGAAATGTAGAGGTATCAACTATTCTCCTCTGCTATGAAAGATGTTATGCCTCAATTGATATCCACATATAGCTCATACACTAAGTCACATGGCACCATGGTTTGCTGCAGAATTAAAAGATATGAAGCAGAAGGATCAAGTCTTGGATCCAAAAATGTAAGAATAAAGTTCCTTTTCTTAAGGCACAATGGTAAACCAACTTAAACTATACAAAAAAGCTATTTTACTAGCAAAGGTGTCCAAATGCAGCTTTAGAGTTCACAATCACTTTCCCACACTCTTTTGGTTGGTTTAATCTATACTGGAACGCTCTAACCATGCTCCACAGATTATTCTTACCAGTTAGCTATGCAACAAACTAAACACATTTTTCATCAAAAAATGTACTAACATTCGCATGTCTGAGGTTCAGGTGGTCTAAAGAAATATTACGTCCCCTGTGTTTGCTAATAAGTCTACCTAATTTTTGGTGGCTTCATCCTTAGGCAGACCACATCTGAAGAAATATCTATGATCTTAAAAACTCTTAAACCAAAGACTCACCATGAGACTCATCATTGGATTGGTTGCAAAAACAGCATGCTTTGCTCTTCACACCTGTCATTAAGCACCTTATTACCCTCTTCATTATTGTAAGAAATTGGGTTATTAGTTGTGTGGCCTGCATGAGAAATATTGTCACAATTCTCCTTACTGGGAACCAAGCACTCCATTGTTGTGCTTGAATCTTTGAGGATAGCGAAGCAGAGCAGTCCAAGGCCTACTCAAGGGAGGTGGTGTGTGGTACCAATCATCATTCACTGGCACGCTGTTAGACAATGGGTTACTGGTTGACTGGGGTGTGAGCCCTGGTCAAGCAGCAACCACAATCCTAGCCAGGGTAAGGTATAGGTAAACCCTAATTTAACCTGTGCTCACCTTCTGGTAGTTTTGCACAGAGCAGTCAGGCTTAACTTAGAGGCAATGTGTAAAGTATTTGTGCAACACTTCAAACAGTAAAACAGTGAAAACACCACATAAAAAGGATCACACACCAGGTTAGAAAAATAGAAGTTAGTTTAATAAATAAAACAAGACCAAAACAACCAAAATCCTATTAGTAGAACTGGAGTTAGTGAAGTTTAAAGTTTATAGCGAGAAATAGCACCAAAAAGCACGAGGTGCTATTGGGGATATCTGGTCAGCCGGACCGAGACAAAGTCACAAGTTCAGGCTGACCGCTATGGAGCACAGGCTGGCTACAGGGACCCAGTTATGCCCATTGAACAGAGTACCTTAAATCCTGGTTGTGGAGTGTTGTGTGGATCCGCGTTGAAGATGCATCGTGCAGCAGAAGCTTTGCGTTGGTTCTGAGATGCGGCGAGGCTACGGTGCGAGGTCCTGTTGCTTCAACGTCAAGGATCCAGTCAATGGGTCTTGCGATGTGCAGTCCGGTGACTGGGATGTGATGCTCAACTGAGGCAATGCGTCAGTTCCTATGAGCGATGAAGCTCCAATGCAGAGTTTTGGCGGCCTCATCGAGTCTGCCATCGACGAGAGATGGGAGGAGCTGTGCTGTGGAAGGCTTCGCGCAGTGGCAGTTTCAAAGCTGATACGTCGGGCCCAAGATGCATGTTTTGGCGGCAATGCAAGTCTTTTGCTAGGGGTCCAATGCACACAGCAGTGGCAAAGTGTCGGTCTGCTCGAGGATGCACCGCTCAGCCGAGGAGATGTCAGTTCTGCTTGGGGATGCGTCACTTAGCAGAGAGGATGCATCGGTTCCACTGATAAGCACTTTAGGCCCACTTCCAAGGGTCCAGGACTGGGGGGGCACCACTTGGCAGGATTGACTCACATATGGCAGAGTCCAGGTGCAGGGGTTGGAAGTCTGTTATGTCCCTGAGGTTTCAGATCAGGAGGCCAGCCAACTAGGGGGTATGCAGCCCTTTGTGTGTGGACAGGACACAGCATATTCAGGTGTAAATTCGGCCGTGCCCAGCTCCTCCTTTCCATCCTGACAAAGATGGCCCATTGAGACATACCTAAGCTCCCATTGTGTGTGGCTGTCTAGGAGGAATACACAAAGCCCAACTGCCAACTACCTCCATTCATGGGATCAGAGACAGAATACAGGCACCAAATGGCTAAAGCAAGAAGATGCTAACTTTCTAAAAGTACAAAGAGACCTGGCTACCAATTTTAGATGCTGCTATTTATTTCAGCAGACTAAGGGCCCCTACATTTAGTCTTTGGGCCTTGCTTAATCATTTCGCCATGATTTACACGATTAGAAAACACTTTTTTGAAACATTCAAATCTTATCTGAGACATTCAAAGATACACAACTCACTAAAGGATGGGAGTGCAAATATACATTAAACAAACACTTGTGATTGTGAAAAAAGGAGAACAGTGAAACATAAATTCAATACATTACAATCAAGTATGAAAAATTACACCAGCATGTCTTTAACACATTAATTAGACACTGAGCACTCTCATAAAGCCCTATAGTTAGCTTCTTCTGGAGAGATGCTCTCTAAAAGTGGCATTTTCAGAACTGTAATTTAAAATCCGACTTCACCATGAGTTAGGATTTTAAACTTGGATTCCAAAGACACCAAACCTGAACCAGCAATATCCTCCCATTTGGAAATTACACTTATAGAATGTAATAATGGCAATTCCAATAATATCCTATGGGAGAAATAGGCCTTGCAGTAGTGAAAAATGAGTTGGAGAGTTTTTCACTACCAAGACATGTAAAACTTAAAAGTAAATGTCCTGATTTTTAAATACATTGCACCCTGCCCTCTGGCCTGTCCAGAGCCTACCCTAGGGGTGTCTTATATGTATTAAAAAGGAAGATTTGGACCTGGCAAAAGTTTTTTTTGCCAGGTCGAAATGGCAGTTTAAACTGCACACACAGGCTCTGCATTGGCGGGCCTGAGACATGGTTAGAGAGCTACTTTAGTGGGAGGCACAGTCAGTGAGGCGTGCCCACTTACAGCATTTCATCTACAGGCCCTGGGTACTGGTAGTACCACTTTAATAGGAACTTATAGGTAAATTAAATATGCCAATTGGGTATGAGTCAATGTTACCATGTTTAGAGGAGAGAGCACAAGCACTTTAGCACTGGTTAGCAGTGGTATAGTGTGCAGAGTCCTCATACCAACAAAAACGAATTCAGCAAAAAGTAGGAGGAGAAAGACAAAAAGTTATGGGGGTGACCCTGCAAAAGGAGCCTTTTTAAACACACACAATAATAGCACTCAATAAAGGATTGTCTACTCAGTACTTGTTCTTTAGAAAAAAAGAGAAACGCATTTATTACTCACACACTAATAAATACTACACAGTAATTTACAAATATATATATATGGTAGATATAAAATGCCATCGATGACATTGCATCATAACCTCTTACCCACTAAAGGGGTCCTACAAACATTTAAAGTAAGTCTGTAGGCTTGGTCAAAGGTTAAAGATCTACAAGCCACATGTTAAAAACAGCATTTCTTACTTAAACGCAATCAGCAATAATACAAATCATGTGTAAATGCACTTATTAATGTTAATAAAGTCCAAGGTCTACTCAGGGGAGCAATCACCATTCACTGACATGCTGTTAGAAACTGGGTTACTGGTTGACTGGGGTGTGAGCCCTGGTCAAGCAGCAACCACAATTCTACCCAGGGTAAGGGATAGACAAACCCTAATTTAACCTGTGCTCACCTTCTGGTAGCTCGGCACAGAGCAGTCAGGCTTAACTTAGAGGCAATGTGTAAAGTAATACTCTAGGATCAATAATCATTGTCAACATTATTTAAATAATAAAGCATTTTAAAAATAACAAAATATGTATCTGTATTCTTTTTGTAGACCTTTAAACCATGAAAGTGCAATAATAAATGCAGGTCCTAGAGAGCATTACGTTTTGACTACATTATCACGCAACCATAGACTTAGCTCCTTGTGGGCTCTTCATTACAACATAGGTTTCTTTAAATCATCTTTAGGCTGTAATAATTACAACCATAAAACCAGCCTCTAGAGGGCGCAGCACTCAACCACTGTAGAGAAAAAGCTCCAGCTTAGGAGTGCTTGGAAACATTGATTAAATCCCGAAGGGGTCCTGGATTCTATGACCCCGCAAAAATAGGGTCATTACTTTAATAAAAATTCCTTGAGGAGAGCTGCTGCGCTCCTGCAGCCCCCATGCCTTCTCTTTAATGTTGGTGGTGCCCCCTGCCAATTTTGGGGTCACCACAAGGGGAGAAACACAGATACTGAAGAGCCTTGCTGGGCATTGTGGGGTGCTTCTCCAGGAGCAGTGAATATTCTAGTAGATGCTCTCCCGCTGTGCAGGGAAGAGCCACGTAGCTTTTCCTTTTTTTCTTCTTTATTCCTGGGGGTGTCCGGTCCTACTCAGGCACCCCTGCATGCTCCTCATGATGTGGGCAGCTCAGGGATCCCCCCCCCCCCATGGCTGAGCTGCTGGCTCTCTGCACAGCTGGCAGTCTCGTCTTCCGTGCCCTGCGGGCAGTCATGCATAATACGGTTGCCACTCACCCCCCAGACATGGGCATGGGGAGCATGGTAGGCCCACCACCACTGGGGGGGCATGATGGCACTCCCCCTCTCCTTTTGGCGCTCCAGGGTCGGAGATGGGGTCCTGGTCCCCTCCATGATCAATACTGTGTGGGGGATGGTGTCCCCAGGTCCTAGGGAGAGTGTTGGGAGGGGACCCATGCTCAACCCCTCCCTAGGAAATAAATCCTGTGCCAACCCCCAGGTCCTGGCTCACCACATGGGTAGAGTAAGAAATGGTGGCAGAGCCCCACACATTTAGTTGCGGAAAAGGTCAAAGGTTGGCAAACTTTAAAATGCCATAACTCGGGCCCCGTTTGGTCAATTTTGTCGATCCTGGGCTCATTGTACTCCTGGTGGTAATCCCAAACCACCAGAAGCAGTTGCAGCAGACCTCCTCACCTCCAAAGTGGTGCAGTCCTCAGGTAGCTGGTTCTCCCAGCTCCTTGTGGCAGCCTTCTTCTTGGTCTTGGTTTCTGGGCACAGAAGTCCATTGCATTCCCCAAACTGATCCTCAGGGGGTGTAAGGGGATCAGTCTTAGTGGCCCTTGGGGGGCTTCACTGGTCCTAGGGTCAACTGGCCAGAATCCTTAGTCCTTTGTGAGCATCAAGGAGTTATTCCTTCCCATTGTCCATGGCAGCCCCAGTGTCCAGCAGTGAAGCACAGAGAAATCATCAGTCAAAAGAGAGTCTCCACCTTGTGCAAGAGTTTTTAAAGGGGAGAGGAAGGTTCCAGATGTCAGGCACCCCTTGCCAATCCTAGGGTGCCACGTCACCTCTCCACCCCTGTCCCAACCCTCCTGCACAGTGTGCTGGGATAGTTCAAAATGGCATCATCCAGGAGTCACTAGTCACATCTCCTCTGGAGGCCTCAGCTCCACCCCATACTAATATTAATGCCAGGGCCTTCCTAACTAGATTTGCAAAGGGGAGCCCCCTCCTGTGTTGGGTCCAGAGGTCTGGGCTGCTGCCTTTGTTCAGTGGGCTTGGGCAGGCCCATCCCTGGTACAGTGCGACAGCTGATTGATTTATGCAGATTATTCTGCCCCACTCCTTTTCTCCTCAGGAGCTGGGTGAAGTACTGTTAATTGCTCTTTTTGTGTGAGGAGGCCTTTGTTCCTGATGCTAGAGAGAAATGTATTTAACTGGGCACAGCAGGGTGACAAAAGGCCTGGGCTCTGATCCTGAACCAGAGGAATATGACAATTCTGGATGACCCATAATGTGTACAAATATCATTGTGGAAATTGCAGAATTGATTTCTTTGCACAGGATATACCCTGATTCAATATGTCACTGGTCTCTGTAGGCCAAAGGGAAGCAAAACTGCACTCTAAGGCAGTTTTCTCCCTGTGTGCATAATAAAGTGTCACCACAGACAAAACAGTAAATCACACTGACTTTCCCTATTAGTGTACACTAACATTGTAAGGCCTACCCCAGGTCAATATCTAATCCTGCAGAGTCCCCACTATGCCAGGTTTCCCATGCGCAGTTACTGAGCTACGCACCACAGTAGTCTCCCACGCGCAGCCCGCACACGTAAGCACATGTGTATGTACACTAATTCCTTAATTTAGCCAAGTGCCCCTTACCCTTGCTGCGTCAAAGTGGCCTTATCTTAAAAGGCGGATACTGGTGGTAAACATGCGCAGTTCCTGTTTACTGTGGGTAAGACACATGTAGTGAGTCTCACCCACAGCAAGAAGTCCAAAACCTGGTGATCCAAAAAAGCAAAAAATTCAGACGTACTGATTGGGCGTAACCTAATTGCTACAATTAGAGAGTGGTGGGTGCCCAATTAGCCTAAGGAAGGGAGAGTAACATCTCTCCTCAAGAAAATTAGGACCATCCAACTTTCATCCCATCACAAAGCTCCCATTTCTGGTGAAGGTATTAGAAAAACTGGTTACTCAACAGCTTAAAAACTTCCATGATGACCAAGAATTACTGTTCTGTGAGCACTCAGGTTTCAGGCCGCATCACAGGACATAGGCAACTCTTCTAGCTTTTTTTAATGACACTTGGCTTTTATCGATGAGGGCATCACATTTCTTCTGGTTCATTTGGATCTCTCTGTGGCGTTTGACACAGTGGACCACTGTAACTTAATACCATATCTAGTCACCATGCTGAAGGTCGCATCACACATCATTAACCAGATTTTTTACCATTCTTAACAGGGCAAACTAGGAACTTTCCTATCAGAAATCCAAATTCTGGACTCTGGATTACTGAAGGGGCACCCGTGTTCCTGTGTCTCTTTAATATCTACCTGCTTTCCTTTCTTCATCAGCTTAGGGTGTAGAGGGTACTAGTGCAAGCTTATGCTGATGTCAAATTATCTGTGACAAAATTCTGTACTTAAAATAATATTACTGAATGTCCAGACTTAGATGGTGTCTACTTCACTGGAACCAAAGGCAAGATGTATGAGCCTGTGTTGAACCTGGACTGTGTTTTCTGCTGGGCTGCTCTGTTCTCTTGAGGCGAGTCCCTGTGGCTGCCATCACAAGAATTTCCATCGCCAGGGACCAACGTCATTGTTTCCAACAGGGCGGAGCAGCCGCAGTTGTTACCACCGCCGCTGGGGACTCAATGTCCCACAATCCCCTGCGCACCACCACCTGACACTCATCAGCACTTTATAAGGCGCAAGGGAGTCCCGCAGTGTAGGGGGATGTGTTTTCTGCTGGGCTGCTCTGTGCTCTCGGGTTAAGTCCCTGTGGCTGCCATCACGAGGATTTCCATCGGCAGGGACCAACGTCACTGTTTCCAGCAGGGGGGAGCCGCAGCAGTTGTTCCCGCTGCCTCAGGGGACTCACTAACCAACAACCCCCTGCTCACCACCACCTGACACTCATCAGCGCTTTATAAGGCGCGAGGCAGTCTTGCAGTGTTGGGGGCTGTGTTTTCTGCTGGGCTGTCCTGTGCTCTTGGGGCGAGCCCTTGTGGCTGCCATCACGAGGATTTCCATTAACAGGGACAAACATCACTGTTTCCAGCAGGGGGGAGCCGCTGCAGTTATTCCTGCTGGCGCTGGAGACTCAGTGTCCCACAACCCTCTGTACACCACCACCTGGCGCTCATCAGCGCATTATAAGATACGAAGCAGTCCCGCCGTGTTGGAGGCTGTGTTTCTTGCTGGGTTGCTCTGTGCTCTTGGGGCAGGTCCCTGTGGCTGCCATCATGAGCATTTCCATTGCCAGGGACCAATGTCACTGTTTTCAGCAGGGGGAGCTGCCACAGTTGTTCCAGCTGGGGACTCAATGTCCCACAACCCCCTGCGCAATACCATCTGATGCTCATCAGTGTGTCATAAAGCACAAGGTAGTCCCGCAGTGCAGGACGTGCCCTTGGCAAAGCTTGGGCCAAGGGCGGGAATGTTCATGCCTGTCAGAGCTCAGAGGAGGCTGGGCTGGGCCAACCCTCTAACATCTATCATACCAAGGTACTTTTGCCTGCTATTTCAGCCCCCTGCGTTCACGGCATTGAAGCTAAGTGACTCCTAAATTGACTCAGAAGACCTGGTCGTCACCTGTTTGTGTTTGGTTGCTATACTTCCTGACTTTCTGGTATCTCTTAATCACACTTGCTTCTTGCCCCTTGAGTTTTGAACATTGTAAAATGGAAGGTTACGGATGGAGGTACAAGGGCTGCCAAAATCAAGAAATCCAAGAAAACCAGTAAATCTGCTGCGACAACTGTGTACTTGAAAGGATTGACAATTTATTGTTAGAATGTGAGCAGATTTTGGACCCGGACCAGATTGATTCTCATCCCAGTGTTCCTAGCTCCCCTATTTGTCATGCAGTGGAATAACACCGGAGAATACCTGGGATGTTTTCAAGATCTAGGAAGCAGGGAAAAGACACGACCACCGCTGCCCAAATTGCACTACACCCACCCTACACCGTCGCTTCTTCTGCTCCTTCTGCAATTTCAATCCTAGATTCCTGTGCTGATGCTTTCCCTTGCAGTAATCATTTTGCACCTCTGTGCAAGTCACCAGTCGATCAGAAAATCAACAGTGATCTAAAAAATTCTGCCAACAATTCTGCACACCAATCTACTGACTTAGCAGCGCCTGGGTGCCCTACTACTAGTGAGGCTTTCCTCACCTCCCTTGTCCAAACCCTGAAGGAGGAGGTGGGTGTTTTGAAACCATTGGTTGCCTCTCTGACCTCCACTGCCAATCTTCTTCTAGCTTCCGGTAGGGCTCCAGTAGTTCCCCCTTCCCAAACGCACTCCCTATTTCCGCTTGGGTCTCCACCTCCATTACAGGTGGCATCCACTGCATTGAGCTCTCATGCCCTGAAGAGTCTTTCCCCAGGCTCAAAATAAGGAGGGTTGACTTCAACTAATCAAAACACTGGCTCGTCCATCACTCACCACTTGTTACAAAATGATATATCCTCCAATCTGGCCAATGCACATGCACAGGGGATCACATGACAGAATCCCCAAGAACATCATACAGGTAGGAGCAAGCACACTACTTTTGGCTACATCTTGATGACCAATATAGCAAAGTTGAGCCACCACATGGCTGGTGGAGTGGAAGACTCTCTTAAAAAGAGGGTGATCCATTGGATTCGCCATGTCTGGAGCTGCCGCTGTGTTATCTGAGATGATATCATTAGTGTCAAAAGATTAGGCTTTCCTAACTCTAGATTTGACAAGCTAGAATTAACCCTGTCCAACACTGATTTGGCTAGCAATGTGGTCGCCCTTGAAGTTAGGACTTTCATTCTTATATTCAGTTCAAATACTCTAGACCACTTGTCCACACTGCTATAGATGGTTCCTCTTCACCTCTTAGTTAAATCGATTGACTCACGAAGGCTTCTAGTGCCTATGTACATACAACCCAGTTTTCGCCTTCTAGCGCTAGTCGACCTCACATTGATGAGGACAGTAGAGAGCTTGTGGCCCCTCCCAATCCCTTACTAATATCACTCTCTTCAAATCTATCCTGAATCTAGAGACTACAACCATATCCAGCATCAATGTAACACGTTCTAGCATCTTACAGCCCTCCAATCATATCTCTTCACTCACTGTACCTGGGACTGTGCGCACTATCTTAGCTGGTGGGGCCTCCAAGAATGTCTCCATTAGCTCTACTTTCCCCATGATGGGTGAAACTGTATGCTCTAGTATCCCTGTAGAGGCCTTCATAAAACTTGACTTTAGCAAGCTGCCATTAATTTCTTAAAATATGTCTGGACTCATGTCTAAGGCATCATTGCCTGACTGGACCTCCCTTGTGGATGACCATGATCTATGCTTTTTTCAAGAGACATGGTCTTTAGAACCAATCTGCAGGTCTGGATTTCTTAACTTCTCTATCCCTGCAACTCCTATTCATAGGGACAGACCTTCGGGTGGATTAACCATGTGGGTCAGAGCTTCCCTCAATTGTAAAATATGGCAACTTCATACTGAGTCACCTTACATTTTGGCCATTGCGCTCAGCAGCAAGATCAAGCCCAGGGTAATTATCTTTAACATCAATGTGAGAGGGATTAGAGGAGGGGCAATATCACGTATTATTAAAATATTGGAAAATCTGCTCAGTCAGTCCCCTCCCATCCAGAATTTTATACTAGCAGGAGTTTTAATTCCATGTTTGAGCCGCTTGATATTTATGGTGTTCATCTAACATATAACGAAGATAAAACGTGGGCCTTTCCCCCTCTGGCCATTTTACCAGTTCATAGATGGACACAAACGTCTCTGGATGGAGCCAAGTGGTACACCGACCTGACATGCTGTCTACCCTTCCTGCTGACCTTATTGATATCATGGAAGGGATTGAGGATGGTCATCTGGACTCACGTGATAAATTGATTTTAACTCATGGAGCCTTTTTTGAATGTATATCAGGGCCCTTAGTCAGTGACATGAAAAATAGAGATATGCTTAACATTCCTTCGGCCAGGAAAGCCTACAAATTAGCAATTTTCTGTGCTAAAAGGAATGGGGATGAGCAAATATGGATTGCTCTTAACGATGCCTGTACTGATAGAGACTCTGGCAGTTAGTCTCTCGCAATGGAGCCTCAGTTGCACCTAATAATAATGTTGCCTCTTCTCTCTGGGCTGACTATTTTGGGAACTCATATTCAGCCACTTCTTCTCACACTCCCACTGAACTCACCGGTTCTGTTTTGTCCACCCCTTCTGAACCCTTGTCCAATTCCTCTCAGCCACCGCAAAGGGAAGGGCTGCTGGGCCGGACGGCATCCCTGTGACGTTATTAGGCAGGGAGGCTTGGTCACGTTACATCCTCACCATTGCTAATGCCATCGCTGCTGGGGGCCCCATGCCCAAGTCATGGAAAGATGCCACTGTGATACCTGTTCATAAAAAGGTGATGATAGGTCTGCTCCGAATAACTACAGACCCATAAGTCTAATTGATTGTATCCAGAAAATCTTCTGTCGTTACTTGCGTGCTAAGATCCAGGACTGGATGTCCAAGATGGACATCCTCAGTCTCTTTCAGGCAGGCTTTCGGTCGAAAGGTTCCATCGACCAGGCCTTCCGTTTTCTGTTGATTTATTGGCACACAGTCACCATAGGCAAAGGCAACTTATACATTGCCTTTGTCGATCTGAGTTCTGGGTTTGATATAGTTCCTCGCACTACACTCTGGCAAACACTTAATAATATGAAAATGCCACCAGATTTACTGTGATTGGTAGTCCGCCTCCATGAGGACAATTTTGCACGTGTCAGATCGGGGAAGCAGGATGAGTTGACTGACAAGATCCCAGTCCGTAGAGGTGTATGACAGGGTTGCGTACTGGCTTCCACACTTTTTTCACTCTACATTAATGATATGTTTCTTTTCTATCTCAGGTTGAAGAAGACGCACCCTCATTGGTCCACATTATAACCCCAATACTCCTATTCTTGGACGACGCGCTACTGGTCTCCAAGATGCGGAGCGAGCGAGCTACAGAAACTCTTGGTGCGTTTTGAGGAGTTCTGTCTGGCTGGGGGACTGGAGTGTAACACTTCTAAAACAAAGCTGATGACGTTTAACCCCATAAATCTTTTAAGAAGGGCATAGTACTGGCATAGTACTGGGGGGTGCACCCCTCAAAACGGTGGATAGTTTTACCTACCTGAGCATTACCTTTAGTGGACGTTTGTCTTAGAAACCTCATCTCGTCAAAGCTGCCATAATACTCAAGTAAGTAACAGGGCAATTCTTAAAGAATACAATTCCTCGTATACCAAACTCTTCCCGCCTGTGCTTCAACTTTATGAGGCCAGGGCCTTGGGTTCATCTTTATACAGGGAAGAGTTAGGGGTTTCTCCAACACTGATATACTTACTAACACCGAAAACACATTTTTTCTCAATCTTGCACTTCTTCCCCCTAGTACCCCTTTGGTGCCACTCTTCCTGGATATGGGTGTAAGAAGCCTTGCTAGCAAAGTCAGGTTGCGTCCTCTGCTATACTGGAGATGGCTATGGACAACCCCAGAGCTTGCTCACTATGCCACAGCCCTCCGGGAAGTTATGCATGCAGGTCATCTCGCTAAGATACCTTGGCTCTTGAACATCAAAGAGTTACTCCACACTCTAGGGACACCTGACCTTTGGAACCATGCTGCCACTACTTGTTTCCCATCAGAAAATTAGTGGAAGAAGCTTTACTGGCCAGGGACAGAGGCAAACGACCAAAGAAGAGTTGACTCATCTAAAATGGCCTGAGAATGCCTTGATTCTAAGCCTTTGAGAGGTTATGAGCCATATTGGGACCAAGTTACCGCCTCTACTGATAGGAAGCTATATTTACAATCTAGAGTGGGCACTCTCCCGTTGATAGTCTTCACCAAGAGTTGAACTGTTGGGGCTATTGACACATGCCCTGCATGCACTTCCTCAGCTGTGAGTCTCACACATGTTTTCTTTGCTTGCCCAGCCTATGCCCGCCCCCATAGACTCTAGTTAGCTCCCACCTGTAGGCATTTACAACAGCATAGCCATCTGGCAGCACTTCGTATTCTGAGGTCTGATTGCAGCTTATCGTTTGCCATACCTGTAGCCAAGTTCCTGGGGGCCATGTGGAAACTTCGTAGAAAGACACTACCGTCTCCTTAACTCCATGTGGCTGTTTGATTTTATCTTGCTCTTTTAAACTGTAGTGCAACAAACTTTTTTATTGATACTTTTAGGATTTTGCCTTGTACATGCAGGTTGATAATTGTATTTATCATTGTACCATCTTGGCGTTTACCTGTAATTCATGACTGCTTCATGTCAGACTGTACTGTATTGCACTGTTTTATTTATGTATCCACTATGTATCATTGAATTTATTGAATTTGCACTTTTAGTGCCCCGGAGGCCGAAATAAATTTATTTAATGAATTTATGAACCTATTTTAAAATTGCAAACACTCCAATTCAGCATTTGCCACTGTAATGTAGGTTTTTCCTATGTACCAATCACATTTTAGGAGTGGGTGAACTGTTATCAACTCCAAAAATGGAACTGCACCCCATACCATTTCACTATTTAGAAGGGTATTAGATATATCAATTTTTTGTGACCAAAATGGGGTCACGAAACATTGAGATGTTATAGACTCCAGTGTTGGGGTGGTAACCCATTTGCAAAATGGAGGGGTCTATTTAGGGCCCTTTCCCCTATGAGACTATAAAACAATTGTTGGGGCCTAGGCAGAAGTCCAACAAACTCGTAAAAAAACGTTTTAAAAAAAGAAAGCTTTCTTTTAAATGCAGCTCTGTTTCCTTTAAGGAAAATTGGTTGCATTTAAAAAACATTTACCTTATTTATAGGCAATCATAGACATGGTGGTTTGCTGGCCGTAGCAGGCCACCATCCGTGTGATGGCCACCAATCAGAGTAAGTCACAACTTGCAACCTACCTCATTAATATTTATGAAGTAGGTCGGATTATGACCCACTCTGAATCAAAATTTTCCAAACCGACCTATGAGTCCATAGGGCATTTTCTAAAATTCTTTACTGCTTACAAAAATACTGTTTGAATTTTGGGACCACTTTTTTGGGACCAGTAATTCGTACGTCTAGTCCGTGAACCGGCAAAAAGGGAAGTTGCGATTTTGGTCAAAAGAGTAGCAGTTCATAACCTCTCTAGAGTCTCCCAATACATTTGGGGCTAGATGTACGGCCCTTACATTTTGCGACTCGCAAATTGCGTCGCTTTGCAACTTACAAATTGCGCCGCTTTGCGACTCGCAATTTGCAACTCGCAAAATGCAATGTACACAGTGTCACAGACACTGTTAGCGATTCCTAATGGGGTCGCAAATTGCCTGCCTCATTAATATTCATGAGGCAGGTGCTATTTGTGACCCCATTAGGAATGGCTAGCACTCCCAGGGATGGTGGCCTGCTGGGGTCAGCAGACCACCATGTCTGTGACTACTTTTTAAATAAAGCAGCTTTTTTTAATGCAGCCGTTTTCCTTAAAGGAAGACGGGATGCATTTAAAAAAAGAAAAATGAAACGTTTCTGTTTCATTTTTTAAGAGTAGGCAGTGATCCCTGGGACCATTGCCTGCTCTTAAAAAATATTTTCGCACACACTCACAAAGGAGAAGGGGTCCCCTGGGGAACCCTTCCCTTTTGCGAGTGGCTTACCACCCAGTTAAAGTAGGTGGTAAACTGAGAGTGTTTTGCGACCACAAATGCGGTCGCAAAACAATCGTACATTGCAGTCAGACTCACTATTTGGAAGGGACGCCCTTGGCACGCCCCTTCCTAATAGCGAGTCGCAAACCATATTTTGCGAGTCGGTAATAGGTTACCGACTTGCAAAATAGGGTTTGTACATAGGTCGCAAACGGGCCGAATTCCCGTTTGCGACTGCAAAAAACAGTCGTACATCTGCCCCTTGGTCTGAGCCAGCAACTGGCTGAGAAACTTGAAAACCTATATGTAGTCTTTGAACCAGAAGCCACTTTGGCCCCACCAATCAATCAATCAATCAATCAGATTTGTAAAGCGCACTACTTACCCGCGAGGGTCTCAAGGCGCTGAGGGAGAGGAGGGGGGGTGTTGCCGCTACTGGTCGAATAGCCAGGTCTTGAGTCGTCTCCTGAAGGTCAGCAGGTCTTGGGTCTGTCGTAGGTTGAGGGGAAGGGTGTTCCAGATCTTGGCGGCGCGGTGAGAGAAGGATCTGCCTCCGGTGGTGGTTCTCCGGATGCGCGGGACGGTGGCCAGGGAGAGGTCGGCGGAGCGGAGCTGACGGTTGGGAACGTAGAAGGAGAGTCGACTGTTGAGGTAGGCTGGGCCGGTTTTGTGGAGTGCCTTGTGTGCGTGGATCAGGAGTTTGAAGGAGATTCTCTTGTCGACGGGGAGCCAGTGCAGGTTTTTCAGGTGGGGGGTGATGTGGCTGTGGCGTGGAATGTCGAGGATCAGGCGTGCAGAGGCGTTTTGGATTCTTTGCAGTCGTTTGATGAGCTTGGTCCTGCGTAGAGGGCGTTTCCGTAGTCGAGTCTGCTGCTGACGAGGGCCTGGGTGACTGTTCTTCTCGTGTCTGTCGGGATCCACCTGTAGATCTTGCGGAGCATGCGGAGGGTGTTGAAGCAGGAGGAGGAGACTGCGTTGACTTGCTTGGTCATGGTGAGCGTTGAGTCGAGGATGACTCCCAGGTTGCGTGCGTGGTCGGTTGGTGTCGGGGGTGCCCCTAGTGACGAGGGCCACCAGGAGTCGTCCCAGGCTGATGGGTTGGAGCCGAGGATGAGGATCTCCGTCTTGTCTGTGTTCAGCTTAAGTCGGCTGCACTTCATCCAGTCGGCGACGGCTTTCATTCCTTCGTGGAGGTTGGATTTGGCGGTGAGGGGTCCTTGGTGAGGGAGAGGATCAGTTGAGTGTCGTCGGCGTAGGAGATTATGTTGAGGTCGTGCTGTCGGGCGATGCATGCGAGTGGAGCCATGTAGATGTTGAACAGTGTCGGGCTGAGGGAAGATCCCTGGGGTACGCCGCAGATGATCTCGGAGGCTTCGGATCGGAATGGGGGGAGGCAGACGCTCTGGGTTCTGCCGGAAAGGAAGGAGGTGGTCCAATCCAGGGCCTTGTCTCGGATCCCTGCGTCGTGGAGGCGTGTGTGTAGTGTGTGGTGGCAGACAGTGTCGAAGGCGGCAGAGAGGTCCAGGAGGATGAGGGCTGCCGTCTCGCCGTTGTCCAGCAGGATCCTGATGTCGTCTGTGGCGGCGATGAGGGCGGTCTCGGTGCTGTGGTTGCTGCGGAATCCTGACTGGGAGGGGTCCAGGATGCTGTTATCTTCGAGGTAGCGGGTGAGCTGTCTGTTGACCAATAAGGTTTGAGAGTTGCTTCATAAATCTAAAAAAAAAAAAGACAACCGGCCCCTATGTTCAATGGGGCCATTGTTGTTGATTATTTAATTAACTAGAGACTGACTATTGCAATGCCTTGCATGCAGGCCTCCGAGCTTCTTTAATTGATCAGCTACAGATTGCCAGAACACAACTGTAACATCCATTTTTAGCTCAACTAACAGGATGATGTCTCCGGCATTCACAACTCCCCCAACTGGTTGCTTTTGGCAGCATTTGCCCAGTTCAAGATTGGCGGTCTGTCTTACTCTCATTGTAGCTTTCACACTGGAAATTCCGTAGCAAGAATCAGACCCTAAACACTGCACACCTCCTCAACAGTATGAGCAGCCTCGGATTGACCCAGATCGTCCACGACCCTACACACACTGGACCCAAGATTCACCTCCAGCAACTGCGTAAAATACAGTCATGCCACAGAACTCACATGGACCGATCACTCCATCGTCCACTTCAGTTTCTCCAGCCCCCGCACCGCTAATCCAAAGATGACCAACGCCTCCCACCGGAGGTGGAATAAACTCTCAGAGACCAGCTGGGCGAACACCCTAAACACCTCCAACCCAGCTACCGCCAACAGCCTCGATCAGTGAGTGAAAAACATCAATGCCAGGATCACCAATTGCGCAGACAGCATCATCCCCTTCAAGAGCAACATCCAGAGAAAATCCGCTAAAAAGGCAAGCTGATACACCCAAGAATTCAGAACAGCGAAACGAGACAGCAAACAGTTGTTGAGGAGTTGGCGCACCAGCAGGGACACTTTCAACAGGGCAGCCTTTAAGACCTCCCTCAACCTCAGCCGCCGCCTGCTGAGGGCTGCAAAGAAGACAGCCATTGCTGCAAGCATGAAACTAACACCAACAACACCAAGGAACTTTTCAACATTGGTAAGGAATTCCCGAACCTGGCTGCCAGTGAAAACAACATCACACCCTCACAGGAGCCGTGCGACAACCTCACCCACTTCTTCTATGACAAGATCGCAACCATGTACAGAACTTCAAACCTCAACCCACACCTATGGACTTTCTCAACAGATACACCACCACCATAACCGACGAGAACCACACACTGACCACCTGGAACATCCTCTCTACCCAAGACACCACCTCCACCATGAAATCCCTCCACTCGTGAGATCCCACAGACCCATGCCCGCACCGCTTCTTCAACCTCGGAAACCAAAGGATCGCCAGGAACTCACCACCTTACTCAGCACCTCTGTCACCACCGCAGCATTTACCGACACCTAGAAACGCCGAAGTCAGACCACTACTGAAAAAACCCTCCGCCGACCCCAGCGAACTCAAAGACTACCCACCAATCTCCCTGCTCCCATTCCCAGCAAAGGTACTGGAAAAGATCATCAACAATCAACTCATGACACGCCTGGAGCAGAACCAGCTACTCCACGCCTCCCAATCTGGCTTCTGCAGCTATCACAGCACCAGAACTGCCCTGATCGCAGCCACTGGCGACATCTGAACACTCCTCGACCGAGGAGAAACAGCAGCTTGGATCCTCCTTGACCTCTCTGCAGCATTCGACACCGTATCCCACCACACACTGATCAAAAGACTCCACCACATCGGCATCCAAGGGAACGCATTCAGATGGATCACCTCCTTCCTCACCAGAAGAACCCAGTGGATCCACCTCACACCTTTCACCTCTGAACCCAAGGAGATCACCTGCTGTGTCTCCCAGGGCTCATCCCTCAGCCCCACGCTCTTCAACGCATATATGACCCCGCTGGCTAATATTGTCAGATCCCACAGTCTCAACATAATTTCCTACGCAGACAACACCCAACTCATCCTTTCACTCACTCACCGACAACCCCACCACCACCAGAACAAACTTTCACAGATGCATGACAAACATCGCCGACTGGATCAAGTACAACTGCCTGCAGCTGAACACAGACAAGACGGAAGTACTGATCTTTGGCAACAGCAGCAACACATGGAATGACTCCTGATGGCCATCAGACCTAGGACCCGCACCCACTCCTTCCAACCACGCCAGAAACCTCAGTATCCTTGACAACAAGCTCACCATGAAATCCCAGATCAACGCCATCTCCTCCACTTGCTTCCTCACTCTGCTCATGCTACATAAGACCTACAAGTGGCTACCCCTACTCACGAGGTGCACTGTGATAAAAGCCCTCATCACCAGCCGACTGGACTACGGCAATACCCTCTATGTAGGAATCGCTGCACTCCTCCTACAGAGACTTCAGACCATACAGAACACTGCAGCCAGACTCATCCTCTGCCTTCCCTGATGAACTCACATCACACCCCACCACAGGAAACTCCACTGCCTCCCCTTACAGAAGAAATGCCAATTCAAGCTGCTGACCCCTGCACACAAGGCTCCACACAACCAAGGACCCGCCTACATTAACCACCACCTGAACTTCCACCACCCATCGTGAAGACTATGCTCCCTCTTCCTTTCACTTGCCCATACTCCCCGCAACCACTGAAGCAGAAGTGGAGGACGCGCCTTCTCCCACAAGGCAGCGAATACCTGGCACATCATCCCCACGCACCTCCAGACCATCACCTCACTTCCCGAATTCCGAATGGCCCTCTAGATCTGGCTGTTTAAATAAGCCTCCGGGACCTACAAGCACCTGGATACCCTGTTGGGTGATTAGCTGCGCTTTATAAATCCTGATTGATTGATAGATTGACTTACGATTTATCATTCTCTATCGCGGATCCCTGAGTTTGGAGTACTTTGCCTTTTTACAGAAGACCTGCATCCTCCCTCACTAGCACCAGGCAAAAGCTAGAGTTTAGTTTATTTGGTCAGCAGGCTAATTTAAACCCTCACCTAGACAGCCAACCAAGTAGTGGACACTTGGTAAATGCCACTAGTATGTCAATCAGCCAGCCAGGTAAGAATTAGACAGAGAATGGAGCTGTAGGTGTCAGTTGAGAGGGTATCAAGAGTGAGAGCTAAGTGGGTAATGTGCAGCAAGAGTGGCTAGGGAACAGGGAGGCAAATAGAAATCCATGCTGTTGCTGAGTTCCAAGGTCACCATAAGTGTTAGAGAGCGCAGCCAAGACAGCGTCAGGGGCTAGAGAGGTGGCTTGGAAGTGGGGGCAGTAATCCTGACTGATGGAGTTGGGTGTGTAATGCAGTGGGGACTCAGCCAGCTGCCTTGCAATGGCAGTTGGGCAGGGTTTTGGCTAGTAACGGATTTGTGCAGCAAGTTTCTGACACAGATGATTCACTTTGGTCATCCCAGGCCTCCCAATATAGGAACTCGTAGTTACATGGCCTCATAGTTTCAATCTTTACACACCACTGGAAGTAGCATGTGGGATACATAGTTCAACTTAGACTACAGCACAGTTCAAAGAAATAAAGATCTTCAAGTTCCAAATCATAATTAGTTAAAATAAATGCATATAATTAATATTGCCTATCACCAATAATCAAAATTAGATCAGTGGATCAAGATTCATTAAGTAAATATATGCACTACATGCATTTGCTTACAATGTGTTGAAAACAGATGAAAAAGCAACTGGAGAAAAAAGCAACAAATAAAGTCCTCTCAAATTGTTTTCCAAACAGTGTTTCAAGAGGCAACTGTATTCAGGCACCTGAGCTCAAGTGAATCACTGAGAAATTGAGGGGCAGATTTACTAAGGTCTTACATTGTCTCTGTGTGATGCAAATAATTGCAAGGCAATGCAAGATCTTGCATGGCTCTGAGTGGTTTAGTAAATCCAAAGCAATGCAAGGCAATGCATTTTGTTGCTTTGCGTTACCTTGCGTCAGGTAGGCATTCCATGGATTGAGTATGGGCATTCTCAAGCATCCACCTATGGATTTTGCCGCATTCTCAGATGTACCAAGAGTTGTAAACCCGGGAATGGGTCAAAATGGTACTCCTTCCAGACCCAGGTGTAACAAGGAGAAATATCTTTATTTCTTATTGTTACTCCCTTTTTCTAAGTGTGATGCATTCCGCATCACACATAGAAAAGGAAAATGCCTTAAATGGATTGTTTTTTGTACAGGAAAGTGTTGTGTCGTAGTCATTTCACTTTTTGTTGAATGTTTATAATACAGGATTATCACAACATTCCACAGACAAATAAACTTGGCTCATGTCAAGCATAAGAAGAGAAAAGGACAGGACAGCTATAGATTTTATGCTGAACTAGTATTCCTACGCTTAGCAGTCAGGCTGTTTCCAATTCACATAATATTTAAATTATTGGATGTCTTCATGAGCAGGCAAGATTTGTGTGATGTATTCCCTTTGCAGCATTTGTATACCATAGGTCTTGAACTACTCATCATATTAGCCAATTGAGCTTGATTCATCTAACTCCTATCTTCCCATTTATTACAGTTTGACGTCATGCAGTAGCTGACATGATAGCTATGCTTTTTTATTAAAATGTCAGATATGCGGCCTCAGTATCAGATATGTTTTATTAAAGATTTCATTTGACTATAGTACGATGACTGAAAGGCCCCATTAGTATGTGCATTGCAACCATACCACAGTGCAGTCCTTCCATACATGTTTTTTTTTTTTCTGGCCCTCTTTCGTGAGTAATACATTGAGGTCCGTCTAAATATCCTTAGGCTTAAGCTTGTACAAAAAAGCACTGCAAATATCTTCTGTTCAAATTGTACACCATACTATATAACCGGTATCTGAAATAAGTGAGCGCCTGGGTACAATGGAAAACAACATTCTTTATTTAGCTGCATTTGCAGTAGAGTATAAATAGTCTTACAGTAGAATGTCAAATCAAAGTCCAAAAGTAGTCATTTGAAAAAGGGACCTCTTCATAGACACCCAGTGATCAGCAATAGTGAGGGAGGTTCATCACACCAAAGCTTGATGCAAGAAACCTTATGTGATACAGATTCCCCTAGCAATGGATGTGTTCACTGCCCAACTCTCTCTTGAGGTCACAGGATTCCCACCTCAAAGAAAATTTGCCTTAAACTGGGTCAGGAAGCATAAATCGACCAACAGAGAATACAGGCCTGCCAAGTATCACGCATCAGGTGTGACTCTAACGCATTTCAGTGTGGTGTTCCGCATCACCGCACTGAAATGCATTGTCACGCATTTTAATGCCTGCCACTGTCTCAATCAGCTACCAGCGCTAAACAGGCTGCTAGCGCGCGCCGGCGCCTGTGACTCCTGCACGCCGGCTCTGCTGCTCCCCGCTGCTGCTTCTGTGCTACAATGTATCCTTGTTTTAGCCCTGCTGGCTGCATTCATTGAAATACCCGCCCGCCCGCGGCGTGGATGTTACGTCACTGACTCACTGCCCAATATTACGGAGACCCGGGCAGTGGTTACGTCGTGGCTGTGACCTCACGTCCTGGTCTGGAAGGAAGTGAGGTCGGATATTCAAGAAGCTGCGGGATCCGACTGGAGGGAGTGGTGTGTGCTGTCCGCGTCCTGGCGTCCGGCGGCATTAGCGCTACTGGCAGAGTGTACACTGTGCTTCACTGACCGAGATTGATCCTGCATGATGCACTGGCCTTTGAGTGTATTGGTAAATTCAATGCAGTGACATGGGGCAACTATAACTCTAAGCACATGATGGTACCGCTTGTGCCTGGAAGTTGCACTGAATCAAACCACCATTCGGCTTTAGGTCACGTGCTCCGTCACAGCAGCGCGTAACCACATTAAAAAATGCAACATCCTATCAGAGTAGCAGAGGCGGCGGGCGGGAGATTTGTTTGTATTTCCTTGTTGCTTCTCGCCAGTAGAGAGTTCCTCTGGTCCATGCAACATAGCGGGACTCAGCCTCAGTGACTGTGCTGGTGATCTAGTTTAGGAGGAACGCATACCTGATTTGCTGCATCCGGCAGGCAGGATGTTTTTTAGGAAGTTCTGCCGGGCCTCCAGGAAGACATGGTGTGACTGAGACAGGGCTCAGAATAGGCTCAACTCGTCACGGTGAGTACAGTCTTTAAAGGTAAAGCTTAGTCCGATAAATCGTGTCACGGACTAGCTCACTCACCGTGACTTCTATTTCTGAGAACATCTGCCTTCTCAGAGACCCCTGTCTGAGCAGCCTTGAGCAGAGCAGCTGTCAGCAGTGTTTGTTCCCCACTGCAGCTTTCAAAAACCCTTTCTCCTCTTTCCTTTTTTGTCGGAGAGCTAGCTGGGGTCAGTTCCAGCTCAAAAGAAAATGGCAACCTAAAAAGACTGTGCGTGCACATGGAGTGAGATGGAAGACAGAGGACAGGAGGTAGTATGTGCAATCAGTGTGCACTGGGCTTTTGTTAGTCTCCAGTCCACTGACTAAATAACTGCTTCTATTCCCCTAATGGCAATGAAAGAGAGCCTTCAAAGTGCTGTGCAGCTCCTTGCATTTATGTAGTGCTCCCATTGTGCAGTCGTGGTAGTTAACAGGTTAGCATCAGACGTTGCTTTCTCGTCATTTAACATAAAACAAACAGTTTCAAGTAAAATGGTAATTCTGAAGCGAGTATGTAGGTGCAGAATATATCCTTTTTGGAAAAGAAAGGAGCGGATGATTCACTCACTGACAGTGTAAAATCATCGATACTTATAACACCACGTCCCAGCTGCTTACAAACTACTAGAACAGTGTCAGCCCAGGGCATGGCCTGTTACAGGCGGGGCAAGCACTACAGAGTTACTTGATTCTTGTGTTTGCAGAGAGATCACGTATATGGTACTGTTTAAAATTAAAAACTTGCAATAAGGTATTCCGTAGCCAGACATTGTCTGGCAAATTTACAATGGTGTAATTTGTCTGTGGTTATGCAAGCAACTGCAGAGGTCAGAACGGGTGTAAAATCATGTAGTTTGTGACTAGAGTGTGGTTACACAATTGTTTTACAGCAGCATCAGGTTACAAAGTGGCCGTGAACTAGTGCCTTTTCATAGTATGCGCACAACGGGACATTCCCTCCTCCCCAAATTCCTTCCCCTTACCGCCCGCTACGCCCAAGAACTCTCGGAATCAGGACATGTTGTCTACGGCGTAGCCTTTTATTCACATCAATCCAAGTGAATCATCATAGTCCATTACCAAATAAAAGTATCCTTCTTGTATATATAAGAACTATTCACAGCATCACACTTTATCTGCATCAACATGTCAACGGCAGTAAGGAAATTGGGTACGACATTACACTTTAACATTTATCTCGGCCGTACACTAGAACAACTTGGCTGTACATTTTGAACTTACACTTTAACTTTTAACTCAGCCGTACACAAGAACTTGGCCGTACATTCGAACTTGGCCGTCTAGGCCGCCAATCTCCCACTCGGCTGCGCACATTGCGCCGGCAGGCCCCAGCGCGCTACAGCCAACAGTTACATTACTTGACATCCAGGGCACCGCATACCGCACCGGTCCACCGGGGTACCTGAACACAGGCATCTTCCCCACAATCCCCAACTCGGCTGCGCACATTGCGCCAGCAGGCCCCAACGCGCCACAGCCAACAGTTACATTACTTGACATCCAGGGCAACGCATACCGCACTGGCGCACCGGGGCACCTGAACCCAGGCATCCTCCCCAAGATTCTACTTAGTCCATATGTGGTGGGTTAGGGCAGTAGAGTCCAGGACTACCGGCAGGCCAGTCCCTCCTCCCCGCCTACCCACTGCACTCGTGGAATCTACCCCTTCCAGGGGTCAATCGAATGGCTGCACCTCCATTGTTGTGCATCCCCCTTTGTTGTAAACTGTCAGCGCTCCGCCTCATGAAGCCTTGGCCTTCTGCCGGGTGTGTGGGTGGTCGACGACGCTCCTGTAGCCAGGCTGTGGTCCGAGGAGACAAAGAGAACGAAACCCCTGGAGCACCGCCTTAAATACCTCTGCTAAGTTTCGTTTCTGATAAGTTTCGTTTTCCACACTGCCAGCCCTTCATTATCCAGCCAGCCTCACCTCCTTCTCTGATCCACGGAGGAGGCTCAGCCCCGCGGCGCAACTAAGGGTGCCCCTCCCCTAGTCGCGGGGGGCGCCTGTTCATTTCAGGTGTTCTGCAACCATTTCAAGATCTTTTTTGACCTCCTTCTTGCTCAAATGGATGTAATTTATGATGTTTAACTATTACCATGAATTTCATTGCTTGATTTTGATGGTGAACAAATGTCACTCATAGTTGTTGAAATGTCACTCATAAGTACATTGACATAATGAAAATGTCACACATAGCAATCTGAAACCTTGGCAGCTATGAGAATAAACTCTAAAAATGGGTCTCTAGACGAACATATATATTTCTAAACTAAACAATAGTAAAAGGCAGGCATCAGTGAATGCTAAATCAAATAAGCATACTTTGGAGCACAAAGACAAACATCATTTACTGTCCCAAAACAGACAGTCCTACCTCACAAAGCACACATGGTATCCATAGCAACCAACGCCTGGTACTGAGAGGAAGCGCAGATAATAGCCTTTGCTCTCCAGATAAGAGCTCGGGAAAGAGAGAGCCACCCTTGCCGACTAAGTTATACCACATTAGCAACTCAAACACATCCCTTGAAAATCCCTCCCATAGGAAGTTTCTACACAATAACACAATGGTGTACCAATGAAGTAGGGGGTGGGGTAAGAGGTGTGATTATCATTTGAGGGTCTGGGAGGGTAACATCCACCTCTGTGGGGTAACTCTGTGCATGCTCACCACAGAGGTGACTCCTGGGCAGACTACCTCCCTCAACGACTGAACATTACAGGAAGTGTCTGCCCACTCCCTCCTGCATGGCTTCCATTTTGTTACCTTGGTTGATAGGGTTTTTGCAGACCAAAATGGAGACCTAGTCTGGAACACTGAACAATCTCAACTAACTCCAGATATCCATTCACTAAGGATAACCTATGCAACCACTTAACCACTAAGTCTGTGACAGTCTATACACATACTGTCAAAAGACCAATAAATCTTTCCCAGCAATTTATGTGTTCCACACATATCAAAGGAGAAACATGGACATATCAAAGTGGACAGTCCACAGAGATACTCCTTCCCCTTAATCTAAGTGTTGATTCGTGGGTGCCCCGTGTGGGCTCAGGGCCACCCATTTATAATTTAGAGAGGCCCTGGGAGATGGGGGTCACCAGGGCCACAATAGGCTTGGGGAGGGGGGCCCAACAGCCCCCTCTCCGTTTTAATGGAATTCTGCCCGGGTTGAGGTTCCCGGGCATATTAAGGCTTGGGGAGGGTGGCTGCATGTCCCCTCCCCTTAATATATATGTTTTGGACTCCGGGATGGGGTCCTACGGGGCCTGAAGGCCAACACTACGCTGTGCACGCCAAATTCTGCGTGCCCTGTGGGGTTGGCAGCCTGTAGGGGGGGTTGGCTGCCTGTGGCCAACCTCTTGTCGCGCACTGCCAAAGACCTTGTGCAGTGTGGGGTTGGCTGCCTCCAGGTGGGTTGGCCATCCCCCCACTGCATGCAGTCGAAGGGTGTGCGCAGCGTTTAGTTGGCTGCTTGCGGGTGGATTAAACCTCACAGAGTGGGGTTGTCTGCCTACTGAGATTTGGAAATGGCCTGGTCCTAGCCCCCCACTGCGCAAGGCTGAAGGCTGTGCGCAGTGGAGGGTTGGTTTTATGTATTGTAACAAAATATTACTGTATGTTAAAAAATACCTAGAAATTCACTGACAATCCAAAAGTTAAAATAGCATTATAGTTAGGTGAAATGCCCACTAACAACGTAACATTTTAAATTTAAAAAAACACGGAAATTCACGTTATAATTATCTCAAGTAACTATTACTCATGCCCTAAGGTAACTATAACTCCCGCTCTCGCCATGCACTGCTAATTACCCTACATATTACATCACTCATTACATTTTCTATGACATCAATAATAATATCACTGCGACATTTACAATGAAATTATTGGTGAGAAAACTGTGCATGGCGGGGGCATGGGTTATAGTTACCCTAGGTCACGAGTTGTAGTTACTTGTGATAACTGTAACTATAACTGGTGTGAATATCTGTGTTTTGTTTTGTTAAAATGTTACGTTGTTATTGAAAATGCGTATAATATTACTTTAACCTTTGGTTTTTTCAGTGAATATATTTTTTTGCGCATAATTTATGCATCACTTGATGCCTTAAAGGGTATTATTTTGACTTATACTGGGTGCTCTCTTGTGTCTGGACAAAGCTATACCTCTCTGAGGAGCTCTAATGAGAGCGAAACATGTGTCAGGGGTTACCTTTATTTATTTCAGGTTGGCTCGGTTGGTATTTTACCAATTCAAAGCTGTAATACTGAGCCGGTAAAAGGCTTTTGTCATTTTACAGCTCGGCATGGATAGCACTGTGCTAGTCCTATGCTTAAAAACTTTGCTGTAGAAATGGCAAAAGACTTTGTCCCGTTCCATCTCGGCGTGGATGGCACTGTGCAAATTCTGTGCTTTAAGACTTTGATAGAAATGCAGACATTTGAGGTGAGCAAGTTAAGAGTGTCGCTGGTGTTGAGGGTGCTCTATACAGGAGACGCTTTCCACCTAAACATGAGAACTACCCAGAGTTCTCTGCTCCTTTTTGTGCATATATATATATATATCGTGAACAAGGCTGCTTGACAACCGGAAGCCGTGGATACCGTTGCTCAATAAAGAAAAGTTGAGCAGTTTGAATCCCTTTTGAGTGTTGGTGATTTCTTTGGAGAAAAGGAAATTGGTATTCTGATATATATATATATATATAACACTGTAGCTAGGTATGTTACTCACAAGATTTGCGCAGCCTTTCATGGCTTCATAAAGAAATGTAACGCAATGCAGCTGCTTGTGCTGCATTACGTTACATTTCAACTTGGGAGGCGTTCCATGGGTGGAGCATGGGCGTTCCCATGCATCCAACCGTAGATTAGTTAGGCGTAACAAGGATAAATATCCTTATTTCTCCTGGTTATTTCCTCTTTTCATGTGTGCTGAATTCTGCCGCAGCACACACAGGGGCCGATTCCGATCTCGGCCGGTAGGGCTCCGAATCGGATTCGGCATAATCGGATCCGATTCGGAGCCCTATTTCCCGACCGATTCGTACGCACGTCCGGACGAGCGAGTACGATGCGAAATCGCCGACCGACTCGTTTGGGCGTCCCAACCGCTCCGACCGACTCGTTTCCGGGTCGAACCGCACCGACCGACTCGCTCGGACACGACTCGCACCGCGCAATGGAGACGTTCCCCGGCCGGGTAAGTACGATGCGCGCCGCGAGCAGTCCGACCGACACGCGCCGCCCGGCTCGAAAGAGCAGTCGGAGACGTACTTCGGGGGTCCGTGTCGGACCCCCCTGTATGCATAGCCGCGCGAGTCGCACACAGGGGGGACCCATGGGTCCCCCCTACCTGTGCGTGTACGGCGCGAGTCGCTTCACCGCGTACCCGCTGTAGGGGGCGCCCTTGTTTGCCTCGCACCCATTGAGTCAATGGGAGCCCACGTACGCGTTGTACGACCGGCTCCCATTGACTTCAATGGGAGTCCGACCGACTCGAGTCCGATAGCATACGGACGCATCGTACTCGTTCGGTCGGGCTGCACGGGTCCGATTCGGTCGGAAATCTCTCCGGGTCCGGCTCGGTCGGAGAGATTTCCGGCCCGAATCGGAATCGGCCCCACAGAAAGAGGAAAATGCCTCTAAGGATTGTTCTTGTGGAGGAAAGCGTCCCTTTCTAAAGAAAAACAATCCTACCTATAAAACAGGCACCCTTGCACTATGGGCAAGGGCGCCTGCATTGGTGCTAGGCAACACACAGTGCACCAGCATTAGGGGAAGGCAGAAATTGTCCATATCCTTGTAAATATGAAGCATTTCTGCTCTCTCCCTTTCACGTTATGCAGTGCAGCAACTTTGCTAGCTTCCCTGCAACGCATGAAAGATTAGTAAATGTGCCCTTGCGTTCGTTTTAATCTTACATTTAAACAAACCTGGAAATTCACTGAAAAAACAAAGGTTAAAGTGACTTTATTGTTAGGCCTTGTAATTATATAAAAACTATTGTTTTAAAACAAAAAAACACTTAAATTCACCAGTTATTTACTGTACTAACTATAAATTGTGCCCCACTATGCCCTGCTTATGATCCCACATATTACATCACTCATGACATGTTCAATGACATCATTGATGACATCACTCATGACAACGCAAATGGCATAATTGGTGACATCACTCATGGCATCACTGATCATCCACCATAGTGTTATTCAATTTATTCTACAAACCAGTACAGCATTTGAAATATAAAAATAAGTACTACATCACACCGAATCCTGAGAAACATAAATTACATAAGCATATGTCCTTATATAAAATAATTAGATTGTAGACCACTACTTCTAGATACACAAGCCCCATGTCGTTGCCACGCCCCTACTGCGCACATCCTGCACAATGTGCACATATTTTCACGGAGAGTCCATTACCTCCAGACACCCAAGCACTATTAGGCACCCCAGCACCTACAACACACACCTTTTAACTTTTGCATAACTCTTTATGGAGAGCCTACTCGCTCGAGACATTCAAGCTACATTAGGTGGTCAAGCCCCTACTATGCACAGCCTTCACTCTGTGCACAGATCTTCACGGGGAGCTCACTCCCTCGAGACATCCAAGCCCCATGATGTTTTAAAAGCCCCTACTAGGCACAGCATCCACCATGTGCACAAATCTTCATGGAGAGGGCACTCCCTCCAGACACCCAAGCCCTATTAGTTCGCCAAGCTACTACTAAAGACAGCCATCACCCTGTGCAAAACGTTTCAGAGAGAGCCTCTACCTACAGACTCTCAAACCCTGTAAGGTGGTGAAGCCCCTACTATACACAGCCTTTGTTCTGTGGGCAACTCTTCACGGAGAGCCCACAACCTCCACAAACACAAGCCCTATTAGGAGGCCAAGCATTTTGTAAAAGCTTGCACTCATTAGCAGTACAGAAGCTATAGAAAATGTGCTCTAGATGTAGCTCACTAAATACCATTCAGTGTCAGAAGTGTTTAGCAAACTGTCACTCTTGTTGGATGATGTCATCAGTGATGTCATCAATGATGACATTTGAGATTTCATCAGTGATGTCATTAATTATGTCATTGAACATGTCCTGAGTGATGTAATTTGTGAGATCATAAGCAGTGCATGGCAGGGGCGCAAGTGATAGCTCAGTAAACTATAACTGGTGAATTTCAGTGTTTTTTAGTTCAAAATTGTTATTTTTACTGACATTTTTACCTAACTTTAATGGCACATTGACCTTTGTTTTTTCAGTGAATTTCTAGGTTTTTTTTAATGTAAAGTAATATATAATTACCAGACCTCACTATAACATCGCTATAAGATTTATTTGTTTCAGTGAATTACTCATGCTCCTGTGACCCAGGTCGGCTCAATTACGCTGCCCTGGGAGGACCACCCCCTTTGTGTCCCTACCCGCATCAGTGCAGGCAGGGAAACATATGTTTGCTTCCGCCCGGTTGAAGCATTTCTAAATCTTGTGCCTGGCAGGAGTAAACATGCCTTCTCGACCTGCAGGAGTGCGGATATTGCTTCTGCCCGGAGGGGGCAACCATAAATAGCTGCTCCATCCGGGCTTGAGCAATCTCGGCTCCCACACCATGAAGGGAGCCAGCTGGGACTGCGGGGGCCCGGGGCCTCCCCCCGCAGCCCCCAACGTGCTGCTTGGTGGGCAACAGGACAACCATCTATATCTGAAAGATCCCAGGGGGTGGGGTCCACAAGACCACAATAGACTTGGGGAGGGAGGCCGCCTGGCCCCCTCCCCTTTTTAATGTCATGCAGCCCTTGGGGATGGGTTCCCCAGGACTTAACAAGGCACGAGTAGGGTGGCCGTGTGGCCCCCCTCTCTTTTAGTATGGCAATGGGGTATGTTGTCCCCAGGGCCTAATAAGGGTCAGGGAGGGGGCCCGTGTCCACCATCCCCATTTTAATGTCATGTGGCCCCAGAGGATTTATTTAGAGAGTTTTATATAGTGATGACAAGACCCGAGGGTATCAGAGCGCTTTACAACATGTACACAGATAATATGAAAGAGCAGACAGACAGAACAAAATGGAGAGTCGTTTGGAAGGCACTACGATGTATTGGTCCGAAGGTTAAAGGTGTAGAGCGAGGTGGAGATCCTTTAGTTTTTTTTTGAAGGTCACAAAGGAAGGGTTAGTTCTGAGATCTGCTGGTAGGGAGTTCCAGATTTTGGGGGCATTTCCCGAAAAGGAGCACGCCAGGGCTTTTTGTTTATGTCTCTTTGGGGGAATGAGAAGTAGGTTGTTGGTGCTCCTCAGGTTTCTTGCCTGGCCTGCCTTGGTGAGTTTGGCTGCCAGGTAGACTGGTTTACCAGTGTGAAGGACTTTGTGGGTGAGACAAGCAGTTTTGAACTGGCAGTGAGCTTCAATGGGGAGCCATTTGAGGTCTTTCAGGGAGGGGGAGATATGATCGTGCCTTTTAACTCCAGTGACCATCCTTGCTGCTGCATTTAGAGTTGTTCTCATGGGGACTAGGTGGGATTTTGCTGTGCTTGTGAGGGTAGCGTTTCCGTAGCCTAGTCTGGATAGAACCAGGGCTTGCGTTGCGGTCTTGAGATCATTAGGCGGGAGGAAGGGCTTGATTTTGTTGAGTAGTTTTAATTTGTAGCGGGCACTCCTTTCTGTAGCCTTAATGTGTGAGCTCGTGTTCATGTTAGGGTCCAGTAAGATGCCCAGCAACTTGGCAGAGCCGGTCAGGGTACGGTCGAAGTTTAGGGAGTCCGTAAGCTTAATCCATTCTTGGACCTGGTGGGTTTGTCCATCGTTAGGGAGGAGAAGGATTTCCGTCTTATCTTGGTTAAGTTTTAGGTGGTTGTGTGATAGCCAGTTTTGGATTTTTTTTAGAGTATTGTTAAGACGGTGTATGTCTTCTGGGGAGGAGACTTCCAGGTAGAGCTGGATGTCGTCTGCATATAGGTGGTAGGTGATGTTGGCTTGATTGATTGTGGTAGTGAGGGGCTCCATGTAGATATTGAAGAGAGTAGGTGAGAGGACTGAGCCCTGAGGGACACCTCTGGTTATAGTGGAGGTATCGGAAATTGTGTTATTTATTTTGATTTGTTGAGAACGGTTTTGAAAGAAAGAGGTGAACCATTTCAGCACCATGCCGTCTGCTCCGATCCGTTGTTTGAAGGTATTGAGAAGAAGTTTATGGTCCACCGTGTCGAAGGCCGCAGATCGGTCTAGGAGGATGAGCAGGCAGCCGCGACCAGCATCCATACATTTGTGGATGTCGTCTGCTATATTTAGTAAGGCTGTTTCTGTGCTGCAGCCCTTTCTAAAGCCTGATTGGTGAGAGTCCAAGAGATTGTTGGTGTCGATGTGCTGGTTGAGTTGGAGTAGGACACATTTCTCGAGGATTTTGGCCAGCAAAGGCATGTTTGAGATTGGCCTGAAGTTGTTAAGGTCCTCAGGGTCTAAGCCTGGTTTTTTTAGTAGTGGAGAGACTTGGCCAAGTTTTAGGCAGTCTGGCATGACCCCCGTGTTTAGCGAGCTGTTTATTATCATCGTCCAGAGGGGTGAAATGACATGACTGAGGTTTTTTGCCATAGAAGGCCGGAAGGGGTCTGCGAAGTGGGAGGAGGGTTTTGAATTCGCAATTAGTTTGGAGATGTCCATTTCTGAGAGTGGGTTAAATGCTTTCAAACAATTAAGGGTAGAGGGGGATCCTAGGGTTTGGTTGCCCTTTGTCTCAGGGTGGGGGATCCCTACTTCGGAGTCAGGGGAGAGAGGGGTGGGATTTTTTGTGGGGTGGAGGGAGATTATGGTAGGCACTTGTGTGTGGCGTTAAAGGGGGGACTCGATCATTGTGATTTTCTCATCAAAGAATTTGGCGAATTTATCGCAGCGTTCTTTGGAGCCCTGAGGGGCTTTAGCTGGAGGTTTAGAAGTCTGGTTTTTTATGATGTTGAAAAGGTTTTTTGGACAATTTAATGCATTGTCAAGGGCGCTGCGGAAAAGGCTGCTTTTTCTTTGATGATGTGATTTTTGTATGTTCTGCGTTCTGCTCTGAGTTGGTGGAGGTGAGTTGAGGAAGGGTTTACTCGCCAGAGTCTTTCTGCAGCTCTGAGTTGTCTTCTTTCTGTGTTGAGGTCCTTGGTGAACCAGGATCTCGAAGGGGTGTCTCTAATCTTTTTTAGTTTCAGAGGGGCTACTTGGTCTAGGACGGCTGACATCATAGAGTTAAAGTGGGTTGTGAGTTCGATCGTTGAGAGGTCGCCTGATGATGGGGGAAGGCTAGAGATCATTTTTTTTTCCAGCTCAGCTAGGGGAACTTGGCTTAAGTTTCTGGACCACTGAAGGGTTTTCTTAGTATGGATGGGGTATGATTCTTTCAGGTTTAAGTGGAATAGGATAATGCGGTGGTCTGACCAATCGACTGGGAGGATGTTGTTGATGGTTATCGCCTTCTCCTGGGCTATGATGGCATCAAGGGTTGAGCCTCTGTTGTGGGTTTGTTCTTTGCAGTGTTGGATAAGGTTGTGCCCAAGTAAGAGTTCTTTTAAGGATTGGATTTGAGTGTTTTTCTCATCATTCCAGTGGAGGTTGAAGTCGCCTAGGATTATGCTGTTGGTATCTGAGCGTGAGCAGTGTGTTGCCAGGTCTGATAGGTGTTCGTGGAAGGGGCGAGTGTTGTCTGGGGGGTGGAAGAGAAGGTGGCAGTTCGTTGATTTATTTATTTTCAACCGTATAGAAGTGTTGAGCTATTCAAAGGTGCTGTAAGTGGAGGAGACAGATTCCACCATCGTGATGGTATTCTTGTGGATAATGGCTAAGCTACCGCCTTGTTGGTCGAGTCTGTCTTATTTGATGATTGAGAACCCGGGAGGAACTAGTAAGTCGAGGATCGGGTAGGATGATTCATTAAGCCAAGTCTCTGTGATGAATGCAGTGTCAATGTCCTAGATAAGGATGGTTTCCGGAAGTTCAGTAGCATGCTTGGAGGCAGATCTGCAGTTTATAAGTAGACAGTTGGTATTACTAGAGTTGCTGTTGTGTTTCTGAGAGGTGGGTGCCCTTGGGATATCCGAGCGGTGTGCTTGCGGTCTGGCCATTATCCTGGGTGGCATAGGGTTTCTCCTGATACCAGTGATCACCTGGATCTTGGAGGTGGGTTCTCTTTTTCTGGTTGGCGTCAATTGATATGTTTTGGCCAGCTCTAACGCTTTGCTGTGTGACAACTTAGGATTAGATCGAATCGGTCTGTGAACGTGGTTTTTTAAAGGGGTAGTGATCCAGCTATTAGGCTGAGTTTCTGAGGGTTGGAGTGGAGGTCTGGTGTTGCCAGAGGGGTGAGCAGTGGGCATGGTCAGGGGAGGTTTTGAGGGTCATTAGGATTTTATTGATACCTAGTATCACTTTATCGAGCTGAATTTCCATAAGACTTAGTCTTTCCTTTAGGTCTGGTGCGGGAATTTGGTAAGGGGGGGAACGGGGGTGAGTGGCTGCGATTTGTTGGGGATGAAGTGTTCAAAGTACGCGGGGAGCAGGTCAGAGAGTGAATGAGCAGGGGGCGTGTTGGTACTTTCTCTGTTAGGGGCGGTTTCGGAGGGTGCTTTAAGTGGGAATGGCATGGGGTCAGTCCGCAATTTGGAAGGGGGAGAGGATGCATTCTGCCTGTTCTGAGTGGGTGCTGTTTCCCTAGTGACGAGGGTGGATAGATGGAGGGGTGTTTGGTTTGGGGGCGGGGTATTGGGAGAAGAGCTGGGTTGAGTGGGAGGATTGGCGTTGGAGTTCGGGTCTGGGCTGATAGTTCTAATTGTGTGGTTAGTGTTCTGGGGGTGAGGGTGTCTGATCTGGGAGGGTAGGAATTTGTGTCCGGCTTCGAGTGGGAGGGGGTGTGCGCGGAAACTGTGGTCGTGATGAGGGTAGGGTCGGAAACTGGGGGGAGGCTGGTGTGGATATCATCTTTCTGGATGGCATCTCTGTGGGGGGTTTTGTTTAGGGAGGGTGTTGCGTATGAGGGAGAGAGCCTTGCAGAGAGTGGGGAATATGGATTCAAAGGAGCGTAGGTTGGCGTCTGTGGCTTGGATCAGTACGATACAGTTTCTATAGATGGTGAGGGTGGCCTTGCCTTTGAACATGGGGGAGTGAGATATTGTCAGTATATGTCCGTGAGGGATGTTAGAAGTTTTGCTGATACGTAGGTAGTTGGCGAGGGTAGAATTCCATTTCAGGGGTCGGGTAGTGTAGAAGATGAAATCAGATTTTTCCTGTCCTTTGGAGGGGTTGTGATAAAGATCTGTTATGAGTGTTTCATGATGTTGTTTGATCAGATTGTGTTTGAGTTTTTTTGAAGCGGTGAGTGAAAGGTTTGGGGGGTAGGATATGTAGAAGGAGTTTGGGCCAAGAGGTTTCAGGAGGTGTGACATAGGAAAATGGGGAACTGTGGAGGCAGGCATGGTGATAAGGACTGGAGTGATAAAAAGAGGACTGGAGTGATAAAAAAAAAAAAAAGTGGGATGGGTGCTGTTTCGTGCCTATTGTCTCCAAAAATGAGGGCCCGTGGTGAAAATGGAGTGGAGGGGAATGACAGTAGGAAGGGGACCTTTAGGTAATTTAGGAATGGAGGACAAGTGTCTGAAAGGACGTGCGGATATTGAATCGCTTAAATATAAATATATATATATATATATCAAAACAAAACCCTTTCAAGCATAGAGTGACAAATAAATTATGCAAAAACAGAAGCAGAGAACTTTGGGTAGTTCTCAAGTTTAGGTGGAAAGCAGCTCCAGTAAGAGCACTCTCAACACCAGCGACACTCTAAATTTGCTCACCTCAAATGTCTGCTTTTCTATCAAAGTTTTTAAGCATAGGATTAGCGCAGTGCTATCCATGCCGAGATGGAAAGGGACAAAGTCTTTTGCCATTTTTACAGCAAAGTCTTTAAGCATAGGATTAGCACAGTGCTATCCCTGCCGAGCTGTAAAATGGCCAAAGCCTTTTACCACTCCAGGCACAGTATTACAGCTTTGGATTGGTAAAATACCATCCAAGCCAACCTGAAATGAATAAAAGCAACCCCTGACGTGTTTTGCTCTCGTTAGAGCTCTTCAGAGAGGTATAGCTTTGTCCAGACACAAGGGAGCACCCAGTATAAGTCAAAACAAAACCCTTTCAGGCATGGAGTGACGAATAAATTATGCACAAACAGAAGCAGAGAACTCTGGGTAGTTCTCAAGTTTAGGTGGAAAGCAGCTCCAGTAAGAGCACTCTCAACACCAGCGACACTCTAAATTTGCTCACCTCAAATGTCTGCTTTTCTATCAAAGTTTTTAAGCATAGGATTAGCGCAGTGCTATCCATGCCGAGATGGAAAGGGACAAAGTCTTTTGCCATTTTTACAGCAAAGTCTTTAAGCATAGGATTAGCACAGTGCTATCCCTGCCGAGCTGTAAAATGGCCAAAGCCTTTTACCACTCCAGGCACAGTATTACAGCTTTGGATTGGTAAAATACCATCCAAGCCAACCTGAAATGAATAAAAGCAACCCCTGACACGTGTTTTGCTCTCGTTAGAGCTCTTCAGAGAGGTATAGCTTTGTCCAGACACAAGGGAGCACCCAGTATAAGTCAAAACAAAACACTTTCAGGCATAGAGTGACGAATAAATTATGCAAAAACAGAAGCAGAGAACTCTGGGTAGTTCTCAAGTTTAGGTGGAAAGCAGCTCCAGTAAGAACACTCTCAACACCAGCGACACTCTAAATTTGCTCACCTCAAATGTCTGCTTTTCTATCAAAGTTTTTAAGCATAGGATTAGCGCTGTGCTATCCATGCCGAGATAGAAAGGGACAAAGTCTTTTGCCATTTTTACAGCAAAGTCTTTAAGCATAGGATTAGCACAGTGCTATCCCTGCCAAGCTGTAAAATGGCCAAAGCCTTTTACCACCATAGGCACAGTATTTCAGCTTTGGATTGGTAAAATACCATCCAAGCCAACCTGAAATGAATAAAAGCAACCCCTGACACGTGTTTTGCTCTCGTTAGAGCTCTTCAGAGAGGTATAGCTTTGTCCAGACACAAGGGAGCACCCAGTATAAGTCAAAACAAAACCCTTTCAGGCATAGAGTGACGAATAAATTATGCAAAAACAGAAGCAGAGAACTCAGGGTAGTTCTCAAGTTTAGGTGGAAAGCAGCTCCAGTAAGAGCACTCTCAACACCAGCGACACTCTAAATTTGCTCACCTCAAATGTCTGCTTTTCTATAAAAGTTTTTAAGCATAGGATTAGCGCAGTGCTATCCATGCCGAGATGGAAAGGGACAAAGTCTTTTGCCATTTTTACAGCAAAGTCTTTAAGCATAGGATTAGCACAGTGCTATCCCTGCCGAGCTGTAAAATGGCCAAAGCCTTTTACCACTCCAGGCACAGTATTACAGCTTTGGATTGGTAAAATACCATCCAAGCCAACCTGAAATGAATAAAAGCAACCCCTGACGTGTTTTGCTCTCGTTAGAGCTCTTCAGAGAGGTATAGCTTTGTCCAGACACAAGGGAGCACCCAGTATAAGTCAAAACAAAACCCTTTCAGGCATGGAGTGACGAATAAATTATGCAAAAACAGAAGCAGAGAACTCTGGGTAGTTCTCAAGTTTAGGTGGAAAGCAGCTCCAGTAAGAGCACTCTCAACACCAGCAACTCTCTAAATTTGCTCACCTCAAATGTCTGCTTTTCTATCAAAGTTTTTAAGCATAGGATTAGCGCAGTGCTATCCATGCCGAGATAGAAAGGGACAAAGTCTTTTGCCATTTTTACAGCAAAGTCTTTAAGCATAGGATTAGCACAGTGCTATCCCTGCCGAGCTGTAAAATGGCCAAAGCCTTTTACCACCACAGGCACAGTATTTCAGCTTTGGATTGGTAAAATACCATCCAAGCCAACCTGAAATGAATAAAAGCAACCCCTGACACGTGTTTTGCTCTCGTTAGAGCTCTTCAGAGAGGTATAGCTTTGTCCAGACACAAGGGAGCACCCAGTATAAGTCAAAACAAAACCCTTTCAGGCATAGAGTGACGAATAATCCTATACTTAAAGACTTTGCTGTAAAAATGGCAAAAGACTTTGTCCCTTTCTATCTCGGCGAGGATAGCACTGTGCTAATCCTATGCTTAAAGACTTTGATAGAAAAGCAGACATTTGAGGTGAGCAAATTTAGAGTGTCGCTGGTGTTGAGAGTGCTCTTACTGGAGCTGCTTTCCACCTAAACTTGAGAACTACCCAGAGTTCTCTGCTTCTGTTTTTGCATATATATATATATATATGTATATATATATATATACATACCAAGAAATCAGATTAGTAGCGGCAGCTAATGGGGGTGACTAATATTTAGGTTCACAGAAGTTGGGAGCATTGGATGGGTGGCTGAGAAGGGAAAATAGTGGGGGGAGGTATCCTGTTCAAAGATGGCCACTCTGTGGGCTTGGGTAGTTCTCTTTCTGTGTCTGTGTCAGCTGGTTTCTGAAGGAGGGGGCTGAGGTTCAGGAAGGCAGGAGTTTATTTCTTTACAAGTTTCAAAGGAGGGGCTAAAGGTAGTCCTCTTTCTGTGTTTATAGGTCCTGCTTTTCGGTCTTTCGGAGAGAATGGTCCTCTTTCAGTTTCTGGCTATAGCTGGGGAGGAGGTGAGGAAGGAGACTTTAAGATGGAGGCTCAAAAAAAAAGAAAAAAGGATGAGGTCCCAAGCCTACTAAGGCTTGGGTAGGAAGGCCACACAGCCCCATTCCCTTTTTTAATGACATGCGGCCCTAGGGATGGGGTACCAAGGGCCAAATAAGATTCAGAGAGGGTGGCCACATGGCCCACCCCCCTTTGCTATAGCAATCAGCCCCAGGGTTGGTGTCTTGGTGGCCTAATAAGGCTCGGGATGGAGCCTCGTAGCCCTCCTCCCCTTTTTAATGTCATGTGGCCCAGAGGAATGGGTGGTCGGGGCCTAATAAGGCTCAGGAAGGGGGGCCATTTACCCCCTCCCCTTAAAAGGCCCCAGGTGTTGGGGTTCCCGGGGTCCTTGGAGGCTTGGAGATGGGAGGCATGCACCCCCTCCCCTTTGCAAATATCTTTTGGCCCCAAAGATCGTGTACAGCATGGGGTTGGCTGCCTGCTGAGGGGAACCCTAATAAATCCTTATTCTTTTATCTCTAGTTGCCCCATACCTTAAAAAAAGTTACTTGATTTACTTCTACCCTCCCCTGAATCCTAAAAAATCCGTACCATCTTTACCTCTACTCGCCCCTATACACTAAAGAACTCTTGCCTCTCTTTACCTCTACACTCGCCTTAATGCTTAAAACCCCTTACTCCCTTAACCTCTACCAGCCTTTGAACCCTAAAAAGCCTTACCCCTTTACCACTACCCGACCCTGAACCCTAAAAAACCCTTAGCCCCTTTGCCACTACCTACTCCTGAACCATAAAGAACCCTTACCTTCCTTTACCTCTACCCTTCCTTGAACCCTAAAACCCTTAGCTCCCTTTACCTCTACCCATACCTGTGCCCTAAAAAATCCTTTACCTCCCTTCATCTCTATTTGCCCTCACTTCATCTCTCTCTTACTCATCCCTTAACCCCTTCTATGCTCATGACGGAATGGTTCCGTCATGAGCATAAGTGCCAGTGTGCTCATGAATGAACCATTCCGTTATGAGCACACTTAAAAAAAATCCCTCTGCTGTAAACAGCAGAGGGATTTCCCATTTTTTGTTTTGCTTTGGGAGGTGGGGAAGAGCTTCCCCAACCTCACAAAGCATGGTTTGTGTTTTCATTGTAATGACGATCGCGCGCGCGCGATCGTCATTACAATGAAAACAAAACTCAAACTTAGTTTCAGTTTTACAGTTTCGGTGCTTGTGGGGCTATCTCAGCCCCCTGTGCACCGAAAAACATGGAATAGGTACCGTTGTAAAGGGGAGAATCTCCCCTTTCTAATGGTACCCTTCCCTAGTGGATCCCTGCTTGGGGATCACCCCAGGAGGGCGATCCTCAAGCAGGGATCCACCCACTTGCACCAGTGAGGGGGGAGCGGCCCCTTGGGCAAGGGCCTTTGCTCCCCCATAGATTTTAGCCAGAGACAGTCTTTCTGCCCCCCCTGGAGAGCAGATGGGGGCAGTAGTCCCCAATCTGCCCCCGCACCCTAGACGCCAGGGATTCTTTTTTTATTGGCCAGGGGTGGGGGCTGCCCAGAATGGGCATCCCAATACCCCCACCCTACAATGCAAAGAAGGCAAAAGACTTTCTGCCCCCCCCCAGGAGGCAGATGGGGGCAATAGCCCCTGATCTGCCCCCGGGGGGGCAGAAAGCCCACTAGGCACCAGGGATTTTTTTTTTTATATGTAGGGGTGGGGGCTGCCCAGAATGGGCATGCCAATGCCCTCACCCCAAAAAAAATATTACAGTCTTTCTGCCCCCCCCCTGGGAGGAAGATGGGGCAATAGCCCCTTATTTGCCCCCCCCCCGGGGGGGCAGAAAGCCCACAAGACACCAGGAATTTTTCTTTTTCCAAAGTTCGGGGTGGGGGCTGCCCAGAATGGGCATGCCAATGCCCCCACCCCCCCCAAAAAAATTCACTGTCTTTCTGGCCCCCCCCAGGAAGCAGATGGGGGAAGTTGCCCCTGATCTGCCCACTCGGGAGGAGCAGAAAGCCCACAAGGCACCAGGGATTTTTTTTATATAGGCAGGGGTGGGGGCTGCCCAGAATGGGCATGCCAATGCCCCCACCCCAAAAAAAATTGTCACAGTCTGTCTGCCCCCCCGGGAGGCAGATAGGGGCAAAAGCCCCTTATCTGCCTCCCGGTGGGGCAGAAAGCCCAATAGGTATCAGGGAATATTTATTTTTTAAATTCAGGGGTGTGGGCTGCCCAGAATGGGCATGCCAATGCCCCCACCATGCCCCAAAAATGCTACAGTCTTTCTGCCCCCTCAGGAGACAGATGGGGGCAGTAGCCCCTGATCTGCCCCCCAAGGGGGCGTCAGAGAGCCCACTAGGCGCCAGCGATTGCGCTGGCTTTTTTTATGCGTGGGGGTGGGGGCTGCCCAGAATGGGCATACCAATGCCCCCACCCCCCAAACAAATAGCCACAGTCCTTCTGCCCCCCTTGGGGGCATATTGGGGCAAACCCCTCCCCCCGATTCCCCCCAGGGCGGCAGAAAGCCCACTAGGCACAGACTTGTATTTAGCAATGTGCCTACCTGTGGATTTTCGGCCCTAGCGCAGCCGGCACATAGGGAAACCTAGCAAACCTGTACATTTTTAAAAAACTAGACACTACGGGAATCCAGGATGGGGTGACTTGTGTGCCTCTCACCAGGTTCTGTTACCCAGAATCCCTTGCAAACCTCAAACTTAGTTTTAAAAAACCACATTTTCCTCACATTTCTGTGATGGAAAGTTCTGGGATCTGCGTGGATCCACAAAACTCCACCCACCGCGCATTCCCCAAAGTCTTCCGATGAAAATGGTTCCTCACTTGTGTGGGTAGGCCTAGTGCCCGCAACAGGAAACGGCCCAATACGCAACATGGACACACCACATTTTCACAGTGAAAACTGGCCCTTTTTTTGCAAAGTGCATAGCTGTAGATTTTGAACTCTAGCTCTGCCAGCACCTAGCGACACCTAGGAAACCTATACATTTTTAAAAACTAGACACCCAGGGGAATCCAGGATGGGGTGACTTGTCTGTCTCGCAACACGTTCTGTTACCCAGAATCCCTTTCAAACCTCAAACTTTGTAAAAAAAAACACATTTTCCTCACATTTCTGTGATGGAAAGTTCTGGAATCTGCTTGGATCCACAAATTTCCTACCACCCAGCGTTTCCCCAGGTCTCCCGATAAAAATGGTATGTCACTCGTGTGGGTGGGTCAAGTACACTCGACAGGCAAGGGCCCAAAACGTATTGAGGAGACATCAAAATTACCTATCACAAAACAACCTGATTTTGCAAGGGGGGTCACCTGGGTTTTTGGCCCCGGGCTTGGCGGCCATCTTGGGAAACCTACCAAACCCACACATTTCTGAAAACTAGACACCCGGGGGAGTCCAGCGAGGTATGGCTTGTGTGGGCCCCCCAAAGTTTTCCTACCCAGAATCCCCTGCAAACCTCAAATTTAGCTGAAAAAATAAAAAAATTCTCAAACTTCTGTGTGGGAAAGTTGAGGAATCTGCATGAATCCATAAATTTCCTACCACCCAGAGTTCCCCAGGTCTCCCAATAAAAATGGTACCTCACTCGTGTGAGGAAAATGTGTTTTTTTTAACAAAGTTTGAGGTTTGCAAGGGATTTTGGGGTAACAGAACCTGGTGGGAGCCAGACAAGTCACCCCATCCTGTATTCCCCTGGGTGTCTAGTTTTCAAAAATGTATAGGTTTTTTAGGTTTCCCTAGGTGCCGGCAGAGCTAGGTTTCAAAATCTACAGCTAGGCGCTTTGCAAAAACAAGGGTCCGTTTTCACTGTGAAAATGTGGTGTGTCCATGTTGCATTTTTGGCCGTTTCCTGTTGTGGGCACTAGGCCTACCCACACAAGTGAGGTACCATTTTTCTCGGAAGACTTTAAGGAATGCAGGGTGGGTGGAATTTTGTGGATCCACGCAGGTTCCAGAACTTTCCACCACAGAAATGTGAGGAAAATGTTTTTTTTTTTTAAAGTTTGAGGTTTGTAAGGGATTTTGGGTAACAGAAACTAGTCAGAGCCAGACAAGTCACCCCATCATGGGTTCCCCTGGGTGTCTAGTTTTCAAAAATGTATAGGTTTCCCTATGTGCCGGGAGAGCTAGGGTTCAAAATCTACAGCTAGGCACTTTGCAAAAAAGGGTCCGTTTTCACAGTGAAAATGTGTTGTGTCCACGTTGCGTATTGGATCGTTTCCTGTCGTGGGCACTAGGCCTACCCACACAAGTGAGGTACCATTTTTCTCGGAAGACTTTGAGGAATGCGGGTTGGGTGGAATTATGTGGATCCACGCAAATTCCAGAAGTTTCCACCACAGAAAAGTGAGGAAAATGTGTTTTTTTTTTTACAAAGTTTGAGGTTTGCAAGGGATCCTGGGTAACAGAACCTGGGGAGAGCCAGACAAGTCACCCCATCCTGGATTCCCCTGGGTGTCTAGTTTTTAAAAATGTATAGGTTTGCTAGGTTTCCTAGGTGCCGGCAGAGCTAGGGTTCAAAATCTACAGCTAGGCACTTTGCAAAAAAAGGGTCAGTTTTCACTGTGAAAATGTGGTGTGTTCACATTGCGTTTTGGGCCGTTTCCTGCCGCGGGCACTAGGCCTACCCACACAAGTGAGGTACCATTTTTCTGGGGAGACATTGGGGAATGCGAGGTGGGTGGAATTTTGTGGATCCACCCAGATTCCAGAACTTTCCACCACAGAAATGTGAGGAAAATGTGTTTTTTACAATGTTTGAGGTTTGCAAGGGATTCTGGGTAACAGAACTGGTGAGAGCCAGACAAGTCACCCCATCCTGTATTCCCCGGGTGTCTAGTTTTCGAAAATGTATAGGTTTGCTAGGTTTCCCTAGGTGCCGGCAGAGCTAGGGTTCAAAATCTACAGCTAGGCGCTTTGCAAAGAAAGGGTCAGTTTTCACTGTGAAAATGTGGTGTGTCCACGTTGCGTTTTGGGCCGTTTCCTGTCGTGGGCACTAGGCCTACCCACACAAGTGAGGTACCATTTTTCTCGGAAGACTTTAAGGAATGCAGGGTGGGTGGAATTTTGTGGATCCACGCAGGTTCCAGAACTTTCCACCACAGAAATGTGAGGAAAATGTTTTTTTTTTTTAAAGTTTGAGGTTTGTAAGGGATTTTGGGTAACAGAAACTGGTCAGAGCCAGTCAAGTCACCCCATCATGGGTTCCCCTGGGTGTCTAGTTTTCAAAAATGTATAGGTTTCCCTATGTGCCGGGAGAGCTAGGGTTCAAAATCTACAGCTAGGCACTTTGCAAAAAAAGGGTCCGTTTTCACAGTGAAAATGTGTTGTGTCCACGTTGCGTATTGGATCGTTTCCTGTCGTGGGCACTAGGCCTACCCACACAAGTGAGGTACCATTTTTCTCGGAAGACTTTGAGGAATGCGGGTTGGGTGGAATTATGTGGATCCACGCAAATTCCAGAACTTTCCACCACAGAAAAGTGAGGAAAATGTGTTTTTTTTTTTACAAAGTTTGAGGTTTGCAAGGGATCCTGGGTAACAGAACCTGGGGAGAGCCAGACAAGTCACCCCATCCTGGATTCCCCTGGGTGTCTAGTTTTTAAAAATGTATAGGTTTGCTAGGTTTCCCTAGGTGCCGGCAGAGCTAGGGTTCAAAATCTACAGCTAGGCACTTTGCAAAAAAAGGGTCAGTTTTCACTGTGAAAATGTGGTGTGTTCACATTGCGTTTTGGGCCGTTTCCTGCCGCGGGCACTAGGCCTACCCACACAAGTGAGGTACCATTTTTCTGGGGAGACATTGGGGAATGCGAGGTGGGTGGAATTTTGTGGATCCACCCAGATTCCAGAACTTTCCACCACAGAAATGTGAGGAAAATGTGTTTTTTTACAATGTTTGAGGTTTGCAAGGGATTCTGGGTAACAGAACTGGTGAGAGCCAGACAAGTCACCCCATCCTGTATTCCCCGGGTGTCTAGTTTTCGAAAATGTATAGGTTTGCTAGGTTTCCCTAGGTGCCGGCAGAGCTAGGGTTCAAAATCTACAGCTAGGCGCTTTGCAAAAAAAGGGTCAGTTTTCACTGTGAAAATGTGGTGTGTCCACATTGCATTTTTGGCCGTTTCCTGTCGTGGGCACTAGGCCTACCCACACCAGTGAGGTACCATTTTTCTCGGAAGACTTTAAGGAATGCAGGGTGGGTGGAATTTTGTGGATCCACGCAGATTCCAGACCTTTCCACCACAGAAATGTGAGGAAAATGTTTTGTTTTTTTAAAGTTTGAGGTTTGCAAGGGATTTTGGGTAACAGAAACTGGTGAGAGAAAGACAAGTCACCCCATCATGGGTTCCCCTGGGTGTCTAGTTTTAAAAAATGTATAGGTTGGCTAGGTTTCCCTATGTTCCGGCAGAGCTAGGGTTCAAAATCTACAGCTAGGCACTTTGCAAAAAAAGGGTCTGTTTTCACTGTGAAAATGTGGTGTGTCCACGTTGCGTTTTGGACCGTTTCCTGGCGTGGGCACTAGGCCTACCCACACAAGTGAGGTACCATTTTTCTCGGAAGACTTTGAGGAATGCGGGGTGGGTGGAATTATGTGGATCCATGCAAATTCCAGAACTTTCCACCACAGAAATGTGAGGAAAATGTTTTTTTTTTTTACAAAGTTTGAGGTTTGCAAGGGATCCTGGGTAACAGAACCTGGGGAGAGCCAGACAAGTCACCCCATCCTGGATTCCCCTGAGTGTCTAGTTTTAAAAAATGTATAGGTTTGCTAGGTTTCCCTAGGTGCCGGCAGAGCTAGGGTTCAAAATCTACAGCTAGGCACTTTGCAAAAAAAGGGTCCGTTTTAACTGTGAAAATGTGGTGTGTCCACGTTGCGTTTTGGGCCGTTTCCTGCCGCGGGCAATAGGCCTACCCACACAAGTGAGGTACCATTTTTCTCGGGAGAATTTGGGGAATGCGGGATGTGTAGAATTTTGTGGATCCACGCAGATTCCAGAACTTTCCACCACAGAAATGTGATGAAAATGTGTTTTTTTTACAAAGTTTGAGGTTTGCAAGGGATTCTGGGTAACAGAACCTGGTGAGAGCCAGACAAGTCACCCCATCCTGTATTCCCCTGTGTGTCTAGTTTTCAAAAATGTATAGGTTTTTTAGGTTTCCCTAGGTGCCGGCAGAGCTAAGGTTCAAAATCTACAGCTAGGCGCTTTGCAAAAAAAGGGTCCGATTTCACTGTGAAAATGTGGTGTGTCCACGTTGCATTTTTGGCCGTTTCCTGTCGTGGGCACTAGGCCTACCCACACAAGTGAGGTACCATTTTTCTCGGAAGACTTTAAGGAATGCAGGGTGGGTGGAATTTTGTGGATCCACGCAGATTCCAGAACTTTCCACCACAGAAATGTGAGGAAAATGTTTTTTTTTTTAAAGTTTGAGGTTTGCAAGGGATTTTGGGTAACAGAAACTGGTGAGAGCCAGACAAGTCACCCCAACATGGCTTCCCCTGGGTGTCTAGTTTTCAAAAATGTATAGGTTTCCCTATGTGCTGGCAGATCTAGGGTTCAAAATCTACAGTTGGGCACTTTGCTAAAAAAGGGTCCGTTTTCACAGTGAAAATGTGGTGTGTTCATGTTGCGTATTGGACCGTTTCCTGTCGTGGGCACTAGGCCTACCCACACAAGTGAGGTACCATTTTTCTCGGAAGACTTTGAGGAATGCGGGTTGGGTGAAATTATGTGGATCCACGCAAATTCCAGAACTTCCACCACAGAAAAGTGAGGAAAATGTGGTTATTTTTTACAAAGTTTGAGGTTTGCAAGGGATCCTGGGTAACAGAACATGGGGAGAGCCAGACAAGTCACCCCATCCTGGATTCCCCTGGGTGTCTAGTTTTTAAAAATGTATAGGTTTGCTAGGTTTCCCTAGGTGCCGGCAGAGCTAGGGTTCAAAATCTACAGCTAGGCACTTTGCAAATAAAGGGTCAGTTTTCACTGTGAAAATGTGGTGTGTCCACGTTGCGTTTTGGGCCGCTTCCTGTCGCGGGCACTAGGCCTACCCAAACAAGTGAGGTACCATTGTTCTTGGGAGGCATTGGGGAATGCGAGGTGGGTGGAATTTTGTGGATCCACACAGATTCCAGAACTTTCCACCACAGAAATGTGAGGAAAATGTGTTTTTTTACAAAGTTTGAGGTTTGCAAGGGATTCTGGGTAACAGAACCTGGTGAGAGCCAGACAAGTCACCCCATGCTGTATTCCCCGGGGTGTCTAGTTTTCGAAAATGTATAGGTTTGCTAGGTTTCCATAGGTGCCGGCAGAGCTAGGGTTCAAAATCTACAGCTAGGCGCTTTGCAAAGAAAGGGTCAGTTTTCACTGTGAAAATGTGGTGTGTCCACGTTGCGTTTTGGGCCGTTTCCTGTCGTGGGCACTAGGCCTACCCACACAAGTGAGGTACCATTTTTCTCGGAAGACTTTAAGGAATGCAGGGTGGGTGGAATTTTGTGGATCTACGCAGATTCCAGAACTTTCCACCACAGAAATGTGAGGAAAATATTTTTTTTTTTAAAGTTTGAGGTTTGCAAGGGATTTTGGGTAACAGAAACTGGTGAGAGCCAGACAAGTCACTCCATCATGGGTTCCCCTGCATGTCTAGTTTTAAAAAATGTATAGGTTTGCTAGGTTTCCCTATGTGCCGGCAGAGCTAGGGTTCAAAATCTACAGCTAGGCACTTTGCAAAAAAATGGGTCCGTTTTCACTGTGAAAATGTGGTGTGTCCACGTTGCATTTTTGGCCGTTTCCTGTCATGGGCACTAGGCCTACCCACACAAGTGAGGTACCATTTTTCTCGGAAGACTTTGTGGAATGCGGGGTGGGTGGAATTTTGTGGATCCACAAAGATTCCAGAACTTTCCACCACAGAAATGTGAGGAAATTGTGTTTTTTTTACAAAGTTTGAGGTTTGCAAGGGATTCTGGGTAACAGAACCTGATGAGAGCCAGACAAGTCACCCCATCCTGTATTTCCCGGGGTGTCTAGTTTTCGAAAATGTATAGGTTTGCTAGGTTTCCCTAGGTGCCGGCAGAGTTAGGGTTCTAAATCTACAGCTAGGCACTTTGCAAAAAAAGGGTCCGTTTTCACTGTGAAAATGTGGTGTGTCCACGTTGCGTTTTGGGCCGTTTCCTGTTGCGGCCACTAAGCCTACCCACACAAGTGAGGTACCATTTTTCTCGGAAGACTTGGGGAAATGCGGGGTGGGTGGAATTTTGTGGTTCCATGCAGGTTCCAGAACTTTCCACCACAGAAATATGAGGAAAATGTGTTTTTTGTTACAAAGTTTGAGGTTTGCAAGGGATTCTGGGCAACAGAACCTGGTGAGAGCCAGACAAGTCACCCCATCCTGGTTTCCCCTGGGTGTCTAGTTTTCAAAAATGTATAGGTTTGCTAGGTTTCCCTAGGTGCCGGCAGAGCTAGTGTTCAACATCTACAGCTAGGCACTTTGCAAAAAAAGGGTCAGTTTTCACTGTAAAAATGAAGTGTGTCCACGTTGCGTTTTGGGCCGTTTCCTGTCGCGGGCACCAGGCCTACCCACACAAGTGAGGTACCATTTTTATCGGGAGACTTAGGGTAACACAGAATTGTAGAGCAACTGTTATTGCCTATTAACTTTTGGTGCATTTCTGCCATCCAAATGAAGGACAATGTGTAAAAAAGAAGTCACTTTGAAAAATGTCCTATCATTCTCATGCTAGTATGGGTACTCACAATTTCGGAAATGTGCAAATAGCTACTGTTTCTAAACTCTATATTTTGTTCCAATTTCAGAAATACATAGGTGTCTTTCATCCCGATTTTTTACTATATATATTTTCCCAAATTAATTGCTATATACCCAGTACATAATAAAAAACCATTGCAAGACGCTGCTCAGTTATTGGCTCTGGGTTCATCGGATTCTTGGTGAACCTACAAGTCTTATATATCCCCACAACCAGAAGGGTCCAGCGAATGTAACGGTATATTGCTTTCAAACATCTGTCATAATTAAAAGAATTTACAGGTGAAAACGTTGGCTCAAATGGCTGTTTTTTTCAACTCATTTTCAATTTTTCCTATTTTCAACTGTTAGTTTCTATAAAGAAACCTTGATGGATCAACACAAATGACCCCTTGCTGAATGCAGAAGTTTGTCTACTTTTCTAAAATGTATAGCTTTCCAGGATCCATTATTGCTTTCTTACCAATTTCTACCATTAACTGGAAGAAGGTTGAAAGCACAAAAAATGTTGGTTGTCTGTCAAAAGTCTGTCAGTTCCTGAAAACTGGGAAAATTGTGATTTGAGCCCCACAAACCCTTTGTTGATACCATTTGCAGGGAAAAAACCAGAGGCTTTCATTTGCAGCACTTTTTCCCCCCCAAAAAACAAAATGTTGCTGTATTTTGGCTAATTTCTGGGTCCCCTCCAGGGGAATCCACAAAGCCTGGGTACCTTTAGAATCCCCATGATATTGGAAGAAACGGACGCAAATTTGGCGTGGATTCCTTAAGTGGTCAAAAAGTTACAGGGGCCTAAGTGCAAACTACCCCAAATAGCCAAAAAAAAGGCTTAGCACAGGGGGAGGGGGGAAGACCTAGCAGCGAAGGGGTCAAACCTTACCCATCACTTAACCCTTGATCCAGCGATCAGGGATCGATAATTTTCACACACAGTCCCATATACACTACCCTAACATAATCCCTTCTTTCTCGTTTTATTCTTCCATCTAAGTCTTTCATGATCTCATAGTAATTTCCTCTCATATCTTCTAATTCTATCTCTTCTCTCTTTCTTTTTCTAGCTCTACGTTTTAGATCTGAGGTCTCTTTCTTTCTACACTTGCATTTGCAACATTTATAAATCATGATAACTATTATTATTACTGCAACTACTGAAGTAACAGGTATTAATATTTTTCCTAACAAACTACTCCCTAAAATAGAAAACCAATTTCCCACCAAGGAAAAACTCTTACCAAGTTTCTCCCAAGCACCATCAACTTTCAGTTCAGTTAAATCCTCACGAAGTTCTGTAATATTTTTGATATACCCCTCAAGATTTTTACTTTTGTCAGGAATATAAGTACAGCATTGTTGTATTTTCAACATGCTACAGACTCCACCCTCTTTTGCCAATAATATGTCAAGGGCAAGTCGATTTTGCAAAACTATTGATCTAATCGCAATCATTTCAGTATCAATCATCAAGAACCCACCAGCAGTATCCCTTGATAAACGATCAACCACTGTAGACAATTTTCTAATTTTATGTGAATTCATAATAACTTCAACTGAAGGTATCAGTGCTCCAAAAATATCCCCAATTATTTCAGAATAACTCGCTCCTCTCTTATTACGAGTTAGTCCTTGTTTCATTTCATTAATTCTATTATTCTTATCTACGTGATAAACTTTCGGGAATACTATACCTAAATAGCAACATCCATACCAACCTGTAGGTAATCTATAATAAGCATTCTTACCACACACATAATAAATTCCCGGGAAAACATGATCAGTCCCTCCTGATCGATAATTTTCACACACAGGCCCATATACACTACCCTAACATAATCCCTGCACGCTGGGGTTCAGTGTGATGCAAGTTTATTCCTAACACATTATATACACTTCAAAACCTGCATTTCCTCCTAACAAACTAATTGTGGCGATCGGATCTAGAGTTGGTTAGTTGATAACAATAAATAGTACTTATCTAAACATCTATACTAAATAAAATAAAAACAGACTCAGTGTATATTTTATGTTGTTTATCGTAAATAATGTAAGAATAAATGCTCATCAAGTACAGTTATACGAAATGCAGATCATGAATTATCACAGAGAGAAAACATTGGCAATGTATAAATTCAAACTCATATCAATAAACAATGCAATGAAGGAGTGGATAGGCGAAGAGAGAAAAGTTTCAGAGACAAAGTGCATTTGCAAATGAATATGCAAATTAAGAAGATTATCTATACTAACCCAGGTAAAATTCAGGGAAACTACCCCACTGTCCAGTTAGGGCAGGAAGGCCACTCAAGTAGAGTCAAGTGACAAAGATTAGGTCAGGATACAGGAAACAGGTAGGCCTCTATCTGGAAACAGCAAACCGACGACAGCGATGATCTCCCGCTAACTAGCATCAGCACCTACTCTAAACCACACCCACTGGTGACTTTCAAATATACCCTAAAACCTAAATGTCCAACCCACATTTGTTTCATTTAACAACCAAAGTTTGTCTCTCATTGGCTAATAATGGGGGTGTTCTCTCACACCACTCTAGTCATGTCCATTTTTAATAGACACCCTTTTGTTCAAACATTAAGCATTACATCAGAATCATCCAAGAAACAACTTTGAACACAATCATAGTAAACATTTCCTGCAGTTCCTTGAATGTTGCAAATCTCTACGCCTCTTTTGTTCGTCTCTGCCATCAAGGAAGTTGCATTGCTTCCATTTGTAATCTTATCCTCCTTCTTCCGTTACCTTGTCAGACAGTCAGTACAACACGAAGGACATTTCTATTGCCTCTGCAGTCTCTCCTCATTCAAAGCTCGATTATTTCGTATTTTTCTTTTCAGGAGGAAAGTTAACCCAAAACTGGCATGCAGAAGTGTAAGCCCATGCTTACTTTTTCTACAAGAACAGAACACAAAACATTTATTATTTCTCAAGAAATGTAATTTCATTTTGCGCACCATCCCAGCATTTGCACTAACCCATGCACAGCCCACGTTATGTTATTCCTAGAGAAATAATATTAACGTGCACAAAAGCAGCATTAGTTTTTATCAAGCAGTTTGCTGCCTAGTTTTCATGCATTAATACACGCATTAGTTTACGCATGCGCATAAGCATTTCCCCATGTTTTATCATTTATTAATGAAATTTTCACCGTACACTGTTAATATGTGTTACTGAGGGTTTAATCCGAGAAGGTTTTATTTATGCAAAACCCTGCTCCATAAATCCCTCCTTTGATGGCGTTTTGAGCCATCATCAAAATACCCATCACATACAAGTTGCCATTTATTTAATATACTGTACTTCTTTCTCGTTTTATTCTTCCATCTAAGTCTTTCATGATCTCATAGTAATTTCCTCTCATATCTTCTAATTCTATCTATTCTCTCTTTCTTTTTCTAGCTCTACGTTTAAGATCTGATGTCTCTTTCTTTCTACACTTGCATTTGCAACATTTATAAATCATGATAACTATTATTATTACTGCAACTACTGAAGTAACAGGTATTAATATTTTTCCTAACAAACTACTTCCTAAAATAGAAAACCAATTTCCCACCGATGAAAAACTCTTACCAAGTTTCTCCCAAGCACCGTCAACTTTCAGTTCAGTTAAATCCTCATGAAGTTCTGTAATATTTTTGATATACCCCTCAAGATTTTTACTTTTGTCAGGAATATAAGTACAGCATTGTTGTATTTTCAACATGCTACAGACTCCACCCTCTTTTGCCAATAATATGTCAAGGGCAAGTCGATTTTGCAAACCCATTGATCTAATCGCAATCATTTCAGTATCAATCATCAAGAACCCACCAGCAGTATCTGTTGATAAGCGATCAACCACTGTAGACAATTTTCTAATTTTATGTGAATTCAGAATAACTCCAACTGAAGGTATCAGTGCTCCAAAAATATCCCCAATTATTTCAGAATAACTTGCTCCTCTCTTATTATGTGTTAGTCCTTGTTTCATTTCATTAATTCTATTATTCTTATCTACGTGATAAACCTTCGGGAATGCTATACCTAAATAGCAACATCCATACCAACCTATAGGTAATCTATAATAAGCATTCTTACCACACACATAATAAATTCCCGGGATAACAGGATCAGGCCCTCCTTTCAATCCCCAATTTCCTTTTATCAAGAAAGTATGCTCACATTCACTAGAACCAATAAAATAGCTATTAAGTTCAGTCTTTTCTCTAAACACACAAAGCTTTCCTCTATGTCATGGCAGCGTAAGTCTCACCCTTTTTGTAATCACCCTCTCTGTAAGCCCATGGAGGTACATGAGACTTTTGCTCAGCAGCTTTCTTTTTGAAATCTCGTCTTCTATCTTCTACCAAGTTCATAAACTCAATTTCTTCATGCCGTAGTTTGCAAGTTAAGTTATTTCTATGTGCATCTATTGTACCTATCGGTTTGTTACTAATAAAAAAATCTCCCATGTAAGCTGCATAAACAGGTCCATAAACAATTTTTAAATCTGTCCTAATAGGAATTTCTGGAAATATTAAATCAAAATTATAATAATAATACTCTAGTCCTTCCCTCTCGTAGAACTGACTAGTTAAGACACTACAAGACACACCATATGTTAAAGGTAGGTGATGGTAAGTCACCCCCTCTGAGACAGACAACGGTAATTGCATGCACAAATACCAATCTCTCGAATTCATTGTATTAACATACTCATATAACAATTTAGTAAAAACATTTAACGAAAAATCATTAATTGATTTATCATGATGATAAATACTATCATCTTCTATTTTTTCTATATTAGTATTTATACTTTCTTTAGTAACAGTATCTATTTTCTCACTTCCCACGTTATTAGTATTATTTTTGTAATTAGTCACCATCATAACAGGGACAATAACAATCAGTGTTAGCCATACCAACGTTAGTAGTAAGACACTACATAAGCAAGCATTAATACATTTACTTTTAAAACTATGATTTTGATATCCAGTCTCTGTTACCTTTGCCATTTTAGACACTATATAAAAAAAATTAAAAATCTAAGAAAAAAACCTAAAAATGTTAGTCTTTTAAAATTTTTGAAAAAACTTATCCAAAAACCACCTAGAGCAGAGTATACTTCTTTCTTCTTTACCCCCAGTTTTTCTTTTTTTTTTATATATATATATATATCTTCCTCTTCAAATCTTTTTGAACTTTCAGAATATTCTTCATTGAAATTTGTTGCACCTTTATTTTCACAATTCTCTTTTAAGGTGGTTTCAGTTTGCTTTGATCACTTTGATCAGTACCAGTTTCTTCTTCTCTTTGATTTGTGTTTTCAATTTCTTCCAACGCAACATATGTCCATTCAGGAGCTGTGTGTTTCTTACTCGGTATTCTTATTCTTCTTGTTTTTCTTACTAATTCTTCTTCTGTATCACTTTGTCCAGTTTGACTTGATATTTCATTTATTTGATCTGGCCTTTTCTTTTCTAGAGTGTATTTCAGTCTTTTCACTCCTTTTGGCCGCTCATCACCTTTTCTTGCTCTCTTAATTTGAACTTCTTCTTCTCCTTCGTTGTCAAGCTCGCAAGTTCTTTTATTCAGTTCTTTTCTCTGTGGTGCTTGCTCTTGATTTTCATCAGTCACTTTCTCTTTTTCTTTCTCAACAGCTGTCTCTTGAGACCCAGTAGCTAGTGCCCACTTTATTCGACTTGTACTTGGTTCTTCCTCTTGTTCAGCCTTTTCAGAATCTGTAACACTAGATTATATAGCTTCATGCTCTTCAGCTTCTGGTTCATTTCTATGCTTTACCAGTTGCTGCTCTTCTTCTTGTCTTTCAAGTGGACTTGGGTCTCTTCTTGTATGACTTGCATGAATCCAGTTTGGCAAGCCACCACACTTCACTGCTGTCGTTGTTACCAAAATGATCTGATATGGTCCGTTCCACCTGGGTTCTAAACACGACTTCCTCACGTGTTTCTTGACAAGAACCCACTCTCCCGGACTCAAATCATGTGCTTGATCCGGCTGTGTTGTGGTTGCAATTTCTCCAACCTGATGAGACACAGAATGCACCAGATCAGCCAATCCTTTGCAATAATCAAGCACTAGATCATCAGTAACATTCATTAGTTTGTTTGCTGGTACAATTGCTTGTCTCATGGCTCTCCCCATTAGAATCTCATGAGGACTCAATCCAGTCCTTTTATCAGGAATGCTTCTAAGACTCATCAATACCAAGGGTAAAGCGTCTGGCCATTTCAGTGTTGTAGACGCACACACTTTTGAGCAGTCTGGATTTAATAGTGCCATTAATTTGTTCGACCACTCCAGATGTTTCTGGTCAGTAGGCACAATGCAGATTTTGTTCAATTTGTAATGCTGCACAAATCATTCGAATTATCGCATTATTAAAATTAGTTCCTCTATCTGTTTCTAAAGAGACTGGAAATCCAAATCTTGGGATAATCTCTCTTAAAAGTAGTTTAGCAACAGTTAGACTGTCATTCCTTTTTGTTGGATAAGCTTCTACCCAACGAGAAAACAAACGAACAACAACCAACACATATTTCAGTCCATCACAAGGGGAAAGTTCAATGAAGTCAAGCTGTAGTCGGGTAAATGGTCCTGCTGCTTTTCCAAATCGACCCCAACTAACAACTGTATTTCTACCTGGATTTTGCTGCTGGCACACTATACATCTCTGGCATAGACTCTCTGCAATGACCCTAAACTTTGGGTTGTACCATGACTGCTTGTAAAGAGCCTGATCATAGCATATCTTCCAACATGTGCAATTCCATGGTACATCCTTGCCATCTGGGACAGTAAACTATCTGGCATTACTGGTCTTCCATCAACATACACCCACACTTCATCTTCTGCTCTTTTTTCACAACCTGATTTTATCCAAATTTGTTTTTCTTCCTCATTTGCTTCTTCCTGTAACTGTCTAATTTCTTCCCATGTTTTAAAAGAAGAAAACATCAAATGGCAATTTGTATGTTTTTTCTCCACCCCTCTGTTTATTGCAATTGAATTTTGTGCACAGAAACGCGCCACTTGGTCTACGTATCTGTTTCCTTTTGTCACATAGTCATCTCCTGACTTATGTGCTGAACATTTTACCACTGCAATATTTTTGGGCATTTGTAATGCATTCAATAGATCCTTCACATTTTTACTGTTCCGGATCGGTGATACTGAAGAAGTCTGAAATCCTCTTTGCATCCACAACTGACCAAAATCATGCACCACCCCAAAACCATATTGAGTATCAGTGAATATGGTTACTCTCAGATTTTTGCCAAATATACATGCTCTAGTCAGAGCTATTAGCTCAGAAATTTGAGCAGAATTTATCCCCTTTAGACAGGATGCTTCAAGAACCATAGACACTGTACATACTGCATAAGCAGCACTCAATGCACCTTTTTCATCTCTCAGACAAGATCCCTCCACAAACATCACACTATGTGACTCTTCTAGTGGTGTATCCTTTATGTCAGGTCTTGGTTTCGTGCACAATTCTGTCACATCCAAATAATCATGATCTGCTTCATCTTTCACTTCTTCACAACTTAAACTTGGCAACAAGGTTGCAGGGTTCAATATTGTACATCTTGGGGGGGGCGTGGCCAACCGCCAAAGAACATGGCCGCTTCCTAAGGCGGCTCCGACCGAGCACGCCCGCTTTTAAGCAAATCCGCTAACTTATCCGGACAAAAATCGTCAAACACCACCAGTGCCGAGTCCTGAATGATCTGCTGACTCTGGGGACCCCTTGCCTACCTGCATCCGGCTGGCAGAGCTGAAGCTGACCGTCGGCGAGCCCGGCACACCTCTGAGTGGTGATTGAGGTGGGGGAAGGGCGAGCAGGTCCAACACGCGGAGGTCATGGCATCTCTCGAGTGCCGGCCTCGGAAGATCCTCCAGAGACTGCGGATGCCTGAAATGTGCCGAGGGCAGGGGAGAACGTCGAGGAGCCTCCCCGGGGCTTGAAGACGTTGACCGACCGTGCTGTGCCTGGGAGGAGCCCTGTGGCCGGGTGGCTCCGCTGCGGAAATCCGCGGATTATGACTCACCGATAACTGAAGGGAACATCTGGAGACCGGCGGGAGGCAGACCCTGCGTCCCGGCCGCGGGAGCGGGGGTAGAGGCACCTCCTTGACTGGTGAGTCTGTGCCGGTGCGGAGCCCGCCGTGGTGCCTGGGAGGAGCCGGCCACCCCTGGTCTGATCGTGCCGTCTGGACTCGGGGAGCTGAGCTGGAGCCTCGCCCCCGGCAGCCGCCGGAACTCGCTATCACCTCAGGGGCATAAGAATTGTATGGGCACCATTTTGATCCCTGCTTGGCTCTGTCCTGATCCTCGGTGCGGCGAGCCCCCTGGGGGCTTAACAATACCACCGGAGAGCGAGTGCCCCCCCTCCCCTCGGCTGCTCTCGAAGTGTTTCGGCTCCTGGCCTCTGGGTATGCGGCCCACCCTGCAGAGCGGATGTGATTGATCTGGGGGAGCACTTCGAGGCTGCCCCTCCGGGTGGAACAAGGGCGCTTGCCTTAGTGGATCTGGAGGTGCCCCCACCTGGGGTTTAACCACCACTGACCTTGCCCTGAGGACTCCACACAAGTGAACGTCTGTACTGCAGGCCCTGTGGACTGTCTCCCACGCTTGCTTGACCCACTATCGTGCCTCCCCAGCCCCCGGGACTGGCTGAACGGGGCTTACTGGATGCAGGTCGGCCCGTTGCAGAGGATTCCCGTAGGGTGGGGTGTGGTCGGTGGTCCAGTGAGAGCCACCCGGAATCTTTTCATCCGTTTCGTACGCACTGCATCGAAGGAGTCCAGGCCATGACGTGTCGTCACACCAAGGCCGCTCAGGCCAAGTTGGAAAAATATGCCTGGGACAAAGGCCCTGGGGCTCAACAAAAAGGGGGTGAAGTCCCCCCGGAAGCGCAAAAATCGGCCACAGAACCTAAAGAGCCGACGCTGCAGGACATCCTTACTGCCATTACGACGGTACACGCATCATTGGACTCCGTCTCGTCGGAAGTTTCCCTCATCAGAGCGGACATGCGCTCCATGAACACCAGGCTGCAAGAGGTGGAAGTCAAGGCAAGCTCACTGGTAGCTGACACGTCCGACCTACAACGAAAGGTGAAGGACCTGCAGTCCCTTACTGCGAGAATGGAATCACAGCTGGACGAATACGAAGGACGCTCCCGGCGTAACAACATTCGCATTCTGGGGGTCCCGGAGAGAGCCGAGGAGCCCGCAGTTGAGTTGTTTGTCAAGGAGCTGGTCACAAGCCATCTAAAACCGACAAGACTCTCAGATTTCTTCTCTGTTGAGGGGGCGCATTGTGTGCCAGGTGGCAGACCAAAGCCCGGAGCCCCACCTCGCCCGATAGTCACCAGAATCTTCAACTATAGGGACAGAGATGCCATTCTCCAGGCGTCCCGGGTCTCACCCCGCTGGAGTTTCAAAACAGCAAGATATTCTTCTTCCCGGATTTCACCCTCAAAGTGCAGCGACAACGGCGTAGCTTCTTGGACGTGAAACTCGCACTCAGAGATAAAAATGTTAAATACGCCATGTTATTCCCAGCTAAGCTGCATGTGGAATCGGAGGGGAAAGCTTGGTTCTTCAACACCCCGGAGGACGCCTGGGACTGGCTTGATGGTTGGCGCTTGGTAGGCAAAGGGAGGAACGACCGTAGCCGAAGGCCCGGAGCGGAGGGCGCTCGTGGAGGCGCAGAGGAAGATGCCCCGACGGACGACGGAAGGCCACATGGGGGCACCGGATAGCCTGGTCTGTATCCTGACTCTCCTTAGGGGGGTAATGTAGCCGCACGGAACTGTTGGACTGGGCAGAGACTATGGCCTCCTATCAGCGGTAGCGAACGCTGAAGTATTGAGTGGGGGTGGAAGCATTCGAGTTAGCTGGTCAGTTGGTTATGGCAAGATATGATATTGGTGGGACCACTGTGCTTTGAGTTAATTGTCTAAAAGTTGACTTTTGGGGCAGAAGCGGGTGCCCGGTTGGCCGCACGCACCTACTAGTTTAAGGGGTGGGCGAAAGGCGCTCTGCATGTTTGGGGAGGCGGGAGGTTTTATTTCTGCCATGCAGGGAGGGGGTCGGGTTTGTTTTGTTGGGAGGGCGGGATACCTGTGCATGCTGCATCTTAGTTCATCACTGCATTCATCATGTCCCAGTTGGGCATTCGTTGGTGCAAGGCGGGGAGGGGGTTACATTCAATGTTGTTTGATTTTGTCGCATTACAGACAAGGGACGATTGATTTCCACTGCATGCTGGTGACTGTAAAATTCTGCACCGTTATTCTCTACGAAGGGGGTGAAGGGTGGTTTGGGCGGGTTCCTCCCATGATGCGTCAGGCGGATGGCTTCAGTTATATACCCTCAATCCAGGGACACGACACAAATAGCAGGATTTAAGTTGCTGTCCTGGAATGTCAACGGTCTCGGGGACAAGATTAAACGAGGCATAGTATTGCAATATATTAAACGACACCTGCCAGATGTAGTTCTACTCCAGGAGACACATCTTTTGGGTAATACATGCCAGGCACTGACTTGATGGGGTTTCAAATTGGTGGCACACTCAGCCTTTGGTTCTGGCTCCCGCGGTGTGGGGATATTGCTCCGGACATTTTTTCCAATGAAAATAAACTCCACAAAAATAGACATCCACGGCAGATTCGCGGCAGTTACCGGGTGTTGGGAAGGGCGCACACTTAACCTGGTGTCGGTGTACATACCTCCTGGACTACAGGGTCCGGCCTTCAAAGATCTGGCCGATTTCTTGCCCTCACTACCTGATGGAAGGCTCTTTATTGGAGGAGATTTCAATTCCATAGTGTCGGATAGCTTGGATAGATGGCCGCCCAAGACATTACCAGTAACACGTACTCGGGTTAACAATTTTTTGACTGCGCTGGGCCTTACCGATGCCTGGCGGGCATTTCATCCCACAGAGAGACAATATACGTTTTACTCGGGGCCCACAAAACACAATCCCCCATAGACTACATAATCACACCTGCAGATCAGCTGGGTTACATTAGAGAAATCACTCACTTAGCCCGAGGTATCTCGGACCACGCACCCCTATGGGCTCGGGTAGAAGTGGGGGAACCGTTGGTAGGAAGAACAGCCCCAATCAACTCCTGGTATTTTAAGGTCCCCAAGATACGGAAGAGTATTATCACCGACACGGAGCACTACTTTCACGAAAATGAAAACTCGGTTGATTCGGCAGTGGTGCTATGGGAGGCCTATAAAACGGTCATACGAGGGACCGCCGTCTCCCAAATTGCCACCTCCAAGAGAGAGAGAAGCGTGAGGATCTAGACCGGTTGGAAATGGAGATATTAACGATAGAAAATAGTCTTCAGGAAACTGATTCAGAGAAGAAAAGACATGACTGGCTACTCAAGCAGAACGAGTTCCGGGCTGTGTCGAGGGATGCGGAGGAGACGCAGCACAGAGCCACACAGTGTAGAATATACGAGTTGGGTGACAAAGCAGGCAAGCTACTGGCGTGGCTTGACCGTAGGGACCAGGCGAGTCGCATAGTGGTGGAACTCGCCACTAAAACCGGGGGCTTGACCTCCGACCCGCAGGCTATTGCAGATGAGTTCGCCGAATACTACAAAGATGTATACACATCACGAACGAAATACAATGAAACCGATGCACTCTCTATGCTCCATGACAGTCCCCTCCATAGGCTTTCTGACGAGGAGCGATCGGACCTGGATAGAGAACTGGAAGCTGGAGAAGTGGAAAAAGCTATCCACGATCTACATGGGGGAAAGGCCTCCGGTCCAAACGGCTTACCGGTCGAACTCTATAAGCTGACAGCAAGTAACATCACGCCATTTCTAGTTAGAATGTTCCAGGACGGTCTGGATTCCGGATTGCTCCCATTGGACCAGAGACTGGCCAATATTGTGGTAATCCACAAACAAGGTAAGCCGACTCACCTGTGTTCGTCCTACAGGCCGATCTCACTTTTAAACGCGGAGGCCAAGATCCTGGCGAAGATACTCGCTACCCGCCTTTTGACAGTGATTACTAATCTTGTTCATCCTGACCAGTCAGGATTTTTGCCAGCCAGTAATACTTCTCTCAACTTGCAGAGACTGCACGGAGTTCTAGCAAGGGCCGACACCATTCGGGAAGATGCGGTGGTGGTCTCGCTGGATGCGGCCATGGCCTTTGATACGATCCAATGGCCATATATGTTGGCGGTATTGCAAAAACTAGGATTTGGCCCTGGTTTCCTGAGTTGGGTACGCCTCCTATATGCCGCCCCCATGGCTCGAGTAGTGGTTAACAACAGGGTGTCCTCCCCATTTGAGCTGGGTAGGGGCATTCGTCAGGGTTGCCCCCTCTCTCCATTAATTTTTGCCCTCATTTTGGAACCACTGGTGATGTGGATAAGGAAGGACCCAGTGGTTAGAGGGTTGAGATGGGCACCAGACTGGGAAGACCGCATATCACTCTATGCCGACGATATCTTGCTCTATCTAGCTTCACCGGCAGCCTCCTTAAATAGAGCGCTGCACATCTTCCGGGTCTTTGGGGAATTTTCAGGCTACACCATCAATTGGTCTAAATCGGTCCTCTATGTCTTGAGCAGGACAGCCCCGTCTCTGCCCAGAGGCTTGGCAATAACACTCGCCCCCAACAGTTTTAAATACCTGGGGATTCATGTCTCCAAAGATCTGGCACTCTCATACGTGCAGAACCTCCTTCCCCCGTTACAGCGCTTCAAGAGTGATGTCACACACTGGAGATCTCTCCCTCTATCCCTACTAGGGAGGGCCGCCTTGTTTAAAATGATGTCACTGCCTCGTTTTCTTTATGCGCTCCAGAATGCACCTCTCCAGGTACCACTAGCATATTTTAAATCAATCGACTCAGTATTGAGGGAGCTCCTCTGGGAGGGGAAACCTCCACGGATATCTCTGTCTAAGCTCACTAGGGGGTGGTACGATGGCGGCATCGCGCTCCCTGATATTAGACGATACTACTGGGCAGCTCATCTCACTGCCATTAATCACTGTACGTACGGAGCGCAAAACGACCCTGGCTTCAATATGGATAGATGGCTGTTACCCGGAGGAAGTTACAGGGGAGCGCTGTACGCCAATCCGTCTAGAGTAAAGCTAACAGGGCCCACCAATCACTCATCAAGGTATGGAGAGACGCCGCATTGAGTTTGGGTTGGAAGGACAAAATCACACTGGCTACCCCACTCTGGAACTCAGTCCAGTTAGGGAACATGAGGGTCACTAAAGGGTTTGACAGATGGGACCTAATTGGTTTATCTTCTGTGGGGGACCTGTGGAGGGATGGTGGAGTACTCTCCTTCGACCAGTTAAGAGACGAATATGACCTAGCTGCCTCAGAACACTACAGATACCTTCAGGTCAGACACGCGCTGCAAGCCGTAATAACCAGGGGTGATAGTCTGCCAGAGTCCTCACCGCTAGAGGACAGAATACTAGATGGCCATCTTCCGGAGAAAGCAATCTCCATGATATATAAAAAACTAATAAACAATGCCCCCGATACCCTTCTCTGACTCCGTGTTCGCTGGGACCACGACGTAGCGGGGTTGGATGATGGGGAATGGCTAGAAGCGCTGGCATCCCCCAGAGAAACGGCAGTCTCAACCAGGCTGAGACTTGTTCAACTTAAAATACTACATAGGATATATTATTCGGGGTCAAGGTTGATGAAGATGGGATTTAGGGAGGATGCAGATTGTATCAGGGGTTGTGGGCTGGTTGGTACATTCATACATACACTTTGGGAGTGTCCATTAATCCAGAGATACTGGGAAAGGGTCACGAACTGTATGACAGAAGTCATGGGGGTAACCACGGACTGCAATATTAAGCTATGTCTTTTAAACATCTGGGGCCTTACAGACCTAAATGTCAAAGATAAGATATGGGTGTCATTGGGAATGATGGTCGCCAAACGCAATATTGCAAAGTTGTGGGGAGCAAGAGAAAAACCGTCCCTGAGGCTTTGGGAGAATGACATGGACCACTGTATGTTCACAGAAAAGACTGTATACATCTCACGAGGCTGCCCTACCAAATGGGCGCAAATATGGCAGAAATGGAATACTTACAGGGGGGACATTTGTGAGCCGCCGAGAGACCTACCAATATTGAACGCTGAGTAATGCTTACCTGTCTGACGTCTTGTGCTACCTTCTACCCCGGCGGGGGATAAGCCTTTGATGTGGAGAGTTATCAATTGCAATATAGTACACAATATTGTCTGTAATGTGCTATTTTATGTGTTAATTTGTTATTAATAAAAAGAACATTTAATTAAAAAAAATATATATATATATTTTTTGTAATATTGTACATCTTGTCACTGTCACATTTTCAGCACCCAAAATCATTCTTTCATACCTAGGCAGCCGACTATAGGTCATATGCTGAGTCTGAGTCCTTGTTAATAGGATCTCAACAGAGTGTGGCACATATACTTTCACTGGATGTCCCATAACAATGTTCTCGCTCTGCTCAAGACTCACACAAGTAGCAGCCACATCTTTTAAACAACCTGGTAATGCGGCAGCCACTGAATCCAAGGTAGCAGAAAAATATGCCACTGGACGACGTGCTATTCCATGTTTTTGTGTTAAGACTGAAAGTGCACACCCATGTCTCTCACAACAGAATAATGCTAAATCTTTTGTGTAATCTGGCATTCCCAATGCAGGTGCTCGACAAAGACTATCTCGCAATTCAATAAGAGCTTTCATACATTTTTTATCCAATTCAATCGGATCAACCACATCTTTGTGAGTAAACCTCTGTAGAGGTTTTGCAATCAGCGAAAACCCACTGATCCACTGTCTGCAGTATCTAACCATTCCCAAAAACATTCGAACTTCCTTTTGAGTTTTAGGAGGACCCATCTGCAAAATCACATTAATTCGCTCTTGAGTTACTTTTCTAACTCTTTTCTCAATTTTGTGTCCCAAATACTGAACTTCTTTTTGACAAAACTGTAATTTCGCTGGTGACACTTTATGCCCACCTATTGCCAAATGATTCAGTAAGGCAATTGTATCTGCACATAGGCTTTTCGTGTTTTTGATGCCACAAGTAGGTCATCAATGTACTGAACTAACACTGAATTTTCTGGCATGATCAAAGACTCCAAACATTTTTTCAAAATCTGATTGAAAATCGAAGGACTCTCAGTATACCCTTGAGGAACTCGGCACCATGCCAAAACACGGTTTCCGAACCGGAATGCAAACAAATATTGGCTATCCGGATGCAAAGGTATCGAGAAAAATGCTTGACACAGATCAATTACTGTGTACCATTCCACATCACAAGGAATTTGGTAAAGAATCACTGCTGGATTTGGCACTATTGGACAGCAAGGTACTACGATCTTATTAATTTTACGCAAATCTTGAACTATCCTATATTTTCCCCTGGGTTTCTTAATCCCCATAATAGGTGAGTTACAAGGACTACTCAGTATTTCTTTTAGAATTCCTTGTTCAATCATTTGATCAATTACAGGAATTACTCCTGCTGTGATTTCAGGACTCATCCTGTACTGAGGAGTGTTTGGATATATTGCACCTGGTTTAACTGTAACCTGAATAGGATCCACACCTTTCATCAATCCAATATCTTTTCCTGTAAAACCCACACATCAGGTCTCACTGCATTTCTCAACTCTGCAGGTAAATCTTCTTCTGTAAGCCATGAATATAAATCATTCACTTCTGTCCCTTGTTTCGCTAACATCATTTTAAAGCAACATCCTCATCTGGTGTTTGAAAAGCAATACCATCTGGCGTACAGTAGATGGTGCAGTTCATCTTACAGAGCAAGTCCCTTCCTAAAAGGTTCACCGGACTCGTATCACATACCACAAACCGATGCATGTCTCTGAATCTTCCAATATGAACTTCTATTGGTCTTGTTATTGGAGTCTTAATATATTTATTTGAAACTGCCTCAACTTGGATAGTTTCTCCCGAGAGGGGTAGGCTTGGGAATTCTGCTGCTCTCACAGTAGAACGGGTAGCACCAGTGTCCACAAGGAATGTAATATCATTACCTTCCACTTTTCCATCAACAAAAGGACCTGATTGATCTACCTCTAGAGATGTGCCAAGCACGCACTCTTCCTCCCCCTCAGGCACCGTCATTGAGATGAGTCTGAGTCACTCTCTGAACATTGCAACAAATACTGTGAAACCATTTGCACATTTTGATTCTTACCAACTTGTTCACCTGCGTGAAATCCAGAACTCGCACTGTAGCTCTGTACTTGAGCATTCACAGTATTTGGCATAGGAGCTTGAGACACCTGTACTTGTTGTGTCTGTGGTGTAACTACCTGCTGCTGTTGTTGTTGTTGTTGTTGATTCACAACCACTTCATTCTGCATCTGCAGATTGAAATTTTGATTAATTCCATTATTCTTCAGTGAAGATCCACACTCATTCCTGCAATGTCCAAACTTTCAGCACGCATGACCAGGAAATTTCTTTTTCAGTTCTTCTCTATTCATTTTACCTCTACCTGTACCTCCATTTGGTACTTGACCATTTTGATTTTGTCCTTTCATTTGGAAATCTGTTTGAGAACCATTGATTGCATCTTTCTGCTCTGCCACTTTCACCTGTGCCCACATCATTTTCTCTTTCAACTTTTTATGCCTTGACTCAATATCATCACTACAATATGTAGCATATCTCAGAATCTCATCAACTGTTTTACTCTGCCAACAAATCAAATGTTGCTGAATCATGTTACTAATTTCAGGTTTTAATCCAAAAACAAACCTATATACAAAATGTCCCATATCTTTATCACCTATACTTTCAAAACCACTATACTGTTTGAACACCTGTAACAACCTTTCATAATAGGCATGTACTGATTCTTTGGGTTCCTGGGTTGTCCTATCAATTTTAACCCAATCTGTTTCTTTTGGAGAGATTTTACTCTTCAGTAAGTAATTACTTGATTATATTTTTTCATCACTTCATCTGAAGGTGCTCCTGTTTTCACATCTCTAGGATATTCCTCTCTAGGCCAATCAACAGTAATCTTACACTCCGTCCATAAGTCAGCTGGAACTACAATCTCAAACAAACCATCTAAATCTTTTAACAAAACTTTTGAAACTTTTACAAACCTCTCTACCTGTTTGTACCACTCGACAGGTTTCTCCCTCAACCTGGGAAAATCATTCGTAAAGGATAATATATCCTGTCTTGACCAGGGAACGTGAACATATCCACCACCTGGAACTTCTCTCATTGTGCATATCATTGCAGCCTGTCCTGTTTCTCTTAATTGACATAAAGACGCATTTTTACTTGCAAGCATTTCTTCCTTCTTTTTCACCCAGCTACCTTTCCACCGGTCTAAATCACCCCATTTCTTCAATGTATTCATCAATTCTTTTATTTGCAATCGCTTACCAGATGTATTCAAACTCTCCAAATCCTTATCAGTAAAATCCAATCTATACGTTTTCTGCAAAACTTTAGACTTCTCTATGTCTACTCCATATTCTTGTGCCGTTTCTGCTAACCTCTCATGTAAATTCCGTGCTTTCCATGTAATATTCTTACACAAAAATAACAACTCTTCATCCCGGTACTTACTCAATCTTTCTGGACTTATGGTACCAATAATAATTTCTTCCAGATCCACTCTCAATCTAGCTACATCTATACTCGATTGTGACTTATTCTTTTCCATTCCTCTTATCCAGTCATCTAACTCCTCTGGTGAAGGACCCACCAAACTCCCTGATACTGGAGTTATTCCACTTTCATTCTGCACTATTTTTCTAGGATCCATCTGTACACTTCTCTTGGGTGTTTGGATTACATTTTCACTCACTGGAAGATCAATCAATGAAGTACTCGTCTCAACCTGTTCTGATCGGCTAACATTCCTAGCATTATTCATGGGAATAGTTAATGAATGTACTCTCGATATAGTCTGACTCTCACCATACAATGGAACTATAGGACCAATTGTTACTGGTACTGATAATGCTTCTGCATTCACACTCATCTGACTAATTCTTTGAGTTAACTCCTCTCTCGCCTTATTCAACATGTCAATCTCATTTTCCTGCAACACTCGAGTATGGGAAGCTACCGGAACTTGTGTAACCTGTGAAACTTGTGAAACTTGTGAAACTTGTGGAGATTGTAGAGCTTGTGGAACCTGAGGAACCTGTATTTCAATTAGTGGTGCATTTGGAACTGTTTCCCCTGAACTTTCTTGATATGGTGGAGGTCTCTTTAATAATATTTCATCCAATAACTCATCATCAATCTCATCTGAGTCATTATCTATTTCTGAAGTCTCTAAATTATTCTTTTTCTCTTTACTTTTTCCTCCAGTCTGATCTTCAGCAACTATTACTGGATATAATCCATCTGCACTTACATTTCTCCTCCATCTTTTCTTTTGATCATCCCATCTAGCCTCAGAATATCTTGTTATTATATTCCTATATTTAATTTCATTCCTGACTCTCTCTCGTTTATATGCCTAATAATCCCATTCCTCAAGCGCTTCATACTGCGTAGGTCTAGGACTTGGTTTTAATGAATTCATTTGTTCCCTCAAGTTCTCTAAAATCCTTACATTAAATGTACCATGCTCCAGAACAGCTAAAACTCCATCATCTGCCGTATAACTCATCCAGTTCTCTAACCATGTACACGTATGATACCCACATTCTAACCTCATAAAAGAAGCAGGTGTTCTCGGAGGAGGTATAGGAAGTCACTCTCTAGTAACTATTGGCTTGTCTTTTTTAAATAAATCTTTTATTCTTTTTACCATCTTCATTTTTAAACACTCTTTTTCTCACTAAATAAACTCAAACAAACAAGAGAAAACTTCTGTAAACCCTCTCACTCTATTTGCTAAATCACAACCAATACCAGCACTGCTCACAGCAACTAACCAATCACAGCTCACTACGTATTCGCTATTTCGACCAATGCTAGCATGGCTCACAGCAACCAACCAATAACGGCTCACTACACGCCCGCTGTCTGACCAATGCCAGTGCGGCTTTTTGTGACGTCAGTATTACTCCTGCTACTGACCCTCCCTTTACAAAATAATACGGCAATGTATTTTCTACGTTTTTCTCAACTATTTCTTGTTAGAAACAACACAAAGCAATGCTACTTTGTCTGCTCCACTAATAAAAGAGATAGTTCAATTCACTCTTTCAGAAAGAGGTCTTGGTACTCCTTTGGGGATGTAAGGCCAGAGTTTCGGAAGCGGACCTTTTACTATTTCATGCAATCTTCTTTCAATCGAATATGTCCCTAAAATAACATTGTCAGCCTTTCACTGTTCGATATTACAACAGACAAAGGGGCATATTCTCAAGCCCCTATCGCCACGGGAACGTCACTTTTTTTGACGTTCCCGTGGCGATTGGGCCAGCGCCCTATTCTCAAGGCAGCGTTAACCCACTTAACATGGCTTAAAGCCACGTTAAGTTGCTTAACGCTGCCTTGAGAATAGGGCCCCTTTCACGCTAAACTTAGCGTGAAAGGGGGCGTGCAGTGGGTGTTGCGGTGGGCGTACCACCGCAACACCCATTGAATTCGACGCTGCCACCTATTATCAAGGGCGGCGAAAATAGGTGGCAGTGCCGAACTTAAGACCAGAAAAATCCTGGTCTTAAGGTGGCGAAACGAGGAGAAATGCTTCATTTCTCCTCATTTTTGCTATTTCCATGTTACATGGAAATAGCAAAATGCCATGGTTTGTTTATGTGCAGGAAGGGACACCTTCCTGTACATAAACAAACATCCCTGCTCACAGACACCCGTGCAAGGGTGCCTGCATTGGCGTTAAGTTGTGAGACTTAGCGTCGTGGCAGGGGGAAACACCAGGCTGCACCACATTCTTGAGAACAGGGTGCAGCCTGGCATTTCAGAAGTGGCGGTGAGAGGCGTTAAGCCAAGGAGGCTAACGCCTCTCACCGCCACTTCCTCGTGAATATGCCCCTAAGTACTTCTGCAGTGTGATACCCTTCTCACACTATTCTTCTGCCACTTATGCTATAATAACATCATCCTAGGATCTTAGGTAACTCCGTACCCGTACTTCCAAACAACATAAAACAAAGACACTAACTTTTCATGTTAATAATCAATAAATCAATAATCAATAATTATTGCCAAACTAATCAATAATTAACCATCCTCTGCTACCAAAACTGATCTAGCGATCAGGGATTGATAATTTTCACACACAGGCCCATATACACTACCCTAACATAATCCCTTCACGCTGGGGTTCAGTATGATGCAAGTTTATTCCTAACACATTATATACACTTCAAAACCTGCATTTCCTCCTAACAAACTAATTGTGGCGATCGGATCTAGAGTTGGTTAGTTGATAACAATAATTAGTACTTATCTAAACATCTATACTAAATAAAATAAAAACAGACTCAGTGTATAGTTTATGTTGTTTATCGTAAATAATGTAAGAATAAATGCTCATCAAGTACAGTTATACAAAATGCAAATCATGAATTATCACAGAGAGAAAACATTGGCAATGTATAAATTCAAAGTCATATCAATAAACAATGCAATGAAGGAGTGGATAGGCGAAGAGAGAAAAGTTTCAGAGACAAAACACATTTGCAAATGAATATGCAAATTAAGAAGATTATACTAACCCAGGTAAAATTCAGGGAAACTACCCCACTGGCCAGTTAGGGCAGGGAGGCCACTCAAGTAGAGTTGAGTGACAAAGAGTAGGTCAGGATACAGGATACAAGAAACAGGTAGGCCTCTATCTGGAAACAGCAAACCGACGACAGCGACGATCTCCCGCTAACTAGCATCAGCACCTACTCTAAACCACACCCACCGGGGACTTTCAAATATACCCTAAAACCTAAATGTCCAACTCACATTTGTTTCATTTAAAAACCAAAGTTTGTCTCTTATTGGCTAATAATGGGGGTGTTCTGTCACACCACTCTCATCATGTCCCATTTTATTATGCACCCTTTTGTTCAAACATTAAGCAATACATCAGAATTATCCAAGAAACAACTTTGAATACCATCATAGTAAACATTTCCTGCAGTTCCTTGAATGTTGCAAATCTCTACGCCTCTTTTGTTCGTCTCTGCCATCTCATGAGGAAGTTGTATCGCTTCCATTTGTAATCTTATCCTCCTTCTTCCATAACCTTGGCAGACAGTCAGTACAACACGAAGGACATTTCTATTGCCTCTGCATTCTCTCCTCATTCAAAGTTCATTTATTTCGTATTTTTCTTTTCAGGAAGAAAGTTAACCCAAAACTGGCATGCAGAAGTGTAAGCCCATGCTTACTTTTCTACAAGAACAGAACACAAAACATTTATTATTTTTCAAGAAATGTAATTTCATTTTGCGCACCATCCCAGCATTTGCACTAGCCCATGTTATGCTAGTCCTAGCAAAATATTATTAACGTGCACAAAAGCAGCATTCGTTTTTATCAAGCAGTTTGCGGCCTAGCTTTCATGCATCAATACACGCATAAGTTTACGCATGCGCATAAGCATTTCCCCATGTTTTATCATTTATTAATAAAATTTTCACCGTACACTGTTAATATGTGTTACTGAGGGTTTAATCCGAGCAGGTTTTATTTACGCAAAACCCTGCTCCATCACCCTCAAATTCTTTCTTTCTTTAAATGATATAATATTTATGTCATTAAAAAAACATATTTACCTGCATGGTAAAGTGCAGGAGGGTAAAGTATCAAAAGGGGCCTAAATAGTACTTACCTGTGGGGTAACATCCTGCGGGGTAAAGAACACAGGATAAAGACCGCATATCCTGTCTACATCTGCATGTAATAGTTCAGATGAGAGTGATTGTCAATATTTTGCACATTCACTTCTGCTATGAGGTAATACAGCTTACGTTTTGGAACAGATAAACTCCCTTTCACATACGGACAGGGAAAGTATTTTGTAGGCTACCCCTAGTACACATCCAAGTCAGATGAGGCTAGGTGTAACAGTGCATAATGTTAAAAAGAATATCATAGGTGCTACAGTTAAGACAATTCAAATATATACAGCTCATTAGGCAACACCACTCTTTTAATGATTGAGATAAGATCAATTGTTGACAATAGTCTACGGTCCACACTCCACACCACCAAGTAGCTGGGGCCTTTAACTAGCTATCCTCATACAGTGAGCAGAGCTACAGGACACCATAAAGCCCATACTATGAATGAGTTAGAGCAGCGGTTCCTAACGTGTGGTCTGCGGCCCCCTGGGGGTCCACGATACATACTCAGGGGTCAGAGGCTGCTAAGAAGAATAAATAATATTAACAGATTAGTAAGGTGTATATAAATAAAGAAGCAAAGTGTAAAATTTAAGTTGGTATCCTCACACTGATCTGTGGGAGCAGTGTAAGTGCATCAGACAGAATGTAGTATAAATGATGGGTAGCCTCAATTACATTTAGAAAAGCTCCAACCTTCCCACCAAAAAAAAATAATATTTTTTTATATTTGTGAAAAAAATTAAATATTTTATAATGTCTTTATTTGTTTGATGAATGTTTGTTTCTGTGTTTTTGATTATTGTTTTGCAGTTCAAATCAAAATTGCTTAGGCCGGGGGCCCAAATTCTATAATAACTCAGTGAGGGACCCCAGATTACAATAGTGATACAGTCGGGGTCCCCTGATTCCAAAAAGGATTAAGTACGGGTCCACTGAAGTAAAAAGGTTAAGAACCACTGAGTTAGAGGATTAGCTAAACTATACATCATCCATTGTTGGAATGATGGGGGAACTTTAAAGCAAGAGCTCATATTTTTACCCACAATATAGAATAATCTTCATAGGAACCTTGCTAATATTGTGTCCAAGTTAATCTGGGGAACTCTGACATATGGTACCATACCACCAGTATGTAAGCATCAAATGCCAGTTAAAATGTATCTGTATTAGTCATGTTGTCCGGAGTGAAAAGGCCGCTCAACAGAGATAAAGCTTTCTCTGCATCAACAGTGGTGATAAATCTGCACATAGCAATAGTTGTTTGTAGGATATCAGTCACTGGGTAAGGATTTATCGAAAATATTGTTATTTAAGTTAATTGGGGGAGGGAAGATTTGTAGGAAGGGCATTTAATTGCAAATATACAATGGCTTCACTAATGGAAGATTTGGAAGATTGTCAAGCTCTGTCACTTTTGTTTATGTAGTGCATTGTACCCTTGAGCTCAAATGATTTGAATATAAAACTTTTCTACTGAAAAAGAATACACCCACATGTATATGATTGATTCATTTCCAAAATTGTATATATTTGTTTACATTTGTATGTTAGAATTCACTAATTGGGATTCATAAGTGACATTGTGAACTATTTTATATAGTAAAGCAAATTCCCTTGTAGGTACCTGTACCAGATAATATATTTTGTTACCCAAACCCTCAAGGGGATATCAGGTTAACCAATCACGTTTATAATAACTTTCTAAAAGTGGCATTTTCAAAATTGTAATTTAAAATCTGACTTCACCATGTTAGGATTTTCATTCCAATTCCAAAGACCCCAAACAGTAATTGGTTACCTGCTCTCATTTATTACAGCTTATTAAATGTAATATGGTGACTCCAATGTTAGTCTATGGGAGAGGTAGGCCTTGCAGTAGTGAAGAACAAATGTAAGAGTTTTTGACTACCAGGACATATAAAACTTAAAGTTACATGCCCTACTTTTTAAATACACTGCACCATGCCCTCTGGGCTGTCCGGGGCGTACCCCAGGGGTGGCATACATGTATTAAAAAAAAAGGTATGGGCCTGGCAAAAGGTTGATTTTGAAAACTAGAATTGTGATACTGAGCACTCAAGAATCTACATGTGAACAAATTAACCATGTTTAAACTAGGAGTGTGTGCAGTTCTGAAAATGGACCTGCCCGTGCCCGTGAACATATTGCTATGATCAACGGTTAACTAGGTTCAGAACGCACAACAAAGGACACCCCGTGGGCTGTTTCATACAAAGTAATCCAAAGTTAATTCATATGTTACATTGTTTATTAGTAACATAAACCAACAAGTTTTGGTAAACACAAGTACAAATGTTAATCCACATTTGATGCTCACAAAGTGAGAAACAAGACGATTGTTGAGTACTGCACAAGCAGTTTTGTTGATGTATCTCAATGCATTTTGGATGGTAACACCGTACGTCCGGGGTAACTGTAAGAGGAAAAACAGAACGAGTTTGTAACAGTTGTTTGATATAAGGCTCATATATTCAAATGACAACAAGAGGGGTGGTGTGTATCATTCAATAACAATAGGAGTCAATCTCTGTAGTGTAATTGTATAAGGTTGATACAGACAAGGATAAAAACAAGTAACCAGTACACCAAAGCGCCCAACGTGAATTCAGATGGACTCAACATGCTATCTTAGTTAACCATTGGTTCTCTAGTTCATAGCAAAAGGTTTATTTTGCCAGATCGAAATGGCAGTTAAAACTGTACACTCAGGCTGCAATGGCAGGCCTGAGGCATGTTTAAAGGGCTACTTTAGTACACTCAGTGCTGCAGACCCACTAGTAGCATTTAATTTACAGGCCCTGGGCACATGTAGTGCCACTTTACTAGGGACTTACAAGTAAATTAAATATGCCAATCAGGTATAAGCCAATGTTACCATGCTTTAAGGAGTGAGCACAGGCACTTTAGCACTGGTTAGCAGTGGTAAAGTGTGCAGAATCCTAAGGCCAGCAAAAACAAGATGAGCAAAAATGGAGGAAAAAGCCAAAATGTTTGGGGAAGACCACCCAAGGATGACACTAACAGCATGATAAAAAATTAGTCCAGCATCAACATCTAACACATCCTCTGAGATAATTTTAAGTTGTCCAGAGAGCTTGACAAGTGTGACAATTCAAAAAACGTTTGTACTGTGGATGTGTATTTGGACAGGCACATAGGAGCCAAAACTGAGTGTGGCTGAAGAAAAGAAAAGAAGTGATGGGTGTAATGCTTTAATTAATCTTTTTTTTAATTTTTAATTTTTAATTTTTTTAATTATTTTATTTATGAAGCTTATACAGATCATATAAGAAGCAAGATGTCTCATCCTGAACACTTAAGAAGTGAACATTTGGTGTACAGTTATTTACCAGTAAGCATATTACATACAGATCAGGTACAAATCAACATGTCAGTATGAACAAATACAATGTACCATGCATCTGACTATGATGATAACACTGTCAACATCTCCAGAGCGTAACATGAGGAACATATAAATGGGTTTGACATCGGCTCAGCAGACATAGAGTCAACCTATAAGTGTATCAAGGGGGGTCAATCAGCAGGTGCCGTGCGATCAAGGTTCGGCAAGTCACAGTCCGTCTCATGATGGTTCGTCCCCCTGGCAGCTATATATGACGTGTAAAGTCCCCAAAAAGGTTTCGGGCGGCTCCTGGGGGAGGAGGTCGCTAAAGTTTTCCGTCTGAGTGCTGCAAAAGAACATGTCATGAGACCACTGTGCCATTGTAGGTGTAGGGCCACGAAGCCAGTTAATCGCTACTCTACGTTTTGCTAGGAGAAGTCCCATGTCAATCAGTCTGCGCCCTCCCGGGGGGATCTTTTTAGAGTAACCCAGCAAGGCCAGGGCAGGATCCAGAGGTAGCTCCATATCAGTTATTTTCCCCAGCTCACTAAAAACCAACTCCCAGAATTTGTGCACCCCTGGGCACGACCAGGCTAGATGCAAGAAGTCGGCCGTACACTCAGCACATCTGTCGCAGGCAGGAGTTTCCCTCAACCCATATCTGTGGAGTCTCTCCAGGGTGTAATACACCCTGTTTAAGTATTTAAAGTGAATCAGCCTATGCCTGCCATTTAATGAAATACGACGCGTACTGGTGCAACAATACGCCCACATAGCGTCATCTATCGGATGCTGCAAGTCACGCTGCCAGTCCAGTCTGGCCTTGGATAACTGATTGACCCTATGGGACATAGCAATCTTATAAATATTGGAAACCAACTTGCGGGGTGATTTAGCTTTAATCATGTAGGTTAGTTCCGCGACTTCTGGGGGTTCCACAAGGTCCTCCCCCAAAATTTCTCGCAGGGCATGCCTCGTCCTATGGAATTGGAATCGCTGCAGCAGAGTATAAGGGGGCTCTTGTTGTTCAAGCTCCTCCCATTTTTTGACCACACCGTTATGAAAGAGATCACCTACCGTTTGTATGTTCAGCGATCTCAGTGCTCGTAGCACCCCTCTGTCTCTACATGGGGGCAGCCAACGGACCCAGTCGAGCGGCATGACTGGGGAGTATAGTAGAGCTCCGGCTTGGAGTTGCAACAGAGAGTGCCAGGCATGACGTGTAGCATTGATAGAGTCAAGTATGCCTGTCCTACGGTCTGTATTCTCAAATATCAAGGCCGGGAGTGGCAGCGGGTCCGCAACAATCGTCTCAATACGGAAGTGGGGAGCATCCGGAGGACCATGTATCCAGTGATATGCGTGCGCACTCTGCGCAGCTCTATAATATAAGGTTAAGTCCGGGGTACCCAGTCCCCCCATGTGGTACGGCAAGGTCAGTGTCTGCCACTTAACTCTAGCATGTTTGCCCGCCCAGGCTAATTTTATCATTAGCGTCGTGACCCGTCTGAAAAAAGAAGTGGGCAATACAATGGGGATATTCACGAATAAGAACAAAAACCGGGGAGCACCACCATTTTCATAATCGATATTCTGCCCATCAACGACAGAGGCAGCCTGATCCAAGCTTCCACGTCATCCTCCAACCTGCTAACTGCAGTCCCATAATTGTCCCTGAAGACTACTTCTGAGTCAGGGTGTACCTGAATACCCAGATATCTGATCGAGTCAGTGGACCATTGCAGTGGGTAGTCCGGTACGTGAGGGGTCGTGACAGGCGTGAGGGGAACAGCGATAGACTTGGTCCAATTAACCCACAGCCCCGAAAGGGCACCAAAATGTACCACCTCCCGCAAGACGGAAGAGAGGTTGTTTTCCGGATCACGAACATAGAGTAAGGTATCGTCGGCGTAGGTAGACACAATTAGATCGTACTTCGGCAGTCTAATGCCCTTGTGGCTCTGGTATTCTCGCAGTGCGCAGGCCAGAGGTTCAGCCACTAAGGTGTATAGTATAGGGGACAGCGGGCATCCCTGCCTCGTCCCCCGCGTGATATTGAAGGAGTCCGTCACCAGATTGCCAACTTTGACTCTGGCGGAAGGATGATCGTACAGCACCCCCATCAGCCACAAGAAAACCGGACCAAGACCCATCCTAGTCAGGACCTGGCGCATGAAGGGCCATTCGACCGAGTCGAAGGCCATCTCCATGTCAAGAAAGACCGCCACCGCCTTTGTGTCTTGCCGAGTATGCTGTAGAGCCCCGAAGACCGTTCGCAAATTATAAGTGAGGTTCCTGTCCGGAATAAACCCAGCTTGCTCAGGGGCTACAAGAATCTGCGCAAGGGGAACTATCCGGTTCGCGAGAATTTTAGCAAAGATTTTGGTGTCTACGTTAAGTAAGGAAAGCGGTCGGTATGATCCGCACTCCTCAGGGGGTTTACCCGGTTTGGGTATATTGACTATGACAGCCTCTCTCATCGTGGGCGGTATCGTGCCAGATTGACACATGTCGTCAAAGAGCGCAGACATGTATGGTAATAAAATATCAAGGAACGCCTTATAAAAGGCCACAGTGAGTCCATCCACGCCAGGGGCGCTACCGGACTTCATGCCCGACAGGGCCAGCAATATCTCATCCTTTTCCACAGGTCTCATCAGGAACTCCCGGTGCATATTTGTGAGGAAGGGAGTTTAATGTGGGAGAGGTAATCCAAGATTTCGTCATCCGTCCCAGAGGAGCGGGTAGAATATAAGTCCGCATAATAACTTCTAAAACGTTCCGCAATATCTGCCTCCTCCGTCAACACCACACCTTCTGCAGACTTGATTTCAGCGACCTGTGTATTACTACGTCGCTTCTTAAGCAACTGGGCTAGAACCGAACCCGGCCGCTCCCCCTCCCCATACACCCGAGCAGTGGCGTATTTACCTAAGTGTTTGAGCTCGGCATCCGCAGCGTCATGGTATTCCTCTAAAAGTGCCTTAATTTCCAATGCAAGTGTAGCGTCAGCGTGCGCCAACTGCTGCCGTTCTAGTGTACCCAATTTCTTTTCTAACTCAACCAGGCGGCGGCGGATATCGCAGAGGACCCCCGAGTGTTTGGACATAGCCATGCTTCGAATATAAACCTTGAAGGTTTCCCAGATCACTTTAAAACTATCTACCGACCCCACATTAGCGATGAAGAACGTCTCAATGTCTTCCGCCAGCTCAGCCTTAAAAACCGTGTCCAATAGCGAGTAGGGAGGGAATCTCCAAGTAAATGGCGGTATACTCTTCTTGGGGGTAGCTATCGCTACTAACAAAGGGGAATGATCGGACAGAGTGCGGGGAAGGACCCTACACTCCCTAACGTTATCAAACAGAATCGGGGATGCCAGCCAATAATCAATTCTAGTATGTAGGTTATGATGAGCGGAGTAATGTGTGTATCCCCCGTGATGTTTTGCGCGCCAGACATCGCACAGGTCCAGGCGAAGCATAGCGCCCGCCAGTGCCCTAGCTGCCGCACAGGGACGTCTCTCGGGGCCCCCGAGTGATCCGCGCTCGGGTTCATGACCAAATTTAGATCCCCACCCCAGAGGAACTGGCCCACCCTGTATTGGTTGGCTACAGACACCAGTGAGTGAAAGAAGGCGGGGCAGTCGTAGTTGGAACCATATATGTTTACTATCACTAAATCGATGCCCTTCCCCTTACATCTAGATATCGTATATCTACCGTCTCTGTCAGTGTCAAGCGGGACTAGTGTATAGGGAGACTTGGGGTTAACCCATGTAAGCACCCCTCTGGCGTGTGTAGTAAAACCAGAGGCATGTATATTATCCTGTAGACCCTTACTGCGCAGGAGGGGACTGCTGAGTGGAAGGTGCATCTCCTGAAGCAGGGCTACATCTATAGCATGGTTATGTAAATAGTGCAATACCTTACGGAGTTTCCTATAGTCGTTAAGTCCCCTAACGTTCCACGTGAGCGCCCGGAGAGCATCTGCAGGCAAGTTTCCACTGAGATTACTAGGTGCCACCATCACCCTTGTCCAGTCTGGCAGCACAATATGATCTGTATACTAAACAGTGTGTGTACTGGCAAAGAACATCAGTCTGGGATGACATCCAAATGCTTCTTAAAACCCGCCAACCCCCTCCCATAACATATGTACCTCCCGGAGAGAGATATCCAACATATCAAACAACATTGTACACTTCTTGACCCGTCCGCCCCCACCCACGTCGGACCATCCCCAACTAGGTCATGACGATTCCCCAAGGACCCTCCCCTGCCCTAGCCCCTCGATCAACAAACCCCCCCCCATGTGTGATTCACTCGTGGGCGGATGTTGCTCACCCGAAAAAAAAAAAAAAAGGGTGTGCTATCTTGCCGAAATGTGGCCCCTCTCCAAGCACCGTCAAACAAATAATTTACAGCTGCCTAAGACAATGCTCTCCCGGACTCATCTAACGTTACAAGCTGCATGCCGACATGGCAAACAGTCTATCCTGCGATTAAGTAGTGGCGTTCCGTCAGGGTGTGATCATTTTCCAGAGACACGCATCTCCAAAACCATCTGGGATCCTGACTCTGTATCCGCGCTCCTCCCTACTAACCACTGTGACCCAGCAGACCCATTCTGTTTACAGCATACAGTGATTATAGACATGACTAAGAAGAAAGCAAAAAATATATATATATATACTGCCCACAGTGTCACTAAGGTAAAACTCGGGCTCTCACACAGTAGCCAGCACCCATGGGCCCATCAAACCAAACACAGTGTCCAATGTGCAGCCCCCTGCCAGCACTTATCAACTGCCGGCGCCACTTAGCTGTTAGTCCTGCTCGTCTAATTGTCCTCCTGCCGCTTCATCAAGGAGTAGGCGCTCCGGGCTGCGACGTTTGTCTTTAGACCAATCTTTCAAAGCTCTCTGCAAGGCCTTTGGATCGGTAAAGATGTGAGAGTGACCTTGCCTGTTCACGCGGAATCTGGCTGGGTACAGCATAGCGTAATCAATGCCCAGTTCCCGTAGCTGCTTTTTCATGGGGGCAAATTGACGTCGCGCTTCCTGTACGCGAATCGTAAAGTCCGGGAACAGTGAAATAGTTGACCCTTCGTATTGCAAAGGCTGCTTGTCTCATGCCGCTTTCAGTGCTGCGTCTCTGTCCCGGTAGTTGAGCAGTTTAGCAATGACCGGCCGGGGCGCTGCCCCCACGGGGGGACGCGGTCCCAGGGAGCGATGCGCACGTTCCACGACATACATGGGTGAGAATATATCGGTTCCCAGCAGAGTGACAAGTAGCCTTTCAATAAATTGCTCCATATTACCCGTGTTGGTAGTCTCCGGCAGGCCAGTAATTCGGAGGTTGCGTCTCCGAGAGCGCGCCTCCAAGTCCTCAGTTTTATCTTGTAGCACCCGCAGGAATCTACCCAGTTGTTTATTTTCCGTGTCCAACGTGGTTTGTGCTTCCTCCACTTCAGTCAGCCTGCGTTCGGACATGTCCAGTCTTTCCGCATGTTTGTCCATCCTCTCAGCCATGCGATCCATTCTGTAGGACAGGGCGTCCATCTTGGTGCCCAGCGCAGAGATACCAGTTTGCAGGCTTTTCTCCATAGCAATCAGCATGCCGCGGATGTCTGAGCTGAGCCCTTCCGGGGTCCGTCCCTGCATTCTCTCTGTCTCCTCCACCGAGGCATCCCGAGATTTGGAGCGCTTATTTTCAAAGGACAGTTTCGGTTGTGCCTTGTCGACTCTGCCCATATTCGCCAGCAAATATTCCCAGAATGGGTCCTGACACTGCCCAGGAGCAACAAAGTCGAAGAGGACGCATGGGAGTCGTTCCCCCAGAATCTTCAGGAGTGCCTTGGCAACTAGGCTCAGTCACTAGGTACTATCGAGGCCGTTCACAGCCCTCACTATTTAAATTAGCGCACTATCAATCTTCTGTCCAACTCAGGCTCCGAACAGTAGCCCCACAGGTCGCCTCCCCCTGCTTCATCTCATAGGGTCCGGCAAGTCAGCCAATCGTCTCTGCTTCAGCGTACTGGTTCCAGTGTATCTGTGTCCCCCTCGTGGTCTTTGACTCTTCCAGCTGTGAGGAGAAGTGCCCCTTCGCTGCAGTACCTGGTTGATATCTGTGCACACAAGGGTTGCTTCTCAGTTAGCACTGGTATTCCTAAGCAGGGCAAACACTATGGTGGCTTTTGCAGCGTATGGGGGCAGCCCCAGACCACTCACATCCGTAGGCAACGGTCGCTCCACTCCTGCCCTGAAGCTCTGCGTCAGGCGTGCCAACTACTCTTTGTGGGGCCTCCTCGGTACCCCCCAGGGCAACAGGACTCCCAGTTTTCCCACAGCTCGACGCAGAGCTGGGGCTTTGCCACAAAATGGCGGGTCCCGGGGTGCAAGGCTCCTTCCCCACTCAGGGTCTCGTCATTGCGTCCCTGTCAGCTCCCTCGGAACAGGAGCTGACACTCCTACCTTCAGGACCGTCTGAGAGCCACCGGGGTATGTGCTGCGACTCCGCACTACCGGTCTCAATTCGCCACCTCAGCGAGACTGCCACGTAGCGTTCACCCCCAGCCGCACTACGGTGACTCACACGCATCAGCTTAGGGGGATAGACACATGCCGCTTAGCAGTGGTCCGCAGGTCCCCGGCGTCTATATCCCTCACCAGACACCGTGGGTTCCGCTGGATGTTCACCGCCCGAACCTCCAGCGCCGCTCCAGGAGTGGGCGCCGGACCGCACCAAGCGCAACTCGAGTCCGGGGATCAGAGCTCGGCAGGGCCCGCCCTGCGCAGATTCTTGCAGCTCCGTCCGCGAGCGCCGTGCCGGAGCCAGAAGCTGCTCTCCACTGTCCGGAGGATCTGACAAAGTCAGGGAAACACCCTGCGAAGAACAAAAAGACTGCAGCTGTCGGATAATTAACGAATTTTGTAACGGCACCTCGGAGCTCGTAGCTCAAGCGGTCATCACAGTCGCGAGCAAGCTCCACCCCTCCGTAATGCTATAATTAATCTCAGACCTGGTAAGTACTCTCTCAGACCTGGTAAGTACTCCGGACCGCATTCGATTCCATCATTTCCATAATTTTTTACCCACTATGCTACTACAGACAGGAACCAGCCATACACATATCAGCCTTTGTCCATCTCCAAAAGGAATATTCAAGCCTAAACAGCTAGACCATGTCCCCGATTAATGTGAAGACTAGTAATCCCAGACCAATGGAAGTCTATTTTTGGCTCTTCATCAGTAGAATGTAGCTTGGAACAGAGCGTATGAGACCCACATCTTGGTGTACCCACTGCTTTTAGAGTCACACTGAGGAAAATAAATGGAGTGATTGCCAGTGTCTGAGACTTTTTCCAAGCATTCTACCCATCATCTTTGTGTTTTCAACAGTCTAGTGTCTTAAGTGTGATAAGTATGCCCAGGCATGGGTTTTATGCTTGCTGTGCCACAGAACTCAAGCTGCGCCTCACCACAGGGCATAACTATGTCGAAGCCGACATTGGGTTTGCTTCTGTGCCTGTCCAGAGAGGACCAGGCTTGACAGTTCAGGCTGAATTGTTCCTATTGGACAAGGACCAAGGCTAATTTGCACATGCCCAGACTTTGCCTCAAGTAACATAGTGAGTAAAAAACGATGGACTGTAATGTAGCCCCAAGCAATTGCTAGACATCACCTTTGGGTTTTTCACAGAATGTGGCTGAAGGACAAGGCTAAATAATCAAAACGCCATCAGTCATAATCAGATACAAGAGTGGACTTACATTTTATGGTGAGAACGTTATTTAGAACACCCACTTTCTTTGTAAGTGAAAGCCACATTTCAGTAATTGCTGCATTTCGGCATCCTGTTACTGTACAGCAGTTCAGTAGGTTCCCATAATGCCTCGCTTTAAAAGTCCCTCCAGAGCTAACACCACGTGTTCACCTGCCCTAATAGGACAGAAACAGAAGATGGCCGCTGTTGTCCCCCACCCCCTCAATGTGATCTCGGCCCAGCAGATGTTGGCACCTCTATCTCCTGGCCGGGGAATCTGATTCACTCAATGTAAGACCGTCCAACCCCTAGGCTGTGTTCCAAGACCCATCTATGTAGCTCACCCGCTAGTAAGATGCAATCGAAATGAGACGTCCCTGCAGTCTTGGAGAGGGTCGTCGAGAACTCTGAGACCTAACCACAGGGAGGGTGAGCAACGCACTGAAGGCCCTTCAAAGGTAGACACAGCAGAGCATGTCATGAAAGAATCAGGATCCTCCCACCAGTGTAAAGGTTATGTGAAGCTTCCCCATGGGTCTCAAAGAAGGCAGCAGGAGATCAGCAATGTGGGCGGGTACTTTCCAGTGAAATCGGCTAAAAGAGACAAAAGGATATTGTTCATAGAGTCCGAGTTCTGTTAGGAAGCGGTCATCTTGCTCGCCATCTTTAGCTCCTTCTACATTAAACTGGATTTTATTTCTCAAACTACAATGGGCCTCATTTATGAGACTCCTTGCGCCTCCGGAACGTCACTTTTTAGATGTTCTGTGGCGCAGAAGCCTGCGTGATATTTATCAGGTAGCACTAAGCCACTTTTTTGGCTTAATGCTGCCTGATAAATATCAGTCCCTTTAACACAGTGTTCTGCGTTAAAGGGGCGTGCAATGGGTGTTGCTGGGGGCGTTCCCAGCAACATCCATGGAGCAACATCCATGGCCTTTTGACACTGCCCTAGATTTACGAGAAATCGTAAATCTGAGGCAGCGCCAAAAGCTTACGCCTCCCCAGGGGAGGCGTAAGGGAGGCACAACGAGGAGAAATATCTTTATTTCTCCTCGTTTTTCCTTTTTCTATGCATGCTGCATTCTGCAGCACACATAGAAAGAGGAAGAAGCCGCTTGTGATTATTTTTGTACAGAAAGGTTTCCCTTCCTGTACAAAAATAATCATCCCCGCAACGCAGGCACCCTTGCACCATGGTGCAAAGGTGCCTGCGTTGGCACACGGCAGCCCATTGTGCGCCGGCGCTGGGGAAAAGGACAGGAATGCGCTGTATCTTATAGATAAGGCGCATTCCTGCCCTTTTCTTTTGCCGTAGGGAAGCGCAGCAGGAAGGCCTGCTGCGCTGCCCTATGGCAAAACCTCATAAATGAGGCCCAATGTGTCACACACAGGGCCATATATTCTATAGTGTTGTTTAAAGAAGTCATAAATAAAAATAAATAAATCGAATAAGCCCTTGTGAACACAATTGTTCCTATTGGGGTACAATTTTAATATATCTCTCACTCACGAAAATGTACGGTCATTTCATATGCCTGGGGTTTTGTTGGTTAACAGAGCATTCCCCAAGTAACCATTAAAATGTAAAGCTTTGCATGCTCTATATAAAATGCTGCAGAATTATTTTTTCCAGCATTTTAGCATACGTTTGAGTCAACAGGTTAAGTGCGCACTAGCAAATATTTTACACCAGTAGAAATGTGCAAACTGTGGGGATTATTTACAAGCCCATTGCGACCGCCGGTGTGTCATTTTTATGATGCTCCAGCGGCGCAGAGTGCAGCACCATATCTAGGAGGCCACGCAAATCCACTTTGTGTGGCTTTTCCGAGCCTTGTAGATGTGGTGTAAGGCAATGCAGCACAAGCAGCTGTGTTGCCTTACACTGCATCAGGGGGCGTTCCATGGGTGTTGCAGTGGAAGTAAACCTGGGAATGCGTCAAACTGTACGCATCCCCAGGGCAGGCGTAAGGAGGTGAAATATGTTTATTTCTCCTCGTGTTTCCTCTTTCTATGTGTACTGCATTGTGCAGCACACATAGAAAGAGGAAAACACCTCCATGAATTGTTTTTGTGAAAACAATTCTGCCAACAACGCAGACACCCTTGCACCTCGATGGTGTTAGGCACCATATTGTGCACCGGCGCTGGCTGAAAGGACAGGAATGCACCCTTTCTCGTAAATACGGTGCATTGCTGCCCTTTCGATTTGGCATAGGGCAGCGAAGAAAAAAACTTGCTGCTCTGCCCTACGCCAATTCATTGTAAATGAGGCCCTGTATTTCTTATTGTGAGTGCGCACTTTCAGATTCACACTTACAAGAGTATTTGTGCAAATGCGCATGCCAGTTTTTCAATATTATCAATATTAGTTCAAGCAAAAAAACACATTTACGCTGTCACAATTTATTGTGAGTGTAATCATTAGTGACATATGAGGTTTCCTAAAGGTATCTTATGCGAACATATTTTTTCAGGGTGCTTTCCTGATGAGTCCAATGTTTGCTCCTTCAGTCCGTAATCTGCTTTATAAAGGCCTCAATGAAAAGTCTGCTCTCCGAATAACCTGGCAGCAGGGCTGCCCTCTCGGTAGTGCGATTTCAGACACGCATTATAGGGGATCCCTGTCGAAGCCACAGTTGTTCACTGATGACACACTCCCAGCACAATCACACTACAAATACCGGAAAGGTACACCTGATGCGTCGTGTCAGGACACAATACGCACTGTGTTTGCAGAGGGGAAATTCTAGGCTGTGGCATGATCGTGTCAGCTGTTTCGGACGCCACGTGAAGGCCAGTCACTCCCTCTGCTTCCATTCCCGCGGGGAGGATTTCGAGTGGACCGACCCGAGTTTGTGCCAAACGAACCTGCGGCCACCGGTTCCTGCTGGCGAAAGCCAATGAAGCCGGTTTCATGGTAAGGCCTGTCTTCAGGATAACGTATTTTCTATTGATGAATGTGGTGTGCTCTGTTTTGACAACGATGACCTCCCTTCTCGGTAGCTGTGAGTTATGCTTAGTTTGTGCTAGGGAGTTTTGTAAACTGAAAGAAGCCTGAAGCTTCAGAAAAGCCATTAAGCGTTTATACCTGATAATCGCCAGCGCCCACCGCCTTCTCCCAACTGTATTGGTTCTAAAACTTATGTGTATATGAAAGATGTGAAATAAATAAAGAGTTGAGGTATGCATATATTAGTCGTTGAAAGTAGAATCCCTTTCTAGTTCGTTTCACTCAAGAAATGCTACGTATGTTTAAAACAATCATTTTGTTTTAAACACATTTTAATCTATTTTTGTTGATCGACATTGTAGCAAGGAAACAGCAGTCTAAATCAGAAGTTGTTGGAAGTAATTCTTTTACTGATTTATTTCTAAATAGTATTTTTAATCTGCGGACCTAGTCACATGGGCAGCTGAGGGCGCCATGTAAAACTAAGAGCTAGATTCACTAAGACTGGATTTGCAATTTGCGCACCAACTTTTTGCCAATCCGGTCTGACTTTGTAAACTAACCTATGTACTAATAGGTCAGTTCTCAAAATACGATTTTAGCCAATCACAGGGCTGGTGGCCAGCAAGAGCCAGCAGAACACACACAGTCCCTGTGATTGTAATTCAAAATGCAAAACTTGTTTTTTAAAGCAGCCTGATTTCCTTAAAGGTTAAGGGGCATGGGCGGACTGGCAAGCGGGCAATCCCCTGGGAGGCTGGTGCCCCAGGATGCCGTTTTTGACACTTACACGAGCGGTTGTGCACCTTACGCTATCCTGGCGGCAACTTGAAAGAGCTGCGCTGGTTCTAGCATGCATTAGCACGTCTTCACATGGGGGCTGAATTTATATTTATTATTTTCCAGGGTTGTTTTAAGTTCCTAGTCCAGTCCTGTTAAGGGGCTGCTTTTAAACAAAAAGTTTTCTATTTTGAAATGTAGTTGGACCACTGCCTACTCCCCTGAAGCTGCCACCCCGATTCTCAAAGGCAAAGGATCCCTTTGAAAATCAGGGTGGCAGTTTCAAGGATTCCTTCCCTACTGCAAATCAGTTACCACCGCAAACTTGAGAGTAACTTATCAATGGTTTTCAACTGAAACTCTGGTCACAAAGCATTGATACATGTGGTACCGGATCACAATTTGAAGGGACGCCCTTCCAAATTGCGATTTGGCATCTATTTCTAAACCTATTTTAGGAGTTGGTAAAACTTTTCAGACTCCTAAAACAAACCAATTTTTAGCGGTTGCCACCCTCTGCTTTTGCAAATCGAGGGTTTGCAACTGCTAAAACGTTTAGTGTGTCACTTTTTTACATCAGTGACAAGTACAGTTGTCTTCTTTGCATCAGTGACAAGTACAGTTGCTACAACTAAGCTGGCTTTGAGAGGAGAGACATAAGAGCAGGTTTAGGAAACCAAATAGTACTGCATTGCTGTTATCAAGAGCTGAGAGCCTTCAAGCCTGTTTTCCTGTTTGGACATCCAAAAGAGGAACAGGGGCTTTGAGGTTTTTAAGCATATAGCTGAGGCAATTTTGCAAGTCTGGTGGTATACTGTGTCAAGGTGATGTTTTGGTCGATGATGAAAGATAAGATTTCACAAAGAGGATGAGTGAGGGAGCTATATCTAGTAGAGGGGAGGGAATGCTATCCATTTTTGTAATGACTAAATGTATATGTTAGAGTAGAGAAATATATATTCTGTTTTAGCTGGTTTAACCATAGCTTTTCAAAGTAATTGTTCAAAGCATAGGTGGTATATTTGAGGAGTTAAAACTCTGAGGTAAAGTTGGGTGTTATCTGCATATTGCTGGCTAGAGGTATTTTTGTTTTGTACTATGGCGCCTAGCAGCTTAATGTATGAGTTGAATCGATAAGACAACTGTGTGTATCCTTTTGGCACACCACAGTTTATATGTAGTGTTGTAAGAACCCATTTTTACAAAGCAAGATATGATGCGAGGAGTGATTTTGGCCATTTGAACAAATTGCCTTTGTTTTCCCTCAAGGAGGACAGGATGATGAGCAGTGAATTGTGGTTGAATATGTTGAACTCCACCAACAGTTTGAACAGTGTAGGCAGGCATCAACTTCTTCCAGAATTTAAGAGTCATCAAGGATTCAGGTGATTGCCATTCCCATGTTACAAATGAGATTGAAACTTGAGCAAAAGGCATTCAGAAGGTCTTTGTTACAAATATGAGCTGTGTTGTGACTGCTATATCGATAAGATTCCTTCAAAAGACGACTTCACAACAATTTGACTTATCACTCCAGTTTTGATTGCAGTTCACTCCAGACATTCTTGAAAGTCATAGATTCTGGCATACCTAATGTATGCCTATGCATAGCCATGCTATATCCCCTTTGTGAATTATTTATGTAAATGTCTGACTCTATCATGCATTGTTTATGAATCTTGTCAGAAAGTGGATTAGTGGTTGAGGTGATTGGGAGTCAACCAGAGATAATAAAGTCACAAACTTGTTAGGTCCATTTAAAGGTTTTATTTAGTCAAACCTTAGCTTAAACCCTCGTAGCTTTGGCACAGAGCAGAAAGACTTAACTTAACGAGAATGTGTAAAGCATTTAGAGGTACTTAATCAGTTACAAAGTTGAAAATACAATGCAATAAAAATTCTGCTCCAATTTATAAAAATAGAGAAAACTTTAATAGGCAAAATGGCATTTTAAGAGGAAAAAGCACCAAGAAAGGCAAAGCACCAATGGTAGTCAACAGTCACGGTAGACCGGGACTTAGGCATAGTTTGAGGTCGACCCCAATGGTGCGTCAGATGGATACACCAAGTATATTGGCCCCATTATAGTCTAGAAGTAGGAAAGTTTGTAAAGGTTTCAGGGACTTTGTCTTTTTTCAGAGGAAAAACTCTTCTCCACAGGGGACAAATCTGAAATTGATTCATCACCATGGAACTACCAGTCAGATACTTTTTGCTGTCCGCTTGACTCTCAGGAGCTCTCAAGCAAATGTTTTGACAAAGTTCCCAAATTTATTTGAGTGCCCAAACAACCACAGGAGTACACTTCCAAGTCTCTGAAGACCTCAGGAGAGCACTTGGAGACTCTCAGGGTGGCAGGACTAGAGCAACAGCAAAGTCCTGTCCATGTCTAGGTGCCATTGGTCAGCTGGGATTCTTCACAGAAATCGCTTCTTCAGCTTTTTCATGTTCCTAGAGCCACCGGGGGATCAGCCTCCTTGGAGATCTTTCTGTCTTTGAATTTCAAGTGGAAGAGGGGCCAACCTCCTCACACCAATCTGACAGGTCACAGTTGCCAAGTGCCTGAAAGGATAACAGGCAGAGTCTGCCTGTTATCATTTGGCAAGTTCAGCAGTGTTCTGCTGTGGTGCCCTGGGGCACAAAATTTATGCCTGGCATGGGTACGACTTCTGGGCATTCCCTAACCAACGGAATAAACATTGAAGGGGGCACTTTGCACACTTTTTCATTAGTTCCTGTTTGTGTTACACCAAACAGACCCATAATGCCATGTGCTAGGGCATTTTCAGGATAGCAAAAGTCTTCAGCACCGCTAAACTTGTGCTGTATGGGCTGAGTGTGTGAGGGAAAGTCTTGGGGAAATTACCAGTGTTGTCCCATGTCTAACACTAAAATCCAGTTTGAAGCAGGCACTATATCCACAACAAACCAAGAAATAGAAATATGGTAGTACAAAAGCAGAGTCCAGACCTTAGATGCACATGAATTGTCTTGGTATACTGTTTCTCCCTTTTAAGTGTGCCCCAGGTGTAACATGTGGCTCAACAGACCTGTCAAGCAGGGTTTGAGAGTGTGGTGTCAACACGTTGCCCACAGCTCCCACTCTGAATATTTTGTCGAGTTCAGAGGAGTCACCTATCCTTTGTTCCTGGGAGACATTTCACACCACTTTCACACCTATTCCCAGAGTTAAGCACAAATTAGGAGCTGGCAGTAGCTTATACTGATTAGCCTTCTGACAGTTCAGGCAGGTAAAGAGTAACTTTTTAAAAGTTACTTTTCTTTAATATTCATTAAAATATGACTTCACCATTGAATTAGACTTTTAATAACTATTAGAAATAGTGGTTTATTTATTTTACTAGCTCGTCCTATTCCTGAGATAGAAGAATTCGTATTTTAATCTGTTCTCTACTTTTCTACATACAACAAATAGACCTGGTGCAGTGAAAATAGCTTTAAGGACATGTCACTGTAGGGACACAGTAACACTGATTTTCTACGTATCCCACTTTTAAATACCGTGCTCTACCTTGTGGACAGCAAGACTAACATGGGGCTGACTTACTAATATTCAAAAGGGGCGGGGAGTTACCTTTAAAAAAAGTGTGATTTCAACAGGTTATACTGCAGGTTTTACACTGCAGCAGTCAGGCTGCAATAGTAAGCCTGAAGCCATGTTTTCCTTTGTAACATCAGTGGATGGCACAATAAGTGCTGCAGTCCATGGGTAACATTTAACTTTTCACGCTATGGGTGTATTTCCGCATCAAATGCTATGGCTTTGTAGACAAGTTAAATAAGCTAAACAGGGATTAACCAAAGTCTACGGGGCCGATTCACAGAACTAATCTGAGATAAACTCCTAAACTTACTACTTTTGGTATTCACAGAAGGCATTACTAGCCCTTGCACACACAGTGCATATCACTAGGGACTTTTACTAGTAAGGCCAACATACCAATCATGGCCAACCAATCACCATACATTTTACACAGGGAACTCCTGTACTTTGACACTGATCAGCAGTGGCAAAGTACCCAAAGCATCTAAAAGCAAAGGTGGTAGAGGCAAAAAGTCAAGGGTAATCACGCCAAGATATGCCAGGTCTAACACGCGTCCCCTCCAGCCGAAAAGTGGGGGGAACTACCCACCCTCATGGGAGTTCTCATCACTAAGGCAAAAAAATCTGGACAGACAGTCAGCATTGGCGTGTTATGTTCCTGGATGGTGTTCCACCGTGAAGTCCATCCCCTGTAGGGAGATGGACCACCTCAACAGCTTAGGGTTCTCACCCCTCATCTGCATCAACCATCTGAGGGGCCTGTGGTCGGTCTGAACTACGAAGGGGGTCCCAAACAAGTAGGGCCTCAGCTTCTTCAGCGCCCAGACCACAGCAAAAGCTTCTCTTTCAATTGCACTCCACCTCTGTTCCCTGGGAAGTAGCCTTCTGCTAATGAAAGCTACCGGTTGGTCCAAGCCCTCGTTGTTCAGTTGTGAGAGCACTGCTCCCACCCCATGCTCTGAAGCATCTGTTTGCACTTTAAACTCTCTGGAGAAATCTGGCGCCCGTAACACGGGTGCAGTGCACATAGCAGTCTTCAGGTCATCAAAGGCGGTCTGGCAGGCATCGGTCCAGACCACCTTCTTGGGCTGTTTCTTGGACGTCAGTTCCGTTAAGGGGGCAACGAGGGTGCCATACCCCTTCACGAACCGTCTATAATACCCAGTGAGTCCTAAAAAGGCCCTCACTCCTGTCTGGGTCTTGGGGGGTTCCCACGCCAGGATGGTATCAATCTTTGCCTGTAGGGGCGCCACCTGGCCGCTTCCCACCAGGTGTCCCAAGTACACCACGGAACCCTGCCCTATCTGGCACTTACTGGCATTGATAGTTAGGCCTGCCCTCTGCAAGTCCTTCAATACTTCACAGAGGTTCCGCAAGTGTTCCTCCCAAATGGAGCTGAACACTGCAATGTCGTCCAGGTAAGCGGCGCTGAATTCCTCCAGCCCACTCAGCACCTGGTTAACTAGTCTCTGGAAGGTGGCAGGGGCGTTCTTCAACCCAAAGGGCATAACCCTGAACTGGTAGTATCCCTCTGGCGTTGAGAACGCCGACCTCTCCTTGGCCCCCTCGGTCAAGGCAATCTGCCAGTACCCCGATGTCAAATCAAATGTACTGAGGTACCGGGCAGCCCCCAGCCAATCCACGAGCTCATCAGCTCGGGGGATGGGGTGCGCGTCAGTCTTAGTGACCGCATTGAGCCCACGGTAATCCACGCAGAACCGAAGTTCGGGAGTGGCACCCGGCACAGCAGCTTTTGGCACAAGGACCACTGGACTGGCCCAGGGGCTGCTGGATGGCTCAATCACCCCTAGCGCCAGCATCTTGGAAACCTCCTCCTTGATGCTGGCCCTGACCTTATCAGCTACCCTGTAAAAATTTTGTTTCACAGGCAGGCTGTCTCCAGTGTCCACATCATGGACGCACCACGTGGTGACTCCTGGGGTCAGGGAGAACAGGGAGGCGAACTGACCCAGTACCTGGCGACAGTCCCTCCGTTGTTCCGGGGTCAGGGTAGGCGAGAGGTTCACCCCATCCACTGACCCATCCTTCTCCTGGGCTGACAGGAGGTCAGGAAGGGGTTCACTCTACTCTTCCGCCCCGTCATCTGTAGCCAAGAGCATGGTCACCTCAGACCTTTCAAAGTGCGGTTTGAGGCGGTTCACATGGAGAACCCTCAAAGGATTCCTAGGAGACCGGAAGTCCACCAGGTAGGTCACTTCGCTCCTGCGCTCCACCACCTCATAAGGCCCAGTCCACTTATCCTGGAGCACACAAGGCTCCACTTGTGCCATCACCCACACTTTCTGCCCAGGTTGAAACTCAACGAGAGTGGCATTTTGGTCGTACCACCGTTTCATATCCTCCTGGCTAGCTTCCAGGTTCGCCTGAGCGAGCTGCCTGAAACACTTAGTTTGGTTCCTGAAGGCCAGCATGTAGCTGTATACATCCTGGGGGGGTTTACTAGGAGCCTTCTCCCAGCCCTCCTTCACCAAACCCAAAGGTCCTCTGACCGGTGCCCATACAGGAGCTCAAAGGGACTAAACCCCAATGACTTCTGTGGCACCTCACTATAGGCAAACAGCAGGCATGGCAAGAGGACGTCCCACTTACGCCTCATGGGTTCTTCCAGCCCCATAATCATGCCCTTCAAGGTCCGGTTAAACCTCTCAACCAAACCATTGCCCTGGGGGTGGTAAGGTGTGGTGAACTTATAAGTTACACCGCACTCCTTCCACAGAGATTTCATATACCGTGATATGAAATTACTCCCCCTGTCGGACACCACCTCTCTGGGGAACCCCACACGGGAGAAAATCCCCATCAGTGCACGGCCCACCACGGGGGCCGTCACCGTCCGGAGAGGGATGTCTTCCGGGTACCCGGTGGCATGATCCACAAAGACCAGGATGAACCTGTTGCCCATGGCCGTCTTGGGATCCAGAGGCCCCACAATGTCAATGCCCACCCTCTAACCACCGGGAAGGGTTGGAGGGGAGCCTTTCGCTTCCTTCCACTCTTACCACTCGCCTGACAAGTCTGACAGGTCCTGCAATGAGTATCAGAACTCTTGCGCATCTGGGGCCAGTAGAAGTGGGTGACAAGCCGCTCAAAGGTCTTGTCCTGCCCCAACTGTCCCGCCAAAGGTACATCATGAGCCAACCCCAATAGGAAGGCTCTGAAGCGCTGGGGCACCACCAGCACCTGGGCTGACCCCGACTCAGCCACCCTTGGCTCACTATACAGGAGATCGTTTTCCCAGTAAATCAAGTGTGATCCCGATTGATCACCTGCTGCCTTGTTTGCTGCCTGCTGCCGCAAACCCACAAGAGAAGGGCACTTCTTCTGCTCCTCACAGAATTCCTCCCTGGAGGGCCCCCCATCCTGCTGCCATTCGGTCAGCCCGGGTAGGTCCCCTAGTTCAGCCACTTGTTCCCCCGTAGGCTCCAGGGCATCCCCCTCCAAGGGTGCCTCATCCTGGACCATAGGAACCATGGGGGCCGGTTTCCCGCGCCCCCTGCCGCTTCTCTTACTGGCAGGTACCTGGGCCACTGTTTCAGGCTCCAGGTTCTCTTGAATACCTTTACTGGCTACCATCGACCGAGTGGTCACACAAGCCCACTCAGGTAGACCCAACATCTCCAAATGCGCCTGGCGCTCCACCTCCTTCCAGGGGGAACTCTCCAGGTCATTCCTGAGCAGACAGTCTACAGGCATTGACAGACTTACCACTACCTTCAAAGAACCTGAGACCCCTCCCCATTCAAAGGGAACCAGCGCCACCTTGCAGAGGCGCACTGAATTGTCTGCTGACATTGCAGGGTGAAGCACATCGGGAATTCCTTGCTCTTCAGACACCCACTGACACCTGACAGATGTCAAACTGGCTCCGGTGTCCCTCAGAGCCTCCACCCTCCATCCATTGATGGTCACCCACTGCCTGTATTTCTTAGTGTTCTCAGGCAGAGGGATTTCCTGGACCATCTCGCGGTCTCCCAAGGAGACCAGGGTCATAATCGCTTGCTCCTCCCCCTTCCAAGGACTCAGTTCCTCCCCCAACGCTACACTCACTAAACCAGGTTTACCAGTGGGTGCAGATGACTTTTTGGGGCATTTAGGGGAGATATGACCCACTTCATTACAGAAGTAACATGTAGGCCCTTGAAGGCCCAGGCCCTCTTGGCCTTGGGAGACTGGGACCCTTTCTTGGGGGAACTACCTTGGGGCCCTTTAGGGGACTCCTTGTGGTTAACCTTGTCCTCCCCCACCTTCGGCGGGGGACCCTGCACACTCTTGGCAGTGGCACTCCCAATCCCTTTGTGGACTCGGGTACTAGTCCAGCGGTCCGCCTCCTCAGCAAGCTTACTGGGATCAGTCAGCTTACTATCCAATAGATGCTGGCGCAGCTCTGGAACACACAGGCTACTCAAGTGCTCCCAACTGATTAAATTGCATAAGCCCTTAAAATCATTGACCTTGCTGCCCAGCATCCAACCATCCAGTGCCCGTGTGTACTCATTCACGCATTCTACCCAAGTACGGGATTCTAGTTTCTTGGAGGCCCTGAACTTCTGTCGGTATTGTTCAGGAGTGAGCCCATACCGGAGGCATAAAGCCTCCCTCATGTTAGCGTAGGTCAGGGTTCCCGACCTCTCTAAGGGTGTTAGACTGTCCTTCCCTGAAGCCTCAAAGTGTTTCCATAGGCCCGCCCGATGCTTTTCAGGTACCTCATTCATCCTTAGTGCGATCTCATATGCCGTGAACCACGCATAAATGTCATCACCCCTCTGGTAATCTCGCACTAAAAACCTTGGGAATGTACACCTTCCCTCCTGGCACTGGAGGTGTGCTGCCACCAATCACACTGGACTCTGCTTGTCTACCCTTAATGTCCAGTTCCCTCATGCTTAACTCATGAGCGAAGAGAAGCCGTTTCTCTTCCAACGCGAGAGCGCTCCTGCTCTCCTCTGCTTGAGTTTTAAGCTTTAACACCTCCAACTCATGCAGCCTGACCCTTTGGTTTTCCTCCAACTCCTCTGGTGAAAAACTCCTCCCTGAATGGCTACTACCAGCCCCTCCGGCTGGTCCCTCCACTGGCAAATCCTGTGGACCAAATCCATTCCCTGGGTCATCCTCATCCACCTCACCATTACTTGTCTCCTGAGCCTCTTTGGCTTCCCACCAGGCCCTCAAGGCCACCTGCAGCTCCTCCTTTTGGCGCTACTCTTCATGGGACATCCCAAAGCCCTGCAGAATTTCCTCAACTGATCAACCTTGTAGGTAAACAGTGCCTCAATGTCAAATTCCAATTCTGCAATCTCGGCTTCACTGGCTATCTGGCTCTCCCCCTGCGACATGATGTGTGGATTAAACTTAGAACCACCAAATCAAAAAACAATATGTTGTTGTATCGCAGTCTACAATCAATTTATGATGAACACCAATTACTGTGAGTGGTTTTGCACATACGCGTTTACTTTCTATTAGGATCGAATCCCACCACTCTGCCGCCAAATGCTGGAAGTGGAGGTCCCTGTCGCTTACCGCCGCCACCAAATGCTGTAGGCGTGCGCCCTCGACCCCCCTGCTTCAACGTTAGGCTAAGTAAGGACACCGTCTGAGATAGCCCTGCTCACCCCCTTAGTAGCTTGGCACGAGCAGCCAGGCTTATCTCCAAGGCACAAGTGTTCAGTATGTGCAACCACGCTCACAATAACCCCATGATGTCATCACAAATAGACTCCACACAAGTATTGATAAAAAGAGTATAATCTTTATATAAGAAGTTATACGATACGACCACACGATACAAAATCAACATATAAGAACGGGTAGTATTCTTTCCGGTGGGTTGGTAGGTTCTAATCCCAACCACCGTGTCTAACCAACAGTTAAGCTCTTCTCTAACCGTTTCCCAATAGTTTAGACCAGTCGTATTGCTAGAAACACACACGTTGCATAAGGAAACAATACTGCAATGCGTAACGATATTCTCTTATACAGTGTGTGGTATTCTCCCTCTCAGGTTGTTCTTACACCTCAGGGTTTATCAGGTGGAATGTTGTTGTGCTGCCTGGTAACCCTGTTTGCTAGGCGCTTCTTTGAAGGAGCTGGGGGCAGTTGACGAGAGTGGTGCGCCCTACCTTATGCTCCTGTCTGCTGTGTAGTTTTACTCCTAATAAACTTCCGTTAACCCCTTCGCTGCTAGGCCTTTTCCCCTCCTGTGCTAAGCCTTTTTTTGGCTATTTGGGGTAGTGCGCGCTTAGGCCCCTGTAACTTTTTGACCACATAAGGTATCCATGCCAAATTTGCGTCCTTTTTTTCTAACATCATGGGGATTGTAAAGGTACCCAGGGTTTGTGGATTCCCCTGGAGGGGACCCAGAAATTAGTCAAAATACAGCTAAATTTGTTTTTTTTGGGGGAAAAATGCGAAAAAAGGGCTACAGATGAAAGCGTCTTGATTTTTCCCTGCAAATGGCATCAAAAAGGGGTTGTGGTGCTGAAATCACCATCTTCCCAGCTTTCAGGGACAAGCAGACTTTTGTCAGAAAACCAACTTTTTTACACAGTTTTGGCATTTTTCTGGGACATAGCCTATTTTTGCTATTTTTTGTGCTTTCAACCTCCTTCCAGTTAATGGTAGAAATGGGTATGAAACCAATAATGGATCCTGGAAAGCCATACATTTCTGAAACGTAGACAAAAGTCTGAATTCAGCAAGGGGTCATTTGTGTAGATCCTTAAAGTTTTCCTTATAGAAACTAACAGTTAAATAAAGGAAAAATTGAAAATTAGTTGAAAAAAACAGCCATTTGTGTCAACGTTTTCACCTGTAACTTCTTCTAATTATGACAGCTATTTGAAGGCAATATACCGTTATATCCGCTGGACCTTTCTGGTTGTGGGGATATATAGGACTTGTAGGTTCACTAAGAACCCGACGAACCCAGAGCCAATAATTGAGCAGCATCTTGCAATGGTTTTTTATTATGTACCGGGTATATAGCAATTATTTTGGGAAAATGTATACATGGAAAAATTGTTATGAAAGACACCTATGTATTTCTGAAATGGGAACAAAATGTAGATTTTAGAAACAGTAGATATTTGCACATTTCCGAAATTGGGAGTACCCATACTAGCATGAGAATTATAGGTCATTTTTCAAAATGACTTATTTTTTACACATTGTTTTTCATTTGGAAGGCAGAAATGCATCGAAAGTCAATAGGTATTAAAAGTTGCTCTACAATTCTGTGTTACCCTAAGTCTCCCGATAAAAATGGTACCTCACTTGTGTGGGTAGCCCTTGTGCCCACAACAGGAAATGGCTCAAAATGCAACGTGGACGTACCACATTTTCACAATGAAAAATTACCCTTTTTTTGCAAAGTGCCTAGGTGTAGTTTTTGAACCCTAGCTCTGCCGGCACCTAGGGAAACCTAGCAAACCTATACATTTTTGAAAACTAGACACCCAGGGGAATCCAGGATGGGGTGACTTGACTGCCTCCCACCAGGTTCTGTTACCCAGAATCCCTTGCAAACATAAAAAGTTGTCAAAAAAACACATTTTCCCCACATTTCTGTGGTGGAAAGTTCTGGAATCTGCGTGGATCCACAAATTTCCCCCCACCCCGCGTTCCCCAAAGTCTTACGAGAAAAATGGTACCTCACTTGTGTGGGTCGGCCTAGTGCCTGCGACAGGAAACGGCGCAAAACGCAACGTGGTCACACCTCAATTTCGGAGTGAAAAATGACCCTTTTTTGGCAAAGTGCCTAGCTGTAGTTTTTGAACCCTAGCTCTGCCGGCTCCTAGGGAAACCTAGCAAACCTATACATTTTTGAAAACTAGACACCCAGGGGAATCCAGGATGGGGTGACTTGACTGCCTCCCACCAGGTTCTGTTACCCAGAATCCCTTGCAAACATAAATAATTGTCAAAAAAACCACATTTTCCCCACATTTCTGTGGTGGAAAGTTCTGGAATCTGCGTGGATCCACAAATTCTTCTGAGAAAAATGGTACCTCACTTGTGTGGGTCGGCCTAGTGCCCGCGACAGGAAACGGCGCAAAACGCAACGTGGTCACACCTCAATTTCGCAGTGAAAAATGACCCTTTTTTGGCAAAGTGCCTAGCTGTAGTTTTTGAACCCTAGCTCTGCCGGCACCTAGGGAAACCTATCAAACCTATACATTTTTGAAAACTAGACACCCAGGGGAATCCAGGATGGGGTGACTGGACTGCCTCCCACCAGGTTCTGTTACCCAGAATCCCTTGCAAACATAAAAAATTGTCAAAAAAACACATTTTCCCCACATTTCTGTGGTGGAAAGTTCTGGAATCTGCGTGGATCCACAAATTTCCCCCACCCCGCGTTCCCCAAAGTCTTACGAGAAAAATGGTACCTCACTTGTGTGGGTCGGCCTAGTGCCTGCGACAGGAAACGGCGCAAAACGCAACGTGGTCACACCTCAATTTCGCAGTGAAAAATGACCCTTTTTTGGCAAAGTGCCTAGCTGTAGTTTTTGAACCCTACCTCTGCCGGCACCTAGGGAAACCTAGCAAACCTATACATTTTTGAAAACTAGACAACCAGGGGAATCCAGGATGGGGTGACTTGACTGCCTCCCACCAGGTTCTGTTACCCAGAATCCCTTGCAAACATAAACAATTGTCCAAAAAACACATTTTCCCCACATTTCTGTGGTGGAAAGTTCTGGAATCTGCGTGGATCCACAAATTTCCACCCACCCCGCGTTCCCCAAAGTCTTACGAGAAAAATGGTACCTCACTTGTGTGGGTCGGCCTAGTGCCTGCGACAGGAAACGGCGCAAAACGCAACATGGTCACACCTCAATTTCGCAGTGAAAAATGACCCTTTTTGGCAAAGTGCCTAGCTGTAGTTTTTTAACCCTACCTCTGCCGGCACCTAGGGAAACCTAGCAAACCTATACATTTTTGAAAACTAGACACCAATGGGAATCCAGGATGGGGTGACTGGACTGCCTCCCACCAGGTTCTGTTACCCAGAATCCCTTGCAAACATAAAAAATTGTCAAAAAAACACATTTTCCCCACATTTCTGTGGTGGAAAGTTCTGGAATCTGCGTGGATCCACAAATTTCCCCCCACCCCGCGTTCCCCAAAGTCTTACGAGAAAAATGGTACCTCACTTGTGTGGGTCGGCCTAGTGCCTGCGACAGGAAACGGCGCAAAACGCAACGTGGTCACACCTCAATTTCGCAGTGAAAAATGACCCTTTTTTGGCAAAGTGCCTAGCTGTAGTTTTTGAACCCTAGCTCTGCCGGCACCTAGGGAAACCTAGCAAACCTATACATTTTTGAAAACTAGACACCCAGGGGAATCCAGGATGGGGTGACTGGACTGCCTCCCACCAGGTTCTGTTACCCAGAATCCCTTGCAAACATAAACAATTGTCAAAAAAACCACATTTTCCCCACATTTCTGTGGTGGAAAGTTCTGGAATCTGCGTGGATCCACAAATTTCCACCCACCCCGCAATCCCCAAAGTATTACGAGAAAAATGGTACCTCACTTGTGTGGGTCGGCCCAGTGCCTGTGACAGGAAACGGCGCAAAACACAACGTGGTCACACCTCAATTTCGCAGTGAAAAATGACCCTTTTTTGGCAAAGTGCCTAGCTGTAGTTTTTGAACCCTAGCTCTGACGGCACCTAGGGAAACCTAGCAAACCTATACATTTTTGAAGACTAGACACCTAGGGGAATCCAGGATGGGGTGACTGGACTGCCTCCCACCAGGTTCTGTTACCCAGAATCCCTTGCAAACCTAAAACATTGTCAAAGAAACCACATTTTCCCCACATTTCTGTGGTGGAAAGTTCTGGAATCTGCGTGGATCCACAAATTTCCACCCACCCCGCGTTCCCCAAAGTATTACAAGAAAAATGGTACCTCACTTGTGTGGGTCGGCCTAGTGCCTGCGACAGGAAACGGCGCAAAACGCAACGTGGTCACACCTCAATTTCGCAGTGAAAAATGACCCTTTTTTGGCAAAGTGCCTAGCTGTAGTTTTTGAACCCTAGCTCTGACGGCACCTAGGGAAACCTAGCAAACCTATACATTTTTGAAAACTAGACACCCAGGGGAATCCAGGATGGGGTAACTGGACTGCCTCCCACCAGGTTCTGTTACCCAGAATCCCTTGCAAACCTAAAAAATTGTCAAAAAAACCACATTTTCCCCACATTTCTGTGGTGGAAAGTTCTGGAATCTGCGTGGATCCACAAATTTCCACCCACCCCGCGTTCCCCAAAGTCTTACGAGAACAATGGTACCTCACTTGTGTGGGTCGGCCTAGTGCCTGCGACAGGAAACGGCGCAAAACGCAACGTGGTCACACCTCAATTTCGCAGTGAAAAATGACCCTTTTTTGGCAAAGTGCCTAGCTGTAGTTTTTTAACCCTACCTCTGCCGGCACCTAGGGAAACCTAGCAAACCTATACATTTTTGAAAACTAGACACCCAGGGGAATCCAGGATGGGGTGACTTGACTGCCTCCCACCAGGTTCTGTTACCCAGAATCCCTTGCAAACATAAAAAATTGTCAAAAAAACCACATTTTCCCCACATTTCTGTGGTGGAAAGTTCTGGAATCTGCGTGGATACACAAATTTCCACCCACCCCGCGTTCCCCAAAGTATTACGAGAAAAATGGTACCTCACTTGTGTGGGTCGGCCTAGTGCCTGCGACAGGAAACGGCGCAAAACTCAACGTAGTCACACCTCAATTTCGCAGTGAAAAATGACCCTTTTTTGGCAAAGTGCCTAGCTGTAGTTTGTGAACCCTAGCTCTGCCGGCACCTAGGGAAACCTACCAAACACACACATTTCTGAAAAGTAGACACCCGGGGGCTTCCAGGGAGGTATGGCTTGCGTGGATCCCCAACGTTTCCTTACCCAGAATCCCCTGCAAACCTCAATTTTAGCTGAAAAAATCACTTTTTTACACATTTTTGTGTGGGAAAGTGTGGCATCACTGGCCTCACACAAATTTCCTACCACCTAGCGTTCCCCCAGGTCTTCCGATAAAAATGGTGCCTCACTTGTGTGGGAGACCCAAGTACCCGCGACAGGCAAGGGCCCATAACGTATTGAGGCGACCTCAAAATGGCCTTTCACAAAACCACCTGGTTTTGCAAGGGAGTCACCTGGGTTTTGGACCCGTGCTCGGCGGCCATCTAGGAAACCTACCAAACCCACACATTTCTGAAAAGTAGACACCCGGGGGCTTCCAGGGAGGTATGGCGTGCGTGGATCCCCCAACGTTTCCTTACCCAGAATCCCTGCAAACCTCAATTTTAGCTGAAAAAATCACTATTTTCACACATTTTTGTGTGGGAAAGTGTGGCATCACTGGCCTCACACAAATTTCCTACCAAACAGCGTTCCCCCAGGTCTCCCTATAAAAATGGTGCCTCACTTGTGTGGGAGGCCCAAGTACCCGCGACAGGCAAGGGCCCACAACGTAGTGAGGCGACCTCAAAATGGCCTTTCACAAAACCACCTGGTTTTGCAAGGAGTCACCTGGGTTTTTGGCCCCGTGCTCGGCGGCCATCTAGGAAACCTACCAAACCCACACATTTCTGAAAAGTAGACTCCCGGGGCTTCCAGGAGGTATGGCTTGCGTGGATCCCCCAACGTTTCCTTACCAGAATCCCCTGCAAACCTCAATTTTAGCTGAAAAAATCACTTTTTCACACATTTTGTGTGGGAAAGTGTGGCATCACTGGCCTCACACAAATTTCCTACCACCCAGCGTTCCCCCAGGTCTCCCGATAAAATGGTGCCTCACTTGTGTGGGAGGCCCAAGTACCAGCGACAGGCAAGGGCCCACAACGTAGTGAGGCGACCTCAAAATGGCCTTTCACAAAACCACCTGGTTTTGCAAGGGAGTCACCTGGGTTTTGACCCGTGCTCGGCGGCCATCTGGAAACCTACCAAATCCACACATTTCTGAAATGTAGACACCCGGGGGCTTCCAGGGAGGTATGGCTTGCGTGGATCCCCCAACGTTTCCTTACCCAGAATCCACTGCAAACCTCAATTTTAGCTGAAAAAAATCACTTTTTTCACACATTTTTGTGTGGGAAAGTGTGGCATCACTGGCCTCACACAAATTTCCTACCACCCAGCGTTCCCCCAGGTCTCCCGATAAAAATGGTGCCTCACTTGTGTGGGAGGCCCAAGTACCCGCGACAGGCAAGGGCCCACAACGTAGTGAGGCGACCTCAAAATGGCCTTTCACAAAACCACCTGGTTTTGCAAGAGGGTCACCTGGGTTTTTGGCCCGTGCTCGGCGGCCATCTAGGAAACCTACCAAACCCACACATTTCTGAAAAGTAGACACCCGGGGGCTTCCAGGGAGGTATGGCTTGCGTGGATCCCCCAACGTTTCCTTACCCAGAATCCCCTGCAAACCTCAATTTTAGCTGAAAAAATCACTTTTTTCACACATTTTTGTGTGGGAAAGTGTGGCATCACTGGCCTCACACAAATTTCCTACCACCCAGCGTTCCCCAGGTCTCCCGATAGAAATGGTGCCTCACTTGTGTGGGAGGCCCAAGTACCAGCGACAGGCAAGGGCCCAAAACATTTTTGATAGGCAATGTTGATGTTGCCTCAAAACGTTTTGTGTCCTTGCATGTCGCGGGTACTTGGGCCTCCCACACAAGTGAGGCACCATTTTATCGGGAGACCTGGGGGAACGCTGGGTGGTAGTTAATTTGTGTGAGGCCAGTGATGCCACACTTTCCCACACAAAAATGTGTGAAAAAGTGATTTTTTCAGCTAAAATTGAGGTTTGCAGGGGATTCTGGGTAAGGAAACGTTGGGGGATCCACGCAAGCCATACCTCCCTGGAAGCCCCGAGTGTCTACTTTTCAGAAATGTGTGGGTTTGGTAGGTTTCCCTAGATGGCCGCCGAGCACGGGGCCAAAACCCAGGTGACCCCCTTGCAAAACCAGGTGGTTTTGAGATAGGCAATTTTGAGGTCGCCTCACTACGTTGTGGGCCCTTGCCTGTCGCGGGTACTTGGGCCTCCCACACAAGTGAGGCACCATTTTTATCGGGAGACCTGGGGAACGCTGGGTGGTAGGAAATTTGTGTGAGGCCAGTGATGCCACACTTTCCCACACAAAAATGTGTGAAAAAAGTGATTTTTTCAGCTAAAATTGAGGTTTGCAGGGGATTCTGGGTAAGGAAACGTTGGGGGATCCACGCAAGCCATACCTCCCTGGAAGCCCCGGGTGTCTACTTTTCAGAAATGTGTGGGTTTGGTAGGTTTCCTAGATGGCCGCCGAGCACTGGGCCAAACACCCAGGTGACTCCTTGCAAAACCAGGTGGTTTTGAGATAGGCAATTTTGAGGTCGCCTCACTACGTTGTGGGCCCTTGCCTGTCGCGGGTACTTGGGCCTCCCACACAAGTGAGGCACCATTTTTATCGGGAGACCTGGGGGAACGCTGGGTGGTAGGAAATTTGTGTGAGGCCAGTGATGCCACACTTTCCCACACAAAAATGTGTGAAAAAGTGATTTTTTCAGCTAAAATTGAGGTTTGCAGGGATTCTGGGTAAGGAAACGTTGGGGATCCACGCAAGCCATACCTCCCTGGAAGCCCCCGGTGTCTACTTTTCAGAAATGTGTGGGTTTGGTAGGTTTCCTAGATGGCCGCCGAGCACAGGGCCAAAACCCAGGTGACCCCCTTGCAAAACCAGGTGGTTTTGAGATAGGCAATTTTGAGGTCGCCTCACTACGTTGTGGGCCCTTGCCTGTCACGGGTACTTGGGCCTCCCACACAAGTGAGGCACCATTTTTATCGGGAGACCTGGGGAACGCTGGGTGGTAGGAAATTTGTGTGAGGCCAGTGATGCCACACTTTCCCACACAAAATGTGTGAAAAAAGTGATTTGTTCAGCTAAAATTGAGGTTTGCAGGGGATTCTGGGTAAGGAAACGTTGGGGGATCCACGCAAGCCATACCTCCCTGAAAGCCCCCGGGTGTCTACTTTTCAGAAATGTGTGGGTTTGGTAGGTTTCCCTAGATGGCCGCCGAGCACGGGCCAAAACCCAGGTGACTCCCTTTGCAAAACCAGGTGGTTTTGAGATAGGCAATTTTGAGGTCGCCTCACTACGTTGTGGGCCCTTGCCTGTCGCGGGTATTTGGGCCTCCCACACAAGTGAGGCACCAATTTTATCGGGAGACCTGGGGGAACGCTGGGTGGTAGGACATTTGTGTGAGGCCAGTGATGCCACACTTTCCCACAAAAAAAGTGTGAAAAAAGTGATTTTTTCAGCTAAAATTGAGGTTTGCAGGGGATTCTGGGTAAGGAAACGTTGGGGGATCCATGCAAGCCATACCTCCCTGGAAGCCCCCGGGTGTCTACTTTTCAGAAATGTGTGGGTTTGGTAGGTTTCCCTAGATGGCCGCCGAGCACGGGGCCAAAACCCAGGTGACCCCCTTGCAAAACCAGGTGGTTTTGTGAAAGGCCATTTTGAGGTCGCCTCAATACGTTGTGGGCCCTTGCCTGTCGCGGGTACTTGGGCCTCCCACACAAGTGAGGCACCATTTTTATCGGGAGACCTGGGGGAACGCTGGGTGGTAGGAAATTTGTGTGAGGCCAGTGATGCCACACTTACCCACACAAAAATGTGTGAAAAAAGTGATTTTGTCAGCTTAAATTTAGGTTTGCAGGGGATTCCGGGTAAGGAAACGTTGGGGGATCCACACAAGCCATACCTCCCTGGAAGCCCCCGGGTGTCTACTTTTCAGAAATGTGTGGGTTTGGTAGGTTTCCCTATGTGGCCGCCGAGCCCCGGGCCAAAAACCCAGGTGACCCCCCTTGCAAAACCAGGTCATTTTGAGATAATGTGTTGTTTATTTCTGCAGCGTGAACATTTTGGCACAATATTGCAAGGAAAATGTGACAGACATTTTGAGGTTTGCAGGACATTGTGGGTACCATAACTTGTTGGGATCCACAAGAGAGATATCACCATGTACTCCCATGGGTGTTTCGTTTACGACAATATCTACAGTTGGTAGGTTATTCTTAGACAGAATGTACACCTTGGCAGACAGACTAAAAAGACAAAGATTACTGCACAGCCATCTATTCCTCAAGCACACACATATACTGGTTGGATTTGGCACGAGGGCAAGTGATGGTTCAGTATATACAATTTTATTAACAAGAGATTTCACAAAAATGAAATGCACTGTCAATAATTGAAAGGACAAAAACGGAACCAGTGACTCGCAGCTCGTGAGCTGTAAAGCCACGTCAAGGCCCCAACCGCTTTACAGGCCATTCACACACCTTTCATACGTGATACACACAAGACCATTCACACCCCCAGGCACGAAACAAACACATTACAACATTCACAAAAAGGGACAAGGTACACCCTGCTTGAGAAAGACAAAAAAAAATATTACTGCACAGCCATCTAATCCTCAAGCACACACACACATACTGGTTGGATTTGGCACGAGGGTGAGTGATGGTTCAGTATATACAATTGTATTAACAAGTGATTTCACGAAAATGAAATGCACTGTTAATAATTGAAAGGACGAGAAACTGAACCATTGACTCACAGCTCGTGAGCTGTAAAGCCACGACAAGGCACCAACCTCTTTACAGGCCATTCATACACCTTTCATACGTGTGACAAATACAAAACCATTCACACCACCAGCCGCGGGCCCATCACATTACAACACTCACACCAGCAGACAGCGCCATTCAAGGGCCCATCACTTTCACACGCCCACATTCCTAACACAGCAACCACACAAGCTGATGGATTGCGTGGAGTGTCGCTCGGCTAGCAGTGTGTGTAGTGACCAGCAGCAAGTCACTACTCACACACTGCCAGCCGAGCGCCAGTCCACGCACACCGCCAGCCAAGCGCCACTCCACGCACACCGCCAGCCAAGCGCCACTCCACGCACACCGCCAGCCAAGCGCCACTCCACGCACACCGCCAGCCTAGCGCCACTCCACGCACACCGCCAGCCTAGCACCACTCCACGCACACCGCCAGCCTAGCACCACTCCACGCACACCGCCAGCCTAGCACCACTCCACGCACACCGCCAGCCAAGCACCACTCCACGCACACCGCCAGCCAAGAGCCACTCCCCGCACACCGCCAGCCAAGCGCCACTCCACGCACACCGCCAGCCAAGCACCAGCCTACACACACCACCATCACATTTAGGATTTTTTTATACAAAAAGAAAACACAAACAAATTGCAAATAGATACAAATCTACTAACACAAAATCAGAAACTAAATACATTGCACTAATGCCAACCTTGAAACAGAACAACAATTCTTAAACATTACAGACCAGGCAGTTCACTTTACCACTCATGGTTGCTCCCAATAATTCTTTTGCTTGTGGTACGCTCTATAACAAGCAGGCACACACAGCCCAGGGTTAGAAGGACACTCAGGGCAGTACATACGAGTCTCCTTCCGCGTACCTCTTCGCCAACAGACTCTACATCTCCTAGTGGGAAAGTCTTTTGAGGGTGTAGGAGGAATGTGATCAGGAAAGTGGCGATCTTTCAATCGAGCCACATCCTCCACCACTCCAACTCTAGGAACACTTGCCTGTCCCACAACAACAAGGCTGCCTATGACAGACTCCTGAAACTGAACAAAAGTCAACTTTGACGCAGGAGAACACTCCTTGAACACAACAAAAGCATTGAAAGTTGCTAAATTGAAGAGATGGATGGCCAACTTCTTATACCAAATGTAAGACTTACGAATAGCAGTGTAAGGTTCCAACCTCTGATCTACTCTATCAACACCACCCATGTGCTTATTGTAGTCTAAAATGCACACAGGTTTGCGCACTTCAGCAATCTGACCCCAAACAGCCACAGGTGAAGTACTCACATCATGGATGGTAGTCAGCATGTACACATCCCTCCTGTCCACAAATTTCACAGCTAGCAGTTCCTCACTACGCAAGGTACTGCACTGTCCCCTCTGAAGTTTTTGCAAACAAGCTCTTTTGGATAACCTTTACGGTTAGAGCGGATTGTGCCACAAGCAAAAGTGTCCACTTTGAACAATTCCTTAAACAATTGCACAGCAGTGTAGAAGTTATCAAGGTACAAATGGTGGCCTCTGTTAAACAGTCCTCTAGCAAGATCCCACACAATTTTCTCTGAAACTCCAAAAGTGGACGGACAACCAGGGGGGTCAATAGTGGAATCCCTATCAGTGTACACACGCAAATTAATAACATATCCTGTCCTACTCTCAGACAACATATACAGCTTAATTCCATAGCGTGCCCTCTTGCTAGGAATGTACTGCCTAAAAACCAAACGGCCCTTGAACAGGACCAAAGACTCATCAATAGATATTTCTTTCCCTGGAGTATAGATCTCTGAAAATCGATCTACAAAGTGATCAAGAACAGGCCGAATCTTAAAAAGACGGTCACATTCAGGGTGATCTCGTGGCAACGCCAAACCATTATCAACAAAATGCAGCATCCGAAGCAAAAGTAAATACCGATCACGAGTCATAACTGCAGGAAATATGGCCGTTGCCATCAAGGGACTGGTAGACCAATATGAACCCATGGACGGCTTCCTTATCAAACCCATCAAAAAAGTCAAACCCAAAAACTTCTTCATCTCTTCCAGATTTGTGGGACTCCACCGGGTAGCTCTAGAATGGGGCCTAAGTCTGGCACTGTTGTCCCTCAAAAACTGTTCAGCATACAAATTAGTCTGCTCAACAATCTCACCCAAAAATACATCATCCATAAACAACTGAAAATACTGTATAGGCAAATAATGTTCACAATCCACTCTACACCCTGCATAACCACTAAAGGCAGGCAACACCAGCTGCACCATGTTTGGATCAACCCAGAGTCCAGCACTTCCAGTAGGAAGCCTAGCAGCCCCAGGCTGCAATCCAGATGCCTCTTGCACCATCGGCACAGTAGTATCCTCCTCTAAATCAGGCACTTCATCTGCACTGAGAGTACCTTCATCATCCGATGATTCCATGTGGAGAGAAAACTCACTGCCTGAATCTTCCCCTCCCTCCTCTCCCTCAGACGCACTGTCAGTCTCATAATCCTGCTCAGAGGAAGATTCAAGAAGCAAACCAACCACCTGCTGAGCAGTAATTCTACGGCTAGCCATAATGCTTACTAATAAAGGTTACTTGTCAAACAAGTCAACAACAACAAACCCTTTGTAAAAAAAGAAATAAACAAAATGTAGCTTTATCACAAAGACCTATATACTCCAACACTATACCACTCACGTGACAGAAGCAGCTAGACTCACCACCACCTACTCTGCACAGACACAGTAAGGATCAACAATATCCCACTAAAAAAGAAGAAGAAAAAAATTACACATAAGACAATGCAAAACATCGCAAAGAATTTCATGCTCTGAACACTAACAAATATGCTGCCATTATGGCACCACTTACAAAAAAATTCATTCATGCATGACAATAATACTCATTTGGAGTACACACAACAAAAATATTTTTCTTACCAAATAAATGCAATTACGCAAAACTGCAGAACCACCACTGCCGAAACCGCAAACAGGAATCAAAAGCTTTACACTAGAATAAAAAGGAGAAAAAAAACATTACAATCACATATGCAAATAATGCACCAGTCCACACACAATCCACCAGCCAAGCTAAGGGGTAGGTGGGCCTAACAGTATAAATAAAATATTCACCCCCGTAAAAGGGGAGCAACCCTTGCCCTTTTGGCCACTCCCCAACACAAAAATTTAAAAAAAACCCTAGTGTCTAGTGGCTTCTGCCCTCCTTGGGGGCAGATGGGCCTAAAAACATACTGCTATTCTGCCACCCAAGGGGTCACTCTCCACAAATAAAAGCCTGGTGGACTAGTGGGAAGATACCTTTATATTCCGGACACGATCTCTCACTACTCAACTCTACTCTCAACTCTATTCACAACTGGATGTTAGCTCACCAACTCATTCTGAATCCCGCCAAAACTGAATTCCTCCTCCTCTCTACCTCTCTCTCACCTCCTCATGTTCAATCTTGGATGGATCAGCTGAACCTACTCAACAACAAACCCATCATTGTTGACAGCGCTAAATCCCTAGGTGTCATTCTTGACAAAAGACTCAACCTAATCTCCCACATCAACTCTATTGCTAAGAACGCACGTTACCAGTTGCGCCTTCTACGGGGGATCCGTCGGTTCTTCCCGGAGAAAGACTTAAAAACTTTGGTACAATCTCTGGTTCTCTCAAGACTGGATTATTGCAATTCTCTTCTGAAGGGCCTACCCAAATCCCACCTCTCCCCTCTCAAATCCATCCTCCATTCAGCAGCTCGCCTCATTTCAGGGTCTAAACGAAGCGACCACGTCACTCCTATCCTCTCTTCGATGGCTTCCGATCGAGGCAAGATTGATTTACAAAACTGCCTGCATCACACACAAAGCCTTACACACCTCCTCCCCTCGTTACCTGGCAAATAAATTGAAATGGTCTCTCTCTCTCTCTCTCCCTCTCCCTCCCTCCCTCCCTCGTGCCTAGTGGGCATTCCTGCTGCACGATCACATGATCGTGCAGCAGGAATGCACAAAAGAGGCATCGGGGGAAAGGAAAACCCTTTCCTTTCCCTCGATGCCTCTTTTGATACAAACCCCCCTCCCCGAGCCAAACCTCACCTGATTTCCCGACGCGCTGGAAGCAAATGGCTTCCAGCGCGTCGGGAAGAAAGGGAAACCCTCAATGATGTCAGCGCGCCTCGCGCGCTGACGTCATTGATGGGGCGAGGGGAGGCAGGGGAAGCCCTTCCCCTGCCTCCCCCAAAAAAACCTAACGATCGGATTCCCACGGGGGAGCGCCAGCGCTTCCCCGTGGGTGGTCTTATGACGAGCTGGACTCGTCATGAGCACACGAGCACTGTGTGCCATGACGAGTCCAGCTCATCATAAGCACCGAAGGGGATAAAGGGTCAGAGCAGGATCTCAGCGGCAGACGAGGAGAAGGAACCTCCTGGTCACAGGAACTACACGAGCATTGCGCTCGAGAAATTCAAGGATGCAAAGACCTCCATCAAGGATTACAGCTAACTTTTCAGGGTGTAAATGGAGAGAAGCCACATCTGCTTAACCACGCTCACGAATTCTACACGAGAATTGCGCTCGAGAAAATGAAGGATGCAAAGACCTCCATCAAGGATTACAGCTAACTTTTCACGTTGGAAATGGAGAGAAGGCACATCTGCTTAACCACGCTCACGAATTCTGCACACCTGCCCTGCATATTTATCCAAGAAGATGCCACCGTTTTGTGCAATACCTCTACTCAACTGTAGTACTGTCTACTGGCTAATCAGTAAGTGTTACCTCGTTGGGTAAATGTATAGTGCCTTTCCTACACTACAGCTGCGTAAAGGACCAGAAGAATTGTCTCCAGTGACCTGTGTGTCTGTAATTTTGCCACCGCGCCGAAAGCGCCGGGAACCTTTGATTAAGCTGTCCATCATAGTGGGGAAAGGGCGGGCAGACGTTGCATACCGCTAGTGTATGTGTGGCGGGGCCAAACGGGCGGGGCTTCTAGGCCCGTTCACATGCCTCTTGTTTATAAAGGGTCAGAGCACGATCTCAGCGGCAGACGAGGAGAAGGAACCTCCTGGTCACAGGAACTACACGAGCATTGCGCTCGAGAAATTCAAGGATGCAAAGACCTCCATCAAGGATTACAGCTAACTTTTCAGGGTGTAAATGGAGAGAAGCCACATCTGCTTAACCACGCTCACGAATTCTACACGAGAATTGCACTCGAGAAAATGAAGGATGCAAAGACCTCCATCAAGGATTACAGCTAACTTTTCACGTTGGAAATGGAGAGAAGGCACATCTGCTTAACCACGCTCACGAATTCTGCACACCTGCCCTGCATATTTATCCAAGAAGATGCCACCGTTTTGTGCAATACCTCTACTCAACTGTAGTACTGTCTACTGGCTAATCAGTAAGTGTTACCTCGTTGGGTAAATGTATAGTGCCTTTCCTACACTACAGCTGCGTAAAGGACCAGAAGAATTGTCTCCAGTGACCTGTGTGTCTGTAATTTTGCCACCGCGCCGAAAGCGCCGGGAACCTTTGATTAAGCTGTCCATCATAGTGGGGAAAGGGCGGGCAGACGTTGCATACCGCTAGTGTATGTGTGGCGGGGCCAAACGGGCGGGGCTTCTAGGCCCGTTCACATGCCTCTTGTTTATAAAGGGTCAGAGCACGATCTCAGCGGCAGACGAGGAGAAGGAACCTCCTGGTCACAGGAACTACACGAGCATTGCGCTCGAGAAATTCAAGGATGCAAAGACCTCCATCAAGGATTACAGCTAACTTTTCAGGGTGTAAATGGAGAGAAGCCACATCTGCTTAACCACGCTCACGAATTCTACACGAGAATTGCGCTCGAGAAAATGAAGGATGCAAAGACCTCCATCAAGGATTACAGCTAACTTTTCACGTTGGAAATGGAGAGAAGGCACATCGGGCGGGGCTTCTAGGCCCGTTCACATGCCTCTTGCTCTCCCCCCTCCCTCCCTCGTGCCTAGTGGGCATTCCTGCTGCACGATCACATGATCGTGCAGCAGGAATGCACAAAAGAGGCATCGGGGGAAAGGAAAACCCTTTCCTTTCCCTCGATGCCTCTTTTGATACAAACCCCCCCTCCCCGAGCCAAACCTCACCTGATTTCCCGACGCGCTGGAAGCAAATGGCTTCCAGCGCGTCGGGAAGAAAGGAAACCCTCAATGATGTCAGCGCGCCTCGCGCGCTGACGTCATTGATGGGGAGGGCGGGGGGGCGGGGGAGGCAGGGGAAGCCCTTCCCCTGCCTCCCCAAAAAAAAACTAAAGATCGGATTCCCACGGGGGAGCGCCAGCGCTTCCCCGTGGGTGGTCTTATGACGAGCTGGACTCGTCATGAGCACACGAGCACTGTGTGCCATGACGAGTCCAGCTCGTCATAAGCACTGAAGGGGTTAAACTCATCGATGACTACGAGTTCTACACTACATATTTTGGTGACGATTCTAAAACTACAAAGTCACACGTCGAACTTTGCGTGCAGCTCGTCTCACCTCTCATGAAGATCCTGATGATGAAGACTTCTCCACGGTGGTAAGACTGTTCCTGTCTCGTAAATCCCACCGATGAGTTCACTCTTTTCTCTTCATGCAACGCTGTCTAAGCCTGCATCGCCGGCACGCTTTTGTATCTGTTGCTCCGCTCTTTTCATGCTCTCGTAGCTCCGTTTCGCACTCCTTGCGCTGCCCTGTACTGTCTTTGCTGTATTTTAAAAATTGGGCAATCGGATGCATCGTAGCGGGGCATTTGTCTCTCTTTCCGGATTAAGAGACGTTGGAGTTTCTTCACGCGCTGTCGCACTTGCGCAAAGGAAGGCCTCAATCAGCCTGACCTGCCTGACCCTTTACACAAGCTTCTTCCCTGCGCGTTCGTCAGCAGCTACCTAGCAATGTCTCGTTCCTAGACGGCTTGTCTCTTCGCCTAGCAACCGGCACGTCCACGCAGTGTTGCCGATCGAAGCATCTTTGCTGCATCTACATTATTTTTTCTTTTTGTATTTACAGTGGGTCATTTCTACGGTGATCCACACACCTCTGCCATTTCACAGCCTATTCTTGGGAGTTCATTTCGGTGATTCGCACACCTTTCCACACTTGAAGTGCGATTTCATTCATAATTGAATGGTGTCTCTCTCAACATGTTATGTCAACTTGTGTGATTTGGACATTCAGGGAACCACACAGTGTTTCACACACCCTCCTGGTGTCTATTGCTCATTGTTTATATACACAGTTATTCTCAGTGTGTTTCTTTTTATTTTTATTTCTTCTCTTTCTCTTGTTCTCTTCGATTACATAAAGGTGAGACATTCTTCATTCTTGGTTTACCAACACCTGTATTCCTTCTATTTTTTTTTTCTTGTGTTCCCCACTTCTATCATCATTTTGTTGTTTTTTTCTCAATCTCACTTTCTGTTCTGTCATGCAGTCTGTTGCTCCTCCTCCGTCTTTCCTAGAATCCCCAGGAGAACCTCCCGTCCGATGGGAGATATGGTTTGATGCTTTCCAAACCTATTTAGGAGCCATCGGTGCCTCCAGGTTTAATTCTGAGCGCAAAAAATGCCTTCTTCTACACTCTCTTGGATTCGAAGGACGTTCAATATTTAAGCATCTTCCAGACATGAACCATCTTCCAGACGACGATGTCGATGTTTACCAAGACACGATATTCAAACTTAAGTCTAGATTCGACAAACAACCAAGTCTGATGGTTCTCCGCCATAAATTTTTTAAAAGACAACAGTGCGAAAGTGAAGACGTGGACTCCTACATCTCTACTCTCCGTAGACTTGCTTCTGTGTGCCAGTTCGATAACTTCACTGATCAACTGATCCGCGATCAGTTTGTATGTCATTGCAGGGATAAACAGATTCGGCAAAAGTTACTTTCTCTTGCCAATCCTTCTCTCGACGAAACAGTCAAAATAGCCAAAAGCATCGAGACATCACAAGTATCCCTAAAGGAGCTCGAAGAGAAAACTACAGAACCTGTCAATGTTGTCTCCTCCCATTCCAAGGGAAAAACTATTGTTGCTAAACCTCCTCCTTCTAAAAACAATACTTTCAAGAACTCGAGTTCCAGTAGAGGTGCACTAGAACCTGTCAACTTCAGGCAGATGTGTTACCGGTGTGGAAATCCTCCCCACCAGAAAGGAGCAAAGTGTCCTGGTGCTAATGTAATTTGCAGCTATTGCAAAAAAATAGGTCACTTTGCAAAAGGTTGCATGAAAAGGAAATATTCGAGAAGATCTGTTGCTTGTGTCCTAGAATCAGACCAAGACTCTGATTCCGAAATTGTTTCTGCTGTTTATGATTCACTAGAAAGCGTTTCAAATGTTGGGGATTCTTGTGAATGTGTAGATCCTATTGTTGAAATTGTCATTGGTGTTAAACCACTAAACCTTCTTGTTGATTCTGGTGCCAAGATTACCATGCTAACTCAAGAATTACTTTACAAAACTTGGGGTGATAGACCACTTCAACCTCCCGATCGATCTCCTGTATCGTACGAGGGAAGGAAGATTGATCTCTAAGGTTTCTTTGAAGATGTCCTCCGTTTTAAAAACAGGAAAATTACTGGGAAAGTGTATGTTGCCGTCAAGGGTTTAAACATCTTAGGATGGTACCATCAGGGTTTGTTCAAAATGGTCCTTAGACCTGGTACTTCTGAGCAAGTTATGGTAATTTCGGAAGATCAACATCTGTCCCAATGGAAAGAACGTTTTCCAACTGTTTTTGGGGAAGGTTTGGGAACCCTAAAGGGTTTCAAACACAAAATTGTGGTTAAAGAGGGGGCCTTACCCATCAAGCACAAATTGAGGGGTGTACCTTTCAGTGTGAGAGACGACTTAGAGAGAGAACTCAAGTCCCTATGTGATCAGGGGATTATTGAACCTACAGAATCCTCTCTATGGTTGTCACTAACCCTGGGCATAATACTTTGCTACGCTCACGGAGCATGCAAAGTTTGTGTTACTACGCACTACGCAAATTGCACGTAGCAGAGTAAAAAACTCTGCTAATCAACGTAGCGTAGCAGCAGTATATTAAACACATACAAATGCTTTGTTAAAGCAATTTTCTATGCTAAAAAGCATATAACAAATTCACAAAAGTGAACTTTGACAATGAAAATATCAAGCAATGAGAGAGGTGATGATTTTGGGTTCCCCCTAACCTAGGGGAGGACCAAGCAGATGCCTTGAACACAAAAAGCATATCATGTGAACGATTCAGTGGTGGTCCCTTCCTCCTAGGACCACCCCAAGCACAGTTATGGGCAAAAATACAATCCCAACCAAAGGCCCTGCAAAGCATTATGGGACGAGATTAGCAGTGGGCAGTGAATATTATAGTGTCCAATATCAAAATAATTCTACAAAGAGCTGCAGTTCAACTAGTCGTTACTAGATGTCCCTCACGAGTCAAATGCAAAAGCATTGAAATTATTAATACATCAAGCTGCAGTTCCACTAGTCGTTACTAGATGTCCCTCACGAGTCAAATGCAAAAGCATTGAAACCCTTTCATGAAGCTTTTGCATTTGACTCGTGAGGGACATCTAGTAACGACTAGTGGAACTGCAGCTCTTTGTAGAATTATTTTGATATTGGATACTATAATATTCACTGCCCACTGCTAATCTCGTCCCATAATGCTTTGCAGGGCCTTTGGTTGGGATTGTATTTTTGCCAATAACTGTGCTTGGGGTGGTCCTAAGAGGATGGGACCACCACTGAATCGTTCAAAAGATGTGCTTTTTGTTTTCAAGGCATCTGCTTGGTTCTCTCCCTAGGTTAGGGAGGATACCAAAATCATCACCTCTCTCACTGCTTGTTAATTTATTGATTTCACTTTTGTGAAATGCTATATGCATTTTAGCATATAAAGACAGAGATACTTATTTTATCTTAACTTGCACTGTGCAAGTTGCCTTTGGCAATTATTGTACAGTGCAGTCAAGCACACAGCTATGCACTACGCAATTTGCATAGCTACGTGTAGTTCAAAATGTACTTCATGTAGCTATGTGAAGTGCTACTACGCAAACTACGCCCAGGGTTAGTTGTCACCCCTGGTCGTTGCTCGTAAGAAATGTGGTAAACTGCGCGTTTGTGTGGACGAGGTCTCTCAATAAGGAGATCTGGGTCGACTCTCACCCCCTTCCTAAAATATGTGACCTGTTTGCTAGTGTTAAGGGGTCCAGGTTCTTTTCAAAACTGGATCTTGCCAGCGCTTACCACCAGATAGAATTAGAACCTGCATCTCGGCCCCTTACAGCTTTTGTGTCTCCATTAGGAACATTTCAATACAAACGTATGCCTTTCGGACTTGCCTCCGCTGCTTCCGTTTTCCAACGGATCATGCATAACATGTTAGGGGGAATCAGTGGAGTACTTGTTTTTCAAGATGATGTCATGATTCATTCTAAAGATATCCCCTCACATAATTGTCTACTCGAGAGGGTTCTCAACATTTTCAAAAGTCATGGGGTTGTAGTTAAATCAGAAAAATGTTTGTTCCTCACTGAAGAGATAGAATACCTAGGTCACTTGATCTCTGGTGAGGGTATTAAACCAAGACAAGGTTTACTGGAAGCCATCACTCAAGCTCCTTCTCCATCTGACAAGGGTGGTGTTAAGTCGCTGCTTGGACTCCTTGAGTATTATTCGAAATTTATACCAAATTATGCCACTCTAGTACGTCCCATCAGTTCTCTGCTATGTAAGGGTGTGACATTTCAATGGTCTAAGGAGTGTGAGTCGGCTTTGAACTCTGTGAAATTTTCTCTCACTAACAGTGGTGCACTCAAACCTTTTGACCCTGATCTAGATTCTTGCTTGACTGTTGATGCGAGTCAGGTTGGCCTGGGTGCTGTTTTGACACAAGACACAGCTAATGGTGAAAATACTATCGCTTTCGCTTCCAGAGTTTTGAGAAATAGTGAACTTCAATATTCCGTTATAGAGAAGGAGTTGTTGTCTTGTTTATGGGCAATCGCAAAGTTTCGACCTTATATCTGGGGAAGGCGATTTTTATTAAGGACTGATCATAAACCTCTAATCAATATCCTTGGGGGTAGTACCACCAAATGTTGCTCTCCTAGGATCCTTCGCATGGTTTCTCGTTTGATGCAGTACCAATTTGACGTTGTTCATGTTTCTGGGGGCAGGAATGTTAGAGCGGATTACCTATCGCGTTTTCCCCTAGAGGGAAATAACGATTTGCAAGACTTTGCTGATGTTGGAGAGGAAGATTCTGATGATTGTCTTGTAGCATCAATTGATTTACAGGAGCACGGTCTTCACTCTGCTGATAGTTGGATCACGGCTCTCGCTGACGATGTAGTTTTGCAACGTGTGTGTGGTTTTGTCAAGTCAGGTTGGCCTGGTGAGCGTACCCTTCCACAATGTATTCAGCCTTACTGGAAGGTGGAGTCGGAAATCTCTTTAGAAGACGGTGTGCTTTTACGTGGTGATAAACTTATTGCTCCTCAAATTCTTAGGAAAGATATCATTGTCAAAGCTCATGAGGGACACTTAGGATCCACACTCACTAAGCGTCGTGTCCGTGAGTTTTTCTGGTGGCCTTCTATGGACAGTGATGTGAATGATGTGGTGGAAGCATGTTCCATTTGCAGGTCAGCTGATAAAGGTCTTAAAGTTGTCACTCCCCCCCTCCTCCCTGTTGAATGTCCCTCTGGACCATGGTCAAAAGTAGGTGTGGATGTCATGGGACCTTTTGAAATTTTACCTGGAGGGTGTCGTTTTGTTCTAGTATTAATTGAACGTCAAAATGGCCCGAAATAAGACTGGTTAAGGAGGCTTCCACTAAAAATATCATTCTGTTCCTCCAAGATGTCTTTTTAAGAGAGGGGTTTCCGGATTCCATGGTGACGGATAATGGTACGCAGTTTACAAGTGCTGAGTTTGGGTCATTTTTGAAATCATGCAACATTCAACATGTAAGAAGTTCACTCTATCACCCCCAATCCAACGGACTCATTGAGCGCATGAACAGGGTGGTGGGGGACTGTATTAAATGGGCAAGATCTTGTAATTGTGACATTGTAAATTCACTTAACAGTATGTTGTGGTTCTACAGAACTACTCCCCATTCCTCAACCAAAGTTTCCCCTTTCGACCTGTTGAGGGGTAGAAGGGCAAACACGAGCTTTAAGCCTGGATGGATGAACAGATGGATCAAATCTGTTCCTGACATTAATGGTCTCTGGTCAGAGAGAATGTTTTGAACTCGCAAGCAAAACAAAAGTCATGGTTTGACAACAAGAAAGGTGTCAAAACTGTGCGTGTTAGGATTGGAGATTTCGTTCGGGTGAAGTCCCCCGTACATGTTAAGAAAGGCGAGAGCAAGTTTGGTTCTCCAATTTCTGTCACTAAAGTTGGTAGGAATGCCGTGCAAGTTGAAGGGGGAAAGTGGTGGAATACCAGCAAGATTGTGAAAGTAAAGAATTACCTTCCATCTCCCACCAATGTCCTTCCATCTTCCTCCAATTTTAACAATTGTTTCAATGTTTCTGGACCCTCTGATATGTCCCTCAGGAGAAGCTCAAGATCTAGAAATGTTCCCCTGAGATATCGCAATTGAGTGGTTTTAGAAGTGTTTCCCACTTTTATCATCATCACTTTCTTTCATGTCAATATGTTTTATTATATCTGATTAAGTTTATCTAGAAATGTTTCCCTCAGACATTGAATTTTAGTTGTTTTGAGTGTTTTACGCATGTTTTCATGTTTAGATTTGTTTTTGCTATGTTATTTCGCTCATTTGCTTCATTTACCAAACTGTATTATTTTGTTTTGATTTTATTCATATTCTATTTTATTGTGCTTATCCCTTTTCTTTTGTTTTTTTTGTTTATTGAGGAAAGAGGATATGTGGTATTCTCCCTCTCAGGTTGTTCTTACACCTCAGGGTTTATCAGGTGGAATGTTGTTGTGCTGCCTGGTAACCCTGTTGCTAGGCGCTTCTTTGAAGGAGCTGGGGGCAGTTGACGAGAGTGGTGCGCCCTACCTTATGCTCCTGTCTGCTGTGTAGTTTTACTCCTAATAAACTTCCGTTAAACTCATCGATGACTACGAGTTCTACACTACACAGTGCAACAGAGAAATAATGCCATACGTAGCGCCACAGTCATGTACTTTGCAATTGAAAGAATAATGCAATGCGTATCACCACCAGCATGCCCTGTACCAGGAAGAAACAAAGCAATGCGTCACGCTACAATCCTGTGCGGTGCAATAAAAAATAATACACTGCGCCACGTTATACTCAGATACGGTGCACTGACGAAATCATACAATGCGCTATGTTACAATCAATTAATATGCATGGGAGAAATAACGCAGTGCGTGGCGCACCAAGCATAAAGTTCGTTAAGCACAAATGAGGTCAGGCGTCATACCACAGTTCGATAGTTCGTTAGCAACAATAATGCAATTGTGTAATACGACAGTTCTACGTGCTCCAGTAACAGTGAACCCGATATGGATCAAAAGATGACACACAAAGTACTGCTTCCCACTCCGGCCCCAGTACTGCCCCGTCCTGGGTCAGCACAGGCCGGGATCCGAGCCGAAGCAACAGCTCACGCAGCTGACTGAGCGGGAGGCCGAGAGAGTGTCCCTCTGGGCCCGCACCCCACCCCAGGTGTTGATCCACGTTACCTAGGGGGGCGCGATCCCACTCTCCTCCCCGACGTCAGCGACTTGGGCCTTGATCCAGAACTGCGTCACGGGTTTTGGCGGACTCGGGCCGGTGGCTCAGCTCTTCTGTGGCTGCCTGTCCGGGCCGCTACTGATGGACTTTGAGGGCCCGATGACTTGGCCCTCACTCCGGCGGACTCGGTCCACACCGAGACCCGCCCTCAGCACTGTGGAGAATTTACTTCAGTTTGGTGCACAACCTAACCCGGCACTCCTCACCAGCACCTCAGGTTGTACTTCGACACACCAAGATATGCCAGGTCTAACACCTTTTTATTATTTTTAGTTTGTACATTGATGAAGTTGTCTCACACCTCTTCAATTGTGTCACTGACTCTCCTGTTGTCAATAGACTTAAAACAGCAACAGCATTATATGATGTTGAAACCATACACATTCTCTTACTCCAGTGGACTTTCAGATTGTACTGAATTATTTTTCAAAAATTTTCACAATTATGTGCATTCAGGCCTAAAATATTAATAGAGAAGGTGCCATTGGAAAGAGTTTAGGTTATTGATTATTTGGGCCTGAGTGTTTCTGATAGGCTTAGTGGACTAATAATCTTGATAAATCTTATGGTGTGCCAACATTTGGGTGTCACGCTAAGGATTGCAGCTAAGCATTCCAAAGAAGCGACTTCACTTGCTTCAGGATTTTAAGATTTTATAGATTCTCGCCTTCTGCAGTTTATGGAGCTGAAATCTGAGTCCACAGACCTACAGTGCTTGATAATGCCTTGTTAAAAATCGCTATTGCATCTTTCGTCCAGTACTCCCAAGATTTCCCTACTTTATGTAGTTGTTCTAAAAATAATGTTCACCTCAGACCTTTAGACTATTTAGCCAGCTTATGGACAAGAAGTGTTCTTACATCTTACTTGGAGACGCTGAAAGTGGTTATTGTCTTTCCACATCCACTTATCATGCAGTTGTTTAGCTGGGTGATTGTTGGACATGGCCCTTTTTAGGGGGATTTCCCTGAAACCCTTTTGCTTTTGTCCTCCTGGTTTTTGCCAGCTCTTTTCCTTTCCTTAGGACTCTGTGCACTTTACTATTGTACTGCATTAGGAAAGTGTGCACGCCCTTCCTGCACATATCAGGTTAGGGTGCTTACTTGATAGGTTTAGGTGTCGTAACCGTGAGTGCCCTGTAAAAAGCTATACCACATCCCCGTGGTGGGTGTGACACTGGCTAATGGAGGGGGGCGCAGCACGGATTGTGCCACCCACCTGTATCATGCTCAGGTTGGCTGGTGTCACCCCACAGCCAACCCTGAGGGGGCGGTTCACTTCCACCACACCAGGGTAGGTGAGTGGCCGGGTAGGTACATCTGCGTGTGCACTGCCCGGGTAGGGATGAACCCCCATGTCAGTTTTCCCCTGCCTAGGGGGATGGCTCTATCTTTGGGACACTTTCGGGGTGTGGCTGATTCTCTTGTTAAGGCCTTCGGGCCTGGGGCCCTTTCCCACTGTAAGTGCAGTGTGAAAGTGGGTGTGGCCTTCCTACACACGTTTGGAAGGGGTGCTCACCTGAGGTTTCTAAAACGGTGGGTGCACACTCGCACCTTTTATGGTTTAAGACCTGGGTCAAGACTGCCAGTGCAGGCTGGTGGGCACACTGGCATTGAGGGTGTCTTTGAATGCATGTCCAGCCTGCCAAAGCCGGCTGGCGTGTGCTCTGCACCAAAGATGTGCTATGCATGTGTCCGGCCGACCATTGCCGGCGAGTTTGCACACTCGCACCAATGGTGCTCCTGAATACGTGACAAGCCTGCCATTTCAGGCTGGTATGCATTTGGGCCCCATGGTGCTCCTAAATATGTGTCCAGCCTGCCATTTCAGGCTGGTATGCATTTGGGCCCCATGGTGCTCCTAAATATGTGTCCAGCCTGCCATTGCAGGCTGGTGTGCGCACTCGCATCAGTGGTGCTCCTGAATATGTGTCCAGCCTGCCATTGTAGGCTGGTGTACGCTTGGCACCAATGGTGCTCGTTAATCCGTGTCCAGCCTGCCTTTACAAGCTGATACACGCAATTGAGCCTTTACTCAGACTGGCCGGTGTGAGTCACTAGCCATCCTGAGAAGACCTTTCACTTCCACCTGAGTACCCTGAAGGTACGTCCTAAGGGGTGAAGCGAGTGGTAAGCGAAAGGCAGGGCAAGTACACATGTGTGTTCCCTGCCCAGGTAGTGAGGAATAACCATTTGGGTTCTCGCTACCGATAAGGTTTGCTCTTCGCATAGGCTAACATGGGGAAGTGGTTGAAGTCACTGCAAGCTGCACTAGTTGATTGCAGAGGGTCAGCCTCATGATGTTTCCTATCATTGGACTGGTAGCGACAACCCCTTGCCAGTGGTCAAGGTGCTTTGTTATGATTTGCATAGAAATGCCACTACTAGAAATTGCAAAAACAACAGTTGATGGACAGAATGCAGAACAATGTCATACATTCACCCCAGTACAGAGATCTGGGCCTAAATCCATCATTTTTTGCTCACCATGCCATTCCAGTTTGAACCCAGCCATATGCAAATCAGTCTTGGCCCTGTGCCTCATGGGAACAGTCCAGCCCGAACTGCCAAGCCAGGTCCTCCCTGGACTGGAAACAAGCATCCTAGGACCGGTTTCGGGGTTTCACCCCTCTTCAGCCAGGATAGCTTGATTCCAGTGGCATGGAGAGCACGGGACCCACGTCTGGGCATACCCGTCCCACTCGGGGTGACAAATGCAAAAACAACAGTTGATGGACAGAATGCAGAACAGGGGTGAAACCCCGAAACCGGTCCTAGGATGCTTGTTTCCAGTCCAGGGAGGACCTGGCTTGGCAGTTCGGGCTGGACTGTTCCCATGAGGCACAGGGTCAAGACTGATTTGCATATGGCTGGGTTCAAACTGGAATGGCATGGTGAGCAAAAAACGATGGATTTAGGCCCAGATCTCTGTACTGGGGTGAATGTATGACATTGCTCTGCATTCTGTCCATCAACTGTTGTTTTTGCATTTGTCACCCCGAGTGGGACGGGTATGCCCAGACGTGGGTCCCGTGCTCTCCATGCCACTGGAATCAAGCTATCCTGGCTGAAGAGGGGTGAAACCCCAAAACCGGTCCTAGGATGATTGTTTCCAGTCCAGGGAGGACCTGGCTTGGCAGTTCGGGCTGAACTGTTCCCATGAGGCACAGGGTCAAGACTGATTTGCATATGGCTGGGTTCAAACTGGAATGGCATGGTGAGCAAAAAAACGATGGATTTAGGCCCAGATCCCTGTACTGGGGTGAATGTATGACATTGCTCTGCATTCTGTCCATCAACTGTTGTTTTTGCACTACTAGAAATTGGGCATTTCTTTGCTCTGAAACTCTTTGTGTGCCTTGGTGCTTGGCTCCAGTCCACACTGGAGGTTGGGGGAGCACATGTGGGCATTCCCCAGTGACAGCTACAAAACACTGGGCATTCAATTGGAATGGATGACCTCTGCCATTTGCTGGCCTGGCTGCAGAGATTGTAGGATGAGGTTTTGACACTTGGCCTCCAGAGCCAGATCATGGCCCCACTAAAGATTAAGATCTGCATTCCATGGCCTCATGGCAGACAGAAAGGAAATTCAAGGGAAAAATATGTGTGGTTCAAAGGGAAATCCTTTGAACCACCCCCAACTTCAAAGGCACACTCCAGTTTAACTACTGCTGCCATCCTGCAGCAAAGGGTGAGATACGCTTGTGGGGACATGGGACCGGAGAACCGGGAACTGTGTGGTGCACATAACCAGAGGCCTCTGTTGTACACAAGGAGAATTACTACCATTGAAAGGGACCGTGTGCCCTTCCTGAAAGTGGTTGGCCTGGGCCGACTACCTGCTGCTGTGTGGCACTGTGAAGTGTGCGCCCCAAGGGCTTGTCAAGCTTGCCCCCTGTTCTCTCAGAGGTCTTAGGGACATCAAGATGTCCTAAGAGGGGCCCACACCATCTATCTGTGATACCTGAAGCACGGTGCCCTCTCAAGTGCCCACATCGTCTGCTGGATTCCAGCTGGTAGCACGCCCTGGGTGTGAAACTAAGAATTGTGCCTGGACACTGGATCACCTGGTGCGGAGCCCCGAAGTCTTGCCTGCATCTAAGGTGTGTGGCCCCTACATCGTGAGTACCTTGGCACGCATAATCGTCTAGTTGGAGGTGAGCGGATTCACCGGTTGAGGGACCCAGCGTGGCCCACTTCGTCGATCGTGCTGCATCTCTCTCGTGCGACATGCTGACTGCATGCTCATCTTGTGCGGTTTCTGAGTCACAGGTTGCAACCCTCGGAGGTGGGGTCGTAACCATAGTAGTGCTTTATTCTACCTAAAGAGGCATTGCTGAACTTACGCCTGTGTGTGTGACCAGAACTGTCTGTTGTGACCAGCATCGATTTGCACTGGACGTTGTGCCCAGATTCCCTGGGTGCAACTCAGATCAACGTGTACCTCACTGGGTGCCTCCTCCTTCCGTGAGGGTCCCCTGCTTCATTCTCCATTCATCTACTTTTCCCTTACTTGGTCCTCAGCGTGGTGGACCAACTGCCCTCTCCTAACCTGGCCTTCCCTGACGACAGCATGTTGCCAGGTAGTATTGGGAGCTCTACACGGCGGAGCAGGCGAGCATTGGCTCGGAGGCGAACCACCTTGGAGTAAGTGTGACTGCAGGGGTTTTCTCCTTGCCTACCGCCAGTTCAAATATGAATTAGGGTGAAACTCGTAAATTCCATTACTCTTTTTGGGGAAGTCCCTCGGAAACAGGATCAGGGTTCCTGACACCCTCTCATCACGAACAGAGGTGAGAGAGTTACACATTATACTGGGACCGGTAGAGTCCTGAAGAAGGCCGGCGTGACCCCAAACAAGGGGCACACACACACACACAGCTGAAACATGTCGACCACCTTGCAGTAAGGAGGGGTGTAAGGAGCACATTGCATCTCCCAACCACCACCATCCTTTACGTTTTTAACCCTGGCCGGAGGGTCCAGGAATAAAGTTTAGATAGAACGACACCTCTGAGCTAGTTTTAACCAACACAACACACTGCACTTTTCACCTCCGGTGTTCCCAGTCACCTTTGATTATATTGTTTCTCTTTTGTGTTGTATTGTCTTCCCTATCCCTATTGCTCCACCCCAGGCGTTGGCTGCGCAGGGGCGTTTTGTAAGCAGCCCTATGATGAAGCATGTCACACAATTGTGTGAGTGAGGGCAGTATTAAGACACACAACACTTGCCACCACAAGACACTAAATACAGACCTTGTTTTATTGCTCCCTACTCCTTTTGGTGTATAAAAGTATTGACTGGGGGTTCAGAGTAGGTGAGTCCGTTACCCTCTCCCCTCTCTTTTGTGTGTGCCAGGTAATATTGCCAACTCGGGCCTGGATGGTGAGTGTGACTGACGGGGCTGGAGCAAAACTTCCAAGAACTATCCGACGCGGGTCAAAAGACTGTGTGACCCCCCTGTTCTTTGCAGAACTGGGATGGTGCCGGAAGACCTTGGGGACCTCTTGGGTGTGACTGTCTATTGTCCTTGGCCCGTGTCTGCTCCGCATCCTGTGGGTGAACTTCTCGAGTGGCTGCCAAACCTCTTTTGCCGACTGCCTCCTAATTGACCTGGCTGCCTACCCCACCTGCTTCCTGGGACCCTGACTAAGAGTGACTACAGTCCAATGTGACCTATGTTATGTTATGTTATGTTGTAGTGACTTTTCACACGCAAACAAATACCTGGAGGTGTCAAGGCGCTGGCTCTGAGCGAGTAAACATGGAAACATCCTAAGCTGGGGGAAAACATGTTTTTAATTCCTTCCTGAACGCTAACAAATTGGGTACAGTTCTGATGTTGAGAGGGAGTTGGTTCCATTCTTTTGTGGTTGTGATCACAAAACTTCTTCCTCCCAAATTGGTTCATTTGAACCTGTGAACCACCAGTTTCAGAGCGCCCGTGGAGCGTAGATTTTCCTTGGGATGTAGCATTTCAAAAGATTGCTTCAAAAAGTCAGGGCCTACTCCATGGAGAGCCTTGTGGGCAAGAGAAAGGGCTTTGAATTTAATACACTGCCTGACTGGAAGCTAGTGTAGCTTGTTGATGGCTTCTGAAACAGGTTTATATTTGGGAATACCTGCTAAAATTCTGGTGGTTGCATTCTGCAAGATCTGTAACCTGTTGAGAAGTTGGTGTTGCAAGTTTAGGTACAGGGTGTTGTAATAGTCCATCTTAGATAGAGCTAGTGCAGTTACCACAGTTTTTTTTTTAGCATTTAAAGGAATCAAAATTAAAATCTTTTTTAGCATCCTAAGGGTGTAGAAGGCAGAGGAAGTGAATGCAGTTTGTTGTCCATTACCACTCCCAAATTCCTAACCTTACTCACTGAAAATTCCTCCGTCCACCAGGAGGGGGACCAAAGGGTAGAGTTCTTCCTGAACAGTACAACCTCTTTTCTTTACCAGACTTCAGTTTCAAGCAGTTTAGGTTCATCCAGTTTCTAATTGCTGCCATACAATCATGGAAATTTGCACCTGCACTATTATTGGGAGAGGTCATAGCTACCGCGATTTGGGTATCATCAGCATGAGGCCTTGTGCCGGGGGATGATGGGGGTGTCTCCAATCTGGAGATAGTCAGGGTGAGTTGGAGGGTGGCGGAAGTCTTGTCAATTGACATGCTGGGTATCAGTTGCACCGCATTAGGGTGCTGAGTGCGTATATGTGCAAGTGCTTCCAAACTGACTTGTCTGATATCTGTGGTGCGGCGTAGCAGAGTGGAGTGAGTGAGTGTGTGTGTGTGGGAGTGACAGTGGGGAACCTCCTGTGATTCAGGACACTGGATGGCGGTTTGCCCGACATGTTGATTTCTTGCCAGAAATGCATTATGTTTGACATTGGTTTATCCCGCGCGGCCTCGGCACGCGGTGTAGCTAAAAAGTGGTATAACTGAGTGTATGTACATATGTCTGATATCGTTGTGACCCGGGGTGCCACCTTGAACTGTGTGGTATTAAAGTATAAGAATTGCGAGGGTGGGCCTGGGATGGACAATGTTTTGCACCGCCTAAGGGTGCTGGGAGAGGGGAGTGTATATTAGGATCTTTCCCAAGTGTGTATATTGCTGATGCCATTTGAACATGACTAGGCCTAGTAAGGCTAGTAATGATTCCAAGTGTGATTTATGCCCAGAAATACATGATGTTCATGTTATGTTGATCATTATGTGTGTTGAATACAAAAATTATTTACATACATCACGTGTGACGTCTCTTTTGTGACGCTCAGTGTAGTTATCGTGAGTGAGTGCTGTGCCAATGCTTTACACATTGCGTCTGTGATAAGCCTGACTGCTCAGTGCCAAGCTACCCAAGGTTGAGCGCAGGTTATACAGTGTGTGTAATCACCCGTCCCTGACGGGAATGGTAGGTTCTGCCTGGCTGGGGCATCGCCTCAGACAACTAGGAAGTGGCAGTTACAACAGTGATATTCCCTGGTCTAAATGGTCTTTGAGAGCTTTGGATTTCTCAATTTCTTGTGAATAAAGGTTTGATTGCGCCATTAAAGATACTATAATAAAGTCATCCTTTTTGCTCTGTCCACCCCCATTAGTTGACTGATGCTGGTAGTTATTGACTCTGATGTGCCCTGTGCTCTTCTAACCAGGCCCAGAACCAGTGCTCTGCCCTCTAATGGTATATTGGTATAATTCTAATTGGCCAAGACAACCTACCTCTAAGTCCTTAGTATATGGTAGGGCATATAGGTTTAGAGACCCCAGTGGACCTATTGCACTTAATTGTGTACTGATGAGGAGTCTGGTGCCATTTTAAAGCCAGTCCTGCCTTGCAGGCTGGTTTTAAAATAAAAATATGTCCAAGTAATTTCAAAGTCCAAAATTTTTTTTTTTATCACTTTAAAGTCACCCCTAAGGTCTGCCCTAGGTGCTCCAAGGGTAGGGTGCACTGTTATAAAAAGCATGGACGATATAAAAGATGTTTCCTATGCCCTAGTAAGAACAGCCAAAGTCATGTTTTCCCTATTGTAGTGCTGATAGCCCAATAGGCTAACACATTTACAAAAGCATTTGATAAATTTATTGTATTATCTGACTCAACAGCAATCTCTCAAATTCATTTAGGGGAACAAAGCAGCAAGGATAGTTGACGTTTTTATTTTTTAATAAAAAATGATTTGTGGTTCAGTGTACTCAGAAATAGTAATGGAGTAGGAGAATATGATGAAGAGCTTGTTTAGTATAATATGAGTAAATAATATTAACACAATATCAAGAATACATTCTTGAGATATACTCATGGGTAGAAGAACAATTATTGATTGATTTTAATTTGATTTGATTTGAATTAGAATTTATATAGTGCATGATTACCCATAAGGGTGTCCTGGCACCAGTAGGGAAGAAGTTCACTGCTTATATTAGGAATAGGTGAATTTTTAACTGCTTGTGCCAATTCAAAAGCTTAGCTGCTTCACGAATGGCTTGGCGGATATTGTTTCAAACCTGAGTAGTTGACATGGAAAAGGCTTGGCCACCTGTACGTATCTTGCTAAATTTGGAAATGTTTGGCAGCTGTATCATTCTAGAGCATAGAAGTCTAGGCGGTTGATAAGGGAAAAAGGGACGTTATATAGCTGCTAGGCACAGAACCATGCATGGCTTTATGGCAAAAGTAAAGAGCCTTAAAAAGGCTGCATTTTTGTACAGGTAGCCAGTGAAGAGCAGAATAGTGATGAGAAATACTGATATATCTGCTGAGGCCTAGCATGAGTTGGGCAGATGTGTTCTGTATCAATTGCCGCCTGTATGAGCGATGGGCGGAGAGTTTGACAAAAAGGAAATTTCAGTAGTCCAATCAGCAAATGATGAGAGACTGGACAAAAAGTTTCCTAGACGATCGAGGCAAAAGAGGAATTATTGTTTTCAAAACCTCCATCATGAAGAAACAGGTGGCAGTTAATTTATTAATGTAGGCTTTAAATGAAAGTTTGTGCTGAAAATTATTCCTAGATTGCAAGCATTACAAGAAGGGGAGACAGGTATCTAGATACTCAGGCCACCAGCTGGGGGTCCAAACGGAAGGGTTGCCAAAAACAAGGACCCCTGTCTTTTTAGGTCGAGCCCTGAGCCAGCGCGCAAGCGCTGCCCAGGGGTTGATCTGTGGTAGTAGAGTACGGGGGAGAAGCCACGCCCACTCCCCCGCCCACTTTTTCATTGGCTTGTGTCTTTGTCCTTTCAAAATGCTGCCTTCCGATTGGTTTATAGGCTGTCAGTCCCTCCTTATGACGGCCACGTCCATGGCTACTGACCCCTTTACTTCGAGTGTTGCATGAGCACTCTTTTCTTCCCATGCCTTCTCCCCCCTCCCGCTGTCCGTGCCTTCTCTCCCCCCCTCCGGTTGTTCGTGCCTTCTCGCCCCCCTGCCCCCCGCCCGCAGTCCCGTTTGCAATGCAATAGGTCTTGCGTAAATGCGAGTCCTATTACATTGCAAATGCTTGTTTCTATTATAAATACCTCACGAGTAGTCCAACCGTTGCCATAGGATTAATGCGTCTAAGGTTTGTGACCCGTCAATCATTTTAGATGTAATACAAGCTGCCTAAAGACGTGGGCGCAAGAGGCAATTCTGGACTCAGCGCCTTAAATGACAATGGTAGATTCCAGTCACTGGGAAATTAAAGCACCAACCCATTGCAGGATGCCTGCCAATGTCTGCAAGAGGTGCATGCAGCCAGCAACGGTGACAGCGCACCAGGCCAGGCATGGGGTGTGCCAGCTAGCAAACAAAAGGAAAAATGACAAACACGCTCCTAGCACTTACAGGGAGGGTTAAAAGAACCTCATAACAACACTTACACCTTTTTTTTTTACTACAGTTCTTTTACTGTAGTTATCTTTGTTCCAGTAGTATCCTGTTGCTTGGGCGCCGATGCTTTCCGAGACTCTCCCGAAATCCCGAAATACTTGTATTCTGAAGTGCTGCTGCTTCACTTCCTTATTTGGTCGCTGGCGCTATTCTTTGACTTGTTCCCGAGTTATGCTGAAGCTGCCCTCGCGGCCCCGCCCACTCCTCCCTGCCGTCTGCCTCAGCATCCCTCCCCCTCCTCCCTCCACACATCCAGGTGGTGGCATGGGGTCACCCTGACTCAGCCTCCTCTGCAGCCCTCAGCCAATCGCGCCGAGCTCCATGCCCATGTAAGGAGCACCCGTACTGCTGGATAGGAAACCAGGGCACCAGGGCACTGCACAGAACGTTTCCCTGCCTGAACTGCGGCTGTGTGGGGGCACAACAGCTTATCTCCTCCCCCGCCGTGTCCCAGTAAGAGGACCAACCGAGGCCAGGCCGAAGGCTCCCTGGAGTCACTGGTCACGTTACCTTATGTTATATGGTATTTTGTGTTATGGTATGTCACAAGATGGGCCAGTACATTCCATTAGGGTCACTTAAGGTACGGTATATTAGGGTAAAGTATGGTGTGTTACGATATTATATGGTATATGTTGGCACTGTATGTATTTTGTGTTACGTTATGATATGGAGTTGGATCATACGCTATATGGTACCGGTTTGTCATGGTATGTGGTGAGTATGGACGGTATATCATGGTACAGCACAGTATGCCAGGTTATGGTGTATTATGGTACTGCCTGGTATTTTGTGTTATTATGCAGTATGTTATGATGCGGCATTGTATGTTACAGTAAGTTACGTTATGGTTTGATATGGTATGTTATGGTTCCTTATGGTTCACTATGTTGTTGAATACTATTGTGTGTTATGGTATAGTATGCAGAGTACAGTATATTATGGTATTATATGTTGTGTTCTGTTACAACCATGTACGTGCCATGTGCATGGATTCTTGGCTGTCCAATATTTTAAGCGAGAGATATGCTGCTACCTCCGACCCGAGTGACGGATGGAATGGGACATGAGCTTCAGAGACCACACAGGCCCCTCTTCGCCTGGAGGGAGTGAGCGGCCTGCCAGGGGAATGAAGGGAGAGAGCCCTGGCAGAGCACGCGCAGCAGCTCATGTTTAGTCCTCAGGCGCGTGCGGGCGCGTGATGGGCCAGGGCCTGCAGGCAGCAGCCAAGCCTCATCGGATCTGGCTGGAAGAACAGCTCTGAGGTGCGCACCGCCTTCCATTTCAGTCCGGGATTATGGTGACTGCTTAATAAAGTACTCTTGGACAGTAAATGTATACTTTGAATATTTCATGTGTGCTCCTTGCCTGTTGTGGCTCCAGTCCGCGAGGGCAGCAACAGTACATGAAAACATACATGTATCATGAACACGCAGCTGGCCCTTCTGTATTCGTGTCATGCCTTCTCCTCTACAGAGGTATGACTGCACTGCCCCAGTGAAAGAAGGCTTTTGATTGAAAGTGAATTAATTTAACATGCTTATGGGTAGGCTACGTTAGAGTACATGCATTTGGTGCCAAGAACCAGTTGGTTGTAGCAGTATCCCAGGGAGCATACCAACCCAATCGAGTCCATGTGAGCCAGTGTTCCTACACTTGAAGTAACCAGATGGCGCGATACCATGGCCGATTTTACCAAACTCACCAGGGGTTGTCGGCATGGCTCGCGGGTGCGGGGTCAGGCGCTGGGGGGGGTAAGGTTTGGGGCGCGGGCTGCTTTTTAAAAAAATACACACAAAAAAACTTACTTTGCCGTCGCCGCCAGGTCCCGCGTCTTCTCTCCTGCTCGCCTGTGTTCGACTCCAGGTTGGAATAGGAAGCAGGCAGCCAGGCTCCCACCCCTAAGCCAATCACAACGCTGAATGCAGCATTGTGATTGGTCTGAGCCCGGTGACAGGGCGCTCAGCCAGGGGCTGTAGGGGTGGGCATGTTCTCCATGCAGGCTGTAATACATGGAGAACAGGGAAGTGCGCATGACCAAACAGTCATTGCGCACAGGAGTGTTCTACCACTCCTCCCCTGCAGCTCCACCCCACCCCCTCACGCACTGCTGCAGCAGGAGAAAAAAAATGATAATAACATTCCGTTATTATCATTTTATTGTTTCCTTTCTTTGCTGCTCCTGGCAGTGGGGCGACGCTCCTCCACCTTAGCCGAGGAGCCGTCACTGAAACTCACTCAGGACAGTCACTGGCTTCTGTAGCAGAGGATCAGCCAGGATCCTGTCCCATCCCCTACTGCAGCACAGGGAGCATGATACGTCCCCAAGCCTTCCTGACCTACCACCCCCCTCAGCACAGCGACCAACTTGGGCCACTAGCTCAGATTTACCACCAAAGGTGAGTAGAATAGTCTCCAGTAGAAAACCTCCAGTTTTTCACCTAGTAATTCCGTGTCTTCCAAGTTATTCCTCATTCTGTGGACTGAACATCATACTTGTCATCATGACAGACCTGGTATATTCCCACGCAGGTTCCAGACAACTTGTGATTGGGCCTTTAGTATTGAAAATGCTCTTGTTTCCTTAAAAACAAAAATAATCATAATAATATGAATAACACCTTATTTTTATAGCTTCACAGCATACTTCTGCTGTTTTTAAGCACTGTAAATAACAAGTTTCAATTGCTCAGTTTGTTGTTACTCAATAGCTGAGCTGGTAGGAATAGGTTCAGCCTTGGGATTCAAACTCGTGATTAGCAGCTCACCACGTATTTCAGCAGTGAGTGTTTTACGCACTGAAATATCGTGATGGCAACAAGGGGAGGTCCCGACAGTACTTGGATGTGAGTGGACCACTTGTTTGGTAGTCCTAGTTGATGGAAGACATTTCACCCAAGCAGGTGGGATGCCAGACGTTCAAAGGTATTAGCATGATAGATGTGCACTGGGACTCATTCAGACTCTGCTATTTCGTTCTCACTGTGCAGGTTTCATGACTTTCCAGAACTTTTCTGTGGCATTAGTTAGGATCTCAGGCTTGAGTGTTGGTCTCTCCATAGACTGGATCCAAGGCCCTTCAGGGTTCTTTCTCCTTTTTAGGTTGAGCCTGGGCAGCACCTGTGCTGCTCTACGAGGCATGCTGTATTCAAGTATGGACTTGAAGCCCCGCCCACTCTCTGCCCTAATTGTCATTGGCTTGTGTCATTGTCCTTTGTAAATGCTGACTTCTGATTCGTGAATTGGCTTTTTAGTCCCTCGTTAGTACCACCTTGTCTTCAGTTGTAACCTCCCATGAGGACTGGCCCTGTTACTTCTGTTGTTACACGGTATGTTTTATTTAGTCTGTAAGCACTATTTTCTTTAATGAGTTTCTCCTACTGGAGGCACGACATGCTTTCCTGCAACATTCAGCGTGCCATGCGCGCTTTCACTTTCCAAGCAGCCCGGGACAATGGCGGCCGCTTCTTTGAAATTAAATAGGTCTCGCATTTACAAGAGTTTGAGCTATTGGCATTGTAAATGACAACGCCTTTATTTATGTGTTAATTATCAAAACAGATAAATAAAAGGCATTGTCATTTACAATGCCATTAGCTTAAACTCTCGTAAATGCGAGACCTATTGCATTGCAAATGCTTGTTTGTATTGAGCCTAAGGAGTTGCCCTACATCCAGATGCCCACTGATTGCAGACAACTTTTAATCTGGTCCTAGAGAAGTTCATGCTCTCCTTCCAGTTGTCAAATGATTTGGATATCGTCCATGTATGAGTAAAACATTAGGTCATAAAATTCTATAAGGTCAGGAAGGGAGCCACATAAAGATTGAAAAGCAGGGGCTTTATGATGAGCCTCGTGGGGCCCCCAGTTTACATTTTTGAAAGTGGATTGATAGTGAGTCATGGAGACTGCTTGAGAGCCTCCCTTCAGAAATGACATGAACCAGCCCAATACATTTACATGTAAACCAGATTCAGCAGATTTTTCCAGGAGAATAGTGTAGGAAACTGTGTCAAAAGCTACCGATGAATAAAGGGAAAAATGGACAGTAAAGCCCCCAGCATCCGAATAACGTTTGTGGTAGCTATGAACATGGTTTCAGTACTGCCAGTAGGGCGATTCTGTCGGATTTGACAGTTGCATATTAACACAAATTTCTGTGAATTTAGCAGCCAGAGCTAGTAAATATATAGGATGGTAGCTGGACAGTTGTGCAGGATCTTATGAGGTTTCTTTTCAGCAGAGGAGCAGGGCCAGATTGTGCAAAAGCTCTTTGATAAAAAAAACACAAATTTAAGGCGTGTGGTGGAAAGAAGAGGAAAAGGAGAGTTTCCAGGCGATATGCCCTCTAAATACTAAAAAAGAAATAAAGAGCTGCCCTCACAGAAGAAGCAAATGCAGAATTTACGTTTCAGTGTAAAACGCTGTTTACAGCAGCTTCGTTTTGACATTTCAACTATTGACCTTAAACCACACGCCATAGCAAATGTAAATTAAGATTCGGGTGTGAGGTCTAATATAACTATCCCATTAATCTTAAGTTTGAACATGCCCGTATCTCTTGAACAGTGAACAGCTCCATAAATGGTAATTGTTTGTCTTACAGTTTGAGTTTAGCAGGAGATAACAATTCAGCAAAAGACCTATTTGTATTCATATTCATATTGTAGCATATTTGATGCTAACTGGCTAATCTTGGTTGCAGGGCTCAATCACCAAGGCCTTCCTCAGAGAAATGTGTGTGAAACATGTGTAACTAGAAAGCAACATACCAATACAGTTCAGTAAAAAAATGGAAAGTTTCAAAACCATGAAAGAAGAACCAGTAAAAGAAGAAACAGTAAAACTATGACAAGTAAAAAGAGCACAAAAATGAAGAACATCAGGAGTAGCAAACACAAGCTAACAAATATTGTTACATTAAAAACAATTGAAAAGTGAAAATGCAGTGAAAGCCTATAGAGTGTGGAAGAATGGCATTTAGGCACCATTCACAGTCAACCCCCAATGGACCCGGATTGAGTAAAAGATGATGCTTTATTCAAGTTAAAGGTTTTACTTTAAGACTTTTTTTTATGTCAGAAGTTGTCAGCAGGGCATATCTGGATGGTGTCACAAAGGTCGCAAACATCAATCAATCAGGGAATTGTGAAGCGCGCTACTCACCCGTAGTGGTCTCAAGGCACTGGGGGTGGGTGGGGGGGAGGGGGTGCAGCTCTGGTCAGTCGAAGAGCCAGGTCTTGAGGGTCTTCCTGAAGATGTGAAGAGTGGGGGCACGTCTGATGTTGATCTGGAGCTCGTTCCAGGTCTTTGCCGCGATGTAGGAGAAGGCTCTTTCACCCGTTCTGGCTCTCCGGATGCGCGGGGTTTCGGCGAGGGCGAGGTCGGCGGATCGGAGGTTTCCCTTGGGTACGTGGAAGGAGATTCTTTCGTTGAGATATTGGGGTCCGGTGTTGTGAAGGCATTTGTAGGCGTGGGTGAGTATCTTGAAGGTTACTCTCTTCTTGACGAGAAGCCAGTGGAGGTCTCGCAGGTGTTGGGTGATGTGTTTGTGTCAAGGGATGCCGAGGACGAGTCTGGCTGCGGTGTTCTGTATGGTCTGGAGCTTGCGGAGCAGAGATTTGTTGATCCCGGCGTAGAGGGCGTAGCCGTAGTCCAGTCTGCTGGTTATGAGTGCATGGGTGACGGTCTTTCTTGAGTCGGGGATCCATTTGAAGGTCTTGCGGAGGGTGTTGAAACAGGTGGAGGCGATGGCGTTGATCTGTCGGGTCATGGTGAGGGAGGAGTCTAGAATGATGTTGAGGTTCCGGGCGTGATCCGTGGGGGAGAGGGGGCTGTCAGGGGCAGTTGTCCACCAGGTGTTGTCCCATGCAGAGGGGGAGGGTCTGAGGATGAGGACTTCTGTCTTCTCCGAGTTAAGCTTCAGGCAGCTGCTGCTCATCCAGGATGCAGCATCCTTCATTCCTTCCTGGAAGTTGAGTCTGGTGGTGAGGGGGTCCTTAGTGAGGGAGAGGATGAGCTGGGTGTCGTCGGCGTAGGATACTATGTAGAGTCCATGGTGTCTGGCAATGGCGGCGAGGGGGGCCATGTAGATGTTGAAGAGCGTGGGGCTGAGCGATGACCCTTGGGGTACTCCGCAGTTGATCTCTGTGGGTTTGGAGAGTAAGGGCGGAAGTCTGATTCTTTGGGTTCTGCCGGTGAGGCAGGAGCGGAGCCAGTCGAGGGCTGTTCCCTGTATGCTGACGTCGTGGAGTCTGGCGGTGAGAGTGCGTGGGAAACGGTGTCGAAGGCTGCAGAGAGGTCGAGTTGGATCAGGGCAGCGGTGTGGCCTAGGTCAAGGAGGGTGCTGATGTCGTCTGTGGCGGCGTGTAGGGCGGTCTCAGTGCTGTGGTTGCTGTGGAATCTGGATTGGGAGGGGTCGGGGATGGAGTTGTCTTCGATGAATTTCATTGGTTGGCCGTTGACGATCTTCTCAGTGACTTTGGCTGCGAAAGGGAGGAGAGAGATGGGTCGGTAGTTCTTGACTTCAAACATCTGTTGAATGGTTCTGCAGCAGCTCGAGCGTCATGCCAAAAAAGGTCACAGTGGGAAATACAGATAAAATAATATGTGTTAGGTAGGCCTGGCACCCTGTCCAGGTTCTAATACATTTAAAATCACTAGCTTTAATTTCTTGACTCTAAAGTATCCGTTTACATATCACCGATCCTTCAGACACCAGCCATGGATTAAAATTGATGGTCTACTCACTACTCCAGTTTTGGTCCACAACAAAATGTCCAGATCCAACTGGCTCCTGGAATTCTCTGCAGTAGCACCATCTTCCTTTGTTCACTGCATCATTGAAACTCCCTAGTTTCAGAGGATAGGTTTCACATGAATGGCCTGGAAAACTTTCTGAGAAGCAAGCAGTCTATTGATAGCAATGGCTTTCTCTGTTCAAGGTACTACTTAACTCTTCAGCAACAGGAGATAGCTGTCAGAGGGGCAGAAAGGCTTCAGTAGCCACACCCCAGTATCCTTGTTGGGAGTCACTAGAAATGTAGATGCCTCCTCTCTGGCTCTCCCCCACCTCTACAGCTCTTGGAACAGTTTTTGGTCCCAGAGATTTAGTACAGAATTCAAGACAACATTCTCCATGGACCTCTCTCAGGCAGTCAACAATTCTTCTGAGCAGCAACCAGCAATACTTGTTCTGTTCTGGTCAGCTTTCTTCTGGGAGTGGGTCAAGTAGGACATTTCAAAGTTAAAACTATTCAGTGATTTGTGGTAACCTGTGATTCAAGAAGCCTGAAATGAAATTCCCAGACTTCTTCTTTCTATGTTTTGCATCAGTGTGACCCTTTTCCTATTCCGGGAACCATTTTCAGGGAAAATCAGTCTCATATTCCTTTGCTGATATTAACTGATATTAACTCAAATGGCGGATCTGTTCCTTCCATGTCCTTGACCGTGCTCATCTCTAAATTCCAGTCCAGGCCAGCACAGTTACTCCCATAAATTTCAAAGGAAATCACCATCTCCAAGTCCCAACTCTGTTTCATCCCACTGTGTATTTTAATAGTTAAAGTCTAAGGCTGCTCTCAGCACAAAAGACAAGTGTGCTGGCAGGTCTATTCATAGGCAGATGTGACCTGGAAGCCCAGGGACTAGTTACCCTCCATTGCTATGCCTACTGTGTTGACTTTCTTGCAAGTGCTGCTGCTGCCTCTCCATGCCACTGGAGTCAAGCCAGCCTGGCTGATGTGGGGTAATACCCAGAAACAGGTCCCAGGATGCTTGTTTCAGGTCCAGGGAGGACCTAGCCTGGCAGTTCGGACTGGACTGTTCCCATGGGGAGCAAGGTCAAGACTGATTTGCATAAGGCTGGATTTAAACTGGAATGGCATGGGGAGCAAAAAAACAATGGGTTTAGGCCCAGATCTCTGTACTGGGGTGAATGTTTGACATTGTTTAGCATTCTGTCCATCAATTGTTCTTTTTGCATTTGTCACCCCGAGTGGGACGGGTATGCCCAGACGTGGGTCCCGTGCTCTCCATGCCACTGGATTCAATCCAACCTGGCTGAGGAGGGGTAACACCCCGAATCCTGTCCCAGGATGCTTGTTTCCAGTCCAGAGAGGTCCTGGCCTGGCAGTTCGGGCTAGACTGTTCCCATGGAGAGCAGGGTCAAGACTGATTTGGATAAGGCTAGGTTTAAACTGGAATGGCTTGGGGAGCAAACAAACGATGGATTTAGGCCCAGATCTCGGTACTGAGGTGAATGTTTGACATTGTTCAGCATTCTGTCCATCAATTGTGCTACCAATGTGAATTCTCTTTGGTTTAGCACTGCAGCAGAGCTTATGTAGACTATTTTTATATTGTTTACGCACACTAAGTAATAAATAGCTGATCAGCCCAATTATCATTTCATACAGGGCAACATACATGCTGCACATTTGGTAACTGTTACAGAATAAAAGTTTTAATCCAGGTATTTTATTGGAAACAGTTTCCACTGCTGTGGTGACACAAACACACTTCTAAAAGCAGAATTTAGGTTCCAGTAACAAAAAGATTTTTCTTACTTAGGTGGCAAGTATTTCCACTTTAAAATACAGACGAAGAAAGAAGCAACCATGTAAACAAGGTCTGGCAAGCATGCTTCATGTATTTGAGAGGTTAAAAACACCAGCTGTTTAGTGAAAAATGTAAAGGAAAACTTGCAGACAAAAATATTTCATCACATATAATTTGAAGACCACGGTAGTAACATTGATCAGATGGCCTCTTCAATAGAAAAAGAAGGAGTCTGCCAAAAAATAGCTTTTTGTTATCATTTGAAGACATTGGTACATAACAAGATTTCAACTGCTGTAGTCTGGCACCATAGTAGCTAGAAACAACTAACTTGAATATTGAACGGCCAGCCACTGACCATGTACTTCATAAACAGCTTCTAACATGGTTTTCAGTCTCCCGGATTGTTAAAGGCATTCAGCTTTACTGCCAAGACTAAGGGCCTGATTTCCGACTGCCCGAACACCACTGCAGCAGTCTCTAGAAGACTGCAATGCCGGCAATCTTCCGACTGCCGTATTATGAGATTTACAAATGTTTTTGAATGTGAGATTGCGTCAAATTGTTACACCGCCCAGAGGATGGCATAATAAGGAGAAACATCTTATTTCCTCTTTCTAAGTGTGATGCATTTTGGGCCTAATTCTGAGATTGGCGGTCCTGGGACTGCCAAACCCTCGGTTGCGGTCTGACCGCTGAGACCTCGGCCATTGGACCGCCCGATTCTGACCCTTGCGGTGGGACCGCCACAAGTCCGCAGGTAGCCCACTGCCTCCGCCAGAATCCTGGATGCCGTGGTGGTGAGAGGAGCAGGAATGCCGGCACTACTGAGCAGATTACAACCTGCCTTTCCACCACCCATTTTATGGTGGGGACCCCTTAAGGAAAAGGGTGGTGGAAAGGCAGGGAAGGGTGCCCAAACAGGGCCCTGGTCGAATCTTCCCATGGGGGTGTGTGTATTCTGCTGCACACAAAGAAGAAGCAAATGTTAAGGATTGTTATGTCAGGTTTGGTGGCTTAGTGGACTAATGCGTCCACTGTAGGGGCCTATGTTCGACCTCATGGTCACAGGTTCAAATCCCGGTGGGTCCACTCAGCCTTTCATCCTTCTGAGGTCGATAAAATGAGTACCATTGGGTAACAATAAACATCTGTTATTCATTGTCAACATGCCCATGGGTGAACATGTGCTTTACAAATACACATGTTATGTTTATGTGCCGGAAGTGGTCCCTTCCTGCGAATAAACAATCATCCCTGCAACACAGGCACCCTTGCACCATGGCGCAAGGGTGTCAGCGCTGGCGCAAGGCAGCTTTTTTAGCCCGAGCGCAAGGGAAACAGAGGGGTGCGCCATATTCTTGTGAATATGGCGCATCCCTGCATTTTTTAAATGACACAACGGAGTGCTGCTAAATTGCTTGCAGCGCCGGTCTGCGTCATTTCTTTGTAAATATGCTCCTCAGTCTTCCCCTGTCTAGATAGTTTGATTGTGCGGTAGACATACATCCAAATGCAGGGGTTTCTTTTAGTAAGATCTTTACAAGAGACAGAAAAAGATGCATTTAATCAATACTTAGAAGAAAATCACAGAATGTTGTTATTACCGCGTCCAAGTCACCATCTGGGCTTCATATTACTTTGTCCTTAAAAAAGAAACCGTAAATCTGAGACTGTGCATAGATTACAGAGGTCCTATTAAGGTTAGGTGCCCTCTACATTTAATAGGGCATAGTCTGGAATCTCTGAGATGTGCTAAAGTCTACACTTGCGTACAGCCTGTCATTTGTTGCATATCAAGAAGGGAGGTGAATGCAAAACTGCCTTGGAACTCCATTTGCCCATTACGAGTACAAGATTATACCTTTTGGGCTCAGTAATGACCTGGTGCTTAAAAGTATTTCATTGACACAATTGTTTCATGGATTTTTTAATCATCAAATCATTGTGTATCTAGATGACATACTAGTTTATTTTCTTGTTTGTCAAGTATTATCGCATTTACAAGCAAATAATTACTTGCAAATCTGAAAAATGCATTTTTGATGCTGATCAGGTTGAGGATCTGGGATATTTGTTTCTTTCCTGGGTGCTATTCATGGTTAATCATAAGGTTAAGATAGTTACCAACTGGCCATCTCCCACCTCTGTCAAAGAAACTGAATGTTTCCGTGGCTTTACAGAAATCTATTGGATGTTTATTTATAACCTTACTGAATGTACCTTAACTATTACTAGAGTATACAATAAGGGAGTGACTTTTCCATGAGATCAACTAGCCAATCGTACTTTTGAACAATTAAAAAAGGTATTTACTGTAGCTCACAGTCTATGACATCCTAATTCATAGCTCCTATTTCATTATTAAGATGGAATGCATCAGACAGAGCTATAGGAGCTGTATTACTTCAATGTCAGGAAAAGTATCATTTAGGATACACAATATTTTTTGTTAAGAAGTCTCTTTTCTTGTGAGATTATCGTGTAATAGAGAAGGCGTTTATAGTTTTGAAGGAAATATGTACAGAATGGTGTCTTCTTTTGTTTGAAGACCAACATCAATTGCATAAATAGTCAACAAGCTAAGTGGACTTACTTTTTTGTTTGTTTCTTAACTACATATATTTCTGATCATAAGAATGCTCTATCAGATGCATTATCTCTACGATATGTTTAAACAACAAAAGAGTGTAACTCTTCAAATCAGTTGAGCATCTATGTGAAAATCCCTTAGATTTTCTATGAAAGCCCTCACTCACCATCCTGGTTGGTGACATGCTTCATCATTGGGCCCACCAGGAGAGGCCGAGTGCCACCCTGGTGTGCTTCGACGCCAGAATTACTGCGGAGCAGGGAAAAATATGTGGAAAAAGTGATATGTGTAAGTGATTTAAAATTGACTGGTTGAACTCAAAGATCCAGTTTAATAGTTGGCCAATCAGTCAAGGATAAAAAAGACGTGTAGGACACTTCGACTAAATAAATTGTTCAGCCAGGTCCATTAATAACTGGTCAACATGTTTCTGCCTATGTGTTGAAACTATCTCAGGCTTTCGTCAGGACCAAAAAGGAAAAAGGTGAACCCCGGCGGTATGGGCACGCTAAGGCCCACCCTAACCAGAGGTTGAAATGTTAAAATAGGTTATCCTCGTGTAGTGAGAGGAACCGAGTTTATTCTGTAATACAGTACAACCAAAAATCCAAAAAAAAATAAAAAAATCCAAAAAAAGGGGGGGCAAAACATACAACACACGGACATACATACACAAAAGGGAGTAGGGGAAGGGAGGAAAAGAATAAACAGAAAAAGTTAGCCTGTTGTTCTGGTGTGCGTTTTGCCAAAAAACATACATGCTCACGTGCTCATCAGAGTGCGCTTGAACAGTACCAACGAGGTGCTGTGATGTTGTATCAAGTGCACTTATCTGCAATATCGTAACGTGTTGTAATTAGACACTAATCTATGCCCATCCGATAATAGCCTATAAACGATAGAGTGTATCTAGGCTATGGTACACAGTATCATACGTGTGGTTGGGCTCGACAGAATTTGAGGTTAAAGTTCTTACATGGGCGCAATCATTAATTACACCATAGGTCTCGGGAGGGGGTGGTGGCAAAATGGCACACCCTGAAAGATAGAAAGAAAAGTAAACAAGATAGTGAGTGCGACAAATCGCTACTTATCTCAAGGAAAGTGCACTTTTCATTCTCGATCAACTCACGCCTTCGCTGCCAGGCACCCACTAGGTACCTACGGGACTCCCTCTCAGTGGCCGGACCCCGCTGGTAAGTGCTGACAGACCCGGAAGCAGTTTTATAATAACCGGGAGATTTTAATCTGTGCACTTCGGCACGTAGGAGGGCCCGCGCTGCTTGCGTGCGCTATGAGAAAAGACTAGAGCGTCGGGTACGGTAGAATTACGACGTGTCTGGGGCTGCGTCCCTGATTAAAAAGGAAGACAGACTAAAAGAAACTACACGGTCAAAATAGCAGCCAAATCAACCCTAACGGGGGTAAAAAGCATTCAGTAAGGTCTAAAGGGAAAACCAAAGGAGAGACTAAAGATAGGTGTTGAATTCTTATGGTCTGGTATATGCCAAAAAATCCTCTGAAAGTAGTGTTGAAACGAAAATGACTAGTTTATCTCAGGGAAGTGGCAGAGTGTGCAGGCAGTTTTAGCGATGTAATACAGTGCCCCAGGGAATATTATCATTCAAACCCTGTTTATGAGTGCCCAGCCGGTACACCCATCTTTGCTCCTTTTCAAAGAGGGCTTGCTGTGTATTCCGTTGGGTATTAACCTGTTCAATTATGGTCCACCTCAGGTCGTTAGTGGTGTGATTGGCCTGCAAAAAATGCTCACTTAGTTTAGTGGTGATGCGTTTGCATCTAATGTTGCTCCTGTGTTCACACACACGCAGTTTGACCTTGCGTGTGGTCATACCCACATAGCGTAGACCACAGGGGCAGACGATCAAGTAAACCACATTTGTGGAGTTGCAATTGGTATGGGCCCGCTGCGTCCATATCTTCCCTGGTTCTAGGTTTAGTGTTTTTGTGCTTGAAGTGAGATGGCAAATGCTACAGTTGGAGCAGGGGAAATGGCCTGTCACTTTAGGCAGGCCCCATACTACTCTAACTGACGGAGCGTCTTGTGAGCGGTTTACCAGAGGGCGTGTATGGACCAAGGAATCTCTTAGACTCCGACCTTTCTTGAAAGAAAACAAGGGTTTTGTCCATTCCCTATTATTGCTCGTGAGAATTCTCCAGTGCTTATTAATGATTTTTTTCACCAGATTCGACGCATCACTATAGGTGGTAACACAGGTTAGGGGTATTTCACCAGGTTCTTTTGGACTGTCCTCTAACAGTGCCTCCCTTAGTTGGTTGCGTGCCCTTTTGTAACCTTTTTTCAGTATTTTCTCTGGGTACCCACGATTTTTTAGCTTCATTGTTAGGTCCGCTGATTGTGTGCGGAAGTCTTCCAAATGGCTGCAGTTCCTCCTTAGTCTCAAAAATTGCCCATACGGCAAGTTTTCACGTAGGGGTCTTGGGTGAAAGCTAGAGAAAGCAAGGAGGTTGTTTTTAGCAGTAGGTTTGTAATGTGTCTTCGTGATCAGACCCCCATCGCTTTTGTAGATCACAACATCCAAGAAAACCACTTCCTGAGTACTGCAGGTATTCGTGAATTTTAGGTTAGGATCAAGTGTATTGATCCATTCCAAAAAATGTTGTAAAAGATCATCAGGCCCTCGCCAAATTAAGAGAACATCATCTATATATCTCTTCCAAAAACTGATGGAGGAGAAGAAAGGGTTGTCAGTTGTTTGGATGAATTTATTCTCAAAATCGTGTACATACAGACCCGCCACACTAGGGGCAAAGGTGCTGCCCATAGAAGTCCCGGTCGATTGGAGGTATATGGTACCTTTGTGCTCAAAGAAATTCTTTTTGAGCGCCAGGGTGGCGCATTCCAAAATGAAGGATTTGGGAGTCTTGTATTCCCACGTAGTCCCATTAAGAGCTTGTTCCAGGACTTTGATTGTATCGTCCTGGGGAATGCTTGTATACAGGCTTTCAATATCTAATGTTACAAGAGTTGTTGATTCCTTATCAATAGGTAAAGCCTGTAGTAGATTTAAAAGATTCTTGGTATCTTTCAAGTAAGTGGGAGTTTTCTGGATGAGAGGTTTTAGGAAATGATCACAGAAACGTGACAGGGGCTCCAAGAGGGAGCCAATTCCCGAGACGATTGGGCGTCCCGGTGGAGGTAGTCTGTCTTTGTGTATTTTAGGGAGGGTATAAAAGTATGGTATAATACCCTCCCCCTCTGTGAGGAAATCTGCCTCTTGCTTTGTGATATGATTGTTCTCTTCCGCTTTTACCACAAGCTTTTTGATTGTGAGTTTCAGATTGGGTGATGGATCGTTAGGTAATAGAGTGTAGTTTATCCTGTCACTCAGCAAACGTTCGCATTCTTTCTCATAGTCCTCTGTGTTCTGGATCACTATCCCACCACCCTTGTCAGCTGGTTTTATAGTAATAGAAGTATTAGCCTGTAGATTGCGTAGGGCTTCGAATTCTGCTGCACTCAAATTTTTGAATGTTTTATGTTCCGGGAGGTTCTCAATCTCCAGGAACACTGCCTGCTCGAAGGCGGTGACTTCTGGGGGTATAGAATAGGGAGGGGGAGTAAAGGTAGATTTAATTCTAAACTCAGTATCTCCTTTATCAGGCGCAGTATCTGCTTGTTCCTTCCCTTCAAAAAAGGCTTTCAATTTTAGCTTCCTAAAGAAGTTCGACAGCTCACAATGCAGCTGGAATTTGTCTAAGCGAGAGGTGGGGACAAACCCCAAACCTCTCTCCAGGACTTGTTCCTCTGTAGGAGTCAGAACTGCGTTGGAGAGATTGACTATTAAACTCCCTGGGCGCTTGTACTGGCTTGCTGGGACTTGCTGCGGGTGTAATTGCCCACTGGGTCGGCTACTTCCCAGTGGACTTGATTCTGACCTCGTCTCTTGCCTCTTCCTCTCCGGCCTCTCTCTAAAAAAGGAGGCCGGTAGCTGTTCTGATGAAATTGTGTATATCCTGGATTCCATCCCATCATAGGAGCCTGGGGGTGGGTAGTGCATTGGGTGCATGCCCCTCCTGGCATCTGATAAGGGGGCCATATTGGGTGGACATAATTAGGTCTAGCCGCTCCTCTGAACACTCCCTTCTGTCGTTGGCGGTAACTTCCACCACTAGAGCCACTCGTAGTGGAGGAGTTATCGTCCGAGCTGTCCGAGTTAGAGTTATTTTTAGCTGCCGGTGTGAAAGCGAAATCAGCGTATGGGTAAACTTTGTTAAAAACAAATCTTTTTAAATCTTTTTGAAATTTAGTCACTTTGGTCTGTGTCAAGTTCTCTTTGTATTCAGTTATATCATTATTTATTTCATCCAATCTCTTTTTATAGCCAGTGAGTGTGGTCTTGAAATGGTTCTCTGTCTGTTGGATTTCTATCAATAATGCTTCGGAAAGTCTAACTGCAGTTTTTATAATTAGCACTAGCCAGTCACGTGTGCAGTGCCACGCGATCATGGCCCATTCTTTCCGAAAAGTAGCATCCTCCAAAAAGATGCGGGGAGCATTGGTGACTAACAGCCCCCTTGGGGCGGTGTTTGTGCGTAAATATTCAGTGAGTATTGTCCCATGTAAGATCGTACGGATTCTGTTTCTTTTTTGTTCAGATAGTTTTTCCCATTCGCTAGTATGTGTGATGGCTTGGGAGATGGTAGGATCTGCAAAGAGTGACGGGAGGGCCAGGATGGCATCCACCTCTGACTCCGAATAAGTGAGGCCTAAGTTAGCCATACTGTGTAAATGTAAGAACAAGAAAGGAATGAAGGAAAAAAGGGGAAAAAAAAAAGGGCCCAGTGGGCTCTCCGTAGGCAAGAGGGTTACTCTCACAGCTGTCCGCTGCTAAATCTACAAATTACCAATGAGAGAGAGAGGGAAGTTAATTAAGATGAGGAACACTCTCAATCCCCCAATCAGATATGTTTAAACAACGAAAGAGTGTAACTCTTCAAATCAGTTGAGCATCTATGTGAAAATCCCTTAGATTTTCTATGAAAGCCCTCACTCACCAACCTGGTTGGTGACATGCTTCATCATTGGGCCCACCAGGAGAGGCCGAGTGCCAACCTGGTGTGCTTCGACGCCAGAATTACTGCGGAGCAGGGAAAAATATGTGGAAAAAGTGATATGTGTAAGTGATTTAAAATTGACTGGTTGAACTCAAAGATCCAGTTTAATAGTTGGCCAATCAGTCAAGGATAAAAAAGACGTGTAGGACACTTCGACTTAATAAATTGTTCAGCCAGGTCCATTAATAACTGGTCAACATGTTTCTGCCTATGTGTTGAAACTATCTCAGGCTTTCGTCAGGACCAAAAAAGGAAAAAGGTGAACCCCGGTGGTATGGGCACGCTAAGGCCCACCCTAACCAGAGGTTGAAATGTTAAAATAGGTTATCCTCGTGTAGTGAGAGGAACCGAGTTTATTCTGTAATACAGAACAACCAAAAATCCCAAAAAAAATCAAAAAAAAGGGGGGGCAAAACATACAACACACGGACATACATACACAAAAGGGAGTAGGGGAAGGGAGGAAAAGAATAAACAGAAAAAGTTAGCCTGTTGTTCTGGTGTGCGTTTTGCCAAAAAACATACATGCTCACGTGCTCATCAGAGTGCGCTTGAACAGTACCAACGAGGTGCTGTGATGTTGTATCAAGTGCACTTATCTGCAATATCGTAACGTGTTGTAATTAGACACTAATCTATGCCCATCCGATAATAGCCTATAAACGATAGAGTGTATCTAGGTTATGGTACACAGTATCATACGTGTGGTTGGGCTCGACAGAATTTGAGGTTAAAGTTCTTACATGAGGCGCAATCATTAATTACACCATAGGTCTCGGGAGGGGGTGGTGGCAAAATGGCACACCCTGAAAGATAGAAAGAAAAGTAAACAAGATAGTGAGTGCGACAAATCGCTACTTATCTCAAGGAAAGTGCACTTTTCATTCTCGATCAACTCACGCCTTCGCTGCCAGGCACCCACTAGGTACCTACGGGACTCCCTCTCAGTGGCCGGACCCCGTTGGTAAGTGCTGACAGACCCGGAAGCAGTTTTATAATAACCGGGAGATTTTAATCTGTGCACTTCGGCACGTAGGAGGGCCCGCGCTGCTTGCGTGCGCTATGAGAAAAGACTAGAGCGTCGGGTACGGTAGAATTACGACGTGTCTGGGGCTGCGTCCCTGATTAAAAAGGAAGACAGACTAAAAGAAACTACACGGTCAAAATAGCAGCCAAATCAACCCTAACGGGGGTAAAAAGCATTCAGTAAGGTCTAAAGGGAAAACCAAAGGAGAGACTAAAGATAGGTGTTGAATTCTTATGGTCTGGTATATGCCAAAAAATCCTCTGAAAGTAGTGTTGAAACGAAAATGACTAGTTTATCTCAGGGAAGTGGCAGAGTGTGCAGGCAGTTTTAGCGATGTAATACAGTGCCCCAGGGAATATTATCATTCAAACCCTGTTTATGAGTGCCCAGCCGGTACACCCATCTTTGCTCCTTTTCAAAGAGGGCTTGCTGTGTATTCCGTTGGGTATTAACCTGTTCAATTATGGTCCACCTCAGGTCGTTAGTGGTGTGATTGGCCTGCAAAAATGCTCACTTAGTTTAGTGGTGATGCGTTTGCATCTAATGTTGCTCCTGTGTTCACACACACGCAGTTTGACCTTGCGTGTGGTCATACCCACATAGCGTAGACCACAGGGGCAGACGATCAAGTAAACCACATTTGTGGAGTTGCAATTGGTATGGGCCCGCTGCGTCCATATCTTCCCTGGTTCTAGGTTTAGTGTTTTTGTGCTTGAAGTGAGATGGCAAATGCTACAGTTGGAGCAGGGGAAATGGCCTGTCACTTTAGGCAGGCCCCATACTACTCTAACTGACGGAGCGTCTTGTGAGCGGTTTACCAGAGGGCGTGTATGGACCAAGGAATCTCTTAGACTCCGACCTTTCTTGAAAGAAAACAAGGGTTTTGTCCATTCCCTATTATTGCTCGTGAGAATTCTCCAGTGTTTATTAATGATTTTTTTCACCAGATTCGACGCATCACTATAGGTGGTAACACAGGTTAGGGGTATTTCACCAGGTTCTTTTGGACTGTCCTCTAACAGTGCCTCCCTTGGTTGGTTGCGTGCCCTTTTGTAACCTTTTTTCAGTATTTTCTCTGGGTACCCACGATTTTTTAGCTTCATTGTTAGGTCCGCTGATTGTGTGCGGAAGTCTTCCAAATGGCTGCAGTTCCTCCTTAGTCTCAAAAATTGCCCATACGGCAAGTTTTCACGTAGGGGTCTTGGGTGAAAGCTAGAGAAAGCAAGGAGGTTGTTTTTAGCAGTAGGTTTGTAATGTGTCTTCGTGATCAGACCCCCATCTTGGTACACAGTATCATACGTGTGGTTGGGCTCGACAGAATTTGAGGTTAAAGTTCTTACATGGGGCGCAATCATTAATTACACCATAGGTCTCGGGAGGGGGGTGGTGGCAAAATGGCACACCCTGAAAGATAGAAAGAAAAGTAAACAAGATAGTGAGTGCGACAAATCGCTACTTATCTCAAGGAAAGTGCACTTTTCATTCTCGATCAACTCACGCCTTCGCTGCCAGGCACCCACTAGGTACCTACGGGACTCCCTCTCAGTGGCCGGACCCCGCTGGTAAGTGCTGACAGACCCGGAAGCAGTTTTATAATAACCGGGAGTTCTATGGGCAGCACCTTTGCCCCTAGTGTGGCGGGTCTGTATGTACACGATTTTGAGAATAAATTCATCCAAACAACTGACAACCCTTTCTTCTCCTCCATCAGTTTTTGGAAGAGATATATAGATGATGTTCTCTTAATTTGGCGAGGGCCTGATGATCTTTTACAACATTTTTTGGAATGGATCAATACACTTGATCCTAACCTAAAATTCACGAATACCTGCAGTACTCAGGAAGTGGTTTTCTTGGATGTTGTGATCTACAAAAGCGATGGGGTCTGATCACGAAGACACATTACAAACCTACTGCTAAAAACAACCTCCTTGCTTTCTCTAGCTTTCACCCAAGACCCCTACGTGAAAACTTGCCGTATGGGCAATTTTTGAGACTAAGGAGGAACTGCAGCCATTTGGAAGACTTCCGCACACAATCAGCGGACCTAACAATGAAGCTAAAAAATCGTGGGTACCCAGAGAAAATACTGAAAAAGGTTACAAAAGGGCACGCAACCAACTAAGGGAGGCACTGTTAGAGGACAGTCCAAAAGAACCTGGTGAAATACCCCTAACCTGTGTTACCACCTATAGTGATGCGTCGAATCTGGTGAAAAAAATCATTAATAAGCACTGGAGAATTCTCACGAGCAATAATAGGGAATGGACAAAACCCTTGTTTTCTTTCAAGAAAGGTCGGAGTCTAAGAGATTCCTTGGTCCATACACGCCTCTGGTAAACCGCTCACAAGACGCTCCGTCAGTTAGAGTAGTATGGGGCCTGCCTAAAGTGACAGGCCATTTCCCCTGCTCCAACTGTAGCATTTGCCATCTCACTTCAAGCACAAAAACACTAAACCTAGAACCAGGGAAGATATGGACGCAGCGGGCCCATACCAATTGCAACTCCACAAATGTGGTTTACTTGATCGTCTGCCCCTGTGGTCTACGCTATGTGGGTATGACCACACGCAAGGTCAAACTGCGTGTGTGTGAACACAGGAGCAACATTAGATGCAAACGCATCACCACTAAACTAAGTGAGCATTTTTTGCAGGCCAATCACACCACTAACGACCTGAGGTGGACCATAATTGAACAGGTTAATACCCAACGGAATACACAGCAAGCCCTCTTTGAAAAGGAGCAAAGATGGGTGTACCGGCTGGGCACTCATAAACAGGGTTTGAATGATAATATTCCCTGGGGCACTGTATTACATCGCTAAAACTGCCTGCACACTCTGCCACTTCCTGAGATAAACTAGTCATTTTCGTTTCAACACTACTTTCAGAGGATTTTTTGGCATATACCAGACCATAAGAATTCAACACCTATCTTTAGTCTCTCCTTTGGTTTTCCCTTTAGACCTTACTGAATGCTTTTTACCCCCCGTTAGGGTTGATTTGGCTGCTATTTTGACCGTGTAGTTTCTTTTAGTCTATCTTCCTTTTTAATCAGGGACGCAGCCCCAGACACGTCGTAATTCTACCGTACCCGACGCTCTAGTCTTTTCTCATAGCGCACGCAAGCAGCGCGGGCCCTCCTACGTGCCGAAGTGCACAGATTAAAATCTCCCGGTTATTATAAAACTGCTTCCGGGTCTGTCAGCACTTACCAGCGGGGTCCGGCCACTGAGAGGGAGTCCCGTAGGTACCTAGTGGGTGCCTGGCAGCGAAGGCGTGAGTTGATCGAGAATGAAAAGTGCACTTTCCTTGAGATAAGTAGCGATTTGTCGCACTCACTATCTTGTTTACTTTTCTTTCTATCTTTCAGGGTGTGCCATTTTGCCACCACCCCCTCCCGAGACCTATGGTGTAATTAATGATTGCGCCCCATGTAAGAACTTTAACCTCAAATTCTGTCGAGCCCAACCACACGTATGATACTGTGTACCATAGCCTAGATACACTCTATCGTTTATAGGCTATTATCGGATGGGCATAGATTAGTGTCTAATTACAACACGTTACGATATTGCAGATAAGTGCACTTGATACAACATCACAGCACCTCGTTGGTACTGTTCAAGCGCACTCTGATGAGCACGTGAGCATGTATGTTTTTTGGCAAAACGCACACCAGAACAACAGGCTAACTTTTTCTGTTTATTCTTTTCCTCCCTTCCCCTACTCCCTTTTGTGTATGTATGTCCGTGTGTTGTATGTTTTGCCCCCCCTTTTTTTGGATTTTTTATTTTTTGGGGGGATTTTTGGTTGTTCTGTATTACAGAATAAACTCGGTTCCTCTCACTACACGAGGATAACCTATTTTAACATTTCAACCTCTGGTTAGGGTGGGCCTTAGCGTGCCCATACCGCCGGGGTTCACCTTTTTCCTTTTTGGTCCTGACGAAAGCCTGAGATAGTTTCAACACATAGGCAGAAACATGTTGACCAGTTATTAATGGACCTGGCTGAACAATTTATTTAGTCGAAGTGTCCTACACGTCTTTTTTATCCTTGACTGATTGGCCAACTATTAAACTGGATCTTTGAGTTCAACCAGTCAATTTTAAATCACTTACACATATCACTTTTTCCACATATTTTTCCCTGCTCCGCAGTAATTCTGGCGTCGAAGCACACCAGGGTGGCACTCGGCCTCTCCTGGTGGGCCCAATGATGAAGCATGTCACCAACTAGGTTGGTGAGTGAGGGCTTTCATAGAAAATCTAAGGGATTTTCACATAGATGCTCAACTGATTTGAAGAGTTACACTCTTTCGTTGTTTAAACATATCTGATTGGGGGATTGAGAGTGTTCCTCATCTTAATTAACTTCCCTCTCTCTCTCATTGGTAATTTATCTCTACGATATCCAGAGTTACACTAGGCTAATCTGAAACCATCTGCAATGTTTGCTAAACATTTTTCTCATCATGTAAAACAGTCTATGACCCTTACAAAAATAGGTAGCCTTAAGAGTTTGCTAAAGATCCTCCCTTATTCTCTGAAAGTGAAGGTTTACCCTTCATTGACAAGAAACTTTGGCTACAATCTTCCCCCTTACAGCTTTAGGTCATAAAATGGCACTATGACTTACCATCAACAGGCCGTTGAGGAGTTAAAACTCCACTTAGGTTAACAGATTAATGCTTTTGGTGGCCACATTTAAGAAAGTTGTAAGACCTGTTGTAACCTCTTGTTTAATTTGTGCCAAGACAAACATTCGCTGACAAAGGCCTTCTGGTTATCTGCATTCATTAGACATAGTGGAGGGACCTTTCTCAATCATTTTTTACTGATTTTAGTTCAGGTCTCCCGGAATTCAATCAATGTACAAGCATTATGGTTACAGTGGACACTTATCCTAAGATGACACACTTTAGTCCTTTGGAAAAGTTACCAACTGCTTCTCATATGGCCATAATATTTTTGAAGAATATTTTTTGACTTTCTAGGTTGCCTAAGAAATAATTTCTGACTATGGTCATCAATTCATTCAAACTTTTTGTGAGCAATTTATAATGGATTACATATTGAGCAAGTGTTTTCTTTAGGGCTTTATTGCCGGCCAAACGAAATGAGTGAATTAGACCCACGAGTAGTATTTATGTTGTTTTACTAAAGCATCTCAATCAAATTGGACAAAATTATTACCAAATGGTGAGTTTGCATATAACAGTGCTGTTCATAATGCTACTGGGTTCTCGCCATTCTTTGCTGTACATAGTTATAACCCTCAACTCTTTCCATTTTATACAACCTTAGGAAACCATGTACCTGCAGCTTGTGAATTATTTTAACTCATCAAGCTACCAAAAATCTGATGATAACAAAGAAAAACATCCAAGCAACAGCCAATAAAAAGGGGCCAACGTGTTTCTGGTGTTGAGTGTCTTGTCCGAGATGGAGAGTTTGAGTTGTGTGTCATTGTTTCCTATTGAAAAATCTATCACTCAGCAGTCTGACTTGGGTTTGCCCCCACATAAAAAGTGCATCTTGATTTTGGCATCTCACAAATTAAAACACTTAAGCCCTTTCACTATCACCATCTCCCATTAAGGTTGGAGACCATCTAGAGCATGATCTTGAAGTGGTTTGTGCCTATTGTATTTTTAATCAGTAATTACAACTTCTGATTTATTGGAAGGGATATGGATTGCAGAGCGACCTATAGAATTAGCATTATATATTCAAGGAACTTATCTTTTATAATGTTTGAACATATGTAGCTCTTATTATTGAAAAGATTGGAGACACCTGATCTAGCGCAAAAACTTGTGTCAAAGACCGTTGAGCCTTGTTTCATGGTTTCAGGATATTTTTTCAGGTAAGATTTTACTGACGACTAGCTCACATTTATTCATGTCAAATGTCACTTACCTGATATTATTTACCTGCAAAATACTTTTTCTTCACATCCATCACCATAATATTCTTTTCAAACTTTTTCTGAACTGATACCCAATGAACAAATTTGTATAATAAATGGTTCCGTTTTCAAATCTCCATTTTAGTGTTTGGCTGATTCCCAAACTAAGATGGGGGGGGCAGCACTTCAGTTCTGCCATCATCTACATTGTTGTCCATGTTACATTCAAGTCCCTTTTGCATTTCATTCAATTGTTTGTTCTATCGTGCTATACCGTCTCTTTCTAACATTTGAGAGGGTTTTTTTTGTTTCCTTTTTTTTCCTTTTATTCTTGGAATCAATTTGGCTTGTTGTTTTTTCCCCCAGCTTCATCCTGAATACTATCTTTGGTGATTAGAGCCAGCAGGGTGGAGACCAGTGGAGAGTCAACCTGCAGGGCACAATTAAGACAAGTTAAGAGCCGAGATATGGTCTTCTCTTACCAAGATTATCTTGACTCTACAGCATACAGTCTACTTTTAAACCATCAAATGTAAAACTCTTCAATAAGACACCAATCTCTAAATAAAACAAAGTCTATAAAAATATATGTTCAACTATTCAAAATTGAATGTTTATTTTTTTATTACCAATTGAATGTTTTTCATTCTGCACAATTAAGTTAGTAAATAAATACTTAACCCCAAAAAATTATAACCCTAAATAAAAACATAAACCTAAAAAAAAAACACATGACGATTTTTTAATATTGGATACAACATACTTTACAAAAATTCTAACTCAAACACTTTTAAAATAAGTAAACATACTACATTTGTATACAAATAAACATAACAAACCTACTACTTTACAACACATATAACACATACTTCAAACATGAAAAAACATGTATATATAGCTTATAGCCCTTTTAACATAACATAAACCAATAAATCCATCCCCCAAAAAATTACAATGTTGAAGCAGCAGAGCATCTTTTTAGTCCTCTTCTACTGCAATTCATCCCATATAAAAACCTAAAAATGCAAAAACTCATATTCTTCTGATAAAGAAATGCACAATTCATCCAGAAGACTAGATCAATAGTTAAACGCCAAGTAAGCCTTAAAACCCCAACAATATTAAACAGACCATATAGCACAAACTGAAAAATAAAGGAAATCACTTTAGAAAGTTAGATAAATACATTGCTTACCCCATGACTGATTCAACATTTTTCCCATGTTGCATTTTTTACTGTATGATACTTCGATGTGGGACCTATAAAAGAGACTTAACTATGGAGTGGTATTGTTGTTGTAACATGCATATACCATTAGTACCCTTTTCTCTTCATTTTTCTCTTGGAAGGTTAATACAGAATTATTTAAGATAAAAAGTTAGATATAATAATGTATCTAACAAAAATCCTTTTTAAAAAAAAACAAAATCACCAAACCACAAATTTGAATGCAAGGAAGAATACAACCCTCGAAGTCCTTTTCTTTCTTGAAAAGGAAGCAACAAAGACACTGCCATATGTACCCAAAACATATACATTTAAAAAACGTCTTTAGTAACTGAACATTATGGTAGAAATACATAACACATACATGAAAATAATTACATATACTACTAATCTCCCTAGAAAACAAGAGAATTTGCAAACATATAGTAAACTAGATTAAACCTAAGTGACTACTTCTAACTAAAAGTACAGTAAAGCACCTTACCTCATAGTATACCCACATCCCTAAATCTTAATTTAATTGAAAAATACAAGTTAAAATTAAACTTTCCTGTCACAGTGAGTTGTGATTCCACCTCCGTTTAGTGTGTCAACAGCCGCAAAACAAACAAAAGGAACTATTCCAAAATTATTTATCTGTAAACAAAGAGAGACTTTTGTCATTATTTGAACTTGGCAAAAATGTAATTATGGGTTCAAAAATGTTTTTAAAGGACACAAATTATAAAGTCCTATGGTAATTTGTTTACAATTATGGAGTTTTCTTTTTGTATATGTTCTAAACCTTCCAATTCTTTAATAATGCAAATACATGCATAATTATTATTGTGTCCTGGCAAATATATTAATTATTAGAAAACTCTATGTGTACATTAAAAACATTGCAACTGAAAAAATTAATATTGTATATTTTAAGAACATCTACTTTTTTAACAATATTAAATATTTATTCAAATATGTTTTCTTATTTAATAGTAGTGAAGCACTTAACCAACTATTTTTGAATACTGCAAAACTAAATATTAACTTTATTTGTAAATAAATAAGTTGTTCAAATTATATTGTTAGTACATATGTATTTTATCTTTAAAAATGAAAAGTTTCTCATGATGTTAAATAACATTTTTGAACTAATACATTTTTCTTACATTTGTTACTTTTAATGATTAAATTGCGCTCTATAAATATTTAAATTATTTTTATCCATCAACTATTCTAATCCCAAGGTGAACAAAAAGATTGGATAAAACAATAAACTTTGGCAAATACAGATTTACTAATCTAACTACAAGGCCTATAATAATATATTATGTGTGCTACTTTTTTGGACAATTGTGTTTTATAGTTAGTCTTTTTGAATTGAGATGGGTTAAGAAAGAATCATTATTCCAAACACTATTTGTTCTTCTGGTCCTCCAAAAATTGTTTCATTGAATGTTTTGTAATTTAGCGGTAATGTATTTTCTCTCTTTTAAATTAATTTTGGCTTACACCAACCTGTTCTTTATCTCTTAACAGTATTGTTCTTTCACATATTGGTATGTCACAGGCCCTTCTCATATCTCTAAAGTGTAGTCTTTATGCTCTGCAATTCAACAAAATGGTGAGCTAAAATATACCCTTTTCCAGACTGCACTGGAGCCTGGTCACAGCACCCATTAAATCTGCTCTCTCTTTTCTTGAATCTACCAGAAGACTTTCTTCTATTCTAATTCTAATTTAGAGATTTTTTGATAAGATGCCACTAGGGTAGTGCATGGGGGTAAAAACGTCCACTGATAGAGCAGCTTGGTAACATAGCAGAGTGTAGTATTAGCTCGATTAACCAACTATTATTGGAGTTTATGCAGGATGACCTGGTGAAACACTCAGATAATTGGGGTCGGCAGTTGGGTAGTAATGAAGCTCAATTTTTTGAGTCTTTGGAAATAGGGTAACTTGTATTATTATCAGCAGGACTGCATGCCCAACATTACAAGATGCTTTTTAATCTCTACTACACCCCTAAAAATTGTGAGCTGTGGAAGAAATGTTAGTATAATATGTCTGAATTGTAGCAGTCAGAATGCTTATCGGATTCATATGTTTAATAGCTGTGTTAAGCTTGATGTATTCAAGCAGGGGATTATTGGGTTTTTGGAAGCTACTCTGTATCTGCGGATATGTTTGACACCCCAACTTGTCCTACTAGGGATTGATGATCAGGAGGTAACTGGTCAGCATCAGTACTTTGTATTTGTTGCAATGGCAGTGGCCCGGATTTGCATCACCTCAGCCTTGCTTAATCCAGATCTCCCAACCGATTATCAATAGATAGCCCAAGTACTCTCCATGTACCATTAGGAAAGATGCTTCTAAGCATGCAAGGGCAGGGCCACAAAAAAATAGGGGGGCTAAGATCTGGGGACAGGTCTCAGTGGGGTTGGGGGAGAAAGGTCAAGAAGAAGAAGAAAGGCAGGCCAGTGGTATATGAGGACATAGAAGCCTCACTCCTCCTTCCTTTTTTTCCTTTTTTTGGATCGCAATATGATTATTGGGATTCATAATGAATTGGAAGTGGTATTTTTGCTTGGATTAATTATAAAGCAGATGATCTATGTGTATGTATTGTTTTTTAATTATATTTTTGTGTGACAAGTATTGAATTTGGGTAGGATTATATGTAACATCTCTAAGGAAGTTATGAATTTTGTACACTGGACTGCTCTATGATTTATGGGAGTTTTTCTCCTAGCTGCCCTTTCTTTGGAGTCTTGTATTTATTATGCTTTCTTGTACTATTAGATGTATCTCTTGTGTGCTAAGTGGTAAAATCAAATAAAATATTTTAGAAAAAGAATGTTTTGTAGTTTAGGGGTAATGCAATTTCACTATTTTAAATGAGCCTTGGCTTACACCAATAAGTGCTTTATCTCTTAACAGTATTGTTGTTTGACATATTGGTATGTCACCCGCCCTTCTAATGTCTCCAAAGTGTAGTCTTTGTGCTCTGCAAGCTCCTATGACAAAAACTAGCATTGCCATAGGACTCCTGCTAAAAGCCACAATTCCATCTCTCCTTATGCTCATGAAACCACCTCACAAACATATTTAGCACCCATGTAAGCAACCAGTTAGGATTGGAGGAGGGGCTCAAAGGCTTCCAAAAAGATTCAATCTGTCTAGATAACTAATAATCGCTGCTGACGTAGGGAACTTTTGTATATCACTTACAATTACATTAAACCTAACACTAGCATCCCACACGCACTACATAGCGCCCTCTTACATAACACTTGGTACCAACACATGACCTCAGTCAGCTCCCAAGGATCAGCCAGGTCATGTTATGTCTGTTCGCTGATCCCACATGCGGTAGGCACAGATAGGCTTTACCTGTTCCAAGACGTAGCCCCTGAAAAAGCGAAGTGCCTTATTCACCTTTACCTATGTAGGAAAAGGACCAAGATTTGGCCCAACAATATAGAACCCCACAGGGTAGTTGTAAACCTGACCCGATACGACATCAACCCAAAAGTATTATACCCCTTCACTGAACCCAGTGATATCCAAACTAAGCTGGATAGAATGCCATAGGGGAGGATACTGTTTGGCCCTGAGGCTTCCTAGAGAAGAGATTTTTGGAGGTAGCAAAACCCCCAACTCAGTGCACAAACACGCCCACTCTTGCATCCATCTGTAGACTGAGGGTGGCACTTAGTGTATCCGGGGCAGTCTTCCTTAACAAGTTGTCTTCCGACATGTAATTCCTGTGTAGGGCTGTCCAACTTGGGATGGTTCAATGAAAGTATGGCTAACCCATTTCAGGAAATCTGGGACACTGAAGTGGGTGAATACACTTGGCTAGAAGGGAAAGGTCAACTTCTGATTGCATGGAAACTTACTTTGTATTCCTTATGTTTCAGATGAAAAGGAATGCTTTCAATGGGCATGAATGCTAACTGCGAAGTGATATTGCACTTTCCGGATATGGAATGGGGCACCTCCATGCTATTGGATTTCTACTGGCAGTGCGGCGAACACGCCTACACCCAACTGGTTCCCGTTTGGGGAGGACTGGGTTCCCTGGTCACTGTGTAGACCCCAACCCTGGTCATTCCCAGAGAAGAGCTAACAGAGTTGTACCAGCACACATGGAAGAGGCAGCCGGGTTTTCAAGAGGATTGCACTGCCCAGACTAGTCACTACCCTTCTGGAATATTGCCCACCTCAAATGGCCAGCTGCCACATGACCATAAAGTTAAACGTTCATGCAAGGGGTATGATAGGCGACATGTAAATACAATAAATTACAGGGTCTAGGTTTCGAAAAAATTAGTCCACGTTGTTGTTTGCAGCCTTGATGTGTCTTTATTAAGCAAGTGCTGGATTTTCATAAATGCACAGCCAACGCAATCGCCCTGAAGAAGCCCATGTTTGGGCGAAACGCGTTGGCTGTGCATTTAGGAAAATCCAGCACTTGCTTAATAAAGACACATCAAAGCTGCAAACAACAACGTGGACTCATTTTTTCGAAACCTAGACCCTGTAATTTATTGTATTTACATGTTGCCTCTCATACCCCTTGCATGAACGTTGTACCAGCACACGTTAAAGAAAAAGACCACTTTGCTGCACCTAGCTTGCGAAAACAGAGTGGCAGACTATTTTGGCTGGGCTCAGTTCAAGGACATCCCAGAAGAATTCAGACTGTTCACAGAGGCACAGCTGGGGGCAGGGGGGTCGACGCTCTTCTTCACCCTGCAGACAAAAGGTAAAGCCTGCTGGCTTCAAATCACCGGGTGGGAAATGCTCAAGATGATGAATAGCACTGAGCTCTGCCTCAATTTGATCAAGGAAGAAATGCAAACCATCCGTCTCATGGTAATGCAGCATCGGTATGTGTTGGACTTAATGACCGCAATGGAGGGAGGGGTCTGTGCCAAGAACGGCGCTGCCTGCTGCACTTTCATCCCAGGGAATGACATGGACAATGGAACTTTGACACTTGCCATGCAAGAACTGCATAATCTACAGAGAAGCATGCACGAAGAAGTAGGTGCCCCTGAGCAGGAGGTATTTTCGAATTGGTTCTCCTGGCTCCCACGATGAATATCCAGTCTGTGCAAATCACTTTCGCCAGTTATTATTGTGTTCCTGTTGGTTTGCAGGGTTGTTCAAGTGGGGTTCACCTGCTGTAAAAACGCAGTCCTCAGGTTAGGTAGAATGCAAGTAACTAGAAAGGCTATCATAGTCAAAAGCGAGCAAAGGGAACAGCAGGAGCCTAAAGAAGTAATTGCATAAATGTATGAGTTAGATAGTGTAGTTGAAGTATCAACTAGATGGGTGAATGTTAATATGGATATCAATGCGTATATCAATAAAAGTTAACTATCGTCCTTATTAATAGAATCACCCGTCCCAAATTCCATATCTTCCTCCACACACAAGTATGGCCTTGCGACGTAGGCCCGGGATTACTGATTAATGGGACACAGGTGGGAGGGTGCATAGCTGGCAGGCAAAACGGCAAGTAGGAAACTCTTGATTAATATCACAGATAGGCGCAGTGACATCACAATGGTCAGGGGAGATTGCCCCCAATAAAGCACACATTGCCCGAGGGGGTACGCACACTTCGAAAAACACCATAAATTCAGATGCCACATGAGTTAGGAACACATAGCCAATCAGGACCTAGCACATGTAGTGATCATGCACTCCCCATGCCGGACATCTGTACACATTCACCACTGGCCACACTGTGTCCAGGCAAGGTCGATACACTTCTGTAGTAATCATTTGACCATTAATTTATGACTCTATGGCAGCAACCAACAATCCTCACCATATATGGTATGCTTCAAACGTTTATTCCTTGTTGTAAAATTGCATATAAGATGCACTTGAACTCAATGTAAATTGAGACAGTCCTCAGACCTCATGCCTGTAACTGTTCTCCCAGCCACACTGCTTAATTAAACAAACTGTTCCTGTTTTGCAAAAAGCCTTTTGTCTTCAGTTTTTTTACTAATTAATTCGAACCTGAGCAACAGGTCTTTGGTCTGTCTGAACTTGGATGTGAGTCCCAAACAGGTATGCACTCAGATACTTCAGAGCCCAGGCCACAGCAAAAGAGTCTCTCTCAATAGCACTCTACCTCTGTTCCCTGGGAAGTAACCTTCTAATGAAGGCTGCTGGTTGGTTTAGGCACTCCTAATTTAAGTGTGGCAATACAGCCCCACGCCATGCCCTGAAACATCAGTTTGCACAATAAATTCCTAGGAGCAGTCAGGGGCCTTGCGTATAGGTGCTGTACACATGGCCCTCTTGAGGGTGGCAAAGGCTTTCTGGCAGGCACATCATATTCTTGGGATGCTTCTTGGAAGTCAGCTCGGTCAAGAGAGCAACAATGGTGCCATAGCCCTTAAAAAAACCTATAGTATCCTGTGAGACCCTCACTTCCGTTTGGGTTTTGGGTGGTTCCAGGCCATGTTAGTCTCTATTTTGGCTCGAGGGACTGCATATTGGGCCCGCCCATGACGTGTCCCACATACACCACAGTTCCCTGTCCTATCTCAGCCTTACTGGCTTTGATAGTCATGCCTGCCTGTTGGAGGACCGATTGCTCCCTCTGGAGGTGGTACAGGTCCCCCCAGCTGCTAATGTAGACAGATAAGTCATTCAGGTAGGTAGCACTGAAGGACTCAATCCTTTATACTAACGTTTGGAAATTGGCTGGGGCATTCTTTAGTCCAAGGGGCATCACCCTGAATTGGAAGTGGCCCTTTGGAGTAGAGAATGCTAGCATCTCTTTTGCCCCCCTTAGTCAAGGCAATCTGCCAGTGCCCTGATGTAAGATTAAAGGTACTCAGGAAATTGGCAGCTCCCAGCCTGTCAATGAGCTCATCAGGTTGGGGGATGGGCTGTGCAAAACCTTAGTACTAGGGCAGTGCCCTGGGGGGGCGGCTTTGGGTACCTTTACCACTGGGCTGGACCAGTGACTACTGGAGTGCTCAATTACTCCTAGCTGAAGCATTTTGGAAACCTCCTCCTTAATGCTAGCCTTCACTTTGTCTTGCAACCTCTACATTATCCTTCACAGGCCTACTGACTCCAGTATCTCTGTCCTAAGTACACGTGTGTAAGCCCAGGAGTGAGGGAGAAAAAGGAGGGAAACTGTCCTAACAACTAGCACCAGTCCCTCTACTACTCTGGGATCAGGGTAGGGAGAGGTTGACACCTTTAACTCACCCATCTTTCTCTTTGGAGGATAGGAGGTCAGGGAGAGGCACACTCTCTTCCTCCACTTAATCATCTGTCACCTGAAGCATGGTGACCTCAGACCTCTCATAGTGTAGTTTGAGGCTGTTCAAATGGATTACCCTTAAAGGGTTCTCGGGTCTTGAGGTCCACCAAGTAGGTTGACCTCCCCATCTTTCTTCCAACTCAAAAGGCCCAGGTCAATGGTCCTTGAGAATGGAATCCACTGGTTCCATTATCCACACCTTATGACCAGGTTGAAACTCCACCAGAGTAGCCTTCTGGTCGTACCAGAGTTTCATCACTTCCTTTCTGGCCTCTAAGTTCTCAGAAGCCTTGTTCCAGAATTTTTGCATTTGGTTTCTGAGGGCTAATATGTAACTAACCACATCTTGGAGGGGCTTCTTAGGAGCTTGCTTCCACCCCTCCTTAACCAGGCTGAGAGGTCCTTTAACAAGGTGACCATAGAGGAGCTCAAATGGGCTAAACCCAACTACCTTCTGTGGTACTTCCCTGTAGACAAAAAGCAGGAATGGCAAGAATATGTTCCACGTCCGCCTCCTGGGCTGAGGCAGGCCCATAATCATTCCCTTAAGGGTCTTGTTGAATCTTTCAACAAGCCCATTTGTCTGAGGCTTATATAGTGTAGAGAACTTGTAGGTTTTCCCACATTCATCCAACATGGACTTCATGTAGGCAGATATGAACTTGGTACCCCTGTCAGACACCACTTCCTTGGGGAACCCCACAGGGGTAAAAATCCCAAGGAGGACACTAGCCACTGCATGAGCAGTCACAGGTCTCTGAGCTATTCTATCTTGGTATCTGATGGCATGGTACAGGATAAACCTAGTTCCTGCAGCAGTTTGGGGGTCCAAGTGTTCAACAATGTTATGCCCTCTTTTTCAAAGGGGTGCCAATGACAGGTAAGGGAACCAGGGGACCTTGAGCTTTTATCGTGTTTTTCCACTGGCCTGGCAGGTGGGACATGACCCTCATAATGCATCTGAGGGTGTCTTTATCTGGGCCAATAGACGTGGGTGGCAAGTCTGGCAAAGATCTTGTCCTGCCCCACATGTACTGTCAGAGGGAAGTTGGCCCCAGTAGGAAGGCTCTGTAGCACCGAGGGACCACCAGCACTTCCTAGCTTGCCCTAGGCTCAGGAACCTTAGGTCACGTATAGGAGTTCATACTCCCAATATATGAGATGATCTCAAGAGGTTTCACCAGCTGCATGGGCCTCAGCTTGCCGCACCAAGCCCTCCAGAGCTGGGCACTCTTTCTGTGCTCTACAGAATTCCTCCCCAATTGGCCCAATGCCAACTTGCCATCCAGCAAGCACAGGCATAAATATCCCCTGTGATAGACTCTGGGGCAGCCTCCTCAGGTGCCAAACCTACCTGGACCATGGCAGTTCTAGTGGCTGGTTTCCATGCCCATCAACCAGGTGGAATGTATTGGGCAATGCCTGCTCTGAGGACACTAGATGACACTTTACAGTAGTCATATTGGCTCCTGTGTCCCTCAGAGCCTCTACCCTCTGCCCACTGATGGTGACCCACTGACAGTACTTGGAAGTATTGAAAGGCATGCAGGCTTTGGGCACCCTCTCTTTGTCATCCACGGACACTAGTGTAACCTATACTCTCTCCCCCACACTAACTGGGACAATCTCCTCCCCAAGCAGTACACTAGCCAACCCAGGGGGGTCTACCCACCAGTGGAGGGGGCTGTGTCCTTTTGAGGCACTTGGCATCCCCTTTCCCGTGCCCAACCTATGCAGCACTCCTGACACTTGGGAACATATTTACCTGTCTTCTCGTCAAAGAAGCCATGGCTCTTTTAGTCCAAATGGAGCTGGGTTCTCCTCCCCTGTGAACTGTTTTGGGGGCCATGAGAGAACTTTTTATTTTTCTCTCCCCTTCTTTCTTCTGGTGGGACCCTAACCATCCTTATGAGAATCTCTCCCTAGATGCCTATTTAGACACTCTGGTGTGACCAAGAGGTGCCTTAGTAAACTTCCTGGGATCAGTGAGCTGACTGTCAATCAGGTGTTGGTGCAGCTCTGTAAACAGATATCGAGCATGTGCTCCCTCAAGATTAGGTTTGGCAGCCAGTAAAATTGTTAACTTTACTGCCCCTCACCCACCCACTCAATGCCTTGCTGGAACAGTCCAAGCAATCTACCACAAGACTGGTTTGGGAGTTTGTGACTATCCCTGAACTTGAGGTAGTACCTCTTAGGGGTCAGCCCATATTTGGAGAAAAGAATGGCCTTTATATGGGTATACTTCATTTGGTCCACCATCACTAGAGTAAAAAGAATGCCCCTCCCCACTGTGGGCATGTGTTTCCATAAGTTAGCCCCCCAATACTCCTTGGGGACCAGATGCATCCTCAGGTCTACTTCAAAGGCAGAATTTTCACCAAGAAATGGGCCTGAAATACAGGAAAACATATGGAAATCAGTGCACAAGCACTAATTTCATTTTTCAAGGCACAAACTCCTAATACCGTACCTGGTAATTCCTGCACCCTGTGATATTAAGAATTCTTAGAGCAGTAATATGGTATTGTGTGTTACGAGTGCCTAATAAGGGCCTATGAGGGAATAAGAATCTGTGTTTCCCAAACTGTCGGTTACGACCCACTGAAGGATCGTGCAGTGGCGGCTACTGAGCGTCGCCCAACTGCCATAAAGCAGCAAAAGAAAGGAAAAAATAAAATGATAATAACGTTATGTTATTATCATTTTATTTTGTCCTCCTGCTGCAGCAGCTTGCGTGAGGGGGCGGGGTGGGGCTGCAGAGCAGGGGAGGAGGGTACAACCCTCCTAAGTGCTCAATGACTGTTTAATCAGGCCTCTCGAGCTGCCCAAAACAGTCATGCGCACTTTCAGTGTACTCCATGCAAGCTGCATTACAGCCTGCATGGAGAACATGCCAACCCCTCCAGCCCCTGGCTGAGCACTGTGTCACGGTGCTCAGACCAATCACAACACTGTATTGCATCATTGTGATTGGCTGCAGGGAGCATTGGAGCCCTGGTGCTTCCTGCTCCAGTTTCTCCCAGGAAGGGGGCGCAGGAGAGGCAGCAGCCGGCCGGTAAGTACGTGTTTTTTTTTTTTTTTTAAACCTGAATAGCACAGCTGCTTCAAGGCAGCAGCCACAACTGGGATCGTGAGATGATTTTTGGTGGGTGCAAAAGTCCAATCAATAAATAAAGATGGCTACAGATTCTGTATGCATCTTGTCACATTTGCTTCAAAGACAGAGGTCAAATTTCATGCTATTTCTTGTGCTGCTTTAGGAACTGGTGTTTACAAACTCCTCTCCCTTTGCAGTCAGATAAAGAAAAGTAAAGTGAATTATGTGACAGTCTTGGTAGGGTACATGAAGTGTGAAAAGAAAGTCTAAAGGATATCAATTTTTCATATCACACAACAAAATGGAAATCCCTGTAAATGAACCGTACATATTCAGCAGTTAGGAAAGCAAAAATGAAGCACATTTTTTTGTACTTCTAAAGTATGCTGAAAACAAAGATTTTGATAGGATCAAAACAAATAAACACACTTTACTAGGTGAGACACAAATAATATTCACTGAAACCCGATTTCCACACATTATCATTTGCATGCAATATAGTTGTATCAGTAAAACTGTATGTCTATGCAAACGTAGGGACCATTTCAATGGAAAATGTGCTGTCTGATAATGACAATGCACTACTGCACAATGCTTTAGTTACAAAAAAAAATGTGCCCGTCTCATGTCCATTAAAGCTAGGTGGGTCGCCAAAGTTTGCCATATTAAAAAGTGGGTCGTGGTTCTAAAACATTTGGGAAGCACTGTTTTAGACAGCGGACAAGGAGCGAACAATAGCAAAACACCACACGGCAGTCGCATCACCTATATTTTGCATTGTGGCGGGGATGCGGTCAGAAGCCCCCACCGCAATACAAAATATAGGGTGCAGACACATCCCTGCACTACGTGGCAGGCACCATGCGGTGCCTGCCACATGGTGCAGGGATTTGTAGGGGGTGCCCCCTAGGGTACATGTACCTGCACCTGGGATTAAGGGGGCCCGCTACGGCCCCCAAATCCGTTTCTGCCAGCCATTTTGTGGCAGATTGACTGCCGCAGTAGGACCAGAGGAAAGGGATATCATAATCCCTACGGCCGTGCCTGGCAGGCACCGCCGCAATTCAGGGCTGTGCATTTGGTCCAACGGGCAGTCGGATTTGATCCGCCCGTCTGGACTGTGGCGGTCGGTCTTTCCGACCGCCGCGCTTCTCCCACGCTTTCCCTCACCATCATATTATGGCGGGGGAAATCGCATTGCGATGGCGGAGGGACCGCCACCGACAGCCTGTCAGTGGCGGTCCCTCCGCCATCGTAATGAGGCCCAATGTGAGGAATGTCTTCTGAGACACATGAAAGTGCAGCTACAGAATTCTGCTCTTAATAGTTTTTCTGTCTGTGAAATTCTAAAATTCTAATTCACAAAGTTGAGGCTGTTCATGAGTTCTGAAGGAGGGCTTATGTTTGTTCCTACATACTAATTCATATTTGTTTTTCACGAACCTTTTATGTTTAATGGAAGGAATACAAACTGCGCTTGTCGGACTAGTGTCATAGAAAGCATGAGCATGCGTTTGAGTTAAAAGCTATTGTATCGATTGCGGCATTTTAATATAAAATGAATAATTAATGAGCCTTTCTTAGGAAGAGAAAAGTAGACAGCTTATGCAATGGAAAGCTGTGTGCTATATTACAGAGCTCTTAGCCTCTCTTTAATGTACCTTTATTAATGGATGTTAGGTGTCCTCTCTCCATTAAACGGCACATAAAAGTGACTGTGGCCAGAAAAGTAAGCATTGTTTCTGAATGGAAGTGCTTGCTTGACATATGGTTACGATGATTATTTGTAATGAAAGTTGAACGAAAAAAGTCCACTGGTTGTGTGACTCGCGCAAATATTTATATGCTCCAGAGATGTTTTAAGGCATAGGCAAAGTGGGCTCCGGCCCAGGGCCCCAGCCTTTTAGGGGCCCCTGATAGAGTCAGCTCTGTTCTGCAGAGTCTTGCTCTGATGACCTTGTATAATTCTTAAACAGATTGTTTTAAATAGCGTTTTCCTTTCATTTATTTTTAATGTACGTGATGCATAAAAGTCTATTACAGACATTTTGCAGACAAATGTAATGTGTATGTTTCATGTAATATCCATAAAACAGTTTCTTTTAGATGAAAACAGGATGGCACACATGAGAAATGGGAGGGTGTCACAGAAATGATGTGCAATAATAACAGTGAGATGCTTTTGTGTTACAATATTGAAAACACATCACTATCCCTGAATATTATATGTAAACGCATTTAAATTTTGGACCAGTGTGTTTGTGCACTGTCAGTGATCTGGCTAACGAGAGTGAGAAAGAACTGAAACTGGAGCATGAATTCAAATCTGTTCCGAATAGGGCCCTCAGAATACATTTGGCCTAGGGCCACCAAAATCCTTAAGATGTCCCTGATTTGCTCACTCTTTCGCAATACAGGCTTCACGCTAGGACACAGGTTATCATTAAGCTTCAAAAGTACAAAGTAAATGTATTGCCATTATCTCGGGGTCTTCTATTGGCATCAGGCTCATCTGCCAATACACTGAGGGGGTTATTATCAAGAAGTGGCGATAATTATCGCTAACCGCCGTTAGTGTGACTTTTTTTATCACTGTCTACCGCGGGAAATTATAGCCGTGTTAGCGGCGTATTAACAACACGCCGCTAACAGGCGATAGCTACCTTTTCTGGCGGAAAAGGACAGCGATAGATTTAGCGTGACGGCGATAAAAAAACGCACGCCAACGTGGAAAAAGTGGTGAAGGGCCAATCAGTGACAGAATCCCATTTCTAATTGGCACCAGGCCTGCATTTTACGCGCTCAGCGTAAAAATGCACTATAAAGGCCCACCAAGCAGAAAAAAAAAATAATAAAATGGAAAATACCAGAGGAGCAAAGAAAGAAGCTGGGACCAGTGCAGAGGCCACAAACATGCCCACAAATACCCAGGATGACCAGCCAGAGACCCATGCGAAGGTCAAGAGCAAGAGGAATCCTAAGTTCAGCCTGCAGGAAAACCAGGTCCTGATTGCGGTGGTGACTGAACACCAACAAGAACTGTTTGTCACCTCCACAGTGACATTGGCAAGAAAAAAAGAAATATGGGAGGACATTGTGTCCACGGTGAATGCCGTTGGAGAGAGGAGGAGGACAGTGGATGACTGCAAGAAGCGCTGGCATGATACCAAGCGCAAAACCAAGGAGAAACTGGCAGCCAACGTGAGAGCAGCGAGGCAGACTGGAGGTGGGAGTCCAGCGCCACAGGAGGAGCTGGATGAGTTGGAGGAGCAGGTGTCCCGAGTCATCAGTGAGGAGACGGTGGTTGGAGTTGCGGGCCAGGATAGTGCTGAATGTGAACAGACACAACAACACCAGGGTGAGCATCAACCAGGGACGGGGGCAAGGGGGTGGATGGGCCCAGTGGCACTGATGTACAATTAAATTAATTGAAGAGCATACCCACATGTACTGTGGATCATGTCCCGGATATCCCTGTCCATGGTGGCACAGGGACATATCACCCTTCTCAAACAACACATTGCACGACACACATTGGCCGGCATACAGACCTCTAAATGTGCACAGTAAAGGAAGCCCAAAATAGTTCTAGGTCAACGTCAGACCACTCCATAAGTGCCCCCTCAAATGAAAAAGTGACACAACAACTTGACATGCAGCAGGGTGGAAAAATGGCCCCCTTGCCACATCACCACGCACATACAAATTGCCTGCACAAGGACACATCTCACTCCAACGCCAAAATGCGGATGCACTGTGAATGTGACTGGTCATGTGCACGATAAGGCATGCCACCACCAATGTCAGCACACCTTCAGCATCCTGCACATGTGACTGAGTAGTCTGCAGGAATGTGCATGTGCAAATAGGTGGACTTTACTGCGCATACACAACCTTGCACACAACACAGACACATGTGCACAATGCTGCAGCTGTGCTGACATTGGTGGTGGCATGCCTTATCGTGCACATGACCAGTCACATTCACAGTGCATCCGCATTTTGGCGTTGGAGTGAGATGTGTCCTTGTGCAGGCAATTTGTATGTGCATGGTGATGTGGCAAGGGGGCCATTTTGCCACCCTGCCGCATGTCAAGTTGATGTGCCACTTTGTCATTTGAGGGGGCACTTATGGAGTGGACTGATATTGACCTTGGACTATTTTGGGCTTCCTTTTCTGTGCACATTTAAAAGTCTGTGTGCCGGCCAATGTGTGTCGTGCAATGTGTTGTATGAGAAGGGTGATATGTCCCCATGCCACCATGGACAGCGGTATCCGGGACATGATCCACAGTGAATGTGACTGGTCATGGGCACGATAAGTCATACCACCACCAATGTCAGCACACCTGCAGCATTGTGCACATGTGCCTGAGTAGTGTGCAAGGTTGTGTATGTGCAGCAAAGTCCACCTATATGCACATGCACATCCCTGCACACCACTCAAACACATGTGCACAATGCTGCAGGTGTGCTGACATTGGTGGTGGCATGCCTTATCGTCCACATGACCAGTGACATGCACAGTGCATCCGCATTTTGGCCTCAGAGTGAGATGTGACCGTGTGCAGGCAATTTGCATGTGCGTGGTGATGTGGCAAGGGGGAAAATCTGACATCACCTGCATCACCATGCAATGTGCCCCCTTGCCTGTTCATGAGATGCAGTCTGGTGTACACCAAGTGGGGAAACATCTAGTGACTCTGCATACCACACACACATGCAATGTCACAACGAATTGATCATGTAGGCTTCTGGATAAAGGTTGCACCTCCAAAAATGCACACAAACAGCACACTTCACTCAAAGGGCGATGGAATACAATGAGCAGGGGGACGTGGCAACAACCACACAGTACGTGAACAATGCAGAACATGAATGTATCACACCAATATGTACTGCATGCCTTGTCTGTGTGACATACTCGCTGACCCACAATGTGCCTGTAAAGCTGTCTCACTGCCAAAGTATGACAACAAGCAAGGATAGCTAATTTCAAAGAAATCATGTCAACCGGCTAAATGCCACCATCAACCCCTATGCAAATTTGCACTCCCACGCCCCCAAGTGTACACATCTGCCACACAGAATACAGCATTCCACATCAATCCTGATGTGAGTTGCCCATCACACCATCATGTGCAATTCAAATTAACGGTTTGGTAAGTCAACTGTGTCAGTGAACAAATATGCAGTCAGGTAGTCATCACCCACATGCCAACCCAGGCATTGAATAACAGAACCAGGACAGCAGGTATCATCCATGGCAGCAGCTGCATGGCACATACACAAACACACATCACCCGCACATTTGCATCTCTTGTGAGGGGGCGGTGACCAGGCCTGAGCACCATAAATAAGCATCATGAAATGCACATACATCAGAAAACTGACCACTTACACACCACACGTGGGATCAAACTTGAGGGTAATGGGTGTTGACACTATGGGGCATATTACCAAGCCCCTATCGTCACAACAACGTCACTCATTTTTGATGTTGTGGTGGTGATAGGGTCAGCGCACCATGATCAAGGCAGCGTTAAGTCACTCAATGTGGCTTAAAGACACGTTAAGTGGCTTTACGCTGCCTTGAGAATAGGGCCCCTTACACGCTAAACTTTGTGTGAAAGGGGGCGTGCAGTGGGTGTTGTGGTGGGCGTCCCACCACAACACCCATTGAAGTCGACGCTGCCATCCATTATCAAGTCAGGCGAGAATAGAGGGCAGTGCTGATCTGAACACCAGAGAAATCCTGGGCCTAAGGTTGCAAAACTAGGAGAAATGCATTAAATCACCTTGTTTTTGCTTGTTTCATGTGTGCTGCCTTGTGCAGCCCACATGTGAAAAGCCAAATTCCATGGTATGTTCATGTACAGGAAGGTATCCCTTCCTGTACATGAACAAACTGTACTTAAAATGCCATTTTGTAACTTCCATGTGTGCTGCACGAAGCAGCACACATGAAAGTTAGAAAATGCCGTCTTAGCTTTGTCCATGTGCAGGAAGCAACCACTTCCTACACATAAACAAACCTCCCTGCTCGCAGACACCCTAGCACTATGGTGCAAGGGAGCCAGCGCTGGCGCTAAGCTGTGTAATTCACTTCCATTGCAGGGGGAAACGCCAGGCTGCACCATATCCTTGATAACATGTTTGAGCCTGGCGTTACCAAAGTGGTGGTGAGAGCCGTGAAGACAAGATGGCTAACGCCTCTCCCTGCCACTTCCTTGGTAACATGCCCCTGTCTGTTCAGACAGCAACAACAATCGAAACTCACGCCGAACCATACTCACAACGGGTCAGCCAAACGGAGGGCACTCAGCAATGCATGGATTAAAAAAAATGAAGGACGACATGCACACCAGACAAATCACAATAGACAAAGCAACATGGATGTCCATTTGTACTACATAGTGCAGCACATGTTGAAACAGCAAGTAAGCTCTCATTGCCAATGTGCCTAAAGCGTGCCCTACTCACACATAACCATACTTGCACAAAACACATGCACATGTGCAGTACCCTGCAATGCTGCGTGTCCGTGAGCCACATTGACAAGGCAAGTGACAGTGCATGATGAATAGCATGCCTGCAGGCCCAACCTATGAACATGGTTCAGGCCACCTCACTGAGGTGGCTGAGTGTGGACAACATCCTTAAACAAGCAAGTCACACCCTGACACATCCTCGTGTACATACAACCCCTGACGTAAACAAGACATTTGAAGTCAAACAATGCACAACTCTCACAACTCTGACCAAGACCCATATCCCACCCAGTTTGCCTCAGCACAGCATTGTAAATGCACAGAACTCAAAGGCTCACTACCTGAAAGGTATAATGGGCAGCTAAACCAAAGCTGAAGGTGCCACCAGCACACAATGCAGTGCACACACAGACAAATCTGAGCCCATCAACATTGACTACTATGTGGGCCAAATTGCATTACTCACACAAATGAACAGAGGACACAACTTGTGATGCTTGTGTGTAGATATTGTACAATAACATTTGTCATAGCTGGAAACTGTGAGATTACAATGTACAACTACAACATCACATCCGCTATTTCCTCAAAATCATCACTATCCTGCAACAAATAGGCATCTCCTCAAAAACAGTATGAATGGACACTGTCCTGCTGTCTGCTTGTAAACTCATCCAATGCATGATTGTCCATGACAAACACTGTTAAACGGTATCTCCCCAATCCCATTGCAGAGGGAGAGACTGCACCTCCTGGACAGCAGACTGGCCCAACCTTCACTGATGACGAGGAGGAATACCCCACCATTGATCAGGAAGCACTGCAACACCTGCTAGACTCCTTCAGCACCCCACCTTCAAGAGCAAGGCAACCCAGCAGGATTGCGGCAACCCCACCCCCTGCACAAACCAACCAGCAGAAAGCACCTCCCACCACAGCTGCCTCCCCGGACCTCGAGGACCCACACCTGGCCTTCCAACGCCGTGTGCTAGAGGTCCAGCGGGAGATGGCGGAACAGGTGCGGGTGGTGTTCGAGCGCCTGGCGGACAAACTTGAGGCCATACGTGGGTGTCTGAGTCCCATCCGGGACCGCAGAAGATCACGGACACCCACAGCCCGCTCGATGCCCTCCAACGGTCCATGGCTGACATTGCTGGAGTCATGATTCTGAGACAACAACAACTGTCTGCTCAGAGTGGCTCCAGCAATGTCAGCCAGGATTTGGCCAACATCTGTCGGATAATGGAGAGCATGGAGCGGATGCAGGCACAAGATATGGCTGCCAGGGCCACACACCAGCGCGAGGTTGCTGGGATCTGTCATGCCCTGCACCTGCTCATCACTTCATTGCTGCCACAAGGTCTGGCGCAGATGAATGCTGCTGCTGCCTCCACATCCTCAGCTCCGCCACCTGATGTGTTAGTGCCTCACAGTGCTGCACCCACCATACCACCACCCACATGTGAGGCACATGACACATCAGAGGACGAAGAGGAGGATGAAAGTGCATTTTTGCAAAGGAGGAAGCGGTAGCATCCATCTGCGCCAAAAAGGCCAGTTCCCTCCTTGGTGCCGGGCTTAGTATCATGCCACGGAAAATCTTCTTGCACTGTCTTCCACTGTCCCCCGACAATTACCTTGGACCTCCACATGGACTGCCATATCACTTCTTTCTTGCCAATGCCACTGCAATCAGCCTGCGGACTGAACTATGCCTCTTCCCTTGGACCTGTTACCACCAAATGACTCTGTCTGGCCCTCCAACGGGCATCCATGCAATGTGGGCATGTATGGCCAAGCACTGGTCCAGTCTTCATACTCTGAATGTCAATAAAATTATTTAACTCACACAGATGTGTGTGGTTCTTGACCAATCAAGTATAGGAGTATGTAAAAAGTGTTAGGACACTGATTCACCCAGAAGGTACACCAAGGGAAATACGAGCAATGTACCTGTTTTACCTGATACAGATAGGCAGTGAGATGGCGGTGTATGTGTGAACTAGCGGTGCCCCCATTGCTCCAAAACCACCATCTAGCAATATACCAACCTAGCCCCACGTCCTTTCATGTAAAGGCATGTGTGACAAAATGTCCCAGTCTGCCGCAGGCCACGAGTTGTGTCCTCTTTAACACTTGTAAACAAATATCTCTTGGCATATGTACTCACACACAACGTGGTGGACAAAGCCTGTTGTGATGGTGCACATTGCATGTCACATCCCAAAATACTGGACAGCATATTCACATTGATGAAGACACAGAAGGGCACATGTCCACCATACACATACGGCACCACAATGTCTGCCTCAGTGAAGTAGATTGGCAAATAGGGGCTCAGCCCAAAGTGCAAGCCTTCAGTCAGCCCCTCCCTGTCGACAAACGATGTAACCTAAAATATGCCCCCTCTCATGCTGTGACCACTGCGAGCGTATCGGGCAATGTGTGTAGGGATGTGTGTGGCACTGCACTCAGCATATAGTCAGATGCACGGACAACATTTTAAGGGCGTCATCAACATGAGCCAATGGCAGAAGTAACAGCTGGGACAAGTCTCCATGACACTGTCACTACAGGGAGCAATGCAACATTTCCCCCTTGTGTGCAGCAGAACAGTGTGCCACCCCCAAACGTTAGCTGTGACAAAATATAAACTTGACTAGTCCAGTGAGTCACGAAAGGCATTTAGGAGATATCAACTCTGTAAAGCAAAATGCACTACTTCCAAAATACATTTGTGAGTAACGTAAAATGTGAAGTCATCACTTACTCTCAGATTACTTTGGTAAATCAGGAACACTGCTGTTCCATGTCCTGTACACAATGCACACAGATTTCTAACAAATCATGCATGGTCTGGATAGTGAGCGTACATGAACCGGAACATATCTTGCAAAGGAAGCGGACACACTGGCATTCCGCAGCAACTGTGGCTAGGTCTGTGCAATGTAGATGGACTCTGCGCCAGGAGCATCTGCAATGCAGGTGTGTGACGGAATCTATGGAACATGGCGCATACATCCATCTCCATGATGGATAACAGTAGCTAACTGTATTCACTTGCCATGCCATCTTACTAGGTTATGTGCAAAATGGGCAACAATGTGCTGTCCAAATCCGTGAGTCACACAGAAGATGTAGAACGTCACAGACGACTGTCCCTAGACTAGGGCGTCAATCCAAATTGACACCCTGTCACCAATGCAAGTTCAGTGTGCTCACATCTAAGGTATCCTGACACAATACATCCTGCAAACTTACATGTCATGAGCAGACTTAGCGATTCAAATGGATAGTCCAGTGATGACAAAAGTTGCATACAATGGAATGAGACACACTCCACAACCTCATCCCTGACATAAGTGCAAGCAGAAATCCAAAGTATCAAATTTTTATTAGAACAGTATAGATTTGCAAGTGACCTAAACTAACACTTATCACTATAACTACTACTAAAATCTAAACTAACTATAAAACTATCTTACTTACCTAAACTATCTACCCTAACTAATCCTAGACTTGCAACAACACATCATAGACATCAACCCCCCTCCCACCCTTAAGGCACACCACGAGCCAGGACAAAGACATCTAAGCTATACATAAACAAACTAAACATGTAACCTACACAAAGATATATTTTTTTGTAATTTTTATTTTTATATTTTTTTATGAAGAAAAAACACATCAACCCCCCACTCAAAGGAAAAGGAAACTTATCCCCAAATACGGATAACTAATTAAAAACTTATATCTACCTAACAAGCTAACACTAACTAAAATCTGCACTAAGACTACACTACCTAACAAATAAATAACTAACCTAACACTACATAATAAAAGATGTCAAACATTGGGGAAGGGAGAAGAGGGGGATGGTGTGCAACAGGTCCACCCATCATGGCAGTCCCAAGTGTTGGTGTATGTCCGCCACTCGTCTGTTGACATCAGACAATTCACGCCTGAGCTCTTCCAGCGAAACCACAATGTCCTGAAGCAGCCTCCTGTCCCGCAATGTGAACGTGACCACTTGATCCCCAGTTGCAGGTGGGACAGTGCCTTGGGGTGGGGGGGTGCCGTAGGGAGATGTGCCACCCGTCCCAGCTGGGACACACCACTGATGCCTGAGGGGCCTGGGGGGGCTGTGTGACATCCTGGGCATGCTCAGGCACCGCCTTCCATGTGCCCTTCTTACGTTCCTCATGGTACCTCTTGGACATGTTGCGGTACCCCTTCGCAACCTTCTTCACATGTCGGTAACAGTCCTTCCGCATCTGGAAGGCATGTATTTGGCCAGGCGTCATGTTGTCTGTAAAACATACACAAAGGCAAATTAGAGTCCCTTCAATATCCTCCATACACATCTGTAATACAAGTTCACTTCAACATGGGAGCCTACACTACAGCGTAACTATGTGAAGTCAGCAAGTGACCTGGACAACGGCATGTTGAAGCATGGATCAGTGACTACATGCTGGGGAGACTGACATGACAGTGCATGGCATGGTACCTGCACTGTCACTAAGAAATTTGGCTGACAATGCCAAAAGATTTTGTCATTACATACACGGGCAGAGGGTGACATGTACAAGCAATCGGAGGAGGAAAGCATTACCCCCCTGTGTGTAGCACCACCCTCATCCTCTCCAGTGACACAGGGCTGCCTGATTGGTACAATGCCCATGTGCAGGCATGTGTGTCCCCCAGCACATGTGTGCGGTTCATCACGACTGCGCCAACACAGGCAATCTTGCACCAGAGTGCACGTGTGTCTGCGAGCAGGGATGTTTGTTCATGTGTAGGGAGGACTTACTCCCGGCACATGAACAATCCAAAAATGCCATTTCGTAAATATCATGTGTGCAGCGTCGTGCAGCACACATGGAACTTAGAAAATGGCTTGCTTATCTACAGTTTGTTCATGTACAGGTATGGACACCTTCCTGTACATGTCAAAACATGTCATTTTGCTTTTTCCATGTGTGCTGCACAAGGCAGCACACATGTACAAAGCAAACATGATGATCAAAAAGCATTCCTGCTCATATGGCCAGAATACAACCGGGATGTAACTGTTGGTAAGTTGTGCGCTGCCAACTATGAATGTCGCACTTGGACATCAGGGGCAGCCTCTGATACAATGGGTGTTGCCGTGGAACGCCGAACACAACCCCCAATGCACGCCCCGTTCACACTCAACACAGCGTGACAGTGTACCTCATTGACAAGTAAGCGTTAATAAACGTGGAATGTTTCAACGCTGCTCAGATTATGATGCTAAGCCCCTATTGACAACTCAACTTTGATGACAGTTACGTTGACTTTGCGATACGGGCTTGATGATATGCACCTCACTTTCAATGTGTGTCACTGACTGGGGATGGGCCAAGTCACAACTGTGAGACCAATGCATTTGTCCAGAGTCACTTACCGATTAGTGCACACTGCTGACTTCCACTATACATCATCACACTGTAGGCAAGTTTGACGTGATACGCAGCCATACATCATACTGCAACGGTGATCATGTGACCCAGACATACATGCCAACGCAACATGCTAGTCAATTACGTTCCAACTCACCTGTGGCGTGTGGGTCCTCGAAGCTGTCAATGTCCCCCTGTGTGATTGGCAGTCGTCCATCTGTGAGACAAGGAAAGAAATATGTGTTGGTATTGGACTCCAATTCATATGTGTCGTATACCTCATACCAATCATCACCATGACAGCAAATGCTACGTAACTGTAGTGTGGCGTTTCATGTTGACTACATGATTGGGTCAACTTTGACTGCCATTCACACCAGACCTGTGACAGCTGATTTGGGACAGACAAGACTGTAATGTTAGCTGACATGCCCATAATCGTAGTGTGAGTCATCCACAAGGCACCATTACTCCATGCATCCTGATGTTCTACATGCACTTTGTACAATTGAGTAGCTGCAGATTGCACAAAGCAGTCACACAGAGGTTGTTGGTGTATGACAATCCGGGGATGTCCACGTTCCTTAGACCATTTGTCCCCAAAGCAAAGTTTTTCACACAGCAACTATGTTCACAGGGCAGCGTAGCTGACGTAACACAAATCATGAGGCCTGCATTTTGTCACTACCCTTTGGCCAGCACACAGCTCACATGGACAATTCCATGGTTAGTTAATGTACAGTCACCCATGCCGTACACACACAATCGTCTGCCTGCAAGCACATTTTGCACAGGTGTGCCAGCTATGGCAGTACAGTGCTAAGTGTTGGTCCAGCGCAGTGGGTGACACAGACTTGCAACATATGCTTGTCAATGTGATGCTGCATTGTGTCTCGGATGTGCCAACAATATGCGCAGACGCTTTGCGTCTCCCACCTAAATCAGCAACCATTTCTCACTTTGTCAGCAGTGTCACACACGTCATAATTTTCATTCCTTACAGTCCACAGGAATAAATGTGGAGTTTGTACTTACCACCCTGTAGGCCTGTCATGACTCCCACGTAGTCCAAGAGGTCTGCCTCACGTGCAAGCATGTCCTGCCATCGGTGCTTCCACTGGCGCACGTTGCGGTCCACTCCCCTTAAGAACGGTGACATATGCACCCGCACACGCTCCCACCTGATCTTCCGCACAGACACATTGTACCCTTGCAGGATACGGCCTCCCCTCTCCAACATCAGTGGCAGGTGGAATTTTATGAGCTACAGGAACCCCCCCAATGTCCCCTCGGGCATCCTGCCCTCCCTGCCCACACCCGGCATCTCCCTACACACCTGTGAGCCCACAGCCAGAAAAAAAAGAGGCCTCTAAAATATCCCCAACAACAATTTAACTGCACTACCCCAAGACAGAATTGAGGACAGGAGACAGTAAAACACAATTAATGAGTACACAACACTTCAAAGACACTATACACAGGACACAGGACACAGCAACACTCTCAAAATCACTAAACTGCAGCACACACCACCAAAAACCTCCAGCACTCTCCACAATCACCAGCAATGTGCTCAAAAGAGAAACTGAAAGTGCAGAACACTACTCCAGTAGACAGGAAGCATGCAGACATCACTTCCTGTCTCTTTGAGGCCCGTTTTTGAGTAAGCGGCGAAAACTGCATGCAAATAGTCACATGAGTAGACTTTATAATGGCAAAAAGTGTCGCGCAATGTATTTTAACATCGGACGGATGAAAAAAACATTGCTTTTTCGTGTTAGCGGCCAGATTTGCACGCTAAGAGCAAATCAATACACTGATGTACAGTCTTGTTGCAAATTTAATGTCAGAGCCCTGTAACAACATGTTGAGGTTGGTTGGCACTCAAATGACAACATGTAAATGATGTTTCACAACACATGACACCCTAACTTGCAACATTCAACACAGGTCACACCATAATTGCATATCTAACAACAGAACCATCAATCAATAATGGGTTTTTTAAGTGTGCCATTGACCCGTGGGGGTCACATGGCGTAGGGGCATGACTTTCGGCACACTTCAAGTTGTCTGTGTACGTGCATGTGTTGAAGGTGATGTTGATGTTGCATAGTGGTTCGTGTGCGATGGCAGATGTGGCTCCGTGGTGGATGTGAGGGGGCCAGGGGTCTGTGTGGGCCCCCGAGTGGATGCCTTTCCTAGCGGAGGAGGTGTCTTCAACCGTGCCTGGTGACCATTTGGAGATGGCATTCTGGTTGTTGTCTCAGGGGTGCTGGTTGTCCATCTGCTGCGTCAAGTTAGTCGTCTACATACTTGTTGTGGGGCTTGTTGATCTGGAGGTGGTCGTGGCTTCCAAGCTAATTGCTTCTGACGCACAGAAAAGCAGGTATTACCCCATTGCACGCCCTATTTTCATATTTTGCCCCATTGCACGCCCTATTTTCATATTTTACCCCATTGCATGCCCTATTTTCATATTTTACCCCATTGCACACCCTATTTTCATATTTTACCCCATTGCACGCACATTTATCATATTTTACCCCATTGCACGCCCTATTTTCATATTTTAGCCCATTGCACGCCCTATTTTCATATTTTACCCCATTGCACGCACGATTTTCATATTTTAGCCCATTGCACGCACGATTTTCAGATTTTACCCCATTGCACGCCCTATTTTCAGATTTTAGCCCATTGCACGCACGATTTTCAGATTTTACCCCATTGCACGCCCGAATTTGCATCTCTTACACCATTGCACGCCCACAGTTTCATTGTTTTACGCAACGTACACACTCCAATGAATTATTAACCGCTGACAACAGACTACAATTGTGCATTTATTCACAGACGACAACCTAGATTGACTGATTTACACAAAGGACACGCAACAATTTTGGATTGGGTAGCCTAATTTGCACCATGAAGACTCTAGTCTTACACATTTGACACACTGAAAAGCATCTCTGTACTGAGGAGACATTCCCAGCATGAATGAAGTTTTGTTCTTTTCTTTGCACGTATTGTGCAACGTACCCTTTTCAGAGTGATGTACCCATACTGGACAGTACCATGCAGACAGGGTATGTGTGTATGTTTTTTTATTGGCACACACCGTGATTGCAGTCATTATGCTATGAGATACATTGGATGGGGGCTGTCACAATGTGACGTGCTCAGTTGAAGAAATTGTTTATTATTCTGTCCCTTTGGGCAGTTCCTGCTGCATTTACTGTGGGGTGTGCGCCACCTGCCTCATCTTCATCATCATCCTGCTCATCATCCGGTGCAGCAGGCACTTGAATCCATGGAGCATTGGTGCGCACACATATATTGTGCAATACACAACATGCAAGGATGATTTTGTTGACCATCTCAGGGCTATACAGCAGTCTGCCACCTGTGATGTCCAGGCAACGGAAACGGGACTTTAGCACGCCAAATGTGCGCTCAACAATGAACCCAGGGCATCTGTGGGCCGCATTATACTGCCTTGGGCCTGGGTGGTGGGGTTTCGGAGGGGTGTCATCATCCACGGGCATAGTGGATATCCTTGGTCACCTGTAACATGTGAAAGCGAGATGTTTACATTATTGGTTGGGCCGGCTGTCTTGTTGGTGTAGATGGTTTTGTGGTGTGTCATTTGTGTTGTGTTGGATTTCATGTTAGCCATGTATTGCTTCTGACTGATTACAAGCATCACTGCAAATTAAATGGACTCACTGTTGATACTCCCTCCCCCACGCCTCATCAATTGTGTGTGCTGCGCGGTTGCCTGACTGGCTCTTCTACCATCTAGCGATGGCACTCATCCCCCCTCCTCACAGTCAATGCCATGTGAACGTTGAAATGGCAATGGGCCACACCAGACACGGTTCACGTTCAGTTGTGCTGCTGTCGCTGCTGCCAGACCTGCCTCAATGCACAACACATGCTGTTTCCTGTCCCGAGCGGACACATATCAACAGTCATCAGCCCCCTCGCATGCAGGGCCCATTGCAGGCAGGAACGCTTCACCCACACCATCAGCATCATCAGACGCAACACTGTCCACTCAGTGGACTACGTACTCATTCGGGAGTGTAGCCTCCAACTCGCATGCCACGGCTACTCAAGATTCATTTGACTCTGGGAAATGTTAGCTGACATCAGACTGTCCCAGATCTTCACCACACTAATCCACAAGGCAGGGCACACCTTTGACGGCTTCTTTACATGTGTAGACTTCGTCCAGTTCATCGGCCCCACTAAACGCACATGTGTTGACCACTTATGCATGCACCACCTTGTTGAGGTACCCCAAGCCACCGTTGACCACATGCAGGCCCCCACAAAGTTGGTGTAGATCATTCACAGAGGAGATGCTACACACCACCATCAACTGCAACAACCACAACACTGCAGTCGTCAACAATGGTGCAAGTCCACATTTTCCAAACATGTATCTCCAACTGCTCATGCACCCTTGTCCCACTATGCAACTGCAACATACGGCAGGCAATGAATGCCACCTCAGTCTGCACCAACCTCTGAGTTGGTAGATGCATCTGCTGACACATGGAGTGGAGCTGGTGCAAGCTTTGGGATACCATTAAACAGCACCACCAACACGTACAGAATGCTCATATTTACCATCAACAATACGCCCACACACCAAACTGCTCTTCCAGGTAGGATTGCTGTGAGTTGCAACATGGATGATCAACAGCTGGGGCGTGCTATAAGCAGGGGAAACATGAGTCCTCATCCTCGTAACAGAACAATCAGCATGTGGCATCACCTGGTAGTCCAATGCCTTCGGATGCCCCCACACCACATCTAGGTACCTAGGCCCCATATTAGACTCCTCCATCTCCATGTACCTACAGGTGTACGCAGTGGCCTGCAGCTGCTTTGCCAGACTCTGCATCCTCCATGCAACATTCAAATGGATCCCCCCATTGTCGGGTGTAAAAGTGACCCACACAATCATTGCCATCAGGCGGGGCTACAGTAACACGCTATATACCAGCATGGGCACGTCTGCGGTCAGCTTACTCCCGACTGTCCAGCACAACACCTACACACTGGGCCTTGTGTTCCTACTTTCATTATGGATCGTGTGCCTCCATCGCACATACATGGTTCCCAACTCTCACCACATTTGATTATGGGTGGCCCAGGGGCTAAGCATTTGAGGATGGTTTGTCTACATATCTAGCCACAGTTCCCACAGTTCTTGGTGTTGTTGTGTCTGGTATGTGGGCATGTTGATTGACATGTATGTGTGATTGAGACATGTACATTCTCACACTTCTGATTTGCATCTCTGTGAAGTTGAGGCATGTGGTGGGTCACGTTAGTACTTACCGACTAGCACTGCATTTCCATATGCGCCATCCTGGAAGCGCTGGTTTATGATGGACTGTCGGAAGATGTAGGGATCATGCACACTCCCTGGAAACTTGGCTATGACATTGGTGAACAGTCCCCGGTGGTCCACTATTGCCTGCACATTCATGGAATGGGTGTGCTTTCTTTTGCGGTATATGTGTGCACTGTCCGCAGGGGGCATAAATAGGATATGTGTGCAGTCAATTGCGCCCAACACCTGTGGTAATCCGGCTATGGCGTAGAATCCTTGCTTGGTCTCAATCTGTTCCTGCACAGTGTTGGGGAAGTGGAGGTGCTGGGGCATCAGGCTGAGTATCAATCCAAGACAGTTGGGAGGAAGATTGAAAAGGCTGCCTGTGAGACTCCTCCAACTATGGCCGTTGTCAGTTGAAAGGTCCCAGAGGCCAACATATGCAGCACAGCCAGCAGCTTTGTCTGTGGAGGGATGTTGGTTCTCCGCTGTGTTTGTGGTGTCAGCCTGTCGGCTATCCGGTTCAGGATGTGTTGGATGGATCGCCTTTTGAGCCTGTAGTGGGCAATGACATCCTCTGGCATCAGGTCTGCGAGGCTGAGACGTCTGCGCAGGGCCCGCTGTCGTCTTTGGCGCAGCCTTGGTGGTGGTCCTGGGGGAGGTGGCAGTGGCGGTGGTGGTTGTTGCCTTCGTGGGACTCCAAGCTGAATGATTAGTACCTCCATGGAGTCCTCCATTTATCACCATTTTTTCACTTTTTAGACCTCTTTTTTTCAGGTCTTATTTCCCTGCAGTAAGGGGCCTTAGCGGGACTTTTTTTATCACTTCGCGATTCTGGGACATCATTACTAATAGTGCGATGGTGTGTTAGCGACTTTTTTAATGAAATTTTGAGAGGGAACGCCTACTTAGCATATCATTAGCGAAAACTATCGCTGCCATGCACGGCGATAGCAAAAACGGTAGCTATCGCCGGAAAGCTGTTGCTAACGCTTATTAGCGACATCTTGGTAATAGGGCGATAAAAAAAACGCGTTAGCGGCACGAAAGTGCCGCTAACGTGGCGATAACTGGCTTGATAATATGCCCCTGAGTTTTTCTGCCTCCCTCTACTCAGATTGGGCATGAATGGCTGATCTAGTTTGACCTCCCGCTGCTTACTATTGGTTGTGTGTGTATTATACATTTATCTTCCTCTCCGAGAATATGGAACACCCTCCCTGTGGAGATTCGGTTCAACCCATCCACAAGCGCCTTCAACAAAGAGTTCAAGAAGATTCTACTAACCAGATTCCTGAGTTAATGTACATGGGCTAAAAGGATTCTGCAACCACCCACACCTTGATTTATCTCACCGAGTGTGCAGGCATTTTTCCACCCCACCGAAAGGACCATAGACAAAGATATTTTTGCTACAACAGTTTATTATTCGATATGTTTGTCCTGATAAAGCTTTCCAGAGTACTCTCTGCTGTTTGATGCGTAGTACTATATGTCATATAAAGGGACTCCTTGTGTACAACACTCTGATACCGTTGGGCCAGGTTTGCGCTTCATAAAACTCTCTAGATAAATAAAGGGCCCGAATTACAAAGGTAAAGTAAGACGAAAGTCTAACTTTGCGTCTTTTGGTCTTCACAAAGGACTTCAGGACTTTCGGTATTCACAAAGGGCATTTGCGAGTAGTAAATGCTCTTTGTGAATGCTAAAAGTCGTAAAGTTAGACTTTCGTCTCACTTTACCTTTGTGAATCGGGCCCAAAGACTGTAAATGTCTGTGAGCCTCTCCTCTCACAAATATATACTTATAGCGAGGCCTTTGCCCAGGATCTCTTCTAGGACCTGGACTGAAAGATATGTGACATGAATAGCACTCGTTACATCGCATAGAAATACCACGCATGCCTTTACAACGTGAGTATTGCTACGCGATGTCAATTACAACGAGTACCATTACAACGCAAAATTTTACCACGACTATACCTTTACCACGCATGCCATTTCAACGCCAAGGCATGCGTGGTAAAGGTATACTCATGGTAAATGTTTGCACAACCCTCGACACTACACCAATTCCCCGACCCCCAGTCCTCTCCCTACAATAACACTACACTACCCTGCACAACCCCCCGACACTACACTAATTCCTAAAACACTACCCTACACTACACAAACACCACAACACTACCCTAAACCCTAACACGCTACCCCCAGCATGACCCTCCCCCTTCCCCCTTTCCTCTCCCTACACTCTAACACTACCCTGCACAACCCCCCTACACTACCCTAAACCCTAAATTACTACCCTACACTACACAAACACAACACTACCCTAAACCCTAAAATACTACCCCCGCATGATCCTCCCCCTACCCCCAGTCCGTTCCTACACTCAAACACTACCCTGCACGACCCCCGACACTACCCTAAATCCTAAACCACTACCCTACCCTACACAAACACCACAACACTACCCTAAAACACTACCCTACACTACACAAACACCACAACACTTCCCTAAACCCTAAAACACTACCCCCCGCACGAACCCCAGTCCAGCCCCTACACTCTAACACTACCCCCCGCACGACCCCCTCGACACTACCCTAAACCCAAAAACACTTCCCTACACTACACAAACACCACAACACTACCCTAAACTCTAAAACACTACCCCCAGCACCACCCTCCCCCTACACACAACCCTACACTACACAACCATTACTACACTACTTCGACACTACCCTAAACCCTTAAAAAGTAACCCCCACTCCAAGCACAATCCCCTTTACCTCTCTCTCCTCGTGGTTCCTCTCTCCTGGTTCCAGCGTCGACAGAGGGGCGGTGCACGTCGTTGTGAGGAAACGGAACAGCCCAGTTTTCTCACAACGATGTGGATAACCATTACATCGCATGCGTTTTAAAAGCGCATGCGATATAATGGTTTGCGTTGTAATGGTAGTCGTTGTTACATCGCATGCGTTGTTATGCATGCGATGTAACAACTTGCGTGGTAACAGCCTCGTTGTAATGGCTGTTTACCATGTGACATATATTAAACTACTGATCCCCTCTGTTTTCAGATGAGCAATGCAATTTTCAATGCTGTAATGTGAAGGGGCCTTTCTGTTGACCTCTGTATGATTGTGGTGGGGGTCACTTCTCCAGGTTCACTCTAGCTGTATTTAGTACCTCAAAAGTAGTTTAAACTCATGTGTGGGTCGAAAGAAATCATACACCTGCGGCCCAGCAAGGGTGTTATGGAACCCAAAGCCAACAAGCAACATGGCCTCCCTTGAAGACAGTCACAATGAGTGTGCAACTGTTGTAGGATTAACAGCTATGCTACTGATGCAGCACGAAGAAGCAAGGGAGACGTTTGTAGCAGTACCCTGGACAATGCACGTTTATTGTCTTCATGTCTTCATGGACACGCTCACAAACACACGGGGAAGCACATACAGCAGATGTGATCAAAGGTAACATAGTTGGACAGACAGTTGTCAGCATGGCTCTGTAATCATTTTGGCAATGGGCCCTGTTTAGCAATGGATCTAGGAGCTGCTGTGAAGACAGGCCTCTGCTGGTAAGCCTCCATTTGGACCACATTCTAATATTATAAGGACTATAGATTTTACCAAAGGGCCATAACCGCAGCAGATATACTGTTCTAAAGCAGTATGAATGACACATACTGAGATGTTACTGTTGAGTGTGAACAACAGTGTGGCCTAGTATATTCATGGATAATATAAATGCCTCAGTAAGAATGGTGAATGTCTACCCAGTGTTCTGTGTATGTGGGTTTGATATATGTAAGTTACCTTCTTCCAGAGGGCGGATATGTCGATCAGTGGGAGGATATGCATCTGTTGTTAAGGTGGCAAAGGTTAGCCAGCTATACGGCTGGAGTCATGTTATGTGCTGGTAACGCCTGGAGTTGTATATGATCTGTATAATGTTGGTGTAGTGCAATTTATGAGAATACCTTGATATGGATAAGCCGCTTAGACAACTATATGACTTGGAGATAGGTATGTGTTTGTGATGGTGAGATGGGTGCATGTAACGTTCCACATATGTACAGCGTGAGGTATGAATATTACTTAATATGGATGAGTTCTTGGGGAGGCATAGGATTAACCAACACTGGGGGATATTCTCAAGAACGTGCGATAAACATCGCCAAAATATGTTAACGCAAGTTTTCATATCGCGGGAAAATAACTCCGAGTTAACGTCGTATTTTCAACACGGCAGTAACATGCGATAGTCTCCCGATAACACGTCAAATGTCCGCGATAACATTACCAAGACGGCGATGAAAATCCAAACCCGAATGCGAAAAAAGTTGCGATGGGCCCAACCGCGATAAGACAATTAGCAAAAAGCAGCGCCAGGCCTGCAAATCCCACACGTCAGGCGGGAGAAATCACTACAAAAGCAGAAAAAAAAAAACACAAACAAAAACCAAACTACAGCCAAGCACAATGGAGGCAGCCGGAGCATGTACAGAGGTCGGCCAGAACCCCACAAGCCCCCCGGAGGAGGAGCCTGGTACCTCGGGGACAGGGAAGGGCAAGGACAAGAAGAAGAGGAAGACGCAGTTCAGTCCGCAGGAAAACAGGATCCTGATCACGGAGGTGATAGAACACCATCAAAAACTGTTCGTCACCTCCACTGTGTCATTGGCAACAAAAAATGCAACATGGCAGTCCATCGTGGACAAGGTGAATGCAGTCGGAGTGCTGAGGAGGACAATGGAAGAGCTCAAGAGGCGCTGGAATGATGTGAAGCGCAAGACCAAGCAGAAACTCGCCAACAACCAGAAGGCAGCAATGCAGACTGGAGGTGGGAGTCCAGCGCCACAGGAGGAGCTGGATGAGATGGAGGAAATGGTGTCCACAGTCATCAGTGGGGAGACGGTGGCAGGAGTTGGGGGACCGGACACTGCTCAACATGACCTGACACAACAGCAACAGGGTGAGTAACGACCAGGGACTGGGGGACGGGGGAGATGGGCACAATGGCACACATGCACAATCAAGCGGAGCACAGTGCACACCCACAATGACTCTGGATCATGTCCCTGATCCCCTTGGCACACTGCAGCACACATAGAAACAGCACGTAGGCCCCCGTCGACTATGTGCCCAGAGGAGGCCCACCCACACATCACTTATCTCACAACCAACCCATGCACATGTGCTGAACCCAGCAAAGCTGCAGGTCCGTGAGCCACACTGACAATGCAAGTGACACTGCATGACGATTAGCATGGCTGCAGTCCGATCATCATGACATGGTGCACGTCACCACACTGAGGTGGCTGAGTGTGGACCACATCCGTAAAGGAGCAGGTCACACTCTGAGACATCCACCTGCACAAACAACCCCTGACGTCAACAACACATCTGCGGACAAACCATGCCCCAGAGTCCCAACTCCCACCAAGACCCAAATTCACCCAAGTTTGCAACATTTCAGCACTGTATGGGCACAGAAGTCAAAGGCACACCGCCTGAAAGGGACAAGGGGCAGCAAAATCAGAGCTGCTGGGGCGACTCTCCCAAAATGCAGCACACACACATGACATTCAGAGCACATCAGCATTGACAACAATGTGGTACAAACTGCAACACATTTACAACAGGATAGAGGACACAACAGGTGCCGCTTGTGTCTAGAAACTGGCCAGTCACATTTGGCATAGCAGGGAAATGTGAGATGTCAATGTACAAGTACAAACACATATCCGTGATGTTGTCGAAATGTCCACTGTCCCGCATCAAATAGGCAGCTCCTCCTAAACAGTCACAATGTACATTGTCATGCAGTCTGTATGTGAACTTGTACAATGCGTCAACATACATGTGAACACAATGTAATACTGCATCTCCCCTTCACATTGCAGAGGGAGCATCAACACCTCCTGCAGAGCAGCCCCAACAACTCTTCACTGATGACGATGAGGACATCCCCAACATCGACACCGAAGCCCTCCAAATCCTCATTGACAGCTTCGGCACCCCACCTCCAGGAGCAGGGCAGCCCAGCTGCATCGAGGAGACCCCACCCCTGCACAGACCACACAGCAGGAAGCACCTACCACCCCGGCTGTCTCCCAGGACCCCCACGAACAACACATGGCCTTCCAACACCGTGTGTTAGAGGTCCAGGAGAAGATGGCTGATCAGGTGCGGGTGGGGTTCGACCTCATGGCAGCCAAACTTGATGCCATACATGTGTGTCTGATTCCCATCAGGGACCACTTACAGTCCCTAACGGACACCCACAGTCCGCTCCATGCTCTCCAACGATCCATGGCTGACATCGCTGGAGTCATGATACTGAGACAAGAACAACTGTCCAGTCAGAGTGGCTCCAGCGATGTCAGCCGGGAGTTGGGACAGATGCGGGGGCTCATGGAGAACATGGAGTGGATGACGGTGGAAAGAATGGCTGCCACGGCTGCACACCAGCGAGATGTGGCTGGGACCTACCATGCCCTGCAGCACATCGTCATGGCATTGCTGCCTCAAGGCCTTGTGCAGATGAATGCTGCTGCTGCTTCTACATCCACATCTCCGCCCCCTGATGTGTCAGTGCCTCACAGTGCGGCAGGCAATCCACCTCCGGCCCCTGTGGTGTCAGTGGCACACAGTGCGGCAGGCAATCCACCTCCGGCCCCTGTGGTGTCAGTGGCACACAGTGTGGCAGGCTATCCACCTCCGGCCCCTGTGGTGTCAGTGGCACACAATGCAGCAGGCAATCCACCTCCGGCCCCCGATGTGTCAGTGGCACACAGTGCGGCAGCCAATCCACCTCCGGCCCCCGATGTGTCAGTCACACACAGTGCGGCCGACATTCCACCACCACCCACGTGTGAGGCACATGTGACATCAGAGGACGAAGATGCAGGTGAATCAACCTTACTGGTAAGGAGGAGGCAGTAGCATTCATCTCCGCCATATGGCCTGTTTCTGCTTGGTTCTGCCCTTTGCATCATCACCTTCCACTGTCCCCCGATACACTCTACGACACTCACCTTGGACCTCGACATGGACTGCCATTTTCTGTTTGGTTACCAATGATACAGCGATCAGACTGCGGACTGAACTCTTCCTCTTCCGATGTACTTGTCATTCCCTGAAGGACCCTGGCTGGCCCTCCACGGGCCAATAATGTGAAGTGGGGTTTGCATGGCCCTGTACTGCTCCAGCTGCAACACTCCACTGGATGTGAATTAAACATTCAGAATCGCACAGATGTTTCATGTCTTTGATCATTCAAGTATGAAAGTATGGATGAATGTAGGGTCAGTGATTCCTCCTTACGTCCATGTTGCTCATGTCGTGGGACTTGAGTCACAGGGTGCAACATTGCCGATTGCGGTCCGGGTGGCGTAGACACTACAACAGAGACACAAGCATCAGTTACTTCCTTGTCCAGCCCAGAAATGAAGCACGCCCAGAGCCCCGGGGTCATTGTTCCCACCCCTATGCTGGCCTGCCATTCGCCAGGCCAGTCCACTCCGCTTACGCTCAGAGGGGGGGACGACAAAGCTACATGTCCCAGGTCTTCCCTGTAGTGATCTGCTGATTGCTGGTCTAGTTGTCAGCATGCCACAGCCACTCCCTGTGGGCTGGTTAACACCCACACCACACCCATCCAGCACAGGCGTCATAGGACATGTGACCCTGCCAATAAAAGGGGCCTAGCACATCACATTCCCCACTGCCGGAGATGACATGATGGCGTCCGCACCACGAGACTCAATCATAAAGGGTCCATGACTTGTGGCGCACTGGGTTAGTGGCACCCGATGCACTGCGGCCGGCACGGGCCTACCGCCACGGGACAATGACTTGCGTTGCACAGGGTTACTGGCACCCGCTGCACTGCGGCTGGCAGGGGCCTACCACCACGGGACGATGACTTGCGTTGCACAGGGTTAGTGGCACCTGAAGAGCTGAGCGGGTGTGCAGCCTGCGATGATGCGTGGGCCTCGATGAGCCGTCCTGCTAATGGTGGTTCGATTTGAATTGTGAGCCCTGCTGGACCGTAGTGCACGCTGAAGGTAGCAGTCAGCACACACATGACTCTGCGGTGCGGTGCCGCAGGGTGCGCTGGGGGCCTGTGGTGCGAAATCCAGCGATCGGCTGAGGAGGATGCACCTGCACGTGGTGGGCCCTATTGGAGATACGGCGGTGGCAACAGGTGAGCATTGAGGCCTGGGTGCGCAGGGGCGGCCAGTCATCGCTGGGCGGAGGACCGGTCTGGGGACCAGGGCTGGGGTGCAGCAGGCGCACAGGATTGCGCAGACACCACCGGTCACGGCAGCGGACTCGTGGCTGGGTGGGGGACGCTGCCCTGGCTGACACGACCCTGCATGCGATGACGTGATGTGCGCAGGTTGGTTTGGGACATAGCCACCTCGTCGCCAGTGTGAATGTGCCCGTTGAAGGTGGTCGGCCACGTGTGTGTAGGCCTATGGACAGGTTGTGGCGGAGATTGAGACACACGCAGTAGTCACTTTGGTGGTGGATTTGTGACGTGTGCATTCCCACAGTTGTGAGTTGGGGGATTGTGAAGTTGAGGTGTGTGGTGTGTTCAGTTGGAACTTGCCGATGGGCAGTGCATTTCCATGGGGGCCATCCTCAAAGCGCTGGTTGGTGGCGGACTTGCGGACATGTGGGAATCATGCACACTGCCTGGGGAGTTTGCGACGACATTGGTGGACAGTCCACGGTGGTCCACTTTTGTATGCACATTGATGGCATGCGTGTGGTTGCTGTTGCGGTGATTGTGTGCAGTGTCGGCAGGGGGCACAAGTCGTACACATGTGCTGTGATTTTCCCCCAACAAGTGCGTGACGCCAGCTATGGCGTAGTTCCCTTGCGTAGTCTCAAGATGTTCCTGCGCAGTGTGGGGGGAGTGAGGGGCAGGGGTATCGAGCTGACACACACCGTGATGCTTTAAGGTATGATGAGTCCTGCATGATGTGACCGTGTAACAGCAGTTCGTGTGGTCGTTACCTTCCTCTTCATTCCTACGACGGTTACGGCCACACAAACTTCTGTTACGGTCTTCTCATGCATGATTTATCATGCCTGTGAGCATTCCGGTTTGTCCAAGTGCAGTACACTGTACCAGATTAGGCATGTGACTATACGGCAGTTTGACCATTGTCACCATTTCTCCCACAGGTTTCTGAAGACACGTTGCCCTGTTGAAGTTCCCCGTTGGGAATGGAACGCGTTGGCTGAGCTTTTCGTTTTGTTTATTTGTGTATTTGTAATAAAGTTCTGTTTTTACACTACTGTTGACTACTGGACTTCATGACTTGGCGCACCCACATTTCGGTTACTACGATCTTGGGTCTGGGGCATGGAGGCGTCTAGCACAGCTGGCGTTGGGGTTGGTTGCGCAGGTACACTACGAATTGGAACTATCGTGTGGTGCGGATAAAGGGGCCCGCCGTTGCTTTTGTGGACATGCATCCATGACATGTGTGAGGGAGTTTGATGGGGCTGGCTGTGAGACTCCTCCGACTCTGGCAGTTGTTGGTTGGAAGGTACCAGGGGCCAACAGGTGCAGCCCAGCCAGCAGCTTTGTCTGCGGGGGATGTAGGTTGTCCGCTGTGTTGGTACCGTCAGCCTGTGGGCAATGTGGGTCAGGATGCGGAGGATGATTGTCCTTTTGAGCCTGTGTTGGCCAATGGCTTCCTCTGGCGTTGAGTCTCTGGGGCTGGTGCATTTTAGGGTCGTCCGCTGTCCTGCACTGCCTAGGTGGTGGTCCAGGGGGGGTCCAGGGGAGGGGGGGCCTGGGAGTGGTGGCGGTGAGTGTTGTGGCCCTCTTGGTTCTCCGAGCTGCATGATCAGTAGCTCCATGGCATCTGTTGGCCTTCAGATGTGGCTCTGGGCTGGGCTCCCTTTCATACTGCAGGTAGTCGCCCTGCTTAACACCAGCAAAAGGTAGGTGTTAAATCCCTGCTGCTAACGCACCTTATCGCCTGTTCTTGGTTCGCATCGCAGATCTGACTGGTCGTTGAGAATCTCGCGAAGTGGTATTTTTGCACGGGAACGCCTACTCTGCATATCTTTAGCGTTAGTTGTCGCACTCATCCGTGGCGATGTTTTTTGCGGTTGCTATCGCAGGAAAACTGGCGATGTCGGCAGTTTGCACCAGCTTGGGAATGGGGCGATATATCTATCACCACTTTTGCGGCGCTAAAGTGCCGATAAATCGGCGATAACTCCTTGAGAATATGCCCCTATATTGCTTGGAGCTATTTTGTGTCGTGCTCTTATAATTTCTACTTTTATCTTAGATATTTGCCAGCCTCAAGAAAACAGCAGAATGATATACTTCAATGCAAACTATTATTAATATTCAAAACAATATATTTTTGTTGGCTATATTCTCTTTTCTATTATAGGGAGGGAGAGTGTCCAACCACAACAGATATTTTTGTGAACAACGTTGTTTGAAAAGAGATATGTTAAAGCCAAGCATCATTTCACAAGATAATAAATCAGTTTTTGAAAATTGAAAACCTTTAAGGGCCTGATTACGAGTTGCAGAGTACTCATAGGGTGGATACTCTGCACCCATGAACCCCAGTACCATCCAATATTACAAGTTAGTCTCCACAGAATGGGGAATAGTCATGCATACCTGTTTTTTCCAGATGGTAAATAGGACTGGGAGGCTGGTGCAGGGTTGGGGAGTCCTTGGATGGAGACAGTGGCAGGGCTCATAGGAGGATGTGGGACCACTGGCCTAGCTGGGATTAGGCATAACTGTATACCATTCAAGGACACCGATTTGTCTGGCTCTTAATCAGCCCCTAAGCTTTGCTTACTCTCAGAATTTATAATAAATTGCTAAATAACTACCAGTGACTTGTGCGCTATCAAATAAAAGACATTTATCGACCAGGTAACATTGTGCCCAATTCGCAAAACAATTTGTGATTCTTCACAAGGTTTTATGAGTTTAAGGTAAATAAAAAATGTGTTTTTGCACCTATAACTTCTTCTACTCCTGCGGAATATCACCACACACTCGTAAGAGTAAATCCGACACAAGGGGATGAATGCTTTCAGGCGTGAATACATATGTGAACGCCCACAAACATATCAGTTTATGGGCCTATTCCCACCTAAACCAAAATCAGCATTCACAAAACTTTTAAAAGAGCATGACTGGAAAGCTGCAACTGGCACAGTCTATCAGGCGTATCCTTACATTTTTTTGTGAATTCCAAGAAAATGTAAGAAAGGCAGCCATGGAGGAGCATGGATTATGACAATTACTCCTGGAAAGCTGTGGCAGCCACAGCCTGCCAGGCGTTGCCTTGTAAAGTTTTGTGAATTCGGAAAGCGACGTCCTTGCAGCACCGTAAGGTGCTTTCTCAGTAGTTTTATGGGGTTGTTGTTATGTGGCCCAACAGTGTATTTATTTATAGATTGCTTTGAGCACAATGCCACTTAATTTAAGAATAAGTGGGTGTCTAGTTGGAGCTCATAGAGGGAGATAGATAATGTAGTGGAGAAATTATCATGTCTGTGCTCCTGTGACAAGAGAGGTCTGCACAGAAGACCGATCTCAGTAGGGTAAACACATTTGATTAGTCCTCTGAAAATACTGTAGCAACGCCCAGATATGATTGGATTGTAGCTTGAGCTGTGATTTGAAAATTACCAGTATATAAATGTTTTTTTTTTTAGTAGCACCAGATGACATTTACAATTGTGAGTCTTTCAAGCTAAATGTGAAATATCGAAAGTCAATAAACAAAAAACTCTCCGCACATCGTTCTCTGGTGCAGAGTCAAGAATATGGAACAACATCCCCAAGAAATCAGGACCGAGGCAGTGTACACTTCTTTAAAAAAAGGGATGAAAGAATACTCAGAGCAAGCCATGGGTATTCCGAAATGCTCTATGGTGAACCATCAGACTGAGGTTCACAAACTCACCTTAATGCGAATTACGAGACACTAGATACAGTTCTTACAAATTAAATTCAATTAGTCTATGTATCCCAAGTCTATAGTAATAGTGTAAAGAGGTATATTTGAACATACTGGAGAGTATTATTCAGTTTGTATCCACGTGTCATAATTCGTTATAGGATGTACAGCTTTGTTCTGATAGTTTTTTTGTAATTATCCTTCTGATGTGTAAAGTGCTCTGATGTTAGTACTTAGGGCCTAACTACGATTCCGGCTGTCGCTAGACCAGCAAACCATCAGATGGCGGTCTGACCACCACCATCCCGGAGGTCCCACCGCCACATTACAATTAGTGCAGTGAGACTGCCGCAAGACCACCACCTCCGCCGGGATCTCTGATTTCCGCAATGGGGCGGTGGCCAAAGCTGTGGCCTATGACGGCAGTGCAGATGCCCGCACCACTGTCTAAATTGCCATTTGCTTTCCTGCCAACATTTTCATGGCGGGGATCCCACCATGAAAAGGGTGGTAGGTCAGCAAGAGAGGGAGCTCAAACATTATAGCCCATTTCAAAATGTGGCTGGGGCACATGTTGTGCCCTCCAATTCCTGCACTGTCGTGGGTGCACTGTGTGGCACCTGACGTGCACAAGGCACTGTCCTACAGCGGCATGTCCTGCAGGCTCTGTCTATGGGCTGCAGCATGCAGCTGCAGTAGCATCACTGCCACTGCACCACCAACCCTGGATTACTGTTGTAATCTCACAGGTGGGAATGCCGACGGCTTGGCAGTCTTCCTCGGACCGCCATCGTAGCTGTCCAGCGGGAAGACTCCAAAGTCGTAATGAGGCCCTTAGTCTAATCTATATAAAAGCACAAAAATAAACGAAAGTGAAATACCACAAGGCGATCTTAACAGTCCTCTTCTGACCTGCACTGAAATCAAAGTTTGAAATGGGCCTGTCATAGGATAGCAGCACACAGTTTGCTCTAATAAAATGGAATAATCTGTGCCCTAAATCCTTACCCAGAACTTAAAGGATGTTAGCAGAGGATGCACCACTTCTTGAGTTGGGATATGGCAAGAAGAGCTTTAGCACAGACAGATGCCTGGCAGAAGAACTATACTGGGTGGTTCCATTTCAAGGCCTACGTGTCACTGTCCTCAATGTTACCTGAAAGCCTAAACTTTTTTATTAAGTGTACAGTACATCTGTTATTTGCTCCTGACAGCTTAATACTTCTCACACATCCAATATATATTAACAAATATTAGCATTTATTATTATCAGTATTTAAACACTTACCTACGCAGTCTTAATGGACAATGCAGCAGATGGAAGATAACATTTCTTAATGTGGTTGGCTTCGATTGTATAGAAAAAATTTAACAATAAACAGAACAAAGGCCAAAGTTACGTCATTTGGCTACTGGTCAGGTAATAAACCTTGACACGAAGTAGCTTGCCCTCCAGGGCTGCTGCCTATGTGTCCTAACCATAATTACACATGACAGAGTAAATATATATATCAGAGAACAAGACTGCGAGACAGCCGAAACGCGTCTTATTTTTTTGGTAGCACCCAATAAAGCACTGTAACCTTTATAGCAGTGCGTGACTGCTGATTCCTGGCACAAGCGTCGACTTCCTTTCTGGATTTGAGAAAGGTGTGGTGAAAGAAGGTACGCGGAGTGTGCCGACTCCACCATTAACCGACGCACCCTTTGATCTTGTGCACGACGGAAGCGGGCATGGTGTGGAAAAGACATATACATATATATATATGTATATATATATACATATATATATATGTCTTTTCCACACCATGCCCGTTTTGGTATATATATACCAAAACAGTGCAGTCACCCTTAGCTGTGCATCAATAAAGCTAGTGCAGGCTTGGGAAGGACCGTTTAAGATAGATAGATAGATAGATAGATAGATAGATAGATAGACATATAAATGTATATTGATAGATTTTGATATAGATTTCGATATGTAGATGTGCTAGAAATACCTTGTTTCGGCCAGAGGACATAAAAGTTTCACAATAAAGATTAATAACAAATATATTGCCATAAAAAGCACCCAAAGTACAACAATCTTGAAGATAGAACTTACATGGTCCGACATACTTAAGACTTTTAATCATGTGCTAGGAGCTCACTCTATTTGGTTCAACATGTATACAGCAGTACCATCTCGGCCAGCCTAAGGCGGAGCACAACCAATGTGCCCCAAGTGTAAAAGTATAAAGACCTAAACAAGTAATCAATAACAACTAATAACATATATATATAGATAGATATATATATGGATGGATTGATAGATATATAGATAGATGGATAGATATAGATTTAGATAGATGGATAGATAGAAATATATAAATATATATATTCTCAGTTTCCCCTTTTGCTTAATAGATGCTCACAAGCTCAAGAAAAGAGACGCACAACGACCAAATCGAGTCTCAAACTTTTTGTTTTATTTTATTGTGTTTTCAGCTTCAACCAAAGCAGTGCAAGTGGCAAGATATGAATTATGCGATTGTGCGGCAGTGGAGTTTTTCACATAATTGTAAATTTGCTGCATTTGCCACATAATCCATCATCTGGCACATAATCTGTTGATTTTAACAAAAAAAATGTTTCTAGCTCAAACGGTACAAAAGTTACTAAAAATGCAGTGAAACATGTTGCTGCGCAGTGGAAGGCCATTTGGAATCGTTGGTCGGTCACATTTCTGTTGCTTATTGCTACATTTGTGTGATAAATTCATACTAATAAGGTACAACCAATGCCCCCCGGAATTCCCCCCCCTCGGAATTCCCCCACTCCCGCCTCCCAGCCTCTCCTCCCTCCCACCTCCCCTATTTAATGGCGGCCGCTGCGTGGTCGCGCCAAAGGCAAGCCCGTCTGCGCCCGTCCACGACCCGACCGCGGCCAGCGCCAGGAACCCTGGACCTCCCCCTACCCATCGCTACGACACCACCACCCTCCTCGCACTGAACCCAGGAAGACTTAGAGAATGCCAACAGGCCTCGCCGAACACGACCCACGGCCAGTTCTCCTGCCTCCACTGCCGCCAGGCCCTCACCGCCACCCCGGCCTCCAACACCGCCGACGCCAGCACCGGCGACACCCTAAAATGCATCCTCCTCAACGTATGCTCCGTACACAAACACGCCATGGAAATCTGGAACCTACTCGACTCTCTCTCGCCCAACATTGCCTTCTTCACAGAGACCTCTACCAATGCATCCTCCGCCCCCGACATCAGCACCGCCATCCCAGACGGATACAAGATCCAGAGGAAAGACCGCCCCAACCACCCAGGAGGGGGCCTCGTCATCACCCACAAGAGCACCCTCCGCCTCACCACCTCCAGCGAAGCCTTCCTCTTTGCCGAACACCTGCACTTCCAGATCCAGACCACCCCCAAAGCCACACTCCGAGGAACCCTCATCTACAGACCCCCCGGCCCCCGAACACCCTTCGCCACCACCATCACCGACTTCATCGCACCCCACGCCATCGCCTAAACAAACTACATACTCATTGGAGACCTGAACTTCCACCTCGACAATCCCAGTGACCCCAACTCCACTATCCTTCGTGACAACCTCGCCAGCATCGGACTTAAACAACTCGTCAACACACCGACCCACAGAGCAGGACACACCCTCGACCCCTTCGCAGCCAAAGTTGCAGAGAAAACAGTCAACAGGAAACTGACACGATTCATTGAAGAGAACGCCGTCCTCGACCCGTCCCAATCCGGATTCCGAAGCAACCACAGCACAGAGACCGCCCTACTCACCGCCACAGATGACATCCGCATTCTCCTGGACCAAGGACACTCCGCAGCCCTCATCCTACTCGACCTGTCAGCGGCCTTCGACACCATCTCCCACCGCACACTAGTCCCCAGACTACACGACGCAGGCATACAAGGAACAGCCCTGGACTGGATCCGATCATTCCTCACCGGAAGAAGCCAAAGGATCAGACTCCCACCCTTCCTCTCCAACCCCATGAAAATCACTTGCGGAGTCCCACAGGGTTCATCACTGAGCCCCACCCTCTTCAACGTCTACTTGGCCCCCCTCGCAGCCATCGTCCGACAACACGGCCTCAACATCGTATCCTACGCCGACGACTCCCAGCTCATCCTCTTCCTCACCAAAGACCCCACCACTGCCAAACTCAACTTCCAGAAAGGAATGCAAGACGTCGCAGTCTGGATGACCAACAGCTGCCTGAAGCTCAACGCCGAGAAGACAGAAGTCCTCGTCCTTGGTACCACCCCTTCTGCATGGGACAGCACCTGGTGGCCGACCACCCTCAGAAGCCCACCTACCCCCTCAGACCACGCCAAGAACCTCGGCATCGTACTTGACTCATCACTCACCATGAACCGACAGGTCAACGCCGTCACCTCCAGCTGCTTCAACACCCTCCGCATCCTCCGCAAGACCTTCAAGTGGATCCCCCTGAGTCAAGGAAGACAGCTACCCACACACTCATCACCAGCAGACTGGACTATGGAAATGCACTCTACGCCGGAATCAACAAGACCCTACTCCGCAAACTCCAGACAATACAGAACACCAGCGCCAGACTCGTCCTCGGCATCCCCCAACACGAACACATCAGCCAACACCTACGAAGTCTCCACTGGCTCCCCGTGGAGAAAAGAGTCACTTTCAAAATCCTCACTCATGCCTACACAACAACGGACCCAAATACCTCAACGACAGAATCAACTTCCACGTACCCAAAAGAAACCTCCGATCTTCCAACCTCGCACTGGCCGAAACCCCGCGCATCCACAGAGCCAGAGCAGGAGGAAGATCCTTCTCTCACATTGCAGCCAAGACCTGGAACGAGTTACCGGCAGACATCAGACGCGCCCCCCTCCCTGAACACCTTCAGGAAGCCCCTCAAGACCTGGCTCTTCAGCTAAACAGATCTGCGGACCCCCCCCCTCAGCGCCTTGAGACCCTCACGGGTGAGTAGCGCGCTTACAATTCCCTGATTGATTGATTACAAATTGTAAAAATGAAACAATAACGAAGAAGTATTACTATGAGAAAATGTGCTGCATTATGCTGCATAATTTGCTATTTCTTATTGCATAAGGTACTCAACTCTGCCGCATAAGTTGGCTCTTCCCTGCCACATAATTACAGTGGCCCGATATATATATGTTGGAAATTGGTTTATTTGTAGTGATAAGTAGAGACATACCACTAGTAATAAAGCCACAAACACAAGAAAAGTTTCAGTCAAGGTCTCAATAAATTATTCTCTTGCTCAACCCTAGATAGCTGGCTAGTAGGCAGACTTAACTTAGGAGACAGGTGTGTAAAGCATTTAAAAACACTATGGGGCAGACCAGGGGTTCCAGCAGGGCAGTCCTTTGTCTCTTGATTTTTCCAGTCAGCGATCTGAGTTGCCATGCAGCTCTCCTATATTTATTCAGTGTTCCTGGGCATCAAGCACAGGGCACCCCTGAACAATGGGATGCAGGGTGCCACCCAGGTGTATGACCACTTTTTCCAAAGTGTGACATATTCTTGACCCAGAAAACACTACTCTTCTGAAATCCAAAATGGAGAAAGTCTCTCCTGGAGGGTTAGATCTGGCTAAGCCAACCCACTGGTGTGGCTAAGTTGCCGTAACACTCCCCTTCCAACCCCTTCACTAATCTAATTACTGGGGCTCCTGTCTGGCTGGGGGGCAGGATGTGGGGGTGAGCATGTGCTGCCCTAAAACGTCATTCCCTCTTTGAAGACCAGTTTGGCTAATCCACCCCAGCCTGCCTTTTGCTCCGCAGCTTGCAGTTCTCCTCCCCCAAGAAATCCTTTGTGTCTAGTCAGGCCACTTCACACCTAATAAGGACAGCTTGGCTCAGCCTGGCAGTGGCTGGCCAGTCAGGAGAGGGCTGCTGGAAGGCTGGATTTTGGCTTACAGAAAATAAAGTTCTATAACTTCTTTTCTGTGATAGTTATACTACATCTAACAGTAGCAAGTTGTTGGACTTATTCTAACTAACATTTTGATACCTTGAAGTATCTTTTTAGCTTATTCCTATCAATAGTTATACTTTAATAAAGTATTCCCATGTAAGCCTATGGAGCCATTGGGCTACAATGGAGAAAAACTCACCAGGGCATATAAATAATTTTTTAATCTACTGGGCCTCTAGACCTACTAGGGATTTACAGGTAGGCTGCCAGTAACAATTGTAATTATACCTAATTACCATGTACTTTTGATCAGATCAGAGGCCTTGGTTCTGGTTAGCAGAGCCCAGAGCAGAATCCGAGTCAGAAAACAAGCATCTAGTAGTCAAAATGGGGGCAAAAAGTGGGGGTACATTGCAAAGAGGTCCTGGTTTCTCACAATATATATATATAGATATATAGTAATGGGGTGGGGGCCCCCTACCTGAGCCTTATGGAGGCCCTGTACACCCCATACTCTGGGGTCTTATACATATTTAGGGGAGGGGGCATTCAGCCCCCCTCACTGAGCCTCAAGAAGGCCCCAGGGAACCCACCCCCCAAGCCTGGTTTTGATTTAAGGGGAGAGGGGCATGCAGTTCCTCTCCCCTACCTCATAGAGGCCCCGGGAACCCATCCCGCCTTGGCAGGAGCATAGTAATGAGCCAGCTTCTGCTAGCCCCCAGAATGGGCAAACTGGGGCACCCGCTTTTAAAAAGAATAGCTGGCTCCTGCCAGCACCTGGCTGTGAAGCTGGCAGGTGTTGTGGGGGCTGTGGCACTCCCACTGCACCCCCCTACATTTTGTAGTATACATGTGAATGCCACGGGTGGGCACCCACTTTAAAACTTTAAAATAATTTGCTGCCTCCCACTGGCACAATGTATGAGTGGTGTCTGGTGAGTCGGAAGAGGAATGTGGGTGCCACGAGCCAACCCACATAGCCCCAACATTTGGGCATGTTGTGGGTGTCCTGTGTGGGCACCGGGCACCCACTTAAAAAAAAAAGGAATATATGAGCAGCAGGAACCGCTCATTTATTATTCACTGCTCTGTACAAGGTTCCCCCCATAATCAAGGGCTTCTTTATATTATAGTTTTTCTTCCTGGTGGTGCTCCTAGAGGCACCACCAACCATTTTTTAATGGTGTAGGAGCGTGTTAGAAATTGGGTGTCTGGTTGGCAGAGGAATGCACCCTGTCCGAGCAGGAACCCCAATCCTAGTCAGGGTAATCCAGATACACACCATAAATTAACTTGTGCTCACCATCTGGTAGCTTTGCACAGAGCAGGCATGCTTAAATTAAGAGGCAATGTGTAAAGTATTTGAATGAATGAATGAATGAAGAGATATTTATAGAGCGCTACAGCTGCTTCAGAAGAAGCACCCTGGCGCTAGCAAGAAACAGGTCGGATCGTAGGGTTACAGCTCACTGAACAGCACAGTTTTCAGCTGTGCTTTAAACAGGCTTTTGGAGGTAATAGAGCAGAGGGAGGGATGCAGGGCATTCCAGAGACTCGGCGCAAGAACAGAAAAAGATCTCCCCTCTGCTCTGGCTCTCCAATATCTGGGGATCCATAGGAGGGTGAGTTTAGAGGACCGGAGAGACCTTGCGGAAGAGTAGTAGTGATGAAGCATGTCTTGGATGTATTAGGGACATCTTAGGTGGAGGGCTCTGTGAGTGATCGTGAGAGTTTTGAACTTTTGTACACGCTGCAGTCGGGCCATTAGATTCTGAGGGGCACCTAAGTGGAGGATGTTGGCATAGTCCAGCCTGGAAGTGCGCCTACAACCCCCTTGTGGTGGCCAGGGGCTGGTATTTTAAGAGCTTTCTCAAGGATTTTAGCAGACGGAAGCAGGTGGCAGTCATGGCCTTAACATTGGATTTGAAGGAGAGGAAGGTTTAAGTTTACCTCGTTGTCATCTGTCGACTCCCCCCCAACACCGCTTTCAGCTGCACGGGCCGCGCCTGCTTGATCGCAACAGCAAGATGCGGGGTGCAGCCGAGCGATGCGTCTGTGTCGATCCCGCAGTCAAGGCGATGCGCTGATTTTTTTCCATGCAACTATGGAGTTGCGCCAGTGTTAGAATGAAAATGTTTTTGCTGTGTTGGTTATGCATTATTCTATGTAAGTTAGCATTCGCGGCACCAATTTATGTTTGCCCGCCATTTTGAACCATGATAGAAACTAAACTCTCTCTCTCTGAGAAAGCAGCTTTTGGTAAGTTTTGTTCCTCGAAGGTTGGGCCTTGTTTTTCTCTATGAATACACTGTTCTTATTGACGCATACCTTTCCCACTAGATAGAGGCCTTCTCCCACTAGTCTAGCGGCGGGCACGGACGGAGCGACCTTGAGTAGTAGATAGTATGTGCCCGGCCTAAAGATGTAAACTTATTCTTCTGTACTTCTTTGTGTAGCTGCATCTGCCTGGAAAATTCCATTGTGGGCGTGCCTACATTGGTTCTGAATCGTACATAATGTTTCAATGTATCACCATGTTTGCTGATGTCAGTCCCTCTGCAGAAATCCTAAGAGACTGGGCAGACTAGGCTCCGCTCGAGTGTATCTGAATAAACATATATTGGTTTGTATTCTCTACTGTCTGACCGACTCTTCATTTGTATGGAAGGCTGAGAGGTGGTCGCGAGTGACCCAGGTGACCCTAATCGGGTCACTTCCTTCAGTTGGCACCCGAACAGGGACTCCTTCGGGTAAGTGGCCCTTCCCCTTCCGCGGACGGGGGGAGGTCGAGGCTATCATCGGGTCGGACGGACGGATCAGGGATCCCTGTATGAGGAGCATTGATTGCTCGCAGCTGCCCCTTCTGTCTGGCCGGTCGGTGCCTCGTCCAGTGGTCATCCCGACTGGAGTCCTTAACGGCGAAACCCTTGAATCTGACCGTTTGGTCTGAAGAGTTGGCAGTGGAGAATAAATTTGTTTGACCTGCATACATCAGGTGAGTTTGTTTTGGTTCTTTGTGGATATGGTACCATTTTGGTTTGTATTTGGTACGGTCTGAGGACCGATTTTGGGTAGAAAGTGTTTGCAAATACTTTGCCAGGCATAAGTAGTGAACTTGTTTTCTTTTGAGAATGCCTGGAATAAGTAAACTGGTTTCTTTGTGCTGTCGTTGTTGTTCTGCTGATGCTCAACTGGAGGAAAGTCAGCCAGAGCCTCCAGAAGGCACTCCGAATTTTGATATGTATGTGAAGCATGGCCTTGGCCCTATTATGTTTAGTACGCTATGGCACAAATATACAAGTGACAATGCCGAGTTGCAGTGGCCTTTGACGGGCACTTTTGATGAGTAAAAGATCGAGTATTTACAAGAACAGTTGTTTAAGAAAAGAAGTAGACAGTCTATGTTTGATTCCCTCAGAACGTGGCAAAAAGCAGCTAAACAGAGACGAATGAAAGCAGAGAAAGAGGCCCGGAAAGGGAGAATGCAGACGTTGACTCAGAAGGCCGTAGCATATGACAGGGAAAAGCAGGATAAGGGTATTGAATGTGAAGATAGAAGGTTTCGATTACATATTGACAAATCATATGTGGCTTAGAAGGAAGATGATACTTTTGTGGAAGAATTGTTGGATGCTCAACCCCCGCCCCCATATGCCCTGCAGAGAATATATCCCACTGTTCCCACGCCTTCACAGCCGCCTGTTACGGTTGCCTCCACTGTCTCTGTTCCTGGGTCTACTATTGTTCTTTCAACGGCTGTGGCTTCGGCTCCTCCTCCTCCTTTTCCTTCTGTTTCCTCGCCGTCTTTGGTGACCGTTAGTGCCCCCTTTACACCTATTGTTTCGGCCTCCTTATCTCCAGCTCTTTCTCCTGCGACGCAACCCCCAGCATCGATAGTACCTGGCACATCTGTTGCTTCTCCTTCTTTGGTTTTTCATCCCCCGGTTTCTTCAAGTGATGGGACGCCGGTACGTGGTTTTGGAAATGGAGATTTGACAAAGTTTAAAGAGCGAATGGGCCCGTATGTGCGGTCTGGAGTGGGGGATGCAGAAAAACAGGTAGTGGCTGATCGGGCTGCGCAGTGGAGTCGCAATCCCATTTATAGTGTGGAAGATGTTTGGAGTGTGATGAAAGACTATGAGCCCTTTGTACAACAGCATGACCTTAAACATATGTCTGCTACGCTGATTGGTCTTTGGGAACAATGTTTCAAGGATGCTGCACCACAGATTTTATATGATATCAAGGATCATGTATATGTTAGTAACATGGAGCCTGGGCAGGTCTTTGGTTATGTTACGACATTGATTGCTGACAGGGGTAGGCTATTCGAGAAGAGCCCCATCACGCTGTTTCAGTTTCCGATGAGAGAGGTTCATCCTCTTCAGCACCCAGAGATACCGGAGTTAACGGACGGGCGAGGGATTGTCACTCGTGCGGGTGTAGCAGCCTGTTTTCAGGAGCACTGGGTCTACACTTCGTGGAAAAGGAGTGAAGTTTTGTCTCTTAAGACTCATTTGCCTGATCCTAGGAAGAATCCAACTGCATATTATAAAGAATTGACTGAAGCCACCTCCTCCACTGTGATGACTCTGGCTGATATTGAAATGTTTTTGGTCTTCTTGTTCCGGTTGGTATTTGGAGACAGGTGCATACTCAAGACCATGTTGCAGAATTGGGGAGTACGTGGGACCAAATTAAGGCATGAGATCAGGAAAAAAAGCCAGGTGAAAAGCCTCGGGCAGAGATACTTGCTTTGCCTGGCCGCATCATTACATACATGCATTCTCTTATCCCCCGAGAAAAGTGGACTGGGATAAATTGTCAGCTTGTCGACAGAAGAAAGATGAGAGTGTGTCTGATTTCTTTACTCGATTTGAAGGTACATTTTTGGACTACAGTGGGCAGGACTTGTCTATTGAGGGAGGTGTTTGGTTGTTTGTTATTAGATTTGTTTCTAATTTGCTTCCTGAGATTGTGATTGCAGGCTTCCGAAGGCACCTGGTCCACCTCTTTCTCTTCTGTTATTTTGAATATGGCACAGTACTATGAGCATAGGGATAATGAGGAAAAGGAGAAGACAGAGAAAAAGCATAAGGATTTGAAGACAAAGGTGTTGTTGCAACAGGCTTTTAGAGGGAATGGTAGAGGACGTGGTCGTTTGGCCCGACAGCTTCCACGCACTAGTAGGCAGCCAAACGCTACACCCCTGGGCAGTGGCGGCTGGTAACATTTGAAAGTGGTGAGACGTAAAATTTTAGTTGGAGTGTACTGCGGCAAGCGAGCGTAGCGAGCGAGCCTTAACAACCTAAGAGGGGTTCGGGGGGGATCTGCCCCCGAGACATTTTTGAAAAAAGAGTGGGCCAATGGTGCATTTTCAAGCAAAAATTGGGAGGGTTAGGGAAAAGGGTCAGAGAGTGCTGTAGGTTTAACGGGGTACACTGGCTGTGCTCACTGGCTGTTCTTAGCAGGGCTGCTGTAGGTTTAACGGGGAACACTGGCTGTTCATAGCAGAGCTGCTGTAGGTTTAACGGGGTACACTGGCTGTTCTCAGCAGGGCTGCTGTAGGTTTAACGGGGTACACTGGCTGTTCTCAGTAGGGCTGCTATAGGTTTAACGGGGTACACTGGCTGTTCTTAGTAGTGTCGACCCTTCTCGTCCTGGCTTCTTTCCTTCTCATGGGAGAGTACTGGCACTTCCTTGCACGGTCTGGCGGCTCAGTGGGCTAACGCAGCTACTGCTGGGAATACTGGGATCCATGATTAACCCCAGCAGGCCCACTCAACCTTTCATCCTTTCAAAGTCGATAAAATGAGTACCGCTGATTGGTAACAATACGGAGCTGTAATCTGTCAGAAGCGCCTGTTTTATCTGTTGGCTGTGAATAGACCCGGCCCTTGATAGGGCTATACTGACAGTCCTCCCAGGTACACCTCACCTGTATGAGACTGCCCCACAGTTTCCAGCAGGGCTGCCATGCTTCCTTTGACACGGTACTGTCTGCCATCTGTCAGTGGGGTCGCGCTACTTCCATTGACTAAGTGCTGACACTTGCTAGACAGACTGCTAGACATCAAGAAAGCCTGTAATGAGATTCGGACTGCTTGAGTTTCCTAGAATGACTGTGCTACCTTGTTGGATAGCCAGGGGACAATAAACGGTGCACACCTTTTATTACATGCAGGCCTCGGTGTGCGCACCTTTTATTTCATGCAGGCCTCAGTGTTTGCAGCTCTCCACCGCCGGCCTCGGTGTGCGCACCTTTTATTTCATGCAGGCCTCGCTGTGCGCACCTTTTATTACACGCAGGCCCCGAAGTTTGCAACTCTCCCCCGCCCGGCCTCGTGGTGCTAGAGGTCGTCATTGGCAGGCATGTGGCCAAGCCGCCTCTCACTTCAGCTTCGTGGGAGACTACCTCGCGTGCGTGCTTATCTCTTCAAGTGAGTTTCTGCAGAGCCACTGACAGCTGAAGCACCATGCTTGAAAAGCAGGAGGCATGTAGCAAATGGATGTTTACTGCGTGCAGGTATGTCTGCATCAGAAGAAAAAACAGAATTCAAAAAGCATACAATAGAACGCTAAAAAAGTTCAACCAGTTTGCGTGCACTCTCAGCCAGGGCAGCTGACAGCCATGATGTCTGTCTGTTCTCCGATAACAGTGTCTCCCTGGGTGGGATTTTACAGTCAGTCACTCGGTCACAAGACCTACCAGGACGGCTGTGCTGTGGTAGGTTTATCCTGTACGTGCTGTGCTGCCCTGCCTGGCCCCTGCTCCCGGCTGCAAGGGTGCTCCAATGCTGGCCACGCACTTCTCTGTAACAGGTGTCATGTGAGCAGGCGTTATCTGACATGGCTGGCAACTGGGCGGGCCCAGCGTGGCGACCGCAAACACCAGAGCCTGCTATCAGCGCAGTAGTAACTCGCTGCAAGGGTGCCTCGCCCTGCACCACCTCCGGCTCCTGGGATACACTGTGACCCTGCACTGAAAGGAAAAAAAAATGGTTGTTCTTAGGCAGGTCAGCGAGCTGAACTCTGCTTGCACTTAATAAAGAAGCGTGCATTTTTCCTCTTTAACCGACATGCCAGAGGCTACTGCTTACACTACTGCCGAGTAAGGCTAGGAGCAGGGTTTAACATAGGCGTTACACTCGTAGGGTGACGGTGATGGATTACCAGCCCATTCAATCACGTATGACATTAAAAAAGCAGTGTGATTTCTCAAGACGTGACACAGAACGTACCCCGGGAGAAAACATGGTAGCTGGACACAAAATCTCTCCCAATAATTGTAAAAAAAACAATTCAGTAATTAAAATAACTGTTGCTATTTTTCCAAAGTATTGGAACGCCGAGTAACCTTGTCATCCGCACATAAAACAGCAAATATTTTTTTTATTATTTTATTTTTCAATTCAATATATGATTTTTCAGTCTTTCCAAGGCTGTGTAAATGGAATGGTGGCGTAAGTTAACTCGTGCAACCGTGACGATCACCAACTCAGCCTGAACTTAGTTCTGATTCACAAACATTTGTAAATAACGTGTTCCCCACTTTTAAGCACAATCGACGTTAAAGGTATAACTCTCAGGTGTACATGCTGCTGAAAGTATAGGAAGATGCACGCATTACCAAGTTTTCACCGTATTTAAATGTAGGAACACAGGAGACAAATTAGAATTTTAAAAAATTTAAAAAGTTCAGTCAAAATCTTTCCAAGCTTCATAACGATAGCCATGCAAACTCCATACTTTTTGTGAATTAGCTCATAGGTGTAAATTAGAACTATGAACAAACAAATCTGTACCTCTTTCTATGAACAAGGTCCTCAGGCTTGAGGTCCCAAACACAGCTGTATTCGGTGGTGCTCTGCGTCTGCACATGAGAGGCATGGATAGAGGGGCGGGGGACGGTCTCATATCTGAACAGGAAAGTGGAGCTATAGGGCAGGATTGAGGTCCTAACTGCGAATGAAACACGGGAACAGGTTGGGCTTTGGCAGACAGAATCTAGGTGCATGGGAGAACTGAGTAAATGGGTGAACTGTGAAGAAATACAGTGATGCAATTTTAAGGTGAACTGCGAGGCAAGACTGAGGTAATAGCTTGTAGCTTTATTGATGACTATTCCAGTTTTTGACATTTCATCGTCAAAAGACAGCTAGTGTCAACAAATTAACTTTTTGCCAACCATAAAAGAAGGCCAAGCCGTCCTTCTGAGATTAAAAAAGGCGGCATACCAAATGAACCCAAACAGAGCAGAAATGTATATGACCAAATGCATAGCTATTAATAGCAGTCACGGCTCGCAATACTAGCGGGTGGGTCGCGCGGGGGTGGGGGCCGGGGGAGTTAAAAAAAAAAAACTTACCTGACCCGCGACCTGGTCTGCGCCACCTCTGCTCCTGGGCCAGGGTCCCGCGTTGGCGCCTTCAACTTGTGAACAGGAATAACAGCCGCGTCACCAACCCCTCTCAGCCAATACTGACGCTGCTCCAGCAGCGCCAGGATTGGCTTAGCAGGGATACTCGCCGCCCTGCCGCCCATTAGGAGACCGAGGGTTGCCGCGTTGAGAAACCCTCGCTCTCGTAATGCGCAGCCGCCAGCCAGACTCAACACTAGTGCGCATGACTGGGCTGGTCGGAAAAATTCTCTGACCTAAACCCAGCATGCGCACTTGTGCTGCTGCCTGCTGTGCGCTCCGTGCCACCCCCTGGCCTGACAATGCATGTCAGTCAGCATAAAGCCGGACCGCCCACCCCCTTCAGACTCTGAAGGGGGTGGGCGGTCCGGCGTCATGCTGACTGACATGCATTGTCAGTTTACTTCAGTCACAGCTGCCAAGGGAGCAGCGGGCGCGGGCGGCTTGTGGGTCAACGCCCCAGCGCCCTAATGGACGCACCGCCACTGCCCTTGGGTCCGAAACAGTGTGCGTATTGTAAAGAAGAGGGACATTGGCATAGCGAGTGTCCTGTGCTTTTACAGAAGGTGGCGGTCCCTAGAGGATGAGGTTCTCGTGGAAGGGGTCGTGGAGCTGGTGGGGCAGACAGGGCTCAGAATGCTGCAGCCTCACAGGGTCGTTCTGATAATAATTACTTTGACGATCATTGTGATGGACAGTACTATCATGATGATTATGATGTGGATGAAGTGACAGGAATGTCTTACAGCTAGGACAGCCAGGGCAGAGTGGGGGGCCAGTTCCGATACCTGTAGACCAGCGTGGTCCTTATGTAACAGCAGAATTGCAAGGTTCAACTAAGGAATTTTTGGTGGACACAGGTGCGACGAAAAGTTCTGTTTCTCGAAATATGGTCCCTGGGGTGGCTCTGTCTGGCCATAATAATGTTTCGGTAGGCTTTTCTGGTGTACCGGTTATAAGCCACATTTCAAAACCTCTTGCATTGACCATTAGTCCTTTCACTGTGGATTCGCCATCCTTGTTGACATCTAATTGTGGTGAGAATTTGATGGGTTTGGATTTATTGAAAAAGTTACATGCCACAATTTATTGTTCTCCGGCAGATGTCTATATGACAGTAGGTACAGATGTAGTGCATGCTAAGCAGTGTTTGTCCAAAGATGCACCCCTCCCTGTTGAGTTTAAAAATGTGCCACCCACTCTGTGGGGGACCGTTGACACAGATGTGGGATTGTTGCAGATATCGCTTGTTTCAAAACAGGTGAAGGATGGTGCTATTTTGCCTCGTATCCCTCAGTATAAAATACTGCAGGCAGGGGAGCGCGCTTTATTGAAAATTATGCAGGATTTGATTGGGAAGGGAGTGGTTGAGGAGACCACTGCTAATATTTGCAATAGCCCTATTCTTCCAATTCTCAAAAGGGCGCCCTCAGGTTCCTCTGATGATCATGAAGATGTTTATCGTTTTTTGATTGATTTGCGCGAAGTTAATAAAATAGTAGTCTCTCAGTTTCCAGTGGTTCCAGACATTACCACTCTTTTGACGATGATTCCTTCTACTGCTAAATTCTTTTCTGTTATCAACTTGAAAAATGCATTCTTTAGTATTCCTATTCATCCGGATAGCAGGTATTTGTTTGGTTTTACCCTAGCTGGCAGAAGCTTTAGATTCTGTCGAGCTCCTCAGGGCTATACAGAAAGTCCGAGCATTTATAGTCAAGCGTTGAAGAGCCAATTGGATTCCCTTTCACTTCCCCCAGGTAATGTATTGGTGCAGTACGTTGATGACTTGCTCATCGCTTCTGACACAGAACAAGGTTGTAGGGACAGTACAGTTAAGTTGTTGTTGCATTTGGCATATCACAGACATAAAGTGTCCCTTTCTAAATTTCAGTATTGTCGACAGGAGGTTTCCTGTTTAGGTCACCTACTGTCGAAGGAGGATAGGAGATTGACCCTGAAGCGTATCAGTACCATTGTTAAAATGTCCATCCCGCAGACTCAGAAAGATGTGTGCGCTTTTATAGGTATCACTTCTTATTGCCGGCAGTGGATACCTAGCTGCTCGCTATTAATCAAACCCCTGCTTGCTCTAATGTTAAAAGATATGCATGAACCCCTGCCTTGGACGCCTGAATGTCAGCAGTCTTTTGAGCAATTGAAAACTGTGCTTTGTTCGGCTCCAGTACTCGGCACCGCAGACTATACTAAACCGTTTGTGTTGTACATCTATGAGATGGCTGGTTGCGCGCTCTCTGTTTTAACACAAAAATTTGGAGATAAGCAACGGCTGTGTGCTTTTTTCTCTGCTGTGCTTGACCCTGTCGCACGAGCCCTCCTGAGTTGTCTAAGAGCGGTCGCGGCTGTGGCTGTCTCAATAAGGCAATTGGCTGGACTCGTACTTGATACTGATCTCACAGTCATGGTACCCCAAGTTGTGGATACACTTTTGAATAGAACAAAGACACAGCACCTCACCAGTGCACATCTGACGGGCTATGAATTAACATTGTTCGCAAAACACATCACAATCAAAAGATGTGCCACTCTGAATCCAGCCACGTTACTGCCCCTCCCTTCTGATAATGATGAGATTGATAAACATGACTGTATCTTCCGGACGGAAGAAGAGACGAAAGGACGGGTAGACTTGACTGATGTTCCCTTATCTGACCCACAAGGGGAACTATATGTCGATGGCTCTTGTTTAAATTACCAGATGGCACTACAACTGCTGCATATGCTATTACTACGCTGCGTACAGTATTTGAGACATCACGAGATCCCTATCAGTCGGCCCAAGATGCAGAGCTCGTTGCCCTAATACGAGCTTGTGAATTGAGTGAGGGATTGGTTGTCAATATTTATACTGACAGCCAATATGCCTTCGGAGTCATGCATAATTTTGGGCGACTCTGGGCGGAGAGTAGGTTTCTTACTTCCCATGGCACCAAGATCCAGCACGGGCGCCTCATATTGCGGCTCCTGTCTGCTTTGACACTCCCTAAGAAATTGGCAATAGTGAAGTGCAGTGCTCACCGGAAAGTCACTGATGATGTAGTTAGGGGAAACGCTTTTGCAGATCAGACAGCTAAGGAAACGGCCCGGACTAAAATGAAAAGACTGTTTGTATTAGGTCCCGCTAGGCGGGTGCCTGAAGTCACCATGTTTGAGGATACACTTGAGAATGTGAAGTAGATACAAAGTGAGGCCACAACAGAAGAGTTAGCAGTGTGGCAAGAAAGTACAGCCCAATTGAATGATGAGGGATGTTGGATTGACAAGTCAGAGAAGCAGAGATGGATGTTGCCAGATGCATATGTTCTCCCTGTAGTTACAATGGCCCATGGCCCAGCCCATATTAGTCGGCGGTTTTCAGATATTGAATACCCGTTATTGATTGACTACCTTTGCCAGTTAACTGAAAATTTGCGTTCTATTCACCAACAGGTCCGCGAGTCCCTGCCAGCTACACCCGAGGGACCCGGACATGACATTCGGCCTAGGGACTTTGTGTTACTCCGGAACTTCCAGCGGAAGAAGAGTTTGGAGCCCCACTGGAAGGGACCGTAACAGGTCCTTCTGGCCACCCGCACAGCCATCAAGGTCGCTGGCCGAAAAAATTGGGTGCATGGCACTCATTGCAAAAGGGTGCCTCTGCCTTTGCCTTATGACCAGTGGATTAAAGACGGAGTAAAGGATACTGAGTGTGAGACAGTGCTTCCGTTTGTCCTCTTTAGTGATGCCAAGCTGAATTGGACCAAAACGGATGCAGAAAATGATGAAGTGCTGAATGCAGCAGTTCTACCGGAGATACGAGCTATCCAGGAGCCCCTTTTCACTGATCCCTCTGTGCCTGGAGTCACCAGGTACAATTTGCGACCTCGGCTGAGGAATAGTGCACAAAAGGAGAAGTCAGATTAGACAGGGCTGGACTGTGCAAGTTAGGATGTACTTTGCTGTAGTCCCAATGGAGTTAGTTTAGGGTGAAGTGAGATTTGTGCACTGTTTTGACATTGGACAGGATAGATTGCACGTACTCCCTCCTTGGAGGGGGGTACATTATCCTGATCGGCGTGGGATACGTCCAGAGCTTAGGACAGAGCAAGCTCCACCGCCAGTGCTCAAGAGCGCCAACGTATTGATGAACAATACGAGCCTCTACCAGTGAGGCTCTGATGGACACTGGGAACACTTACCTTTACTAGCATTTTTGTTGCATTTCTTTCCTTGCTTAATAATGCATCCCTTTGATCGGCCTATTGATGAGGAGGAACAACCATTTGCACCACCGTGTTTAGCACAGGGTTGGTCGACAAAGAGTAAGTTTGCATATTAATTGTTGTGATTGCACTAGTGACACTATTTGGAATATCCTGGTTTCTAGAGGAGAAGTTTCCTGTACATTCCTTGGTAGGCACAACCCCCACTCCCCCTGAACACATTTTTGTTACTCTAGACCAACACAAAGCAGTACACAGGCAGTCCTACACGGACAATGTATTTATACAAATGTTGCATCATGCTTATGATGTGTCCAATACAACTAATTGTTGGGTTTGTGGGTTGCTCCCTTCTGTCACTCATAAGAGTGGCATTCTGTTGTCTATGCCACTGTCATATATTGGCAGCTGCGAGGGTTGGTATGAACTGGTATGGACTGTTTCGGCTGGTGTACTTCATCTTTCTACATTGGATATAATATCCACTGATTCTCACACTGCGAATGAATATTTTCGCTTCTACCAAGGGTTTACCCCCATGGGACCGGCAGGACAAGGGACTCTGGGGACAATGTAATCAAAGTCTTGTTTGAAAACGTACCATAGAGTAAAAGACAATGCCTGGTTTTGAATGGAAATGGCTGATTTCCAATTGTTTAACACCTCTGAGTATTTCCAATCCTTCCGAGGTCGAAATCTTACCGGAGATAAACCGATACCTGTGCCAGTAGTCAATAAGACAGCTCAATTTTGTGTCCAGGGGACTGGGGAGATAAAGGTGGTTGAGAGTAAATGTAATTTCACCTACAAGGTGAATACGACTAATAGTCCGCCTTTGATCCTACCCCATAATGTCTAATTATCACAAAACTCATCGGGTGCAACGTAGAAGTGCATTCCTGGCCCGAGTAAAAAGGGCTGTTGACACAAAGGATATAGATCAGACAGACACCACTGCACAGCAATTTGGGGACGCCATGAAGGGCCTGCTACCTTTTTGGGGCCCCATGGCTAATAGCCATCAAGTTCGTCAGTTAACTAGAGTTGTTGAAGCGGTTATTAATACAACTGCTGGGATAATGACGAATGTCACTGCTGAGCTTCAGGCTACGAGATTAGTCACTTTGCAGAACAGAATGGTGCTAGACGTTATCCTTGCAGATCGGGGCGGGGCCTGTTGCGTCATTTACATACCTGATAACGCTCCCAATGTTTATTCAGCTATACAGAAATTACATAGGATATCGGCTGAGATGCACCAAGAAACAGGTACTTGGACACAGTCGGGGTGGTTGTCGAACACGCTCATATCCTGGGGTTGGAAGATCCTCACTTTCTTGGCTGTGGTTGCCGGTATTTTCTTTACCTGTTGCCTCTGTATACACTGTCTCCCAGCTTGTTGCACTTATTGCGTCAATATTCTCATTCCCAAACAGAAAATATCAGTTCATGATACTAATGCCGCGATTATGATACAAAAGGATATTGACGATTTGATGCAGATAGATGAGGTTATTTTTCAGACTACATCCTCCCTTGCAGCCTCCATTTCTGATACTGAATATACAAACTGCTCCTCATAATGATGTTTCTTGTCCTTGCAAATGGTATATTTTCCTTAATAATTACATAACATGGTTAGCTCATGCTAAAAGGGGGGTCTGTTAGAATGAAAATGTTTTCGCTGTGTTGGTTATGCATTATTCTATGTAAGTTAGCATTCGCGGCACCATTTTATGTTTGGCCGCCATTTTGAACCATGATCGAAACTAAACTCTCTCTCTCTGAGAAAGCAGCTGTTGGTAAGTTTTGTTCCTCCAAGGTTGGGCCTTGTTTTTTCCCTTTGAATACACTGTTCTTGTTAGCGCATACCTTTCCCACTAGATAGAGGCCTTCTCCCACTAGTCTAGCAGCGTGCACGGACGGAGTGACCTTGAGTAGTAGATAGTATGTGCCTGGCCTCAAGATCGAAACTTATCCTTCTGTACTTCTTTGTGTAGCTGCATCTGCCGGGAAAATTCCATTGTGGGTGTGCCTTCATTGGTTCTGAATCGTACATAATGTATCACCATGTTGCTGATGTCAGTCCCTCTGCAGCAATCCTAAGAGACTGGGCAGTCTGGGCTCCGCTCGAGTGTATCTGAATAAACATATATTGGTTTGTATTCTCTACTGTCTGACCGACTCTTCATTTGTATGGAAGGCTGAGAGGTGGTCGCGAGTGACCCGGGTGACCCTAGTTGGGTCACTTCCTTCACCAGTTCTGTAGATGAAGCACCCGAGCCGAGATGCGTTGCTTCCAAAGCCGATGCGCTGATTTGCTCCACGCAGTCGAGGGGATGCGTTGAACATCTCTCACTGTAGTGGTGGTGATTCAGGGTTCTGATACGTTGGTTCTGGAGGCGATGCACTGGTTCTGAGTGCGACGCGACAGTTCTGTTTCTGCAACAGCAGCGATGCATCGATTCTGCCCCATGAAGCAGGGGATGCATCGGCTCTACTGGAGCAAGCACCTGAATCCAATTCCAATGGATCAGGAACAGGGGCAGGAGGTGAGACTTTGATATCCCTGAGTCTCAAAACAGGAGGCAAGCCAGCATGCCCTTTGAGATCACTCTGGGTTCAAGCAAGAGTCCAGTTCTTTCTTAGCTGGGGCAGAGCGTAGCCAGCAGCAGGACAGCACACCAGAAAAGCAGTTCTGCCAGAGCAGCGGTCCTGCAGAGTTGCAGTCCTTTTAGCAGCACAGCAGTCCTCCTCCCTGGAAGAGTTTCTTTACAGGCCCAGTAGTGACTGAGTTGGTTTTGTCAGAAACCCAATACTTATACCCAGTTATGCCTGTATAGTGGAAAAGAGGGGCTTTGAAGTGTACAGAGGTCATCCCAGCCCTGGCTCCAGATTCACTGCAGGGGGGCCTGCAGCTCCTCCCTCCCACCCTGCCCAGGATGACCCATCAGGATGCAGATGGCCACTCAGTCACACCTACCCTTCCTTTGTGTGTGGCTGTCTCGAGGGAATGAACAAAGTCCAGCTGTCACCCACCCCAGACATGTATTGGAGACAAGCTGCAGGCACACAGAGCTAAGAGCAGAGAAATGTAATCTTTCAAACAGTGGCATTTCCAAAATAGTAATGTTAAATCCAACTTTGCCAGCAAAGAGGATTTATCATTAGGATTCCAATGCTATTAACATGACAGAACTACGCCTTTTCAAACAGGATTTACAGCTTAAAAGTGTAATAAGGGAATTCCCAACATTAACCTATGGTGGGTCTCACAGTAGTGAAAAACATATCTAGGTGTTTTTCACTACCAGGACATGTGAAACTCAAAAGTGCATGTTCTACCTTTTACTTACACAGCACCATGTACTATTGGCTACCTAGGTCCTACCTTAGGGGTGACTTATATGTAATAAAATGGGACGCGCTTACCAAGTTGCTCATACCTGCCGTGAGGGGAACGGCTCTGCAGTTTCTGTTCTCGCCGCCGTGAGGGGAACGGCTTCTATCTACTCCACGCCGTGAGGGGAACGGCCTACATTTCCCAGTTGCCCTAGCATCGGCGCTGGGACTCAGCGTCAGCACAGGGGCCTCCCGCCAGGACAAAAGCGCGGCTGCCCTCCCGCAGCGCGGGACGCGCGCGGGCGAAGCCCGGGCCAAGGGCGGGCCCATCTGAGCCCGTCCGTGACCGTCGGAGGCCTGGCTGGGCCACCCTTCTGACATTGCTCACCCTCCTAGTCATCAGTGCGGTGAGTGAAGTAAGCCCAGTTCCTCCGGTGTATATCTTGTATTAATCATGGCTAAAAGGCCTGTTGTATCCAGTTTACGCGGCTCTGCCTCCATTGATAGTATGCTGGAGAGAGTTGTTAACATTGTCAGCACTGAAATAGAGCTGACTGAGAGGCGTATGTCCCTGGGCTCAACTACTCCCCACCCCACCCCCCAAAACATGACTCACTCCGGCCTGCCAAACAGTCCTCTTTCAATGCTAAATCCGTTAGTTCTCTTGCCAGCTGCGGATGGTGAACTGGTTAATGAGCAAACCTGGGGTAACAAAGATACTGGGGCTCATGTGGGGACTATGGATCTAACGGACCTAATGTCACCAACTCGCGGTAAGGTTATTGCTGCAGCTGTGAATGTTTCTCCAGACCCAGCAATCACGGGGGCAAAGAGGAAAAAGAAAATAACGAAGCCCGCTTGCCCAAAGAGGAAACAACCATTGTGTTCAAAGTCACAGCGTACTGCTTTGAGCACATGGATGCAAGGGTCAGCAGCCCCAACTGAAACAGTGACTGTCAATGCCTCTGCCAATGCCTCTGATGTTTTAATGTCTTTTAGTCTGCCTAGTCAATCAATTCATACTCAAACTGAATCTATACCAGCACCTCTTAATACTTTTAAATTGGGGGACACTGCAATAGATATTATTATGGACACCATGTTTGACCGCGTTAAGGAGCTTGTTGACAAAAACTTTACAACCCTGTGGAAACGTTTAGATCGATTAGAATCACTAATTAGTAAACCTAACTCACATAGTAAGGCATTTAATACGCTGCTAACACAGGGGGTGCCACACATTCCGCAAGCCTTAAATGGCTTAGTCCCCAATACATCACAGCAACCCTCAAATGCCTTACAATCCCCGTTAACTGGTTCTCGTGATGCTTGTGATGTTTGCTGTAAAGTCAATAAATGTACCCTTCCCAAGGTCCTTACTTCTCAGGATGGCGATTTAAATTTGGGCAATAATGCCTTACATCTACCTCGCCAACAAGATGTGCATGCATCTATTAAAGCCCCAGTAAAAGATGCAAATCAAACACATAATTTACAGAGCACAGCTTCCTTACCCAGGATTAACGTCTGCAGGCCTCTTAATGCAAGAAATGATGTTTTAAGTTTACCTCCTGAGGCGTGTCCTTATGTATTGGTCTTAGCTGGGGTGCCACCTTTAATGGAAAACCAACAAGAGTCCTGGGACCAATTGCGTAATAAGTGCACTAACTGGCTCATGAAACATAAAGGTTTTAGGGTGTCTAACATCAACGAGATTTTGATGGTACGCAGGGTTGGCTGGGTTGGACCATCAGAGAAGTTAATAAAGGAGACTGTATTGTTGTTAATTTCCGACAACCCGCCCTTGTAAAATCGATACTATCGCAGAGAGAGCATGACAGTTCTACTGATGTCTGGTCACTGCCCCTTGGCTATTTTTATAAACCCAATGTCATTCATAACACGCAAGCCATTTTCCCGCTCATGTTAAAAAATAGATTTTCCTCCCTCTCGGATTTAGACACTTTAGACTGTCTTGCCCCGTTATCAGTGCCTATTGAATTGGCCCCCTCCATAGTAGCACCTGCACCATTGTTAAGAGATGCCTCTAGGCAGTCCGACCAACTCTTGCAGATACTAAGTTGGAACATTGCTGGCCTGGCCTCTAAAGTAAATAATGAAGACTGGGCCAGGCTGGTAAACAAATGTGATATTTTATTGCTCCAGGAGACCTGGGCTACAAGTGAGATACATTGTGAGGGCTTCCAATGTTTTAATGTGTGTGCACTGGCTTCTAAATATGGGCGTCCGTCTGGTGGCCTTTCTATTTGGGTCAAAATATCGTCAGGTGGCTCTATTAAGACTATCTCGACAAACAGACCTAATTACCAAGCTTTGATATATACACGTGGGGCCTCAATTTGTTTTATTAACTTCTATAATAATGACTTTTTAAGTGTACCCAATAAGATTGTTAAAAAACTTTTTAAATTTGTTTCTAATATACACATTGTAGCGGGAAATCAAAATTTAGCTGGAATTTGCCTGGGGGCGATTTTAATGTTAAGATCTCCAGGGCATATAATTTGGGTACTGACTACATACAACATGAAAATTTGAGCAAAAGGGGAACTGAATTAATGGATTATTTGTCAATGCATGATTTATCAAATGTGATGGACATTGCACCCATAAACTATAGCGATAATCAGACAGTGCCAACATATAGAGGCCGAGGGTGTGCCTCAATAATTGATTATGTCTTTATATCTGCCCCACTTGAAGACATTTTAGTTGGTGCAGAGGTTATACCTACTATGTTTGGGGATCACAACCCAATCTCGGTATTGTTTAGGGTTGCCCCCAGACATATTTTTAAGGGAGAACCCGGGGCCTGTAACATATCTTCCTCAACCGATAATTTAAGAATTATCTGGAAAGGAATTGATAATAGCACGCTGTTTAAGAACATGATAATATCTTATCGATCAACTGTCGACGTATGTCTGTCATCCATTGACCCTAATTTTGAGGTGGTTGCAGCCTTTACTCAGTTATGTGCAGGTATTAAACAGATGATCTCTAAACCTGCGTTTAACAATAACCATCATCCCAAGTGGTTCAATAGTGTATGCTCCCGGGCTAATAGAGATCTTCGTGCTGCCTTGTCGGCAACACCTAGGAATGCAATTTTAATCAGATCACTAAGGAACCAATATAACAAGGTGGTTAAGCAAAGGAAAGAGGAGATTTTGAGAGATCAATGGGATAATTTGGCTTGCGCTGCAAGATTCAATAATACAAATGGCTTTTGGGCGGTGGTTAAAAATATGAGAAACACTGGTCAGCACTGAAGTCCCATAAGCTGTAATATAACCAGTGATGCCTGGGTCTCTCATTTCTCTAAAATATATTCTGCAACATCGCTGGACGAGGTTCACATAGATCTTTACGTCGCGTCACGAGTCCAGATATCGCTCTCAGAAGTGGTAGACGCAATTGACCAGAGCTTAGGCAACAAGGCCCCCGGCCCCGATGGGTTTCCCATCGACCTCATTAAATACAAACTCGATTTCTGGGCCCCGATTTTACTTAATGTTTTTAACAATTTAACAAACTCCCAAATTCCTAGCACATGGTCGTCCAGCACCATAGTACCGATTTTTAAAAAGGGGGACAGGGCTAACCCCAGTTGTTATAGACCAATTTCTTTGATCGACAACACTTTAAAGATACTTGGGAGGGTGCTATTTAATAAAATTAGGAGTTGGGCTGAGGATACGGATATTTTAAATAAATGTCAGTTAGGTTTTAGAAGCAAATTAGGAACCGTAGAGCAATGTCTCAATTTAAATTTGATTGTTGACAAATATACAATAGCTCGGCAGTCTCCTATTTACCTAGCTTTCATGGACCTCACCTCAGCCTTCGATTATGTGAATAGATCGCGCCTATGGTCATGTCTCCTAAATTATGGGCTAGACGAGGCCTTAGTACACTTTCTGGCCTTTTTACACAAGGATTTGGGGGCAAGGGTGAGGATTAGTAGGGATGGGGCCGTATCAGAGAATATTGTCATCGGCCGAGGGGTCAGGCAGGGGTGTGTGCTGGCCCCCCTGCTTTTTATTTTATATATTAATGAGTTGCATGACGAGCTGTCAAATTTGACTACGGATGTCCCGGTGATTAATGGCATCAAAATACCTGCTTTATTATACGCGGACGATGCGGTCCTAATGGGCCGCACACCCAATGCACTACGCACTTTAGTCGGGGGCTTTGTTGATTTTATGTCTAAATTGGACTTGTGTACAAATTTAAAAAAATCTTTTTTAATGAATTGTGGTCCAAATAAACATCGGGTTAATGTAATTAGCTTCGGTTCCGAAAAACTGTTTTGCACGCGCACTTTCCCATATCTGGGGCTGGTATTTGCTGACAATGGTTCCTGGACTGTCCATTTGACACACAGCCGGAACAAACTCTTAAAGGCCTCCAACTCAATTTTATGCCTCCCTCAACCCAGAAGTACTGAGGTAGTGCTATCCTTACTGAAGATATATAGAACTCAATGCAGACCAACTGCAACTTATGGAGCTGAAGTGTGGTGCTACGCGAATTGTAAAAATATTCAAATAGAGGAAAATAGATTTTGTCGGAGAGTTCTGGGGGTTCCGATTAGCTCCTCTTCCTTTGTTTGTCATCGGGAGCTAAAACTGTCCTATATTGAAGATTATATCAGGGCTCGTCCAACTATTTTTTGGATAAAAGTATGGCAAAACCCGGCAACCACTCTTACTAGAGAAATCATAGCTGATTGTCTTAAATGTGATAAGGGCAGTAGTATACCTTGGCTGAGAGCTGTTAAGGACAGCTTGTCCGCTGTAAATTTGCCACACATTTTCTCAAATCCAAGTGATATATCAGGCATTAATAAAAAGATTATATAGGAGACCCTGTATGGGTATTATGCCAGTTTGAGACTTAGACATGAAACTTCGAAAAGCTCAGTCGCCCGTTATATAACGATGTCGGACGCTGAGGGTCCACCGACAATATTGCCAGCCCGTTATCTTTTAATGGCGACCAACCGTTGGGAAAGAAGTTTGCTTTTTCGCCTTAGGGCTGGTACTTTAAAATATTTATTATGTTTTCCCCTTGGGCATAACAGTAACCTTGAGCAAATCTCTTGTCCCTGTGGTAATCGTGGTAAACAATCTGTTACATTTTCTATTCTTCTGTGACTTTTATCAGTTATATAGTAAACAGTTGCTGATTCCGTTTTTTAAGGTAGCAGCTATCAGCAACTATAAGGTGGCATATAGAGAAATTGTTGAGCTCAAGGATGAAAATTTAATTTTCCGCGTTAGCACTTTCTTGCGTCTGGCTGTCCGCTCACGCGCATCCATGAGTTTGGAATAATTGGCTTGGATTGCCCATTTTTCACTTATATGCAGGTTGCATAATTTTATTGTGTGTATTTCATTGTTACATAATTTTTGATAAACTGCTCGCACTTTATAATATTATGCTGCTAGATTTAATGAATTTGTTCGATTTTAACGTTGGTTTAATGTGATAAACGGTTCGCATTTTACATTATTATGCTGCTATATTTAATGAACTTTTTATCTTCATCTCAATATGTGCTATTATCTTAGTCTGATGTTATTTATCAAATCAGTGGATATTGGTAGTCTGTATCAGATGATTCCAGGAACAATTATACTATTGCCCCTAACAAATTATAAGTGTAAGACAAACCCCCTGAGCATTGCGTACGTATATGTTTTGTGTATTTACAGTTTTTTAGCCTCGTCTTGGCTGTCTTAATTTTTTTTATTCATGTATGTATTGTCTGTTTGTTTTTAAAATTTTGCTGGTACTTTTATTTTGTTCTTTTATGGATATTTTCTTATCCGAATAAAGATGAATTGAATTGAAAAAAAATGGGAGATTAAGGCTTGGCAAGGGTTTTTAATGCCAAGTCAACATGGCAGTGTAAACTGCACACACAGGCTCTGGAGTTGCAGGCATTAAACATGTTTAAAGGGCTACTTGTGTGTGTAGCCCACTACTAGCATTTAATTTACAGGCCCTGGGCACAAGTAGTGCACTCTACGAGGGACTTACAGATACATTAAGTATACCAGTGGTGGATAAGTCAATGAAACTATGTTTAGGGGAGTAGCACATGCAATTCCTAAGTCCAGCAAAAAGAATACAGCAAAAAGTGAAGGTAAGCAAGCAAAAGGTTTGCGGAAGACCACCCTAAGGCTGTCAGGTCTAACAGAGCTGCAGGTACTGCACTGGCCCCCAGCAAAAAAACTAATTAAGTCTCATAGGTCATTGAATCCATGACCCCAGGACAGCTTACCATATGTTTTTTTAAAGTACTCTGAGCTGGAGTTATATGCTTTTCAGCTGGACCCCTTGTGGGTGGTTCTAGGGCTGCATTTAGTGGCTTAAAAAATAAAATGTATATATATATTCACTGGAAAAAAATACAGGTTTCAGGGACATTATAGTTAGTTGGACATTTCACTCGTACAAAACCAGAGAAATTCGGCCGTTATAGTCGGTTGAGCTAACTATAACTCGCGCCCCCGCAATGAACTGCTGATGACGTCACATATTACATCACTCATGACATGGTCAGTGACATCACTGATGACATCACTGATGACATCTCAAATGACATCACTGATGACATCATCCACTTAATATATGATGCACCTCCTCACACCCTAATCAATCAATCAGGGGTTTATAAAGCGCGCTACTCACCCGTGAGGGTCTCAAGGCGCTAGCGCTAATATAACCTTTCATACACCCACTCTAAAATACAGAGTACCATTATTGAAACCATAGACACACCAATACCAGTTATTACATACCCACTTACTGATTCATAGGTCTACACACACATCCACTCTCTCACCCATACAGTCACTCATACATGCAGTTACTCATCAATACAGCCACTGATATATGCACTCATACACCCATACAGACACTCACATACTGCCACTCACCCATAGAGGTACTCACACACCTAGGCAGTCACCCAAAGAATCAATCATAGTACCATTTACTCACCAATACAGTTATACATACATTTGAGGGAATGGACGAGTGCATGGGTAGTGCCTGAGTGATTAGATGAGTGCATGGGTAGAGCCTGAGTGCATGGATGAGTGCATGGGTACTGCCTGAGTGATTGGAGGAATGCATGGGTAGTGCTTGAGTGCATGGGTAGTGCCTAAGTGCATGGATGACTGCATGGCTAGTGTTTGAGGGAATGAATGAGTGCAATAGTAGTGCGTGACTGATTGGAGGACTGCATGGGTAGTGCTTGAGTGATTGCATGAGTGCATAGGTAGTGTTTGAGAGAATGGATGAGTGCAATAGTAGTGCCTAACTGATTGGATGACTGCATGGGTAGTGCCTGGGTAATTGCATGAGTGCAGGGGTAGTGCCTGGGTGATTGGAGGAGTGCATGGGTAGTGCCTGAGTGCATGGATGAGTGCATGGCTAGTGTTTGAGGGAATGGATGAGTGCAATAGTAGTGCCTAACTGATTGGATGAGTGCATGGGTAGTGCGTGGCTGATTGCATGAGTGCAGGGGTAGTGCCTGGGTGATTGGAGGAGTACATGGGTAGAGTCTGAATGCATGGATGAGTGAATGGGTAGTGCCTGGGTGATTGGACGAGTGCATGGGTAGTGCCTGAGTGCATGGCTAGTGGTTGAAGGATTGGATGAGTGCAATAGTAGTGCCTGACTGATTGGATGAGTGCATGGGTAGTGCATGGCTGATTGCATGAGTGCAGGGGTAGTGCTTGGGTGATTGGACGAGTGCATGAGTAGTGTGTGGCTGATTGCATGAGTAGTGCCAGGGTGATTGGAGGAGTACATGGGTAGAGTCTGAGTGCATGGATGAATTCATGGGTAGTGCCTGGGTGATTGGACAAGTGCATGGGTAGTGCCTGTGTGCATGGATGAGTGCATGGCTTGTATTTGAGGGAATGGATGAGTGCAATAGTAGTGTGTAACTGATTGGAGGACTGCATGGGTAGTGCTTGAGTGATTGCATGAGTGCATGGGTAGTGTTTGAGAGAATGGATGAGTGCAATAGTAGTGCCAGAGTGATTGGAGGACTGCATGGGTAGTGCTTGAGTGATTGCATGAGTGCATGGGTAGTGTTTGAGAAAATGGATGAGTGCAATAGTAGTGCCTGAGTGAGTGGAGGGGTGCATGGGTAGAGCCTGAGTGAATGTGTACTGCCTGGGTGATTGGAGGAGTGAATGGGTAGTGCCTGAGCAAATGGATGAGTGCATGGGTAGAGCCTGAGTGCATGGATGAGTGCATTGGTAGTGCCTGGGTGATTGGAGGAATGCATGGGTAGTGCTTGAGTGCATGGATGATTGCATGTCTAGTTTTTGAGGGAATGGACGAGTGCAATAGTAGTACCTGAGTGATTGGAGGAGTGCAATAGTAGTGCCTGAGTGATTGGATGAGTGCATGGCTAGTGTTTCAGGGAATGGATGAGTGCAATAGTAGTGCCTGAGTGATTAAAGGAGTCCACGGGTAGTGCATGAGTGCATGAGAGGGAATGGATGACTGCAATAGTAGTGCCTGAGTGATTGGATGAGTGCAAAAGTAGAGCCTGAGTGATTGGATAAGTGCAAAAGTAGTGCCTGGCTGATTGCATGAGTGCAGTGGTACTGCCTGGGTGATTGGAGGAATGCATGGGTAGTGATTTAGTACAAAAGTTATGCTTCAGAGATTAGATTACAGCATGGATAGTGTTTGTGGGAAAGAATCACTACCTGGCTGATGATATCTGAAAGTTTTTATATAGTGTAAAGGATCTACATTATTTTTATTAGAAATAAATACAATTTAAATAAACTTTAAACATTGTTTCACATTATCATGCATATTATGTTATGTGTTCTTACATTTTTTAGTAATTTAGATACATAACTCTATCGAACTGTTTTAGAGTAGTATTGTGATGAACAGCATTAAAACTCTTTTAAAACTTCACCATTACCTACTGTAAACAAAAAGAAAAAAACTGTTATGTAATGTAACGTATTATACAAAATATAATATTACATTTTTAAGAACACAATATCATTTTAGAATTACATAACATTTTCAGTTTCCCTTTTTTGCTGTTCTCAGATTCTACTGAATATCACCATACTCAATGATTTCAATGTAGTATCATCAGTGAACAGCAGGGGAAAAAAACAATCAACGAGATTGTAAAAAAAAAAAACAATTAGCGCAAAGAATTATTGGCAATATGTGTAGCAATGTGTTTATCTACCCATACTTTCTTAATTACGTCCTTCTTGTACATTAACTCTATTATTTCTCTCAAGTACATTTGCTGAATTTTACACTCTCATTTACATCTGGAACAATATAGACAATAAATATATAAATTGTTTACTTTTAAACACAATTTTCCAAATGCAATATCAATTAGCATAAATAGTAATCCAAAGTCTAATTATTAATAGTAATTCTTTCAATGTTGTGTATTTTCTGTTCAAATGTTCCCAATAGGCTGAATAATGTAGTTAAAACTTTTGCTTAAAAAAAATCCAATATAAATTCATTATTTTGTGTTCACATCTTCCCAATAGGCCGAATAATGTATTCAAAACTTTGGCTTCAAAAATATTAAATATGAATTTGGTAATTCATAAGGCAATCTAGGTTTGAATTCCAAGTGGATATCATTGCAATGCGTCCATCCTTTAGTCCACTTTAAATATACAGTATAGTTATCAGATGTGGTAGTAGGTCCAGCATGGAAAATAATAGCCACTGCTATGAAAGTTCTTCCTGAAATAGATATTTGACTTGTTACAACATTTTTAATTTTTATTTTCAATTTTCTTCCATTTGCTCTACAATGTTGTAGCATTAAAATGAGATATTTTCCATATCTTTCTATATGTAATGTAGACAACATCTCTGATCTACAATGTGAACATCTCATGTCCTGATTGGCTGTTTAATCAATTTGTTAAAAGGTACTGATTCACAGTCTGGTATTGTCAAGTATATGAATCGTTCTGTTTGTATTTCAGTGACAGCAGTAAAAGAACACTCTTCATATTTATGATCCCTACTGTAACTAAGTCCAAATAAGTTTTCAATCATAATTCCTTCATCTTCTAACACTGAAAGCATAACCATTAAAAATTCTTGTGCATCTTGTTGTACATTAGGAGTAAATGTCAGTGAACCACTACATATATCCAAAAGATGACGAACTCCAGAAGCAGTATTTATTTTAGTTCTGTCAGTTACCAACTGTTGAAATACATGATGTAATAAAGAACAAAATCTTTTTTCATGATTTCCCATGATTTCACAATGAAGCTCTTCTATATAAAACACAACATTCAAAATCACATTAGCATAGCAGTTGATACCTGAAATATTTTCCAACTGATATCCTACAATCTCATCAACAGTTTCCATTTTCTTTTTCTTTACGCCTTCAAGTTTCTGCTCATTTATTTTCTTTTTTTGAACCTCAATTCCATCTTTGACATATTTCCTTTTTGGACACATTACACATTTCTCATATATGGGATTTTCACCTAAATCAGGAGCATAAAGTCTTCTTAAATGATTATACTCTCTTACACAATTTGCATCAGCACTAATCTTTTTGTCATCAAAATCTATCAAATACAAACCAGACAATGTTCTTACTCGAGATAATGCAACATATGCCATTCCCTCTTTGAACACTGTGCTTCCAATATTTACAAAAGCGCTGTCTATACTTAAACCTTGAGATTTATGAATAGTTACTGCATATGCTAAAGACAGAGGAAACTGTTTTCTGCGAATGTACAAGTCTTTTACAAGCAAAAAACGTACAACACAACGCCCAATCTGTGTTACCTCTTTAATCTGATCAAATTTTATCTTCAAGAATACTATTGCATCTCTGTTCTGATATTTTACAAACTCAACCACTTTTCCCATTTACTAAACCTTTTTCTACATCCAAATTACGCCGTAAAATTACCCGACAGTTTATACATACATGTAAAGTGTTTTCTAAGCCTGCTGTTTTAGATACAAACTTCTCCAAAGAATACAATTTACATTGTAGTTTGTCTGCAAGAAGAATAGTCACTCCCTGGTGTTCAATTTTATCAATAGCTTTCATTTGAACTATTTCCTGTTTTTCTAGTTTCAAAAGTTCTTGATTAAATGTAGAACACTGTTGTAGTGTAGGCATTAGGCAAACTATAGACTTCTTTTCTTCAAGCTTATTGTACATTATTTCAGAATCTGTGTTTCCAGTTGTAAACAAGTTCCTTAGTAGCCGACTCTTCCGAAGCTTCTTTACCATGTTTCGTCAAGACACCAATTCTTATATCTTGAAGAGTATTTCCATAATCTTCATCACTTGCTTGTCGCATATTCTTAACAAGTTCTTTATATTCAAAATTTGACCAAATGTTCACATTTCCAATACTTCACAAAGATTTCCTAGTGTCTTCATGGACAAGTGTTTTGAAAACAGGTTGTCCTTTTACAGGAGTAAATTGTAGTAGATCTCCGAATACAATTACATGTTTACCTCCAAAACAGTATATACGTAATCTGTTTTTAAAACCTGTTGCATCCTCAAGTGTACAAAGGCAAGTATTAAGTTTGAGACCATGCTCACCTCATCAATGATTAGAAGTTTCATTTTCTTCAGTACTCTTGAAACTTCATAAGAAGCTTCTCCAGATAGCTTGTGATATTCCAATTTGTTATCATGTTCAACTGGTATCATAAGTAATAGATGTAAAATAATCCCTTTAATGTTGTGTGCTGCTAATCCAGTTGGAGCTGTTACAACACAAGATAAATGTGATTCTGTAGTTCTGTGGAGATAACTGGTCAAAACTTTAATTAAGAAACTTTTTCCTGTTCCATCTTGGCCACTGATATACATTAAAATAGGCTTAAATGATGAACCTTGGCATTCTTTTTTCGTGCAGCATACCAAGTTGTATCTGTTGTGTCACTTGTTGATATATTTATTTTTGTTCAATGTTTAGTTGTTCTTCTAAATTTTCCTACTGAATAATATCATGTTGTGCTTGTTGCATTGCAGTTTCTACTTCAATCATAGCAATTGCTGCTTCATTTTCAATAATTGGTTGTCCTTATGGATCTTGGCTTAGTTGAGCCGAACTTTGACTATCTTGAGAATGTCTCTGGTTATATCACCTGCAATAGTAGTTTCTTGTTCAATTTCATCATATAACATTTGTCTATAAGTTGGGAAAATTGTGCATTCAATGGTATCTTTACAGGCATTGAAAGAATCTTCATAGCAGTCATAATCTCCAAGTAAATCAGTTTCACTACGCCAAGGCTTGAACAGTTGCAGAAGTGCTAAATAGAAAAATTCCCTCTTATCTGGACTTTCACAACTGAGTTTTCTGTGGTTAATAAGATTTCCTTTGGCATGTTTTACCAAACATCCGTCACATCCAATTACTGCATATTTTTTTTCATTTATATTTTCTGTAACATTTCTTTTAAAGCTGTAATATTGAAGTATTTCATAAAGACAATGGTTTTCCAGATGTGGACTCCTTTTGGGATAGATACGTATCCAACATATTAGTTTTAACAATATCTGTACTTTCTGGTTCATTCAATGCTAAGTATTGGATTTCTTGTAGAGATTTCAATACTCTATTTTGTGTGGCGGCAAGACCTATACTTACCCAAATGATTCCTCTTGACTTTGAATATAAACTAGCAGAGCTCAACTGATCCGAACATCTAGGATTTAATATCTCGGTTGAAAATCATTTTCAAGCTAAAGCTATACAATTTCTTGCTAAGACTCTTTTCCTGTGAAATTTCTTTCCACATTTCTTTCAATTCTGTCTTTTCCGATTTGGTTATATATGACGTAACATAGCGAGCAACAGCAATTAAATTATCTGAAACATATTGAATATCCATGTTTGCATTCCACATTGTTAAAATCACTGGATTGTAGTCATTAATATACTTTGAATCTTCGGTTCTTTTTAAGTTGCATGTATTCTTTGGAGATTTCCAAGTTATTGTATGCCTTACTGCTGACATAAAACTATTCACTCTTTCTTTAGAAATTATTTGACGTGGGAATCCAAAACGATATTTTGTATAAAAGTTTCCCTTTGATTTATATTTTCGTCGACAATATTTTCCACATCGATGACTTTGAAACCATAAAACTTGTTGTCTAAAGCTGTTTTCTCCTCCTTCTTTTGGAATGACACAGGTAACATACTCTTCAATGAAAGACAAAACACTTTTATCAGTATCAGTTCCAAATTTTGGTGCATTCTTGATCCATAGTAGCATGTGTATATGAGGAGCACCTCTGGCTTGGTACTCCTTTCTCCAAAAGAAATCAGTAACTTCTCCAAGAGGTGGATTGTTTTTATTGCAGATAAAAGACATCATAGCTTGAAACCTATGATTAAAATATCTGCACACATTTACAGGATCCAAGGAACAGAGTTCTCCAACTGTCTTCAATTCAATATTTTTTACATTTGAATTTACATCTTGTAGAAATTCAAGTAAATCGTCCCATGCATATTGAGCACAGCTAAGTGTAACAAACCACTTAGGGGTACCTACGTTTCTTAACATGCATTTAAGTTCTCCATGGCGATGATACCAATACTCATTGGTACCACGTTGACGCACCATCAAATTAATTAACTGAGTTTCTAAATGATCATCTCTTTGTTTTTGTCCATGAATTCCTTTGCAGAAAGATGTGTAAGATGAACTCCTGTTTTTAATATGTGGTTCACTGCATATGAAAGTGAAGACAAGTCACTTTCAAATAGAAGATGAAATATATAGGGAATGCACTGTCGAAATCTTGGATCTTCTGAGTACAATCTTGTAGAGAGGTATTCTGAAGCTGGAATCTGTACTGTTGGTTCATCATATCGTCCACCTTCTCCAGTGAGGAACAGCTGTGGAAAACAACGAGCTTCTAAACTCTTTTCCCATACACTCATGGAAGTTCCCTTTGCTTTCTTCATTTGAAATAATTCAATACTGTTTCCAATCACTTCTTTTGAATGTAGAGGATGTATACTGTAATATTCGTAAATCTCTTCAGTCCTGGACTTGTCTACTTTTTCTATTTGTCCACTTTGAATTTCTGTTTCATCCTCTAAACATATTTCCTATTCTTCCACATTTACATTGTTATAATAAATATTATTGTGTGCAAGATATAATGTAGCCTTTTGAAGTTTGGTAACATCTACTAACTCTTGCCATATTTTTCGACTCTTTGTTGGTACACCATTAACTAGAATAACTACAGGCTCACTTTCCTCTCTATGTATACCAACAGTTTCAATATTTTTCTTAAAATCTATAGGTAAGTACACTACTCTTCCTTTAAGACCTCTTTGTAAATCTGTTGGAGGAAGCTTACCTGTTTTAGGCTCCATACGAACTATGGCCGGAAACGGGTGCACAGATTGAATAAGAATGGACTCATATGCATTTAAATCTGACAGTTCCTGTGGTATAGCTACCAATTCTAAGTTATGTACAGCTCTAGCTGGCATTTTGTTCACTTCCAACTTGTTGTAACAATATTTACAAATACGTTGATCAGTACCCAACTCAAAACGACCTTCCACCAACAAATAAGCACCAAGTTGCTGCCACTTATCATTGTTTCCCTTTACACTTTTTAAATATACATCAACATTCCTAGTTTGACTTCTATAGTGAGTACGTCGACAACAAATACAAACATAGTTTGGGTTTTCAGATGAAACTATGTTAAACTTTTTAATTTCTTCTGCAAACTTGTCAGTACTAATATCTTCCACCTGTTCTTCAACACCTACACTTATCAAGCTATCACTTTCTTTGCACTCGTCCTGTGAACCAAAGAAACGAAACTCTATATCATCACAAACTTTGTTTACATGCAATACTGAACCATGCAAAAGAGCTGTGTTCATTTCACTTAAAGATAATGCAGGACTTTTTACGAAGTACAATCTCCTTACTAACTTCCGCATTTCTGAGTGATATACAGCTAACATTCTTAAATGATGAAAAGTACTTCGACACACTTTTCTAGAAAGACAAGCCAGAGAATGACCCTGCAACTTAGTATATTTTCTCACTTTACAAGGATCTAGTCCTTGCAACATCTTAATCTTCTGTTTAACACTTTTTTTGGCATATTCTCATAAAAACACTCATAATATATCAATAGATTTCTGTTGAATACTACAATCCCACTTATACACTGGAACTTGAGTACGTCTCCTTTGAACCTCTTCAGCTATTACTTCTTCAACATTTCTAGGAACCATCTTTTCTTTTTCAATTGGACAACCATCTTTTATCTCATAACAACGACCACTGGTATCAACTGCATGAACTAATGAATTTTGTTGAAAATAGCTTTCTTCATTAAAGAAAGGCTCAGTACTAGAAGTGTGCTTCCATTCACCAGAAAAAGTTTTGCAAAAGTTACTTCTATTAACCGGTCTTTTTCTTTTGCTTTTCTCCTTCATAAAATGCATTGTTTTATTCAATGTTTTCATTCTCTTCAATACCAATATAAATAATTTTTGTTTCAATTCAAAAGCTTTTTCTACCACACTTTCAATCTGTTGCTTTTTCTTATAAGCTGCTGATCTTTTTTAATATTTTTTACAATCTTTCAATAACTTTTGTAGTACTATACTTCTATACATTCTCTTCCTTATGTCTTTATATTCTTTCAGCCTTCTTTCAACATGGATTGTTTTCCCATAACATGATTTTCTATTAATATGTCCTTTTTTCATTGCCTTCCGATCGGTTGTACAACTTTCCTTTCTCTTTTCCACATTTTCAAAATTCTTTACATTCTTTAAAAGTCTTTTAACAAACTCTTTAGTTCTCTTACCAGAAGTCTTTTTCTTCAATGTAACATTTTGAACTTTATCTAATTTCTGCGTTTCTCTTTCCTTTAAATAGTACTGTTTTTTTCTTGTCTTTTCTATTGATCTTTTCTTGCCATACTCAATCTTTCTTACTGATAATGGTGAATATCTGAAAAAAAGAAAAGTTGAAATAGTTTCTAAAAATAATTTTATATTATTCAAATAATTATATACACAAAATTCTCATCTATAAACAAACAAATAGTTTCAATTGCATTGGAAATGTCTCCATAACCCAGAAATATTTACAAAATTATACTTTACGTATCATCAAACTTATAATAAGAACCAAGCGGCTTATTTACAAGCCCCTTGCGCCACTTTTGCGTCATTTTTAACATAGGAAAAGTGATGTACGGGTGGCGCAAAGGGGCTTGTAAATGAGCCCCCAAATGTTTAAACAGTAACATCTCAGAGCACATACTTTCTAAATTTGAGTGAAAAAGTGTATGTATTAATTTCTACTCATAAAATATGGCACCTGAGTATTGAACAAGCTTAGTCAGACATTGCACAATTCCTTCATTTAGAAGACATCACAACCTTTGCAACAGAATGATAGAGCATAACTAAAGGATTTCTCTACTACTATCCAAACCAACCAGGTTCAGATGTATAATACATCAGACAATAGATGTAGAAGAACACATACGTCATTCACAAAATTATAAAGTCCCTTAAACTTCACAGACTGGCGTTCCCATTTCAAAATAACACCTAGAATGTTGAGCTTACCCAAATATAAAGCAGCAACCCTTCACATGTCTCTCTTGTAAGTCTCACCATATTCCTGAAAGCATACATGCATGTGTCTGTACCTCTTGCTAGTGACACCATATATAAAAGAAACATACAAATAGTTCTATACCTGTGTTTTTCCACAGACTCATACTAAGTAGCTTAGGGCCATATGTATGAAGCTGTTTTGCGATCGCAAACACTGCGAATCGCAGAAAAACGGTGTTTGCGATCGCAAAACAGAGCCCCGCTATGTATGAGACACATCCCGACAGCCAATGTGCGAATCGCATAAATAGCGATTCGCAATAATTGCGAATAATACCATATTGCGAATATTTTGCGAATTCGCTAAATACATCAAAACCTAGCGAAATTCGCAATTGTTGTGTCCAGACTTAGCGAATTCGCTAAATGGAATGCATGAATAATTCTCAATTTGCGAATTCGCGAAATTCGCAAAATAGAGAATCGCAATTACCACCAAGTCTGAGCAGGTGGTAACCAGGTGCAACCTATATAAAGAGACCCACAATGCAACTGATGTTTGCCACAATGTCAGGGCTGTACGTGATAGCCAGGAGGCTGCGACTGAGAGCTGCTGCACAGAGAAGGAGACGCCAGGAAAGGATCTTCAGAGCGCGCATAACCCTGCTCCAGCGGACTGAGGAGGAGATCCATACAAACTACAGGCTGGATGAAGAGAGCATCCTGGAATTAATAGCAGAGCTCAAACCTATCCTTGAACACCCCACACGCAGGACACACACAATCCCCACCCACATACAGGTCCTGTGCTCACTCCACCTCTTGGCGTCAGGGAGCTTCCAGGGGGTGATAGCCACAGCAGGAGGGGTCTCACAGAGTGCATTGTCGCGCTTCTTCCACGCGTTCCTTGATGCCATGGTACAGAGGCTGCATAACCACATATACTTCCCCAGCACACCACAGGCACTAGCCCAGACCAAGCAGGAGTTCTACCAAATTGCACAATTCCCCCACGTCATTGGATGCATAGATGGGACCCATGTCGCCATATCCCCCCCCTCCCAGAACAAGTATGTGTTCAGGAATCGCAAGTCCTACCATTCCCTGAACATACAGGTGGTGTGTAATGCCAGGCACATCATCACCGACATCGTCACTAAATACCCAGGCAGCACCCACGACTCATTCATCTTCCGCCACAGTGGGATACACCGCCGACTCACAAGTGGGGAGTTTGGTGAGGGATACCTACTAGGTAATTGCATGTGATAGAAGGACACACTAGTAATGCATAGCAGTGGCAGGACAGTGTTCAACCTAATTTTTCTCGCCCCACAGGTGACAGTGCGTATGCGGTCCGGGACTACATACTCACTCCTTACCTTAATCCTGCCAACGCTGGGGAGCAGAGGTACAACAGTGCCCACATAGCAACCAGATGTACCATTGAGCGGACCTTCGGGATACTCAAGAGCCGGTTTCGATGCCTACATAAGAGTGGAGGGGCACTTCAATACAGCCCCCAGACCTGTTGCAAGATAGTGGTAGCGTGTGCCATGCTGCACAACATCGCCACCAGGAAGGGCACACCAGTGGAGCTCACTGAATCAGAATCATCAGATGAGGAGGGGCCAGCTCCTGGACGCATGCCGGCCGGAGTAATTGGTGCAGCTGCTGGGCGCCAGAGGCGAGATGAGATCACACAGAACTATTTCTAGGTAAGAAAAGATGACACAATGCCAAAGATCTAATACAGGACTGTGTTTAATTTCCCTTTGGACAGGATATTTATCGGCACACAGCCTGTGTGGCACACAATGTTTTGTCAAAAGTACCGCACATGTGTGATCCACAGTGCAAATTGACTCTTGACCAAGTGTCTGTGTGCACTGGGTTAATGCACCCTTATCCATGCCTATATGTGAGCACCTCAACTGCGGCACTGATGGGCTGTAGGCCCTCGCCGTGGGTGCACTGTGCCCTCTTCGCTTGTCTCAGCAGCCCTGCCGTGACGCACACTCACGGCGCCTGTCCGGTGGGGGCGGTGGTGTAATGCTGCTCCTGCTGGATTGTGCGTCCTCGTCTGTTGGAGTGAGGACTCCTGGGCCAGCAGTGGCAGCTGCCCGCAGCTGATCCACAGCACATGTCACCTGTACCAGACCCCTGGCCACGTCCTGGCTGCAGTGTGACACCTCGTGCTGCATACTGATGCTGCGCCTTGACAGCACTGAGGTCACTGAGGAGAGGCGGTTTACCGCCCTGGTGTAGAGGTCTAGGCGGGTGTGGAGGCGCTGCCTCTCCCTGCGCCTAGCAGCACGGTCCGCCCTAGTTCAGCACAGAGTGCCTCCAGGGCACCCGTCAGGCCCATGAAACCAACCCTGATTTGCCTCTGGATTGACCTTATGTTTTTGCCTGCAGGCGCTGGACCTCCAACATGTGGCCCTCCAACCCTTGGAAGACTGTGTCGTCTCCTGTGAGTGCTGCCTAGTGGATGCACGTGGTGCCCTGCGCCTGGATGGGATTTGTGGAATTGGTTCGGCACGTGCACGTGCACGGGTTGTGGCTCTGACTGTCCCTGGACTGTTTGGACATTCACATCGGTGTCCTGGGATTCCTCCTCCAGTGGTGGCAATGGTGGCACTGCAATCCGCCTGCGGCGTATTGGTGGGATGACTGGTCTGCCCTCGTCTTCCTCTTCCTCCTCCTCCTCTTGCCCTGTTGCCTCTGGGCTGGGGGATTCATCCTCCCTCCACTGATTGTTCCCTGTGTTTCTGCTGGTGCTGTGGACATAAATGCACACATTAATTTACTGTCCTGCCTTGCATCTGTCATGCATTAAATATCACTGTTTGGAGTTACATGGGTCCTATCCATCTGTATTTTGACTTTCATGATGCACACATACTGTCTGAGCCTGGCTGGGTGTCATTGCTCCACTGTTAGGTGCATGTAACTACATCTCCCATAATGCATTGCTGTGTGTGCTTGTGTACCTGCACTGGAATTGTAGTTTTGTTGTGCCCCTGGGACTCTCCTGGGTGTGTGGGGGTAGTAGGGAGGTATCAGGGGTGTGATGGCATGCTTCTTACCTTGTCTTGGTTGTGTGTGGTCGGAGCTGTCCAGGTCTGACACACCCACTGCACTCTCCGGAAGCAGGGTCCCCTCAACCATTTCTTCGAGTGGAGTTGAAGCGGTGGCAGTGGAGGTCCCCCACCGGTCTTGTTGGCCTCCTCCAGCCTGGTAGCAACCTTCTCCTTTGAGCGCGCGCGCATATCATACCAGCGCTTCTGTAGGTCTTTGACGCTGCGATGTGTGACGCCAATTGCGTTAATTTTGCGCTGGATGTCTGCCCATATCCTCCTCTTGCATGTCTCTGGCACACGCAGGGACTTCTTGCCGAACAGGAGCTCATGGCTCACAACCATCTCCTGTATCAGAGCCTCCTGCTCACTTTCTGTGAACTTTGGCTTTCTGATTCTGGGTGTCTCCCCCTGCTGCTTGTCCTTGCTGGCCATGTCTCCACTCTCTCCAATGTGTGTATCACTGCAGTGATGCCTCAGCCTCTACTCCTGCTCTCTCACTCTGCTCCTGGAACTCAGGTGCAGCATAGGTAGTCACACTTCCTGGTTGTGATGTCATCAAGCTGCACCTGTGTCTCAGAATTGCCGTTTGCGAATTTCGCAATTTTGCGATTTTCTCAATTTTGCGAAATTCGCAAAATAGAAAGTTTAATGCTAAATGATCGCTATTTGGGTATTCGCTATTCATTTAGCGAACTTTAGCGAATCGCTAATTTTTTGCGATTATTTGTTTACATACGGTTTTGCGTTTCTCAAATAGCGATTCGCTAAAATTCGCTATTTGAGAATCGCAAAAGGGGACTTTGATACATATGGCCCTTAATCACTAATCCCTCTGCCAACATGTCTTAAACCTCACTTTTGTGCTGCAGCTTCAGCATTCTACGACTACTCAGGGTGTTGGGCCTACCCAAATTTAAAGCAGCAAAAAAAACAGATTGGAGCTGCACCATAATAGATCAAAAAAGTCCATAGAGGATTATCCATAGAGATTGAGGAATCATAATTCCATGAAGAAAGTCGCTGCTAAAGCAGCAACCCTTCTCATGAGTCCGTTTTAAGTCTCACCATATTCCTGAAAGCATGCATGTGTATGTACCTTTTACTAGTGGCATCATATATAAAAGAAACATACAGATAGATGTATGCCTGTCTTTTATACGTCTAGCATCTTCAGATGCATAACACATATGAAAATACATGTGCAAGTAGAGACATACCTCAGTCACAACACCATGCAGACCTTAAAACTTGAGAGACTGCACTTCCCATTTCAAGCAGACACCAAAAATTATGCGGTATATTTGAAGTGTACCTTTCCACAGACTCATACAAAGTAGCCTAATCAGTAATCCCTCTACCAACATGTCTTAAAACTCATTTTTGTGCTGCAGCTTCACTATTATGCGACTACTTAGGGTGTTGGGCCTAGTCAAATACAAAGCAGCAACCCATCACATGTCTCTGGTGCAAGTCTCACCATATTCCTGAAAGCATACATAAATGTCTCTGTACCTTTTTGCTACTGACACCATATATAAAAGAAACATACAAATAGTTGTATACCTGTGTTTTACATGTCTTGCATCTTCAGATCGATAACATTTATTAGAATACAAGTGTAAATAGAGACATACCTCTGACACAAGACAATGCAGGCCTTAAAACCTGAGAGACTGCACTTCCCATTTCAAGCAGACACCGAAAATTATGCAGTATATTTGAAGTGTACCTTTCCAATGACTCATACAAAGTAGCCTAATTAGTCATTCCTCAACCAACATATTTTAAACCTCACTTTTCTGCTGCTGCTTCACCATTCTAGTATTGCTCAGGGTGTTGGGCCTCGCCAAATACAAAGCAGCAACCCTTCACATATCTCTGATGCAAGTCTCACCATATTCCTGAAAGCATACATGCATGTCTCTGTACCTTTTGCTACTGACACCATATATAGAAGAAACATACAAATAGTTGTATACCTGTGTTTTACATGTCTTGCATCGTCAGATGGATAACACGTATTAGAATACATTTGTAAGTAGAGACATACCCCTGACACAAGACAATGCAGGCCTTAAAACTTGAGAGACTGCACTTCCCATTTCAAGCAGACACCGAAAATTATGCAGTATATTTAAAGGGTACCTTTCTAACGACTCATACAAAGTAGCCTAATCAGTAATTCCTCTACCAACATATCTTAAACCTCACTTTTCTGCTGCTGCTTTACCATTCTAGTAATACTTAGGGTGTTGAGCCTAGCCAAATACAAAGCAGCAACACCTGTCTTTTATACATTTTCCATTTTCAAATGTATAACACATATGAGAATACATATACAAGTAGAGACATACCTCAGTCACAATTCCATGTTCACCTTAAAACTTGATAGACTACACTTTCAATTGAAAGTGATACCTAAATTATGCGGTTTACTTCAATTGTACATTTCTGCACACCAATACAAACTACCATATTCACTAATCCATCTACCAATGTAAACATATTACTATGCACAATCTATTTCAATCATCATTTTAGTACAATAAAATAAACTACAATACACCTCTCTGCATTTCATAGCATATTTCAAACATCACATTTCTTGAATAATTTCAAAAGTTTGAAAATAAAGCTTTTCAAATTTAAAAATATCACTACAAAGAATAAAGCACTACTACATAATACATAATACACCTAAAAAATGAGTAACTCACCTTTGAAATAGTATTGCAGAATATGAAATATCAGAAACTCATAAAAGATTTTCTTTTGCACACAACAAATGTAATGCACCCCTCTCAACAAGGTAAAACCAGTAATGGCAAACTTTCCCTCTCTTTCTGCACACAAATAAATGTAAGTAACAAATCAAATTGCTTCCTACATTATTTCAAATTGTTAAACACATTTCTATTGGTATGACATATTAACCCTTTCCAACTGTCTTGTAAAAGTACCCAAACTTGTTCTGTAATGTACTGGAATAGCGACTCCACCGCGGTGCCACAGTGTAGGGTCGCGATGGAGCCGGGAACTCTTACGGGAGTTCAAAAACCTATTTCTAATAATACTAGTATTTTTTTTTTAACAACACACTACTTCTACACATACTACTGACTTAGGAAAACTTAATTTAGAAATATATCACTTATATATAGGCTACCATTCACATTTTAAATCCACTGTAAAGTTTCAACCCTTCCCCCATTCTGCTGAATCGCAGTTTCCATAGTAACACTTTCTGCAACATTCACAAGTCACAAGTTCAACATTTTTTCAAGTTCAGCACAGTAGCTTACAAATGCAAATAGCAGGTGTGGTTCACTTTTGCAAAATATTAGCTATTCCTATCTACTGTACCTTTCAAACATTTTTTAAAAACCAATAAGAAACATGTTTCTTTAGGAAAGTAACATGCATCCTATTTTTGAGTGTACAATGTTCATGAACAGCCAATCAATTTTCTGTTTTTTCAAAAATAGCATCTTGTCCACCATTTTAGAAAGCTCTCATTCTACCAACTGACTGCCTGAGCTACAGACATCCTTTCATTCCTTCCAGACATCCCTTCAAAATGCTTACATTATGGATTGTAGGGCACAGCTATGTTTTCTGGTGCAAAAGGTATGCTGAACACAGAGGTATTGACAAAGACCTAGGTTTGCAAAATGTGGATATTAAATGGATTGCACAGAGACGATTAAAGTGGCACCAATTGATGCCTTTGGTTAAAACCTTTTTGCATCTCCAACCCCCTGACCTCATGCTTGTGCACTGTGACCTAGGCACATTGACTGGAGTAGGACTGGAAATGCTCATGAAGGATACCTTTGTACAAATGATGTTGCTTTTGCCTCAAACTGTAGTCGTATACTCTAATATATACCAAAGACAGAAATGGAAGTGGTCAAATCAATTCTGTCCACAGTTTGAGAAAGCTAGGAAGAATGTCAATAAAGCTGTTTCTGCTTACCTCAGAGACCATAGGATGAGCTCTATCTATAACAACAATTTACGTTTTGATATGAATGACATCTACAGAAGTGATGGAGTTCACTTCACAGATGAAGGAAACAGAGTGTTTCTCAACAACCTTAAGCTGCACGTCCACACTTACATGTAGTTTCAACAAAGTCTGAATGAAAACAAGGGCTCTTTTAGAGCCACCCTGTAAACCAACATCTTATTTTTTTTTTAAAACATACATACTTTTTTTTTGGTGGATTCGCGACGGGTTCGCGAATCCGCAAAACAAAATCACAAATTCAATGTACTACAACACAAAACACTTTTCAAGTTTAACTTTTTTTAATGTATTACTACTAACTCAATGAATTTTAATGTGATTAATCACACTAGCTCTATAAAAAAAATTCACAAATGCAACAGTACCTTCTCAATTAAATTAAACACTATTAAATTATTTATTTAAGGTGGATCCGCGAATCTACCGCGACGTTACACGGGTGGCCGTGCTGAGAGCCAAGCCGTCACGTTGGAGACCGCAGGGGGAGCCCCAATACCCCCACGGTCCCTGCCCGCTCCCCGCTTCCTGCGGGAGCCGGCATTGCTTTTGGACAAGGGGAGCTGCTAACATGCAGCTCCCCTTGCCCAAAAGCAATTTGCTTTGCTTCATGAAAGCGAGAGCAGTTTTCCTGCTCTCGCTTCCATGAAGCGAAGCAGGAGTTTGCAATGTCCCGGGGGTGGGCATCAGTGATGTCATTTGAGATGTCATCAGTGATGTCATCAGTGATGTCACTGACCATGTCATGAGTGATGTAATATGTGACGTCATCAGCAGGTCATTGCGGGGGCGCGAGTTATAGTTAGCTCAATTAACTATAACGGCCAAATTTCTCTGGTTTTGTACGAGTGAAATGTCAGACTAACTAAAACGTCCCTGAAACCTGTGGTTTTTTCAGTGAATTTCTAAGGTTTTTTAAATGCTAATTTCTAACTATACCGTCCCTGAAACCTATGGTTTTTTCAGTGAATTTCAAAGGTTTTTTAAATGCTAATTACTAACTATAACATCCCTGAAACCTATGGTTTTTTCAATGAATTTCTAAGGTTTTTTAAATGCTAATTTATAACTATAACGTAGTAGTCAGGTTTGCAGAGTGATGCAGAAAGGAGGCTGGGCCTCCGACCAGCGCTCAGGAATTCCGCTGCGTAGGACTTACAGGAGGTACCAGGAGGGCTTCTTGGCCCCCAAAGCCCCTCAGGAGTAAAGTGGACTTCATCCCCCAACCCGTAGTGTGCCAGGAGGCGCGTTTGCAGAGTGGTGAAGAAAAGGGGCGTGGCCTCCGAAGACCTCTTAGCAATACCACTGTGTGGGACTTACTGGAGGTAACAGGAGGGGTAGTTGGCCCCCAAGGACGTCATTGGGGGCCAACTACCCCTCCTATTACCTCCAGTAAGACCCACACAGCAGCATTGGTAAGTTCACATAGCAGGCCATGCCCCCTTTGCCCACCACTCTGCAAATGCGCTCCCTGACGCGCTCTTAGATGGGGATTGAAGTCCCCTTCGCTGCTGGGGGCCTTTAGGGGCCAACTAGCCTACCTGTTACCCCCAAGATAGTGGAATTGCTGAGAGGTGGACACAGGCCATGCCCCCTTTCTGCACCACTCTGCAAACACGCCTCCTGGCGCGCTCTTGGTTGGGGGATGAAGTCCCCATGCCTCCTGAGGGTCCCTGGGGGCCAACTAGCCCTCCTGTTATCTCTAGTAAGCCCCACACAGCTGGATTTCTGAGAGTGGTCTGAGGCCACGCCCCCTTTTTACACCACTCTGCAAACGTGCCTCCTGGCGCACTGCTGCTCGGGGATGAAGTCCACTTTAGTCCTAAGGTCCTCAGGACACAAGAGGACCTCATCGCCCCACCAGCAGTATGCCAAGAGGTGCGTTTGCAGAGTGGTGTAAAAAGGGGCATTGCCTCGGACCACCTCTCAGCAATCCCACTGTGTAGGGATAACTGGAGGTAACTGGTGGGCTAGTTGGCCCCTAAGGAGCCTTAAGATTCTAGGGGACTTAATCCCCCAACCCAGAATGCACCAGGAGGTGCGTTTGCAGAGTGGAGCAGGGAGGGGGCGGGGCCTCCGGCGAGATGCCGGCTTTTTTTTCATTTTTTTTTTAGAAGGGGGGCTGTGTGGCCCCCCTTCTCTCAATATTTTGTGGGCCCTGGGGACCTCATCCCCCAGGGCTTGTGCCATTTTATTTTTTATTTTATTTTTTGAAACGGGAAGGAGGCCGCGTGGCCCCACTCCCGAGGCCAATTTCGGCCCCGGGGACCCCATCCCCCAGGGCATGGCCACATATTTTTATTTTTTATAGCAAAAAAACATTTTTAAGGAGGGGGGCTGCGCGGCCCCCCTCCTGAGGCCATTATTGGCCCCGGGGCATTGCCTCTTTATTTCTTTTTTTTAATTATAATTTTCACAGGAGGGGGGCCCCCTTCCCTGGGCCACTTTTGGCCCTGGGGACACCATCCCCCGGGCCCTGGCCTCAAAGTTGGGACCGCAGGGGAGCCCCAATGCCCCGAGGCCCCCCGCCCATAATCAGTTAGGAGTCCTAACTTTACTACTATTAAATGCCTTCTGTGAATACCAAAAGTAGTAAGTTTAGGATTTTATCTCAGTTTAGTAGTAGTAAAGTTGGGAGTCCTAACTTTACTACTACTAAATGCCTTCTGTGAATACCAAAAGTAGTACGTTTAGGATTTTATCTCAGATTAGTTCTGTGAATCGGCCCCTCCATATTCATATGAGGCAGCAAAAATGCAAAACTGCTATTAAGCATCAACAATTGATTTTGGTGAAATATAGCGTTGCTGCTACCAACAAAAAACTCTTGAGCATTGTGTTAAATCCACATTGCAAATGTTTTTGCACGGACTTGAACTACCTTGCAATGTAGCACACTTGGTCAGGTATTACGTACAGCTTCACTGCCAAAACGAAAACCAAAACTGAGGTGTAACATTTTTCCTTAAAAACTCAGATAATAGACATACCAAAAACCAACTGTGCCTCCCACCAATCTTAGCTTGCAGATATTGTCAACCAAAAACAGGTTAGCCAGGCATTTACAATGTCTTTACTTGACGAAATCCAGCATAGTGTTGATTTTATTGAAAATGTCACCTTGTAACTGGAAGCCCGTTTTCCGTGTGATTGGTGAAGCTAGAAATCCCAAGGTCGGCACAGCGGTTAAAAACTGATAGGTCGGGGAAGGCCTTCCCATGAAAGCAATAGGAACCCACAGTCCTCACCGCGACGATATTTTGCCCGGTGCCCAGAACCAGACATCCTTGTTGATATCCTGAGTGCGGCCGCATGCTTAATACGGAGAACCCAGTCCCTGCGCTGAAAGTCTCCCGACTTCCTCGCGCTGATACCTCCTCTCCACCTCGGCCAGTTCCGCATATTACTCATCTCAACTGAAAGTCTGGGGGCTCGACAAAGAGGCACTCACGTACCAAATCCTTCTGGTTGCGGTTGTAGTTTGACGGCCCAAACTCTGGTGTTGCGTGTAAAAGCGTCACCGCTACGCTTTAAGATATCCAAATTCAACTCCCGTATTTAAACAAAGAGCATGCACACGAAGACTGAAAGTGTTCACTTTTCTTTAATGCGAAGGGCCTTCCACGTCCCTGCATATATATATATATTATATTACTCAATGACGGTTACGCCTTCCAACACTCAACCATGGCAATAAATAGCATATTACACGCTGTAAATATGCATATGTACATGTACAGAGTGTATTATTTATTTATTAGAATTGTTGAGTGTGGGGAGGAAACATAACTCACAAGAAGCGAAGCCTTGAATGAGTCAATGAGTCATGACACCCTAATCCTCCCTCAATAATTGTAATAAATAGCATATTATACTCTGAGTATTTGCATAGATGGTTTATGCCATGAAATCTTGTCATGTTGTTTGTTTTAAACAAAGATTTATAATCAAAACAAGAATGCAAAGGTTAATTTGTGCACTATGTTAAAATCACAGTTGAAGAGGCTCTGTGACTATTTGGAGCGTTACCTCAATGTATAAAATACTTATAATATGCAATCTGTGTGGCACTGAATAGTGTTTCATGCCAGTTTTGCTGTACTGTGGTAATAAACTGAAATTTTACATTTGCACTGTAGAAATAAATGTGTCAAAGTGTGTTTATTTGTACAGTTTCTCTAAATAACATGTTATTTGGCCATATTAATTTCCCTGCCATGGCATAAATAGAGCTATAGAGGTAAGAATAGTAAATGTATACTTATGTATATTTATTTTAACAATATAGCAGTAGTCAATATTCTAGATACAATATTTTGGCAGTACGGGCATATTTACAAAAGAATGCCGAAGCACAGAGGTAAGCCAAAATAGCTAACGCCGCACTCCCCCATTCTGAAAACGCAGGAATGCACCGTATTTACAACAATACGGTGCATCGCTGCATTTTCCCTAGTGCTGGTGCTGAACTGAGCTGCCTAGCGCCAACACAGCCACTCTTGCACCACAGTGCAAGAGTGCTTGCTGAGGGAATGATTGTTTATGTGCAGGAAAGGACACCTTCCTGCACATAAACAATACATAATGGCAGTTTGTAACTTCTATATGTGCTGCATTGGGCAGCATACATAGAAGTTGCAAATCGTCATTTTTTAAAGTTGTCCCTTCCTGCACATAAAGAATCATTCATGGTGTTTTGCTGTTTCTATGTGTGCTGCATTCTGCAGCACACATAGAAACAGCAAAAACGAGGAGAAATAAGGCATTTCACCTCGTTTCGCCATGTTAAGACCATGTGTTCCCTGGTCTTAATTTTGGCACCAACCTTTTAAATAGGGGTCTTTGTCAAAATCAATGGGTATTGCGGTGGAACATAGCAAACACAACAAGATGATGGACGGAGTGCTGAAACTTTCCAACCACTCACCCCCAGTTATAGATCTGGGTTTAATCCATCGCTCTTTTGCTCACTATACCACCCCAGTTTGGACCCAGCCATATACAAATAAGTCTTGACCCTCTTTCTCATGGGAACAGTCCAACCCGAACTGCAAGTCCAGGTACTCCCTGGACCAGAAACCAGCATCCTGGGACCGGTTTCGGGGTATTAGTCCTCATCAGCCATGCTAGCTTGAATCCAGTGGCACTGCAAGCAAGGGACTCACGTCTGGGCATACCCTTGACCACTTAGACGAACATAGCAACCACAACAAGATGATGGATGGAGAGCTGAAACATTTCAACCACTCACCCCCAGTCACAGATCTGGGGTTAATCCATCATTCTTTTGCTCACTATGCCACCCTATTTTGGACCCAGCCATAAGCAAATCAGTCTTGACCCTGTTCCTGGGAACAGTCCAGCCCGAACTGCCAAGCCCGTCCTCCCTGGACTGGAAACAAGCATCCTGGGACTGGTTTTGGGGTATTACCCCTCATCAGCCAGGCTAACTTGAATCCAGTGGCACAGCAAGCAAGGGGCCCATGTATGGGCATACCCTTGGCCACATAGGGCAAACATAGCAAACACAACATCTTATTGTGTTTCCTTTGTTGCGGTGGAATGCCCATCGCAACAGACATTGCCCACCCCTTTCACACTAAGTTTAGCATGAAAGGGTGCCTTAATTACAAGGCGGCATTAACCCACGTTAAGTGACTTAATGCCGCCTTGTAAATAAGGCGAAGACCCTATCGTCACAGGAACATAGATTAAAGGGATGCTCCTGTGGCGATAGGGGATTGTAAATATGCCCCTCCGTTCTTAAAAATTCAGTTATGTTGTAGAACGCCCATAGGAGTAATATGACATTGAGTTATTATTACTTTAAATGTTTTGAGACTAAGGGGCTTATGTACAACAAAAGTGGCGGAGTGAGACGTTAGCCGTCATGGCTTAACGTCTCACTCTGCCACTTCAGAAACGCAAGGCTGCACCATATTTACGAGAATATGGTGCAGCCTTGCATTTCCCCCTACCCTGGCGGTACACTTAGCAGTGTAGCGCGGTATTCGTGTACCGCCAATGCAGGCACCCTTGCACCATAGTGCAAGGGTGTCTGTGGGCAGGGGAAAGATTTTTTATGTGCAGGAAGGGGGACCTTCCTGTACATAAACAATCCAAGGCTTTTTGCTTTTTCCATGTGTGCTGCCCAAAGCAAAAACGAGGAGAAATAAAGTATTTCTCCTCGATTCGCCAGCTTAAGACCAGGTTTTCCCTGGTCTTAATTTTGGTGCTGCCTCCTATTTGCACTGCCCTTGTAAATAGGGGGCAGCTTCAAAATCAATGGGTGTGCGGTGGAACGCCCACTGCAACACCCACTTCCCACCCCTTTCACACTAAGCATTGCGTGTAAGAGGGCCTTATTTACAAGGCAGCGTTAAGCCACGTTAAGTGGCTTAACGCTGCCTTGTAAATAAGGCAAGGCCCCTACCCCTACGGGAACGTCACAAAAAGTGACGTTCCCGTGGGGATAGGGGCTTGTACATATGCCCCTAAGAGTGGAATAACCACTCCGATTCATAAAACTATGAGTAAATCTGTGCATCGCATATTTGCAGCTAGAACGTTACTTAGTGCTTAGCATGCCAAAAATTGCAGTCTATGTTCAGAGATCTAAAGAAATTCACCCTATTGTAAATTGGTTGTAGGCATGCATTTTGTTGGTTTAGGGTTTTGTCTCTTCATGTAAAAACTCACTCACTCTAAACCTCCTAAAAATGATGATGTGGATGTTTGTGGAACATTCACAATATAAATGCACATTACCTCCAACATTTTAATAACTTTTCTTCTAAATTAGACATCTCTACAATACCAAAATGCTGCGTATTAATTGGCTCCTTGCTAGCTTCTTGCTGGTTGATAGCCACAGAAAATTCTTAAATAGAACCCGAGACAAGCTCATTCCTGTCACATGTCGCAATGTCTGTCTGTGTCTGAATGTGACAGAACTGACAGACTTGCATCTTGACAAAGCCGATTGGAATTATTCACTTTAATTCACGGCGAGCTGTGTCTGTAGATGAAACAGTGGCACAAATCATTCTTGACCTTTGTATGATGTTTTCTTACATATGGAATGTGTTTCCAGTCTGTGGACATTTTTTCTAGCTGTCCAATGTATTTTGTGTTTTTAAATAGCTACCTTGTGGATAGAAGTTGTAGCCTGAAGAAATGGGCTGTTCTTTGTTGCCTTAAGGACTTATTCCCGTTGCTAGTCTAAACGTGTTTCAAATTGAGAAAGGGGTAGTGTGTAACCCAATGACCCCATACTTCCAATAGTTTCAGGCCCGTAAAATCTTTGGATTTTAACAATTAGATAGGTCTTGCTAATAGATATAAAGCTGTCTTAATACTCATAACTGTACTGTAAAATACAACATACTACCACAGCATGAGCTAAAATATAATTGTTAATGTTACAAAAAGTACAGAATGCCATAGAAATAGCAAAAGAAATGATTTGGGGGAGGGGTTAATTCTTTAGGCTTACTACTCGGTAGACCAGTTATTGATAAGTGCTGGAGCTGAAATTGGGCTCTACAGTATGTAACGTTTTCTACACTTCAATCACGCAGCAAAGTATCATATCACATCACTAAATCATAACCAGGTTTGCTAATAATGTTATTTATTTTGAAACATGTCTCAATCAACTTAAAATTTTGTTATTTATGAGATAAACATATGGACATATTTTTATAAAATAGATGCAAATTTTAAACGTGTTGATATAATTTATCTACATTATATCAACTTTGAAGCTAATGCACTTTGATACAGGGAGATGTAAAGAATGGAGTAAAAAACTTTTGGGAGATGGAAAAAATAAATTCTTTTGGAGGCCTTCACCACCCACTGGTGAATATGTTCATTGTAAACATGAGATCCATCTACAAATTGTGTTACTTCTCTAAAAATATATCCTTTCCCATTACTATTGAAAACTAAAATGCTCATCTTTTAAAGTCAACGGGATTTAAATTAAACTCAACATCCTCTATCCCATCAACATCTCTTCCAGGAATGTCTATCTTTTGTCATTAATGAAGAATATTTGCTCTCTAATTCTTCATGCACTCTATGTGGTGCAGTTACAGTATTACTCTGGGAAGTTAAAAGGTGCAACAGTAGGAAATATGCTTATCCAGCATACCAGAATTGTTTTCTAAGATGTTTGATGTAGATTTGTAAAGAATGAGGAAATGTATCTCAATACAGTTTTCTGGACCACTGACAAAAATGTTCATAAAACATAATGACTTAAAACTGTTTTTGAGTTTAATGCCAGGAGGGGAGCAACATTTTTAGCTGTGGCCTAAAGACAGCTTTATCTATTATCCTTAATGGTTGAAAATTATAGAATGAAGTTTGTTTGTTTTTGGATTGTCTAGTGGTGTGGGGCAGGGAAAAGGACAAGAAAAATCTTGGATGGAGGAGAATTACTTTAACATCATTCTAGAAGTGGAAACCAGTTTTTTTATTATGGTTAAGTTTACCATATATTTAGCTGGCAGCAACTTCCTTAAAATAGTGAATGCACTTGGTAGTTCGTGCAGATGTCTCTAAGTGAAGAGCATTTTGAATAAAAATGTATTGTCTGTCCTGTATTGTTTTTATTGTAATTTTAAGAGCCCTTCCTGTGTAGAACTTTTTGATTTGTTTATTTTGGATAACCAACTTTGTTTCCAGACATTTCAAAGCACTTGAGCTGAAGGGCGCTTGGTTTATTTCTGATCCTTTCATTTGTTTTATCTTATCAATGCTCACGTACTGAAACTGTTATGGTGGCATGGAGAATATTGTATTGCTTTGTACTGCCCTAAAGCTTAGACTGCAAGATTATAAAGGTATTTACCTAAGTGGGAAAGATATATTCAGTGACTTTCAAATGGAGCACTAGAGACATCTGAGAAGACGTACTAGATAAGCAAATGCGTCAAACCTTTGAGTGTACAGCTGAACCATTTATAGAATGTTCACTTCCTGACTCCCTGAGATAATATGTGCAACATTGCATGAGACTGGGAGCCAGAAATGGCTTATTCAAACACGGCATCACCCTTACATAATGTCACTTAACAATGAGAACTGTTCAACCCAGGCAGTTAGCAATCCATCTACTCTAACTCATCACTGTTCTGGCTTTTTTTTAAATTGTTTTTATTGTCTAGAAAAGGAAACAAATACAACAGCAAACTTGTATAGTACAAAATGCAGTAAAACAATCATCAGAAATATTACATGTTAAAGATAATGATGTGAGACATTAACCATTTTTGTTGAAAATAATAAAGATGTATTATGACATTTCGCAGGGAATGAGGAAAGAGCCTTCTAATTAAGAAATGTCCACATCGGGTGGCATACAGACTGTACCAATAATCAGAATCTTCCCTTAGCTTACGGTCAGTGCGAACAGCATCCATACATTTTTCCTCACCTAAAGACCATTCATATATGTTTAGTAAGACACCCAGTGCTACCTTACGGTATAGTAGTCGCCCTTTTTTGGGCATGGATGGAGGCCTGCTATACATTGTTCAATAGTCAGGATGATCATGTTACTCACACCTTTTTGCAATAAAACAATCACTTGTTCCCAACACATGTGTGCAACTCCACATGTCAAGATCATGTGGAGTAATTCAGACTCCTCCATCTGACACATCGGGTGCCTCCCCGTGAGGGCAGAGAATATTTTTGTAGGACACCAAGTGAATAGAATTGTCATGTAATTCCCACTAATCGATAAGATTTGCCCGTTTGTGGACAACGTAAACTTTGGGTGAGGTGCTTAGACTGATTCCATGCATCGCCGTAGTATATGTTGGCCTACAGACCAGCTAGCTCGCATTGCCAACATAAGTCCCCCTAACCCAAACAGGGAGCAAATACTTTCTGGCAACCACTGAAAATGACAATCCCGACCCTCAGGGATAATGGTAGCAGATCTAGAACCCTTTCACTCAGTCACTCATGCACTCTTGTTCTCAGAGAAGAATACACAGTGGGACGTTCTTCAATATATTTATTGAACCAACGTTATTCGTGTAAAGAGTACATGTGCTGCAACAATCAGTAGACAGAAGCATATGAAAGTGATTACAAGCACCAAAATAGTAAATAGCAGGTATAGTTCCACCATGGTGCTAAAAACAGTGTATATATGCAGGCATATAAAACAAGGTAAAAATCAGGCGTACTCTTATTATGCAATCCCTGCTCTATGTGTGTCTAGGAAGTGTGTGAGAGTGTAGCCAAGAATCCTCCCACGGGATGGTCCAACCCCATTACCTGGCAGAACAGAATGTAGGACCCCGACTTGGTCATGAACTTGACACCCCTCATGGAGATGTTAGGCAGCTGCTTGGCGAAGCTTCAGCATGCAGGGACTTCTCGATGTCAGCAGAAGCGTCTCCTCTGGCTAACCCTGGAAACGCTTATTTACTTATAATAAAAAGCATCCTTGCAATGTATATACAGATTAGCATTGTTATGGGTTTGCAGATAGCCCTTTCTCCCCATGGATGAAGATAGAACAACATTGTACAGCGTGTACAAAGGCCTTGTACTCAGTGTTTGAGGCATCATGATAATGTTGCGCGAAGCGACATGTGTAAGCAAAGCAGTTTCAGAGAAACTAATCCAACATTGTCATGCAAAAGGTTATTGTAAAACGTTATTGTGCAGAAATAGGGCAATGTAGGAAAATGTGCAGTGTTGCTACATGGGCCTAACTCAGGCACATAACACCTACTCCTCATACTAAGGGTCGGCCTAAAAGCTGTCTAAAAACAGCAGGCAATAAAACATAAAATCTATAAAAGCTGAAACCACTGTAAAATCACCTATAAGTAATCTCAAAAAACTCTTAAAAAAGAAAGCCATCATGAAGTTTGAAATTCCAAGCACACAGAAAAAAGAGGTGCCCAGAAGAAGAGAGCGGAAAAACTTCATTTTGTTTCTATTTTTGAAAACAGGCCAAATAAACTGTTCCCACCAAACGGAATAGCCAATTGTTTATGTGTTCCGAGTGGTAGTTGCAACATTGCTGTTGCCAGCAACCAAAGATGATGTTCCCAGAGGTGCACCTCGAAGCAGGTTTATAGAGCAAAGGTGCTCTATAAACCTGCAGCCGCTGAGGGAGGGACTACATCCTGTGCGCATTCCACACAGCCGGTATCCAATTCCCTAGAGGCCAAAGCATCCCAGGGTGGCTCGAAGAATACATTCAGCAGCAATGGAATACGCTGGGGATAACTATACCCATGGGCCTTTAAACGGTCCATCAGTACCTCAATGTCCAGCGGCGCCACCAAGTGCGATCCAAGGCAGAAATCCAGTAAACATTCCAGACTGCACAGCAAATAGCAGAATACAGGTTGTACGCAGTGAGGCCATACAGGCCTGAATGACAAGAACCAATGCTCATTCAGTTCTCAAAGCCAAGGTGTGCCAAAACAGTGTATCATGTGCTCACGGCATTGCAGCTCAGGCAAGGCTGTCTCCATTCCATTTTAAACTGGGACATCCTTTGCGGAGCAGAAAAATTAAAATAAGAAACCCAGCCACAAATAGCAGCACAAGCGGAAGACCTCCAAAAATGCTTCCCAGTATGGAGTGTATGAATGATGGAATTACTTCAAAAACTGTCTGAAAGGTGCTAACCAATCCAGAGCCAATACATTTAAAAAAGTGTGCTACTCCCTTTGTATTGGACATATTAAAGATATAGTGGACCAGCTCCCCAAAATGTAGTGGGAAGTTAGTATGAAGTAGCTGCTGTATTTTGGACTGGGGCCTCGCAATCTGGAGATCAAACGTCTCTTTGGTGGATGTTAAGGCCACATCCTTTTGAAACAGCATGGCTTTCAGTTTGCTCATAGAATCAAAGCTTATGTTAGAAACATTTTTTGAAGGCCACAGTGATGCCTCCTTAACTGTGCGAGCAGGTAGAAACAGTATTTGTGTGCAACAAGCAACTATGGAATTAACCGACACCAGATAAGTGATGCCTGGTTCCATTCCACAGCAGCCTTGATCACTCAGCATCAAATAATTCCCATTAGAGAGTAGCTTGAAAGCCAGACGCATCACGGTGGCTAGAGAACCCTTCAGATAACAGGACAATTTTGCAACTGACGCATTACAAGCCCCATAAAGTGAAATGCCCTTGCATACTAAGGACCCGCTCAAAGCATTCTCACAGTAGTAACTGCTGAGAAAATCGTCTCTTCCCCCTTTCCTGCATCTAAACTTGAAAGGTAATTCCTAGTATTCCCACACAAATCCTTCCCCTAACGCTTCATATGTGCCTGCCTGGAGATATTGTAGACAGTATTGGAATTGGAATGTCGTGACTGGTAGGGTAATATATCCATGATTTATCCAATCCGTGGATTGCATCACAGCAACGGTGAAAGGTAATCATCCTAGTTTTTCAACGTGCAACATGGTATACTTTGCATCTCTCTGTGCCATTAATATCTGTCTTTCAGTTAGATCGTATGAAGAAAACTGGTTGGAGGTGTTAATATAACCAAACACAAGGATCCACCTGTAGATGGGTATTTTTAAAAAACAAATTGTTCTCACAGGTTAAAGTGTGTTTCCTACAATGGTTGAAAGCACACAGTGTTTGTTTAAATACCCCTCACACACCAAAAGGGCCCTTGGTGTCTTGCTTCATCATGGGGGTCTTCCCGTCCCGCTGCGGGACGGGGCGTGCTACGACCTATGACTACGCGGGAGCACTGATCTTCAGTACTATGTGTGGTGTAGGAGTTAGTGAGAGGAAGGGTCAGGGGTGAGTGAAAAAGTGTATTAAAAAGCACCTGGCTCCTAGTGGACTAGTAACTTTAATATTCCCTGGAGCTGGTCCTAGTAAAAGGTGAGTCGGAAGTATCCTGCGTCAATGTGCGGACACTCCTGTGTAAGTCAACATGTTTCGAAGCTCAGAGGCTTCTTCATCAGGACAAAATGCAGGTCCCTTCTATTCTCACTACACTATCGAAGTAATGTCGGTAGAGTGAAAAAACTACGGTGATATGTACAAAAATACTATTATTAAGTGAAGAAGCAAGGAATCATGCACAAGATACAATACCCAATAGGTATTCTATAAGTTAATCTGAAAGAAAAACACAGTTGTTAAAAACAGCAGCATACTTGCTGCATCCGGCGAAAATAATAGTGACCTGCAAGAAAAGTGATATATACAGTGAATGATGTATCATTTAGCCATTAACGTGTATTTATCCACTAGTGCAGTGTCCTGTAGATAAAGGTAACAATACATGACATACGAACATTTAACAGGAAACACACGCTCTATAGTACGGTAAAAAATAAGTCTCTGGACCCTTGGGGGTTCCAAATCTGTTGTGGGAAAAATTCAATCATAAGAATACATACTTAGTTTTTTGGAGACACTGCTCCATGAGCCTCAGAACGGGTAGGAAGGGTGTCTACAATCACATTCTGTATACGGATTAATGGGAACACAACGAGTTGGCGTGTTAGCAGTAGGTTCGTAATATCAACACAGGAAGTCGTCCTTCTACTGAACCACTTCCGGGGAGATTATTACAGCAAGCACAGCGCTGTATGCACATTTTGGCGGCAATCGCGTTAATCGGAGGCACTATTTAAGGGACACCGCCCCGCGGACTCTATATTCAACGGAGCCGCGGGGAGGGGTTACTTGAGCGAGGCAGTGTCCTGTAATCAGTAAGTACGGCATAGCCGCTTCCAAGGAACAGGGGCCGTCCACAGCACCTCCAGCGTGATTCTTATTACCCTTTTTCTCCGTATACAGAATGTGATTGTAGACACCCTTCCCACCCGTTCTGAGGCTCATGGAGCAGTGTCTCCAAAAAACTAAGTATGTATTCTTATGATTGAATTTTTCCCACAACAGATTTGGAACCCCCAAGGGTCCAGAGACTTATTTTTTACCGTACTATAGACCGTGTGTTTCCTGTTACATGTTCGTATGTCATGTATTGTTACCTTTATCTACAGGACACTGCACTAGTGGATAAATACACGTTAATGGCTAAATGATACATTATTGACTGTATATATAACTTTTCTTGCAGGTCACTATTATTTTCGCCGGATGCAGCAAGTATTCTGCTGTTTTTAACAACTGTGTTTTTCTTTCAGATTAACATATAGAATACCTATTGGGTATTGTATCTTGTGCATGATTCCTTGCTTCTTCACTTAATAATAGTATTTTTGTACATATCACCGTAGTTTTTTCACTCTACCGACATTACTTCAATAGTGTAGTGAGAATAGAAGGGATTCGCATTTTGTCCTGATGAAGAAGCCTCTGAGCTTTGAAACATGTTGACTTACACAGGAATGTCCGCACATTGACGCAGGATACTTCCGACTCACCTTTTACTAGGACCATCTCCAGGGAATATTAAAGTTACTAGTCCACTAGGAGCCAGGTGCTTTTTAATACACTTTTTCACTCACCCCTGACCCTTCCTCTCACTAACTCCTACACCACACATTGTACTGAAGATCAGTGCTCCCGCGTAGTCGTAGGTCGTAGCACGCCCCGTCCCGCAGCGGGACGGGAAGACCCCCATGATGAAGCATGACACCAAGGGCCCTTTTGGTGTGTGAGGGGTATTTAAACAAACACTGTGTGCTTTCAACCATTGTAGGAAACACACTTTAACCTGTGAGAACACATTTTTTTTTAAAATACCCATCTACAGGTGGATCCTGTTGTTTGAATAGATTTCTAGAGGAGGATGTATCCACCTCCAGTGCCCTTTGTGGACACTACCTCTTCACTCCCTCTCTTGTTTTTTGTGGTGTTAATATAACGCCACAGCACGTGGCCAGAATGTAAGGTTTGAAGTGTCCAACTTAATAACACAATGGACCAAAGTTGTGGTTGTCCATGTTGTAAAATAGGCACGTCTTGCTGCACTATGTCAATTACAGATGATACTATATTGCCCAGTGAATATATCCTAGAGGATAACGTAGTCATGCCATTGTCAACCACTGCCAAAGCCTTTTCTAAATTAATCCTATCAATCGCGCATAGCCTCTCAGCAGCTTCCTGTTGAGAAACATTCCATAGTTCATTGTATATGGGGTATAAGAAGCACTTTTGACATCGGTTCCGGGGACCTAACAAGAAATCCCTGAGATCCAGGCCATCTGACAGAAGGGACAAGTGTTGTTTTACCTGAGACAGTGTTGAGGTCTTTAGCCAATCAAGGAATAACTTCCCAACACTGTATGATGTCACAACCCTGAGTGTTCAGATTGTACATATCGTTGGGCAGGTCTATTAATCTTAAACCCTTTGGAGTAACCCAGGAATAGGGTTGACACCCATTCATGTCTAAAAGCCAAACCAACCATCCCTTCCAATTGGGGTTTGATGAATTGTAGGAGCCGTAGCATAGGCATGGCATCTAGTGTATCCTTACTATAGCATGTGTACTGCTGCCAAATGTCAAAGTGGACAAATGTGGGAATTCGCTGTGTGTTCAAGTCTTTTATCTTGGCTATTCCAAGACATGATGTTTGTTGCACAGTTTTGTTCAGGAAAATCAATTGGTGTGGTATTAGGCGTGCTCTAAACAAGGCCTCAGTTCCCTCAACCTGCAAATCTTTTGTCCCCCAAACAGACTTTGTATCTATTGTGTCTTTCCAAAAGTCAAAGCCCAGTACAGACAGCTGGGAAAGAAAAGAAGCAGAATATATCAGCTTGGTGTTTGTTAGCATATTTTTCTTAGCAGATGTAGGTGCAAGCCTGTAAAAATGTGAGGCTGGGTCTGATGTGTAAAACCAGAAAAATAAGCAAACGTCTGTGCAAATGTTTTAGAACTACCTTTTGGTTGTGTTGGGCAGTGTTCCCATTGGGTGTAATTATAAATGACACATGGGATAATTGCTTTATGCAGAAAGTGGTGACCATAAAGTTGATAACAGAACATATCAACGTAATTAGATGTACCATCATACAATTCATCAGAAGAAAATAGTTATATATATTATATATTGATTGCTTCAGGTCTTTTAGCAAATTATGCACTGTATCAATGTCCCAATCATCAGAAATAGTACTAGCGGTGATGATATCATTTAAAGAAATTCTAAACTAATACGGAATCTGCAAAAGTTCTGTAATGCCAGACACATCATACGATACCCTGTCCCAGACTATTCCTTCGGGAATTGGAGCCACTGTAATGTTCACCAGGGACAAATCTCTTTGTTCACGGTGCGATGGTGCATGTGGTTTCAATACCAAGTTCACAAGTTGTACTGCAGAGCGTTCTCAGAGATAATGTCTATTTAGAAGTAGGAAAAAGACAATCCAGAGGACCAGGAATAGCAAGCCAATTGTAACCCAAAGGTGTAACCAGGGAGTAACAAAGTATGTCTTTTTCAGCCAAAGATAGAGAGCACACACTTGTAGGTTGAAGGGAAGAGGCGGTGTCAGCGGTGTCTCAAGTTCTGTTGAAGCCAGACGCCATTCGGTCTATTTTTGGAAGCTTAGCAGGTTTTGTAGAACCAGGAGATGACTCAATCTGTGCTATATTGACATAGATCTTATTGCCTCCACCTTGTTGAATTGAAATTTGCGTTTCTGTAGTAGTTGATTGTACAGTGGTTGTTGTTACAACAGGGAGAAGCAATACTTCATTGTTGTTTACTGTTTTTTGTTGTAGTGAGGAATCTTCTTTAGGTATCAAAACTTCCATCTGAACTTCCTGTGTGGTAGCGAGAGGAGAGCGGTGGCTACCCAAGAGCCCACGTGGCTTACTGTTGAGAATGGACCAGATAATGTGGTTTGATCAGATCAATGGAGACAAACCTTTTGTCTTGTCGATCGGCAAGGGGCAGAAGAAGTACAGTTCTGGTACCTTCTAGAGCCAGGACAGGTACCGGCGCTCTGCATGACGGCCCAAACATTTTTTGTTCACTATTTTCTCCCTGACCAGATTCCCAATCTTCAGGGCCCAACCAGGTCTTGCCAGGACAACCTTCCCTTCCCCAGTGGCAGTGCGTTTTACTTGGACTTTGCTTTTTTTGTACCGGAATTCATTTAGTTCCTGTAAAACAGCCAAACATTCATTGATGTCAAACGGTGTGTCTGCCGCTACTATGCCAACATTATCGAGGTCTGGAACCCACATTCTCACCCCAAACAGGATTTCATATGAAGTCTGACCACCCAGGGATGTTCTTGGCATATTGTTTAGTGCCCTCAGAACCCCATATAGGTGATGGACCCAAATGCAACCTGAGCCTAGTACTCTTGCTGTTAAAGACTGCATTAAGTCACGGTGTTTCCTCTCGACTACCAAATTTCCCTCAGGATGATAGGGGAGGAGTACTTCCCATGGCCTCTTTGTAAGCCCGAGAGCTAAACGCTGGACCCTGGTCAGCATGTAGTGTGCCAATTGCGTATGTCCCGATGAAGACTCGCAAGTCTTTGATAACAGTTCGGGTGTCAGCCGACCGCTGTGGCCATACCCACAGGAATCTGGAGCATGAATCCACTGCCACCAGTATGTATTTGTAAGCCTCATCAGATTGTAAAGGGCAGCAGTGGTCCAAATAGACACAAGCAAGAGGCTTGTTTGAAATCAATAGAGGTGTCTGTGGTGGCGGTGTGACTGTGGAGCCCTTCATCTGCTGACGGATTTCACATTTGAGGACAAAGTCCTTGGTCTGTTTAATGAGACCAGGCTACCAATAGCACTGCTGCAATAATGAAACTGTAGCAGTAATCCCTGCGTGTGCCGAACCCAGACCCTCATGTGCAGCTAGTATTAACGCCAGTCTACAATCTGTGTTAGGTATGACTCTATCTCCAACTTAAGAAATGTGAGCATATGGTATGTTCTGTGCATCTAACTTATAGGAGTACTTGAGTGGTAAGCCTTTCGGCAGGTGTGTGTCATTGCGCAGAGCACTGACAGCCACGATGTTGTCTCTGTCTATCCTCGTACTAGAACGAGGGATTGCAGCAACTGCAGCTGTGCGAACTGTTGCCTTAGCAGCTTCATCAGCCATGGAATTCCCTACAACGTGAACGCCAACATGTTGATGCCTCAAGGTGTGCATTACATGAGTCCCTGGCAAGCAATCTTTCAGCTTTGTCACTTGTTCACAAAGCATCTTGTGCTTTATTGTGCAACCCCTAGAATCACAAAATCCATTTTGACCCCAGTAGTGAAGATATTCATTATATACTGGGCACAATAATACGAATCACAAACTATGAGTGCGGGGAATTCACGATCTGTATTCTCCAGTGCCAGTATCAGGGCCTTGAGTTCTGCCAGCTGCGCTGTGCAGTTACCAAGGGATGCGTGTGTGTTTTATCAGGATGGAATTTTCAATCATGCATGCGCCTCTTTACTATTGCGCATGCAGCTAAATATTGGTGCCTTGTCCCTACGGCAGGCTGGGCAGACCCATCAGCGTAAATTATGTATTCCTATTGATCTGGAGGCATTATTTCATTCGGCAGAGGTTATTTTTGTTCATACTGCAAATAGGCTTGTCTTTGTAATGTAGAGTCAAATTTGTAGTCTACATCTGTTGCAGTGAAAGAGTTAGCCCATTGTATTTATTGTGGATGTAAAGATTTGGCATTTGGAACACTTGCTTTGGTGATGGCCTCTAAGGTCGGCACTGAGGTTACGAAAATATGCTTTTTCCATAAGCTAGTGCTCTCTCTCTCACTACAGCAGTCTGTACTGCTGTGAGAATTTTCTCAGTAGGTGCAAAACGTATTTCAGCCTTTGTGTATAAATGATTTGTAAGCTATTGGTACTGTATTACCTTTGTTGAATGTGATATAGGTGCACCCAGATGGTCCAGCGACTACGTGGATCACCAGATTTGTGGTTTTTACAAGTGTGTGTATATGTTTGGAAGCTATCATATCAGCTTGTACGGAACACAAAATGTTTGTGTGTACCTGTGTCCTATGTATACTTGAAAAGTCTGGTCGTATGAAGTCGCAAAATGGTTTTACATCTTCTGCGTAATCCAAAATGTATGTTCTGCCAACATTTTAAAATCCCAAAATGGATCGTCGTCTTTTCAGAGTCGTCGGAGATTGGAGCAATGCACATTTTCCTAAAAATTGGGTCGCTAGGCTTTTGCCTTCACTTGACAATTCATATCCCAAAAATAGGACATTGAGATGGACAATTTTTGATTTTGTTAAATTTGTAGCCCAGGTGAGCAAACACCAGAACTATGCAGTCTACTCTGTCCAAGTGTTCCACTACTTCATCATCCGTTAGATATATAACATACACGTAGGACAATGCCGCCTCATCAAAATTTTGAAGTAACTCCATTACTCTGGCAGAAAACAGCCCAGGGCTATTCTTATACCCAGGGTTGGATTGGGATAAAAAATAGGCCCGGGCACGCATAAAAAAAAGTGGCCCACATTTGCGGATTGCCTTTCCTCAAAACACTGCTTCGGCAAAGTTTTATGAAAAGAAGGGGGGGAGAGGGACAAAGGCATGTTTTCTTAACTTCATTTAGATTTTTAAAAATGCACGGATTAGTTCACACTGGTGAAACACACCTGAATACAAAAGGGGCCACTTCTGCTCAGGCCCCCTGCCCCTGCTCAATCTTCATACATGAATGGGCCGGCCCAGTGAACGAAAGGGAGTGACACCTCTGCCCCGTTGGTAAAAGGGAGGTAATGGAGGCCCATCTGCCTCCAGAAAGGCCACTCAGGCACCCACTGGGCCGCTGGCGGCATCCGAACAACACAGACACTGCCCAAATCGCCACCCCCCCAGGCTGCCCAAAAAAGCAGCCCACAGCTGGAATACCGGCCCCTCTGCCATTGCCCGAGTGCCCGCCTTACCAATCCGACCGTGCTTATACTCCTGCGGCAATTGAAAAAATTGCCTATGTGAGCCTAGCGCTGAAAATGCTGTCAAACATCTGCTTCCAGGTGCTATATTTTGGCAGAAAAATCCATTTGAGATATCTAGTGTTGGTTTGTATTTCTTCTGCACAATGTTGTTCATTAGTGTGGCACTGTGTGCATTTTGTACTGCGAATGAGCGAGTAGATGTGTTCAGATGTCTGTAATCCAATGCTAGATGGTCTGAATTGTCCAGTTTCATTACAGGAAACAAGGGATTATTCATTGATGAGATGCAATTTTCTATTACACCTTGGTATTCAAGTTGTTCTAGGATTTACCTAACTTGTTTTTTAGCTTTACGTTTAATTGGATATTGTCTTTGGGGTTGAGGAGTTGTCCTCAACGGGATCTCAAGATGAGGTGACTCATCATCCCACGCCACATGATTGAGGTATAACGCTGGAGCTAGCGCTAGAGCCTACTCCTTAGCGTAAGAATGTTTCTGTCATTCTGGAACAAGGTCGGAAAAGGCTGGTAAAATTAGTTTCCCCTCTTGGGCACTGCATTGCAAACTCAGGTGGCCAGTCTTTTTAAGCCAAAAGAATATTGTAACCATACATCAAGTTCTCCCAAAAGAGAGCCTTGATATTCCTGGTCATGTCCCCCTCCAACCGAAGTGTAATTTGGTATAAACGATGGGGAACATTTCCCCTAGTATCCGGTGTTTCCACCAGGATATGTTCACTCATCACTACTGCCACCAGGTAATCCATCAGGTTCTGGTGAGCTTCTGTTGCGCTGTCCAGCATAGTCACTGCCCACTCCTCGCTCAGAAGCAGAGCCCTCAGTATTCTGGGCATGCCTGATTTTAATTCCGGCCACCTTTTTCTTTTTGAATTGAGGTTTAGGAGTGTTTGATTTTTCTTCTTTATTATTAATGTAGTCGGACGAGCATTGTGATTCCTTCTTTTTTACGTGCTCTTCTGATCTGGCTCTGACCGTCCACCTCTCTCCGAACATGTGTCGGATGACTCTTGAAAGGAGCCAGATGAACGTGTATCAGTATCCTGATACCTGTCAGGCTTTCTAATGTTCTAGGGTTTCTGAGATTATAACTTTTTTGAGTGGCTTTCTGCTGAGGAGGCCCACCGGTGATCCTGTCTTGTCTTTAATGTTTTGATTATTAGCCCATTTCTTCTTTGTTGAAGAATCGGGTGATTGATTAGAGTTATCCTTTTCAGAATTACTCCTAAGGTGTGGTTTCACAGGTCTGGCCCCCAAATTATCTCTACCTAGTGTAGCATAGGTGTCTTCAGTAATTCCCAATCCTGCTGTGTGGAAGTGAGATCCCTAAGACGTTGGCATATAGCCAATGCAGCTGCCTCCCCTTTTATGTTGCTCAACATAATGGGGGATACTGCGGCAAAATTGCCCATCAGTTTCTTCTCTAAGTCCAGGGCAGGCGCTGCCCCGTACTCATTCTGAAGCTGCTTCAGTACCTCAAGTAAAACAGCCAGAGGAGGGATACCATGTGTTCTGGTATAAACGGCAGCGAAGACTGTACCACAATTAGCATAGTCTTCCACTTGGGGAGCCATCCCCATTGGCAAGCAATTAGTTGGTATTCTATGCTTTTCCTATGGACCTATATGGGGAAATAATGCTTAAAGCTGGCTTGTTTTGTGTACTATCCAGAACGGAATTTGCTCCCGATTGGCGGGAACCTTTCCCATAATGGCATTCAGTATTTGTGGACTGATACTAGTGGTAGCAAATTGTGGTTGTGCGGCTTGAGTAGTCCTCGCAGGATTTACTGTTAGTGTTCGCAGTATGAACTGTGTGAGATTTCTGTATATAAGTAAATTAAATGTGGCAATTAGGTGTGTGCCAATTTCAGCACATTTTAAGTGAGAGCACAGCACTGTACTACTGATTAGCAGGAGTAAAGTGTGCAGAGTCATAAAGCCAACAAAAACAGTTGAGGCAAAAATCTGGGGAAATATCAAGCAAAAGATGGTCATTTCCAACATGAGCAATTTGAATATTTCGAGCAAATTGCAGTAGTGTGAGACGATTTAGAATTGAATTGAATGTTATGTTATGTTATGAGTTTTATAGAGCGCGCAGCTTCCCCAGCAACGGGGCGTCCCAGTGCTAGAATGCAACTGTCATGGGCAGACCAGAAAACACACGAAAGATCAGTTATGCAAGAAAAAGATGGGTTTTGATGGCTTTGCGGAAGAGTGAATGATTTTGGATGTTTCTGATTTTTGCGGGGAGGGAGTTCCAAAGCTTTGGAGCGAGTACGCAGAAGGAGCGCCCTCCTTGTTAAATGAAAAACCTCAGTGAAAGTGCTACATTTGGAGAATCCTTCAATTACATTTCCTCCATTATACTCTTCAAATGGGAAAGTATTTCTACCAGTCAGTTCTCATCCAGATTCAGAACTTCTGAAATCAGAGCATTTAAAATATCAATAAACTGTAAAAAAAAAGTGTCTAAGTAACTAGTACTAGTTCTTACCTTTGACTAATTTAAAAAAATGTCTCTGCCTATTGAGAAGGTTTGTTACAAATAGATTTCAAGCACCATAAAAGTGTCATTCCCGGAAAGAGATCCATAAGGGAGCCTCTGCTTTTTATCTCTTAGGAAGTCCTCAGTTTTTAGAAACATGCTTCACTCCACAACTGAGTGTTATAAAGACATTTATCTAAAGCTGGAAAGTTTTTCCTGGAAGGTGTCATTCATGTAGGAGTGCAGATTTATGCTTTGTTTCCATATTGTATTGAAAAGGGTAGCATACCTGTATTGAAGTGGAAGGATTAAAGAGTTTTAGGTGCAATTTCAAACTTTAAAGAGAATCGCAAGCTTTACGTTGAGATGGGCTCGCTTTGAGCAGGCCTAGTTCTTCAGGGCTATTTCTAGGTTTCAGGTAGCAGGCTCAGTCCTCTTCTGATCTTCAACAGGTCCATTAGTGTTTTGAGGAGGGTACTGGGAATGACACATTATACCTGGCAGCAGCTTGTGTGTGTGTGGGGGGGGGCTCCTGGCCTCTTCCTAAACAATAGGGCTAACGTTCCCAGAGGTAACCCTACCCAACATTTGCAGCCTTTCCTGTGTGCCCTACAGCAAAAAATACCACAGTGCCCCTCTTTGCCTAAATCCAAGCTGGTAAAACCATTCTCCAATTGTACAGAGCCTATATGCATACTCTAAAGGTGGGGCCAGGAAAATAAGCAACCTCACCTCTGTGATCACTTCAAACCAGTTCTGGGAGCAGCTCCCTCCCCACAGTGATTAGAGCCTGGCTAACTGGGGACACAAAGAAATGGCCTCTGCATCTGACATCTGCATGTGACAGGGGAGGCCCCTTTGCAAATACTAAAGTTTCTTAGCACTGGCAAAATGGTCATCCTGCCAGAGGAAGAGAAATACCTCCCCACACCCCAACCTTTGTCTTCTGCTCTGGGAGCATTTTTAACTTCTCATTCAAATTTAAGCACTTAGAGGGCTGCAGCTGAATGGTAATGCATATTAGCCTCAAAAAGCTTTAGCCAGGAAATAAGTAACCTTCTAAAAGTACCTTTTCCATAATATTTATTAAAATCCGACTCCACCAGTAAATTGGGCTAGTTATAAATATTTAAAGGGGCCAAGAGTGAAATTTGTAAGTGTTTCCTAGCCAGCTTTCCTAAGTCAGCCGTGCTATAGTGAAAATAGCTTCTGGGCTTTTCCATTGTAAGGATATGTTTAACATTACATTTCTACATGGCCTACTTTTAAATACCATGCACCCTGCCTTTTGGGCAGTAAGGACTACTTAGGGGTGACTTGCAGTTTAAAAGCTATTTTAGTCAGGCTACAATGGTAGGCCTGAAGCCATATTTGAAACTGTGGTGGATGGCACAATGGGTGCTGCAGTCCACTAGTGACATTTAACTTACAGGCCCTTTGTACCATATATTAGGGCCTTAAAAGTAGGTGAAATATACCACTTGGGGGTATACCTATTTCATCATGTTGAAAGGAGGAGTATAGGCATTGGTTAGTAGGGGTAAAGTGCACAGAGTTCTAGAGCCAGAAAAAACAGTTAAGGCAACCATGAAAGAGATGGCTGTTTCCTACTATACTACTATATTTACTATACACTGAAGAAAATAAAGTGTTATAGTTAGGTGACTATGTCAGTGACAGCATTATTGTTTTGAACTACAAAAACAGAAATTCTCCACTTAGAGTTAGCAGAGCTAACTATAACTTTCACCTCCACCATGCACTACTTGTGACCTCACATATTACATCACTCATAACATGTTCTATGGCATCATTTATGACATCACTGATGACATTTTATATGACTAATTGATGGCATCACTGATGAAATCATCCAATAAGTGTGTTAGTTTGTTTTATAATTTACATAGTGATGGGTAACTACCACATTACTTTTCTAATTTTGTACAGCATGTATCCAGCTAATGGGTGTAAGTGCTTACAAAATGCATGTGCTCCTAATGCATTATAGGTGTGTAGAAGTATCGAACATGTTATAAATCTTTGTATTGAAGAGTAAGCCAGTGTGCTGGTGACAGCATGTTCCACACAAGTTTTTTGGTAATGCAGATAAGGTTTCCAACAGGTCAAAGATTCTGCATACTACATACTAAGTATTTTAAGCACCTGCTACTAACATATGTACATGTTCTTGTTTTGCTTCAGAAGATGGTTGTCTGTAAAGGTTGCACCACAGAATGAAGGCTGCAGGTAGTATGATCTTTAGTACCTTAGACCTTGGTTATTTTAACTGAATAGTCTCTCTTTGGACAAGTTTTGCATAGTGTACACAGTTCTTAGTAGATACTTTTAAATACTCTGTGGTGTATTTCCCATGAGAGTTTCAGTGTCTGTAAACAGAGTGGTACGGAGTAAATTGTTTCCATAGCATAAACACTGTTTACAGTACCCACTTTTCTACTGATATTCACTTAATTTCTCACTGTAGGTTCAGTGACTGTGACGGGTTTGATACAGGTAAAGACTGTCTGTAGCATTAGTTATATAACAGGGCTTGAGAATCTGGAGAAACTTGGCCTTCTCCGAACAGTTGTATACAGACTAAACACCATGTGCAGTAAAGGTTACCATTTGATCTGTGGTTGCTAGTCAACATGAACTCCGCTATCCATGAAGTGCATGGTACAGGGGCATTGTTGCACATAGTTTAAGCTTGCTTCACCTATCGGGATTGTATGTATGATAGCATTAATAATGCTTTATATCATTCTGAGCTATTTTGCACTTAATTTCATAGCTCTAATGCAATACCTGTTTACAGAGCAGTGGGTCATATGTACAAAACATTTTAGCAGTTAGAAACGGCCCTATCGGCCCAATATGTACAAATGCCAAATTATGATTCAGTAACTTGTTACTGAATCGCAGTTTGGTTTAGCAATTCAGTATTTGGAAGCGTTTAGGGCTGTTTAGGGCGTTCCTTCCAAATACCGAATTACACTACTGTGTATGAATGTTTTGCGACCAAATTACGGTTGCAAAACATTCATTTTTTACCAACTACTAAAATATAGTGGTAATCATTCACAAATGGAAAGAGGTTTCTACGGGACCCCTTTCCCTTTGAGAATGTGAAAAAAAAATGTTTAAGTGTACGCAGTGGTCCCATGAACCACTGCCTGCTCTTAAAAAATGAAACTTCAAAATTTAATTTTTTCTTTTTAAACGCATCCCATTTTCCTTTAAGAAAAACAGTTTGCATTTTATAAAAAAAAGTTAGCTTTATTAAAAAGCAATCAAAGACATGGTGGTCTGCTGAGTCCAGCAGACCACCCTCCCTGTGATGGCTATTATTCCTAATTTGTCGCAAATTGTGACCTACCTCATTAATATTCATGTGGTAGGTCGATTTGCAGCCTATTTGAAATCACTATTAAAACTTAAATGTTTTCTTACATTAGGAATTGTGATTCAGTAAGAATCGCAATTAGGAAATTCAAATTCCTAAATTTTGTACATGTGGCCTATAGTGTACAAACGAAGCTTGGATGATGTCATCAGTAATGTCATCAATGATGTCACTTGAGATGTCATCAATGATGTCATAGAATATGGCATAAGTAATGTAATATGTGAGGTGCTAAGCAGTGCATGGCTAGGGCGCAAGTTCTAGTTGCTCTGCTAGCTATAACTGGTGAATTTCTGTGTTTTTTTTACTTCAAAACCTTAATGTTGATACTAACATATTCACCTAACTATTACGTCACTTTAACCTTTGTTTTTTTCAGTAAACTTTTTTAAACAATAACAGATCTTTTTATTACACCTAACTATAACTACTTTAACCTTTGTTTTTTCCAGTGAATTGCTACATTTTTTTAACAAAAAGTTATATTTTGTTACCATACATAAAACCAACTTGCACGGATAAAGGACATGCAAGATGCGGGGTTGGCTGCAAGGACAGGCCTGTGGCTAGTCCTTGTAGTCAACCCCACACAGACAACCCCACGCTGAGCATGGCCGAAGCTGAGGGTTGGCCACAGGGCTTGTTGCCAGGCCCTATAGCCAAACCCCCAGCAGGCTGCCAACCCCATGCTTCGCAAGCCTTTGGCGTGTGTGGCATTGCTTTGGCCTTTGGGCCCCAGGGACCCCATCCCCTGGGCCCAAAACATACCTATTAATGGGAGGTGTCATGGCCCCCTCCCAAAGTCTTAACAGGCCCCACCCAGAGGGCCAAAATCACATTAAACAGGTGGGGGCATGTGGGCCCCCAATCCTATCCTTCTTGGGCCTCAAGGACCCCATCCCCCAGTGTCAAAATCTAAGGGGAAAGGGGCAAGCAGCCCCCTCTCCGAGCCTTAATAGGCCCTGGTCACCCCATCCCACATGGCCAAATACAATAGAAAAGGGGAAGGGCTGCATGTCCCTCCTCCCCGAGTCTCATTAGGCCCTGGGGACCCCATCCCGAGGCCATATTTTATTGAAAAAGGGAGCAGGCCCCTTCCTCGAGTTATCTCGGGCCCCAGGGACTCCTCCATTAATAATAGGTGGGTGCCCCGTTGACGACCTGGGGCACCCACAGAGCACACATTGGGGGCCGTCAGGGAGCCCCAGGATTACCGCGGCAACAGCCAGCTCCAATCATGGTGTTGGAGCTGGCATTGCTTCTGCCCGGAGGGAGCAGCTATTTATGCTTGTTCCTTGTGGGCAGGAGCAATATGTGTTCTATCTCCCTGCCTGCGTTAGTGCGGGCAGTGAAGCAGAAAAACAAATCTGCTTCCAGCCTGAGGTAGCATTTTTAAATTTCCCACCGGATGGGAGCAGACTTAGGACCTAATTTAGATCTTGGCGAATGGGTTACTCCATCACAACAGTGACAGATATCCCGTCCGCCAAGATCTAAATCAGGCCCTTAGTGTTTGCTACCATTTCGCGGAAGATTTAAAAGCTAGGCAGGAGCGAACACACGTTTCCCTGCCCGCGGTAGTGTGGACAGGGAAACTAATGTGTCCTGGGACTGGGCTCCACAGGACACAGTAAGTGAGCAGGCCCAGGGGGATGGGGTCCCCGGGGCCCTTAAGGCTATCTGAATAACATCAACAGTGTTGCCTTGTTTTCCAAACATCTTCATTTGCTACCTATTGTCAATGCATTCCATTTAAAAAGGTCTGGAAATTGTCAAAATGTATTCAGTTAGAAAGCTAAAAACCTACCTCTAAGTTCAGTATGTAAGACTGTCTTCTCCTGGACGTTGTCAATTCATCCCTAACTGGTATTCATTTAGAACTGTTTGTTAGCGCCAAGAGGCTTGTACACAGTGTATGTCGTGCTTTATACATATCCAAATAATAATACTATTTGTTAGCAAAGCGGTTTTTATTTATACACCTAATATGATTTCTTATAATAACCTGATATTAATGAAAGAGATTCTACTGACGGACAGTTTTGATGCACATAAACATTCAATAAGAATGCCTAGGCATACACGAGCTTTTAGTAGGGTGATTGACTGAGTAGGTACTGCTTCTTTATGGTGAATCTTAGCACGCCAACAGAGATCATCCCCAGAAAATGTGTATTAGGAAAGATTTAAGCTGGGCTGTCAACTCTCCCTTCTGTTATTTTCCATTGAGTTGCTGGCATTCGTTTTCCTCAAGCTTTCTCAGTCAGTTATTTTTGAAAATTTGTTAGATCACGTAATATCACTTTGTGCTGGTGAATTGCAATTGTTTGTGTCAGAGTTGGTAATGACACTCATACAAATGCTAGCTTTAATTGACAACTTTGAGTTGGGTTCTAGTCTGACAATTAATTGCGTGGTTTAGGACTTGGGAACTATATACTTAAGTATGCATTTGGAACTGTATAGTGCAAACCTAGCTCCAAAGCAGCAGGTTGCTGTACATTATAGGGCTTAGGTAAGGAGCAGGTCTGCAAGATGCAATAAATGGGGGGTTGAGAGAGAAGGGGCAGTGGTGACAAGGACATGGAACCATGTAGTAGAGCATGCAAATAGGGTGGACATATAGTCCAGGAGGGAGAAAAAAAGCCTTGGACGGATTAATGACATCACTGAAAATTTGAATGACATAGCTGCGATATTTGATATAAATTTACTCACTAGATGAGATAATCTGATGATAAGTGTGTCCTCCAGGGAAGATGGCTAATATCCTCTCTGCATCTGGGCTACCTATGAAAAAGGAGGGTTCGAGTTGAAGACTTTCAATGTTCCTGTTATATTTCTGAAATCATCACACGGATTTACCGGACTGCCCTGCCACCAATATTGTTCTCCATAAACAAATGATCAATTGGATTGACAGCACATGGTCGCCTCTAATTACGGAATAATGTCATGATGGAGATGGCATGGTATACAGTCATGTTTTCCCATGAGTTACCTATATCAGGTAATCCTGTTGGCAAAAGAGGATCTCTGATAGATTGCATAATGTCTGTTAGAAGGCTCGTGCAAGGTGTGGCAAAGAACTGTGTAAAGAGTAGCTTCTATAAGTTTGCAGCCTTTTCTTGAATCCAAAAGATGAATATCAAAAATGTCTTTTTTTATCAGTGACTGCATGTCACAGAGGTAGAGATTTCAAGATTACTTGTAAAGCACGGTGGCAGCAAAGTTAATAAAGGTCTAGGCAAGAGAAGCAAATGAATATCTTGGCTTTATAAAGCTTGTTTCCCTAATTTAAGTGCCACTGTAATTTGGAATAGGGTTCAATGGGAGGTGCATTTTGGGATGCCAATAATAGGCGCTGAGTGGAAAAAGGTCTGCAAGCCTACTAAGCAAGTCAAGTACTGCTTAATTGTCTACATTTCTGAAGGTACTACCATGCTACTAAAATTATTTTAAGGGAAGTAACATAGCGCATTGTTTGTTGAAGGTTTTGAATATTGTGCTTTCGCATGTTTGATTGCTTCTGGAGAAGCAGACTTTTAATACCTTATAATCTTTACTAATCATATGTTAATCCATGTGGTAATGTGTGGGTAACCTCGTATAAAGATGCCACACTATGTCTGATTGAAGCATATTCATTTAGCATATAGTATAATCACATTGAACCAAATGTGCATTCTTAATACTGGTCTAACTGCAAGTAGGCCCCAGTTGCTCAGAAGCTTTTCACTGTAAATCATAATGCTGTTTTTGAAACGTGCTTTCCTGTTTTCGTTCTCGTTGCAGGAGTAAGAAAACCTACGCTAGTTACAAGAGTAGCTCATTGTTTTACTTTTACAGATGTTAGAGAAGACAGTATTAATTGGAAGTTGTGATTAACGCCATGTGTGGGGATGCGAAAGATCCTCCTGTACAATGCAGTCATGATACATTCAAGGTTGTGCAGTTGTTTGTGGTTTTGTTTGATGATAGGAACGAGGGAAGTTTACCTGTGACAAGGAGACGGTGCAACCTGATTGGTTGCAGTTGGGAGGAGTTGGTGGGCGAAGTTCTGGAAAGAGAATGCAATGTTTTAATTGTGTGTCTGATAATAGTTGTAGGGAGATCCTATCCTGACTCTGCTGAGGGAGCACCTTTGCCTAACACTGCTGAGATTTCATATTCCCAGTTCTTGAGTTTGACTCTTCAACTCTTATGCCTCTTACTTACCCTGAACATTAATTTGGCTCACTTCAGGCTAACACCTTCTCCTTAGAATTTCTCCCTGCGACCTTTAGATGCTTTTATTTTAGTTAGGGAAGTTTCTTTGTTGCATCTTGCACTCTCTAATGATTCATGTTGTCACTTCCTGATATTATATTGTTGGATTGATTAACAATGTTGATTTTAAGCTTAACTAACAAATGATTTACTAAATGATTGAAACCTGTAATTTGACAAGCTTGTAAATAAACCTTCATGGTTTGAAAACCATCCTCTTTGTCGTACTTCTGGAGCCAAATTGGTTTCACTGTAATTTGACATGTTGTACTAATGTTAGCTCTCAGAATAAATTTTTAGCTGATACCTAAAGGGCCACAGGACCAGATGCGCAATCTGTTTGAAGATTACACCAGAAGGTGCAGGTATAAAATATTGTGCTGTATCACGTCCAAGAAAGAAGATCCTTTTTAACTGAAATATCCGGCCTGAGCTTGTTTCTGGTGAAGCATAGAATGCCCAAACAATGGTAGTTACCAATGTGAGTTCAAAAGTGGGCAGCGATTGGAAGAAATTGTAGGAAATTAGGGGTAAATTCCAGAGATTGGACGAATTTATACCATATTGGATGAATGTATAGATCCAAGAGTTGATGACTTTAAAGTAACACTATCCTAAGGTGCTTCTTTGGGCATGTGGTGGATGATACATACGATATGGGTGAGTCTCACTATACAGCTTTGTGGAGTTTAGATCAGTGACTAAAGGGTAGTTTGTAGAATGGAAGCAAAAGAGTTAAGTAGATATAATACATGAACCATGACTCTCAAGAGGCTGGATTGACTAATTACAATCAATCAATCAGGGAATTGTAAGCGCGCGACTCACCCGTGAGGGTCTCAAGGCGCTATGGGGGGGGGGTCCGCAGATCTGTTTAGCCGAAGAGCCAGGTCTTGAGGGTCTTCCTGAAGGTGTTCAGGGAGGGGGCGCGTCTGATGTCTGCCGGTAGCTCGTTCCAGGTCTTGGCTGCAATGTGAGAGAAGGATCTTCCACCTGCTCTGGCTCTGTGGATGCGCGGGGTTTCGCCCAGTGCGAGGTTGGAAGATCGGAGGTTTCTTTTGGGTACGTGGAAGTTGATTCTGTCGTTGAGGTATTTGGGTCCATTGTTGTGTAGGCATTTGTAGGCGTGAGTGAGGATTTTGAAAGTGACTCTTTTCTCCACGGGGAGCCAGTGGAGACTTCATAGGTGTTGGCTGATGTGTTCGTGTCGGGGGATGCCGAGGACGAGTCTGGCGGCGGTGTTCTGTATTGTCTGGAGTTTGCGGAGTAGGGACTTGTTGATGCCGGCGTAGAGAGCGTTTCCATAGTCCAGTCTGCTGGTGATGAGTGCGTGGGTGACTGTCTTCCTTGACTCAGGGGGGATCCACTTGAAGGTCTTGCGGAGGATGCGGAGGGTGTTGAAGCAGCTGGAGGTGACGGCGTTGATCTGTCGGTTCATGGTGAGTGATGAGTCGAGTACGATGCCGAGGTTCTTGGCGTGGTCTGAGGGAGTAGGTGGGCTTCCGAGGGCGGTCGGCCACCAGGTGCTGTCCCATACAGAAGGGGTGGTACAGAGGACGAGGACTTCTGTCTTCTCGGTGTTGAGCTTCAGGCAGCTGTTGGTCATCCAGACTGCAACTTCTTGCATTCCTTTCTGGAAGTTGAGTTTGGCGGTGGTGGGGTTTTTGGTGAGGGAGAGGATGAGCTGGGTGTCGTCGGCGTAGGATACGATGTTGAGGCCGTGTTGTCGGACGATGGCTGCGAGGGGGGCCATGTAGATGTTGAAGAGGGTGGGGTTCAGTGATGAACCCTGTGGGACTCCGCAGGTAATTTTCGTGGGGTCAGAGAGGAAGGGTGGGAGTCTGATCCTTTGGCTTCTTCCGGTGAGGAATGATCGGATCCAGTCCAGGGCTGTTCCTTGTATGCCTGCGTCGTGTAGTCTGGTGACTAGTGTGCGGTGGGAGACGGTGTCGAAGGCCGCTGATAGGTCGAGTAGGATGATGGCTGCGGAGTGGCCTTGGTCCAGGAGGGTGCGGATGTCGTCTGTGGCGGTGAGTAGGGCGGTCTCTGTGCTGTGGTTGCTTCGGAATCCGGATAGGGACGGGTCGAGGACAGCGTTCTCTTCAATGAATCGTGTCAGTTTCCTGTTGACTGTTTTCTCTGCAACTTTGGCTGCAAAGGGGAGGAGCGAGATGGGCCGATAGTTCTTGAGGTCGGTGGGGTCAGCTGTGGGCTTCTTGAGCAGGGGTCTGACTTCTGCGTCCTTCCAGTCATCTGGGAAGGTGCCTGTTTTGAAGGTGGTGTTAATGGTGCATTGTAATTCGGGTGCGATGGCGGCTGCGACTCTGTGGTAGATGTGAGGGGGGCAGGGGTCGGTGGGGGCCCCCGAGTGGATGCTTTTCATGGTCGAGGCGGTGTCTTTGGCCGTGATCGGTGTCCAGTTGGAGATGGTGGGCTGGCTGGTGTTTCTGTGGCACCTGGTGGATGGTCGATGAAGTTGTCGTAGAGGTTTTTGATCTTGAGGTGGAAATAGGTTCCAAGCTTGTCGCAGAGGTCTTGGGATGGGGTGATATCTGTGGCTTCGCTGCGTGGGTTGGTGAATTCATGAATGACACTGAAAAGTTCCTTGGAGTTGGTGGAGTTGGCCAGGATTTTGTTGTGGATGAAGTTCCTCTTGGTGGCTCTGATCTGGTTGTGGTAGTCCGTCATGGCGTCCTTGTAGGTGGTGTGTTTTTTGGTTGTGTTGGTGTTTCTCCAGTTCTTCTCCAGGCGTCTGCAGGTGCGTCTGGCTTCTTGGAGAGTGGTGGTCAACCAGGCGGCTTTCCTGGGGCGTTGTCTCTCGGGGTTGCGTAGCGGGCGAGCTCATCTGCGCAGTTGGAGATCCAGGTGTGGAGTTCTCTGGCTGCGTCGTTTGCGTCGGGTGCCCAGGTGTGGTTGTCTCGGGTGAGGGTGAAGTTAAGTTGCTCATCGGTAACCTTGCTCCAGTTCCTTCGAGGTGGGCGTGGGTGCCTTGGGTTTGTTGATGGTGAAGTGTACGCAGTGGTGGTCGGTCCATGGCGGCTGCGTTGTGTGGCTGAATTGGACGCTGTTTCCTGCCGCGAACATGGGGTCGAGGGTGTGTCCTGCTCTGTGGGTCGGTGTGTTGACGAGTTGTTTAAGTCCGATGCTGGCGAGGTTGTCACAAAGGATAGTGGAGTTGGGGGTCACTGGGGTTGTGGAGGTGGAAGTTCAGGTCTCCAATGAGTATGTAGTTTGTTGAGGCGATGGCGTGGGGTGCGATGAAGTCGGTGATGGTGGTGGCGAAAGGTGTTTGGGGGCCGGGGGGTCTGTAGATGAGGGTTCCTCGGAGTGTGGCTTTGGGGGTGGTCTGGATCTGGAAGTGCAGGTGTTCGGCGGAGGGGAAGGTTTCACTGGAGGTGGTGAGGCGCAGGGTGCTCTTGTGGGCGATGGCGAGGCCCCCTCCTGGGTGGTTGGGGCGGTCTTTCCTCTGGATCTTGTATCCCTCTGGGATGGCGGTGCTGATGTCGGGGGCGGAGGATGCGTTGGTCCAGGTCTCTGTGAAGAAGGCGATGTCGGGTGAGAGAGAGTTGAGTAGGTTCCAGATTTCCATGGCGTGTTTGTGTACGGAGCGTACGTTGAGGAGGATGCATTTTAGGGTGTTGCCGGTGCTGGCGTCGGCGGTGTTGGAGGCCGAGGTGGCGGTGAGGGTCTGGCGGCAGTGGAGGCAGGAGAACTGGCCGTGGGTCGTGTTCGGCGAGGCCTGTTGGCATTCTCTAAGTCTTCCAGGGTTGAGTGCGAGGAGGGCGGTGGTGTCGTAGCGATGGGTAGTGGGAGGGGTCGCGGACGGGCGCAGACGGGCTTGCCTTTGGCGGGCCTTTGGGGCGCAACCGCGCAGCGGCCGCCATTAAGTAGGGGAGGCCAATTAGTCAAAGCTTAAAGCTTAGGATCTAAATAAAAGTCAGAATGGAACTAAACCTACATCTGAACTGCCTCGGTTACACTATCCATCAAGTCTGCCCTCTCCTTCCCTGCATCTGCAAATCACATCTGCTCTTCTCCTCTCATTTCTGCATCAGAGTCTGAAACTCCTCTGCAGCCCTCTGTCTGCAAGGCTTCTGCCTCTCGCAAAGGTCTCTGCAAGAGTTCTGCCCTCTCTGCAAGGGAGCCTTGACTAGATGTGATCACTTTCCTGATATGTAGCCCGAGTGTTTTATACTTGTTGTATACTTGCTAATTATTTTGTGCTTATTACTTTATAATATGTGGTGCTGTGAAAATATATTAGAAATAAATTTAAAAAACAGTATTCAGATGAGGTCTTACCAGGGATGTGTAATGGGGTGAAAAGCAACATCTGCTCCAGTGTGTCATGCCTCTGTAAACACCTCCTCTTTCTCTCCGCATGGACTTTTAAGATTGTTTAGCTTGGTCTCTAATGTCTTGTGTGATGTGGTCTAGTAGTCGATGTGTCACAAACACAGTTTAGTCTTGGAAATATTTGAAGTTTATCAACGGTAATGTCCATATTACATAAATAGTTTGATATCAGTGGTATGAATTTGTCTGCAGTAAAAGCTGTTGGTGGTATTTTATTTTTCAGCAGTAAAATGTGCATATTTGATGATAGATCCTCACCAAATGAACAATTTATTTGTATTGTTGACATTGATATTTCAATAAATGATTTTTGCATATGTATGCTAGTTGCTTAATTGTGATAATATTTACTTGTTTTTTCTTCTTCTAGACATCTAACTCAAACTTAAGTACAGATGATGAGAGTGACAACACCAGAGAGAAAGAAAGTCACATCTGTGCTGTGTGCCTTGATGTTTTCTTCAATCCATACATGTGCTATCCATGCCATCACATTTTTTGTGAACCCTGCCTACGGACACTTGCCAAAGACAATCCCTCAAATACTCCCTGCCCCCTTTGTCGTACAACAATTGCAAAAGTCCTTTTACAGACAGGTATGCATATATCCTTCATCCTATAAACAGTTGTCCTGCATATCATAAGCACTCATTGTATACTTGCATTGAATCACGTTACATTTAAAACTTCCAATAGCTGTCAAATGGGGTATTTTTATGTCAAAGTGACAAGACAATTAGTCATCTCTTTCTGCAGTGATAACCAATGATAATGTTATTGCAATTTTATGGTACATCAATAATCTGTATAGTTAATAGAAAACGATAGTAATTTTGTACCTCTCATGACTATATTTACCCAAGCATGGACCCCCGTCCTTCCTACTGGCTTCCCCTCATGATCACCCGACCCCTTTATCATTTTTGGGGATTGCAGTCTTGACCCAAGCAATAGCCTCCAATCAACCCCAATTGCCTGATTCCTCTAAGACTACTCTCTCCTAAACACTGATTTAAAGTCTACTCTCACACGTTGCAAATCACTGGACCTAATTCCCTTGTGTAAAATCTTATCTCAGTCTAAAATCCACCCTTCGTCCTCTGACCATGCAATATTCATGTGTTAGCCACCATCCCTTCCAATCCTTTGCCTACAACAATTGCCCACATCATCAAATGAAAACATTGATCAAGAGATAGGCCTTCCTTCTTGAATAAATTTTATAATGGCATTAAACTATTGCTTTACTGCAACACCTTTGTTCATTTCAATTAAACACAGAGAATAGAATTTAACTTGGACTAACTTCTACACACCTTCATGCCAGACACTCCTGTCGACAGCCTTGGATTACTCTCAACGTTCACACCATGAAAACAAAATGTACAAACTCCTCTCCATATGGCACAAAGGCAGCTCCAGGGAGACCCACAGCCCACATCCTCTGCTGAATATGCTGAATTGCTCCCCATACTGAAGTCCACTAGTCCCTCTTGTGTATTGTCAGGCCCTTTCTGTCCCCAGATGGTCAAATCCTATGCACTCTCATGTAGAGTTCTGTATTCCTAACCTCTCTCTTTGCCTATACTCTTAGCTCTGATTGCTACCTGCTGTGCTTTATGTCAACTGTGGTATTACCTTTATGAAAAATGTCTACTGCTGACCATTTAACCCATCCAACTACTGTTCAGTGACCAAACCTTCTTTTGTGTCCAAAGTCCTGGAACATCTTGTATTCAGCTGCTTGATCTTGTTTCTCACTTCCCAAAAGCTATTGACAGCCTAATGAGGTTCCAAAGTCCACCGTTGTTCTTAAAGGGTACTCTCTCATGTTGCTAATTTCCGTACCTTGACCCACCATATTAATCTATTGTCCGTTCTCATAAGACCTCTCAGCTGTGTTTAATTCTGTTGATCACTCCACCCTGATATCTCCCAATTTTCAACATCGGTGTCCCTGACAAAGCACTCAGCTGGAACTCTTGTAATCAATGTGATCAAACTTTCTCTATTTCATAGTGCTCATCTCTCTCATCACCAACTCCATTACAAGCTGTCACCCAACAAAATTCAGACCTCAGCCACCTTCTTTTCTCTATGGTAAATCTATTGGCAGCATTGTATCCTCTTTTGGGTTGTCATGGCATTCTTTTGCAGACTGAACTGAATTAAAATGAATGGAACATAATGGAATTGGTGATTTAGAGAATGCATGGGAATCCCAAGAGACACATCAATGCTAAGATATGGTAACCCAATGTAGTGAAATTAGTAACATGACAGTATGGTTTCAGATCCCTCCGCTTGACTGAAATCACACTCTCATGTTGCTAATTTCATTACATCGGGCTTCCCATTTCTTAGCATTGATGTGTCCCTTGAGATCACCATGCATTCTCTAAATCCCCCACGCAATCAATCAATAAAACTTTATTCGGTCATCAAACCATAAATGTCCAGAATTCATAAGTACAGCCCAATAAAATAAGTGGTTTAAAATCTTGTAAAACCATCATTATACATAATAAAATCTGAAAAAATACTTTAACAAGGCAGACCATCTAAAAAGTTTAAAAAGTGTGCATTTGGCTTGATAAAGGAAAAAAAGGACTCACAACTGGTCAATTCGTAGAACCTGATACAGAGCAGCGCTAAGGTGTTCCGGGCTATGACACTAAGATGGAGTACATGCAACTATAGTATAGTGCTTCTTCTGGTACAATATGGCATAAAAGTACTAGTTTGACAACACACCATAGAGGTCAAGCTAACTTCTCCCCCCCCGGGAAGATGTAACGATGATATACCATTCTAGTGACCTATTGAGGGAGGTGTGAGGGCTGGTCTCTTGGCCTTTCTTCTTATTGCCCACATGTGCTCCAGGAACTTTGCAATTGCATGCACGAAAAGCGAGCTTGTGTCTGATTTTAGTATGCACAGCGCTGCCCCAAGGTTGTGGGTTCCAAGCTGTTTATATACGGGGGTTAGCCATTTTTTCCTGGGACCAGAATATGCAGGACAACCAAAGAGAACATGACCAATTGATTCAGTTGGAGCAAAGCAGCAAGGGCAACCTTTGGTCGTGGCACCGTTGCCTGTCTAGGAGCTTGTGAGTGTATTCAGGAGTAGAGCACTGTGCCTAAATTGTGTGTAGAGCTTTCAATCGGCAGGCACCTGGATAAGATCAAAATATCCATCCAAGGTGCGTGTCGATTTGAAGTCCATAAATTCCTTGGTTAATCTACTTCGCCTGATGTCCCTGGTTTCGTTCTGCGCTACCCACTGCCAATACAGTACTTTGATTTGTTTCCTGGTGGGGAGTTCTGGGCTGCTAATGCTACCCTCCTGTACCCCGATGATGTTGAAGAGATTTCTAATGTTTCTAATCAAGCCTATTTTATTGGATGAATCTAGAGTGCAGACTTTTACTACGGCTAGAGCGTACGGGGACAGTTCTGGGGTGGTTGCTATCCTCTGCCAAAAAAAAAGCGGGCGGAGTTTTACTACATCTTTAACAGGTTTAATTCCCATGGCCAGTTTAAGAGGGCAGAGTGGTGTACTTAATGGGAGGGACACCAAGTTCCTAAGGAACTTGTTCTCAGTCTCTGTCAAATCGCTCATTTTCTCGAAGCCCCCCAGCTCGAGCCCATAAAGGGCGCTGCTGACAGCCTTGCTTTTATTTATTTCAAGGGCGGGGGCAACCGGTTTTGTATAGGAACAGCAGTGTTCCTTCCATAGGGCCCATGTTACCTGTGTGAACTTGAGGTAGGCCTTGTTTAGATGTTGTTTCCAGACCATGCCTTCAGACAATCTAATACCCAGGTAATCAAAGCAACTCACTCTCTCGAGAGGTGTACCATCTAGGAGTAAACGCACCTTAAATGTTTTATGTGGATTTAACAACATCAATTTCGTTTTAGAGGTGTTTATTTTGAGGCCCCTCTCATCACAGAACGTCTTAAATCTATTGAGTAGAGTTTGGAGAACCATCGGTGTTTTGGAGACTAGTAAAGTATAATCTGCAAAGAGTAGGGTTGAAATGTTCTCGTTCCCTAAAGTGGGAATGTCCGCTGGTGTTGCAGCTAAAAAATTGACCACATCGTTAATATAGAGGGAAATAGTGTTGGGGCCAAAACACAGCCCTGTCGGACCCCCTACTGATTTTATGGAATCAGTGACTTAGCCCTTGCCTCTCCATCTCACCCTGCCATAATTATCTTCATGGAGGGTTCAAGTAGCGTCAAGATTTCTCGGGGCATCCCCAACTCCTTCAGCACATGCCAGAGCTTGTTTCTAGGCATGAGGTCAAATGCAGACTTCAGGTCTATAAACACTATGGGGCCGATTCCGATCTCGGCCGGTAGGGCACCGAATTGGATTCGGCTTAACCGGATCCGATTCAGAGCCCTCATTCCCGACCGATTAGTACGTGCGTCCGGCCGAGCGAGTACGATGCGAGCGCACGCGAAATCGCCGACCGACTCGTACGCGGGTCCGAACCGCTCTGACCGACTCGCACGGACACGACTCGCACAGCGCAATGGAGACGTTCCCCGGCCGGGCAAGTACGATGCGTGCCGCAAGCAATACGACCGACTCGCGCCGTCCGGCTCGAAAGAGCAGTCGGAGCCGGACTTTGGGGGTCCGTGTTGGACCCCCCTGTACATGTAGCCGCGCGAGTCGCACACAGGGGGGACCCATGGGTCCCCCTACCTGTGCATGTACGCCGCGAGTCGCATCGAGGCGTACCCGCTGTAGGGGGCGCCCTTGTTCGCCTCGCACCCATTGAGTCAATGGGAGCCCGCGTACGCGTTGTACGTCCGGCTCCCATTGACTTCAATGGGAGTCCGACCGACTCGAGTCCGATTGCATGCGTGCGCATCATACTCGTTCGGTCGGACTGCCAGGGTCCGATTCAGTCGGAAATCTCTCCGGGTCCGGCTTGGTCGGAGTGATTTCCGGCCTGAATCGGAATCGGCCCCTATGTATAGACTCTCCTTGCCTAGTGTGACCACCTTCCAGTAGAGGAGAAAGAATCGGAAGGCCTGGTTGATAGTTCCCGTTTTTTGGCGAAACCCTGCATGGAATGGGGACAAGATATGTTTCTCGGCCATCTAGTCCTGTATCCTCGCTAGAAGGGAACGGTAGAATACTTTTCGGATGCAATCCATCAAACTGATGGGCCCGTATTTAGATGGGTTGCTCCTGTCTCCCTTTTTTGAAGATGGGTATCACCTCGGCTCCTTTCCAAGATTGTGGGATTGGGCTTCCTCTGGCGATGTAGTTTGAGAGCGTTGTTATGTATTCTAACCACTTCTCCTTGTCAAGACGGAAGAGGTCCCCTGGGATCCCATCTGGCCCAGCCACCTTGGCAGGTACAATGGCCTCTATAGAGGCCATAATTTCTTCCTTGGTGAAAGAAAGCCTTGTTGCGTGCAGGGAGATGTCAGAGGGGATTAGTCCTGTAACGGGGCAATGACTGTTAGTGTACACAGCACTGAAGTGCTCTATCCAGGTATTGGCTGCGATGTTGTTGGCTAAGGGGGGCTGATTTTCGTGGCTTCCTCTTCCCACAAGAGCGCAAAATTTCCTAATTGGGAGCAAACCTCCCCTAGTTTTCTCTACTTTCTCTCATCCCAGGCGCGCTTGGACCTCGCTAGGGATAAGTTATATAGTTTCCTAGGTTCACATACCACTGGCATGTTTCTGAGTCTAATGGCTGCGGCCAGGCGTCTCCTTAGTGACCGGCATTCTCGTGTGAACCATGGGTTCAACTTGTTTATTTCCCTCCGCTTTAGCCCGGAATGGTGGAACTGGGAACAAAGTTTCAGGTTAGCTGGTCGAAGAAGTTTGCATGCAGCGCACTTACGTTTGCCGATGTGCTCGGCTCATCTGATGAAATTTGGATCGCAGCCAAGTGGTCCTTGAGTTCCCGTTTTATGTTGTTTAGTTTGGATTTGCCCCCCATGAACATTGGCCACTTAAGAAGGCGCTTGTCGTTCGTAGATGGTACTTTTGTGGCCAATATGTTGTTTACTGCGCTCTCCTGTTTACCCCACGGGTGTGCCAACCTCAGGCTTAGCGGATTGTGGTCGCTGTCACAGTTTTTGGCTATGGTCATATCGATTACAATTGTCCATAGCCTGAGGTCCACAAGAATGTAGTCAATACGACTAGCGCCAGTTGGGCCGATGAAAGTCAGTTCCCCTCCTCTGTCTGAGGGTGTTCTCCCATTCATGGCCCGCAGCCTATGTTCTAGGGTCAATATATTCATTTGGAGTGCTGAATGTGACCACTTCTTGATTGGTGGAAGGTCAAGGGGTGGGACTGACCATGACTTGTCCTCCTCATTAACACTGTGGATGTCCTCCTTGTCAAGGGGCTCAAAGGTCACATTGAAATCACCACCTATTACTAATGGGTGCTCAAGCCCCCTCAAGTCCAACAGCTCATGAAGAGCTTGTAGGGTTGGGGATTTGCCCCCTCTAGTGCCCCTTGCGTAGACATTGAGGATATCTATAGCCTTGCCTAATTTACCTTTTAGCCTGACTGCTAGGATGTCTGGGCTATTAGTGGAAAGCTCGCTGGCGACGCAGTTTAATGCAGTGCTGATCAAAATCAGCAATCCTCCAGATGGTTGTCCCTGTTTAGCTGCTATGGCGGCTTATGGAATGTCACGAAACCTGGCACAAATGTAGGTGTGAGGCTCCATGTTTCCTGCAGTGTACAGATGTCGTGTGAGTTGGTGAGCTCAGTCCACTGAGGCAGGCATAGCTTGCTCCTTATGCCAGCCACATTCCATGAAACGATTTTAAACTGGGGGTGACCTACAGTCTGGGGCGAGTCAGGATGAACATAGGCATCCTGATTCTGTTCTTCCTGGGGCTGTGTGTGGTTATAGGTATCAGTATCTGTGGTGCAGTATGCAGCTCCCCCTCCAGGGTGAATCTGTGTGGACTTTATGGTCTGTGTGGTGCGAATTGAGGGTTCAAACCCAGCCCGTAGATTTGTTGTTGGTGATATCTCGGGTAGTTTTGCAGCATTAAGATTTATTGCAGTGCCATGGGCTCTGGTTGTGTCGTATATGATGATAGGGCCTGGGTATAGTCAGTCGTTTTCGGCCAAAGGAGATGTCGGAGACTGCCTCGTGGGAATCAGGTTGGAGGTGGGACGGGGAGTGATGGAGACCATCTGCCGCTTGAGCTGGATATTAGAAGTTGGTGGAGGACATGTCCTGGCTTCTAGGGCAATTAAATTAGACACCATGCCTTCATCGACTAGTGAGAGTTCTATGACGTCTACTCGGCTGTTGGCAAGAACGCATCTCCTGGCACTCAGAATATCGTCCCTTATCATAGACCTGCACCCCCTCATGTGTCTGATCCAATGTATGGCTTTATTCTTAAGGGAGTCCTCGTTCTTGTATTTTGCAGAAATGCCACTTTTGGGTACATTTGTCATATAGATTAAATGGAGACGAGATATGGGCAGTTTGAGTTGGGGGTCTTAGCTGGTTAGCTGTCTCACCCCCCACCCACCTTTCCAAGGGCAAATGAACGATGTCCAGGTGCCCTTGCAAACAGCGCAGTTCCATACTTGGCCCCCATGACCCTCTCTGCTTGTTTCATCCTTGGTGGTAGGGTACTATTGTTGCCTATATTGTGATGGCCTACGATGGTTGTAGGAGGTGTATGGGTCGCTGGTGAGACTGGGGAGGAAGTTGTGTGGCTTGAGGGGACTGTTTCCCATTGACAACTGCCCTCAATGTATCTATTGATGGTAAAATATCTAGGCTACCCGGGGCTTCTAATCTGTCAAACAGCTTATGGATAAGCCCGGTTAGAGCCCCTATTGTGGCTTTAAGAGTGAGAACTTCCCTGTGAAGGTCTATATTAGTGATATGGGTTTCCTGGGACACAAACTCTCCTCCCTCGGCTCGCAGGGTGTTGTCTACCCTATCTACCTCAATGACTACCCTGTCCTCCTGATCCCCTGGGATATTGCAGGTATCCAGTGGGTCTGGTGAGTCTAAAAGGGGTAGGAATCTATTTCTGCATGGAAAAACGGCTGTGATCACAGGTTCAGCACTGCCTAAGCGAGGCATATATTTGAGTGAATCAGTGGTGGCCTCCAGTTGCTGTTTCCTGATGGTTGCCAGTTTAAACATGCTCGGGATGCGCCACGATTTTGAAGTGCTGGCAGGTGCAAGTGCGGGTGAGGCGGTGGGGTTGGGTACTCTATCAGTATAAGTGGGCTCAAGGAGCTCCTCGCATTCGGTCAGTAGGTCGTTGATGCGATTGAGCACACTAGGCTCCGCTACCGGGCTCAAGCTTCGAGCTTTCTTTTTGATTTACTTCTTTTTATGGGCTCCACCCGCCCCTCCCTCGGCAACCTTCCTCGTCCCCATTCTACCCCAATAATCGAGAGTTATGAAGGGAAGGCCCACCAAAGAACAGAATAGGGGTTCTCAATTACGTTCTAGATAGCACGCAGTACCTTTTTTTGAGTAAAGTCTTGGCAGTCCTCAGCAGCAGAATGTTAGGGGGGTGGCCCAGCCCGGCCTCTTCCGGGCACACCCGGGAACGTCCCATACTGCAGGAGATAGGCAGCACCTTTGTGGCTGCAGAGAGGCTCCTCCCCTCTCCTTCGTGAGCAATGTCAGCTGGGGGACCGAGCCCAACCCCAGCACAGCAGAGTCCAGCAGGGAAGTGTGGCAGCTGCAGGAAAAGGAATGAAGCATCCCCTCACTCAATACTGAAGCACTGTAACACATGCCTCCAAGTTTGCCATTGCAGCCTGGGTGAGCAGTTTTACATCGCCATTTCTACCTTGCAAAATAAACCTTTTTGTCAGGCCTAAACCTTCTTTTTTAATACTTATAAGTGACCCCTGTAGCAGGGCCGAATCTCCCATAGAGAAAAACTGAGTTACATTATAACAACCTATAATACTTAATTTCAGTTTGGGAGCAGCCAAGAAAAATGATTCAAGGATTTATTTTAATAGTAATTTTAAATCCAATTCAATGTTAAAGTTAGATTTGATATTACTATACTGAAAATGACACTTTTAGAAAGTTGTAGTTTTCCTGCTAATCCAACTGTGCGTTCCTGCCAGCGTTCAGTGTCACCTCACTGGTGAATGACTCCCCCGTGGTGAAACGTGGATTGCTCCCAGACAGAGGCCAAAAGACTTTGGTGTGTGTAGGTGTTTTTCTTCCTTGAGCAGGATGCACTGAGGCTTTTCTTGTCTGAAGCCCAGACCCTTCCTGAGCTTCAGAGGGTACCTACCCTGTCACTGGCAGATGTAGCTCAGACCTTGGCAGGCCTTCCTTTGTCTTTCTAGTCAACTTGGTTCTAACCTAAGTGAGAGCGGGGGCTTCCCCAGAACTGGTCTGGAGTGACCACAAGGGAGGGTTTGCTCATTATCCTAGCCACTCCTCATTGGGCACGGCGAGCTCTGACCAGGGGAAGAATGATTCTGCCATGTTGGATTTAGGTGGAGAAGGGCACTATGGGATAGCTTACAGTAAATAAACAGGAAGTGCTGCAAAAGTGGGTATGGTCACCTCTCTGAACTTTTACCCCATTGGTTAGGAAGTGGCCAGGAGTTTCCCACACTCACTAGTTGTCACTGGGCATAAAAGTGGCATCCCAGTAACACTCTCCTAGATCTGTGGAGAATGAGAAGGACTGCCCTGCTGTCTGAAGAACCTGAAGGAAGACTGGATCTGCTTGCCTTTAATCTAGTACTCCAGAAGTGACTGAAAGGGTCTGTTGCCTGACCTACTGTTTGAGCTACAGGGACACAATAAGCTTCCAGAGGCCTTTCCTGCAACTTCCCAGATGACTGGTTTCCACTGAACCTGCCCTGGATCCTGCTGCTAGCCTCTTCTGGAGTGAGTCCTGACCCCCAAGTGCTGTCCTCAAGGACCTGGACCCCTGGCTGTTGTCAAAGTGTACTTCTTCTAAGGTTTTCTGAACCTGGGACTTAGAAACGTTTTGCCAACATTTTGCTTTGAGAACTGGCGGGGAACTGACCAATCTACCAAGTCAATCCAACCCAGGTGCATCGCTGCTGGGCCAGAGATTCAGGTTGCTTGTGCTACATTCTTCTTCACAGTAGCAAATCTGATCCAGTGGTACTTCACGGATAAGGTGTCCGATCTTGTCGAGCCCTCTTCAGCAACAACCTGCAGCCTTGCCAAGCTGGAACAATGTGAGCTCCAAAAAGGCAACTAAGTCCGAAGGTAGAAATCTTCACTGGGCCAAGCTTGCTCCCTGTAACTGATCCGTGATCGATTGCAGTCAGACTTAACTTTTGACTTTATCCCAGTCAAGCGCAACCAGATAAAAGCGATAGGCACCTAACCCTTTCTGGCTCTATTTTGATGCTTAAACTTTAAAAATTCTTAACTCTGGTTCTACTTCTTGGATTTTTGGTGTAATTTTATTTATTAAAATTGAGTCTACTTTTCTAAATTGGTTTGGGATTTTTCTTATATTGTGTTTTCATTGTATTACTGTTTGAATACTACATAAATACTTTACATATTGTCTCTAGGTTAAGCCTGACTCCTTTCGTGCCATGTGGCCAGAGAGTTGAGCACAGGGTTATTTGTGGTTCACCCTGACAAGGATTATGGTTATTATTTAAGGTGGGTTCTCACCCCCTCAACTAATACTCCAATTTCTTACAATGACAAAATAGAGCTTCATGGTGTCAAAAGAAGGCTTGGCCTGTGGCAACATCACCTGTATAAAACACTGTGCCCTCATTTCATGTTTAAAAAGCTTTATTTCGAATAAAGGTAGTACAAATAACAAGAAACCAATGATACAAATTTACTGCAATCTGAGAGAAAAAAACATATCAAATAAGAGGTTTATGTAAAGAAGAAAAGAAAGCTATTTTAAATTTTGAAGGGAATAAGGGGGCGGGAAGGAGACGGGGGGAGAAGGAGGGTAAATATTTCAAAGCTAATAAATTAAAATTTAAGAAAATTGCATCTTACATCAGGATAAAAAAGATAAAACTAATCAAGTTAATGTACATGGTGATCAAAGAACTGTAAAAGGTAAGGAATGAAGAAAATAAACGTTCAAGGAGGCTTGAAATTTTCAGCATTTAAACGAGTGTTATCAGTTAATACTAAATGATCTAAATAAGTGACAAGAGGTAGCCAAAAGAGATCTCTATTGAGCACAGGTTTACAAGAGGAGGCGAAAGCAATATCAAGTTGATGCATATGACAGAGGCTGTTCCACCAGTGTTGAATGGAGAGTTTTGTTAGTGTTTTCCAATTGAGAGTAATGTGTTGGAAAGCCAAAGCGAGCATCAGGTCAAAGAGACCATTTTTATGAGAGAGAAGGTCTATGGAATCAGAGAGACTTCCAGAGAAAAGTAGGGGAAGGGAATAGGGAATAGAGATATTAAATAGGCGAGACACACAAGACCAAACTTTCTTCCAAAAAGAGGAGACTGAAGGGCAGAGAAAAAGAAGATGAAGAAGGTCGGCACTAGGGGAGCCACAGGTCCAACAGTTTGTATTAGTAGAGTGAGAAAATTTTGCAATAGATGTGGGAGTATGATATAGTCTATGATAGAGAAAGAACATAGATTGAGTAAGAGAAGCGGAACGAGAGATTTTGAGAGAACGCAACCAAAGTTTGTCCCAAAAAATAATAGACCATTCACACCCCAGGTCAGATTCCCATGTGAGTTCCAACTTGGTTTTGATACGTTCTGGATTAGGAGCTGAGAAATATTTATATATAGGAGATGCTTTAGGTGCTAAGAGAAGAATTTTGAGAAGAGAATGAGAGGCAGGGGGAAAGGGTGAGGAAGGAAGAGAATAGAAAGTATCAAGAATGACCGTCATTAGAGCAGTAAATTTCTGTAGAAAGGAGCGGGGACATTGAAAAGTGGATTGAAACTGGGGAAATAAACAAGGAGTTAGACCATCAAAAAGGTCCTTGACCCAGGCTATACCCCGTGATCTCCAAGAGTGCCAAAAAATAGGTCTACCATTAATAGTAATGAGGAAGTTGTGCCAAATAGGAGATTCTAAAAAGGATTCTCTAGAGATAGGATTGGAATGTAATAAAGGTTTCAGTAGAGAACAGGTATGTTTAAACAATGGGAGAGAGGTAAGAGGAGTTTTGGCAGAAAAGGCCAAGACTTCCTTTAAAGAGAACGGTAATGATAGGGCTCGCTCAATGGAGAGCCATAAGGGAGTGAAGGGGGAGTAGTCAGAGAGGAGCCACTTGGAGGCCTGTCGAAGGCAAAAAGACTTATGATATAAACGAAAGTTAGGAAAATTTACACCACCATTAGATTTTGTTCTACGAAGAGAAGAGAGAGAAATCCTTGATTTTTTATTTTGCCAAAGAAATTTAGTTAGACGAGAATCGATTTGTTTAAAATAGCAGGCGGGAATGTGAACAGGAAGCATAGAAAGAGTATAAAGCAAAATAGGAGTAATCATCATCTTGATTGAGTCCAACCGACCCCACCATGAAAGAAAGAGAGGATTCCAAGAGGAAAGTAATTTGTCAATCCGAGACAGGGTCGCAGTCATATTTAATTTAATAGAAGAGGCAATAGAATTGGGGAACCATATACCTAGATATTTGATTTTGCAACTATTCCATGCAAACCCAGTGGAAGAAAAGGAATGAGGAAGACAGAATTTAGTGAGGGGAAGAATTTCTGTTTTGTCAGAATTCATTTTATAACCAGAAACAAGAGAAAAGGAAGCAAATTCTTGTAATAAGGGGGGAATGGATTTGTCAGGATCAGAAATAAAGAGTAGGATGTCGTCTGCGTAAGCAGAGAGTTTTAAATGCTGCTCACCGTACGAAAAACCAGAAATAGAAGCATTGTTGCGGATTGAGGAAAGAAAGGGTTCAAAAGCAAGAACAAAAAGAAGAGGGGAAAGGGGACATCCCTGACGGACACCACGCTGGAGGTGAAAGTAGGACGAGACACAACCGTTAACTAGTACTGACGCTCTGGGGGCTGAATATAACAAAGATATAAGAGAAATAAATTTGGGACCAAATCCATGCTATTTCAAGGATGTAAATAAAAATGACCAATCTACTCTGTCAAATGCTTTTTCAGCATCAACAGAAATGGCCGCTAAAGATGTGGAAAGAGAGGGGACTTTGTTTAAAACATTAAGAAAAAGACGAGAATTATCCGAGGTCAACCTACTTTTGACAAAACCACATTGCTCCTTACCAACCAAATGAGGTAAAAGAGGATCTAAACGTAAAGCAAGTGTCTTGGCAAAAAGTTTGTAATCGACATTAACCAAAGAGATCGGCCTATAATTTTTGCAAAACATAGGATCTCGTCCCTCTTTATGGATAAGGCAAATTGTGGCTTCTTGAAAGGTACCTTCTGTTTTGCCAGAGAGAAAAAAGAAATGAAAGAGATTTAAAATCTTAGGCAGGAGTAAGTTAGAGAAATGTAGGTAGAATTCAACAGAAAAACCATCAGGGCCAGGCGTTTTCCCTTTCTTTAGAGCGGACAAAGCAGAGGAAAGTTCATTAAGAGTAAGGTCAACCTCAAGACCAGACAGATTCAGATGAGAACTGGATGAAGATGGTACTCCATCAAGATAGGATTGAATGAGGGAACTAGACGGAGGGGACTCCGGGGTGTATAAATCTTCATAGAACAATTTAAATTCGTTAAGGATATCTTGATCCTTATGAAGAAGAGAGCCGTCCGCAGAATAAACAGAATCAATCAGCGTACGATCTTTACGAGATTTAAGATAGTTTGCTAGGAGTTTTCCAACCTTATTACGACCACCATAATACCGAGCACTACTGCGGAGAAGTATGGAAGAAGCGTTGTCAGTCGAAGTTTTATTGAATGCCAATTTAGCGCGAATCAGGGCTGGAAGGACTGCGTTGCCCGATGAGGTATAGAATTTGTGTTCTAAAGCCTTGATGTGGGCCAGGGTGGCTTTATGTTGCTGGAGAAAACGTTTCTTCTTTTTTGAGACGAAGTCTATAATGAAACCCCTTGCAGTAGCCTTAAAGGAGTCCTAAATTATATAAGGGGAGGAAGTAGAGACATTATTAATGTCAAAAAATTCGTCAGCAAAGGTGGTGAAAGAAGAAGAGAAAAAAGGGTCAAGTAGAAGAGAGTTGTTGAAACGCCAACGGGAGGACCTGGGATGTGGTGGAAGTAGGTCAAGTTCAGTTATGATTGGGGAGTGGTCAGAAATACCGATAGGTTCAATAGAAGAGGATAGCAAGTTTTGAGATAAGGATTGAGAAAGAAAGATATAGTCTAAGCGGGAGAGAGAGTTGTGAGGGGAGAGAAAAAAGAAAAGTCAAGAGAATCGGGGTGAGTGAGCCTCCAAGAGTCAACAAGATGTGTTTGGGAAATAGTGTCCAGAAATTGTTTATGAGATCTATGGGGTGTAAAGCGTGTCTGTGATTGGCGATCTAGGAAAGGGTCAACAACTTGGTTACAGTCACCTCCTAAAATGAAATTTTCATCTCTAAACTGAATACATTTTTGTGTGATCATAGGCCAAAAGGAACAATCAGGGTGGGTGGGGCCATAAACATTAAAAACGGTCAAAGAAATATTATTAATTAACAACTTAGCTAATATCCATCTACCTTCTGTATCGATTTCTTGCGAAATAATTTTGCAATTTAATTTCTTATGACATAGAATTATTACACCATTTTTCTTATTAGAAGTGGGAGAGAATAAAACTGATCCTACCCAGCTCCTCTTCAATTTTAAAGCCTCAATGTCTGTCAAATGGGTCTCTTGCAGAAAAACCAGATCAGGGTTATAAGAGGCAAGATGCGATAACATTTTCTGCCTCTTAATAAGGTTAATAAAACCCTTCACATTCCAAGAAATAACTCTGAATGTAGAACCGTCAAAAATATATGAAAATCAACAACAACAACAAAACGTGTAATATTAACAGAGATGCAATAAATACTGTAGTTAAACTTACAATCCAAATATGAGTACAACATTAGAGAAAAGGGGGGAAAGGGAAGGAAAAGGGAAGAAAAAAAGGGAGAAGGACTGAAAAAAGGAAAAAGTGGAGAAAGAGACAGTAAGAGAAGACAGTACATGACAACCACTAATGCAATAAGGGAATGTAAATTGAAAAAACAAGGAGGATGACGACTGTGATACGTACCTTTTAGGGGAAGACAAAGAAAGAATACGAGGAGTGGCGACACGAGGAAGACGGCACAACTAACCGGGGAGGAAGCGTCACAGCGGAGAACATATGCGATAAACAGGAAACAGAGAGAAAGATGCGTTAGAGGATAAAAAAGTATCTATAAAACAAAGAAGGATGTAAAAGAAATGATGAAAAACCAAATAAGACAACATAATGTTACAATATAACTATGAACAGTAACCTTAAAAGATGAAAAACATTGAGTAAAACCAAGCTGAGTAAATCCAAAACAGTAGAGAAAAAAGTCAAGGTATAAAGGACGAAGAAGAGAGAGGGCCAGAAACATCCATCGACGATGTGGAAAGTGACTGGATGAAATTCTTCAGCTCTGCCGGTTCCTCAAAGGTCGAAGTTTTATTCTGATAGGTAACCTTGAATAAACATGGGTGAAAAAGTCCATATCGGGCTCCAAGCATGCGTAAAGGGGGTCGAAGATCCAAAAACTCTTTCCGCCGTTTAGCCGTTGCAGAGGAAACATCCTGAGATAAAAATAACTTAGTTTTTTGTTTTTTGTGCTTAGCTGCATTTAAAACCAGTAGCAAGTCCGTGAACCTCAAAAACAGAAAAATCACACCTCGTGGCTTGGAGGGAGCAGCTGAAGAGGACAAACGAGGGCCTAGCCTGTGTGCTCTCTGTATATTCAGATTTGTAGAAGCAGGAAGGTCCAGAAGTTTTATGAGAAAGTTGTTAAAGAAGGGAACTGGATCATCACCTTCTAAATTCTCCGGAAGACCGTATAAGCGCAAGTTGTTGCGCCTATTTCTGTTTTCCAAGTCCTCCGCTGATTTCTTCAACCAAAGTACCTCCTTCTCAAGGACAATTAGTTTTGTAGAGACACTTTGAAGTTCATCAACCTGCTGTTCCATTGTGGAAATGCGAGTGTCCATAGAAGCCCACTTGGTGTCCATAGTCTGTAGGCGTGAATTAGTCTCCTCGATAAAGGGGCGCAAAGCGCGAATTTCCTCAAAGATAGTGTCAAGAGAAATCGGGGAAACAGGCTTTGGTGGAGAAGGAGGGTCCTGTTTGAGGCGTTTGTTAGCGGAAGATGAGACCTGCGGTTTAATTGTCGCTGGTGACGCAGTTGTTGACTTTGAAGAGCTGGATTGCGCCATAGTGGTAGTATTCCTAATTACCGGAGCAGAGGGAGAAGATACTGACACTGGAGATTGATTAGTGGATCTCTTCTGTGTAAGTAATAGTTTCTTGCTCCTGCCCATAGAGCAGGGAAGGAAAAAACTATGTGCAGTAGGAGGAAAACACCAGTGAGGAAGTGAAATGTCTCACAGTATGTGAGGTAGGCTCCACAGGTGTATGCGCAAACAGTTCAAAAGTACAGCACTATTGTTACCAAAATTCAAAATATGTCTGGTCAGGTAAAAATTGATAGAGAGATTAATAAGTATCACCCATAAATCAGGAAAGCAGCATAGCAACTGAAGTAAAATGCGAGGAAAGCCTCACAGGGAAATCCAAAATGGCGGCTGCAGAGGAGTCAGAGCAATAAAGAGAGGTTTTACCTCAAAAAACAGAGAGGACACCCATATCAGGCATATGAGGCTGTTCAGGAACAGTTCCGATGTCTGAAACTCACTGTTTCGATGTCTAAAGGTAATTTTTTGCCGCGAAATTTACCGCGACATTTCCGCCGCGACGCGGAGCTCCGGAGCTAGGCGGCCATCTTGTTTGGCGCCGCGCGCGCTCTCCCACTGTGCCCTCATTTAATGCAAACATACTGAGCTGTGCTCATTCTTTTCCCAGGATGGAAGTTGTTTTATAACAGTGTGCTATAACAGTGTACACTGCAAAGAATACAAAGGGTAAAGTACCCTGCACAACTTTCACACATGGCCGGTGGTAGACAGTCCCAGCACAAACAAAGATCCACTTATGTTTCGTAAAAATCTATGCTCAGAGGTCCTTTCAATTAAACACAAAATCCTCCAGACATGGCTGAGCAAAGTAAAATAAAGTTAATTGCCCTTCAGAACTGCACGTGCTGAAATAGTCCTGATCAGACAGTAAAAATACATTTAATAGCCCAGTTAATTCTTGGTGTCTCAAGGCAAAGAAAAGGATCGAGTGGTACTGGCTTGCAATAACCGAGCACCGAACACTGCACAAAATATATATTTTATGTCCTAATTAGAAAATCTTAATTCGGCAAATCTCTGCTATTTGTCAGAACAACAGAGTAGCAGAAAAGTGTGTTAAATGACCGTTTATCTGCTACAATCAAATCTTATGAATATCTCCATTTATGCACATCCTTGACACGTGGTGGGAATGGACTGCTGGTAAGAGAAATTTGAGTACTACGAAATTAGACGAAATTAGACAGGGAGGTGAGAGAAATAATGAACAGTTAGTTGAAAGAACGAACTCAAGGGAAGGGTACAAAGAAAGGAGTCAGGCGAAGTAAAGAAGTGAGGAAAAATGAACAAAAGGAGTGAAAGAGGAAAGGAAGGAAATTAATGCAATTTTCTTTCCAAGCACTGAAAAAACATCCCTCCCCACGATTTAATATGGAGCAAAAAAAGAAGAAATAAACAAATACCACTGCTTTTTAGAATTTCTGAAAACATTGGAAAACACTGAAACACCGCACCAGGATTCATCACAAACAAGAAACAAAACAAGAAAGCCTATTGTGTCAAGGCTCTAAGTCATTTTTTACAAGAAATTGTAACATGTATTTGCACTGTTGAGCAGGGAGTGTTTTTAAGGCTTCTGGGTAGGTGTGGCCAAAACACACACACACACACACATATTTTGCTGTAAGCAAATGCAAAATAACTTTAAAAATGATATAAATACATTTTAATATTAAATTATAATTAAATAATAAATTTAAATGCATATATGAAATAAATAAACATATGCTTTAACAGAAAACATAGCAATAATTACAAATATATAATAAAAGCATACTAAACGTACAATTATTTTGAATTTCATTAAAAATAAAAAGCAATGTATATAAACCATAATAAATACATTTTAAAACTAACCTACTGAAATAATACACGTCAAAAACTAGAACATGTGGAAAAATACGTTAAGAAAACAAGTCCAATGTAAACAAAATGTATATATAAACTTTTTAATGGAATACACTCAAAATATTTATATAAACTTTTAAAATAGTAACCAAAATTGAATTCAAAAACATTAATATATTACAATACATTACTGTAAGTGCAAACATTGGGGAGGAACAGATTAGTCTAACAAACATTGGAGAAAGTACAATACATTAAGTAGGTGGAATTACTATTCTAACTGCAGTCTTAGAAATGCTGCGGAAAGTGCATATATTGGGGGGTCAGGTTTACTATTCTACCTCTAATATAACAAACATCAGGGGCTGAAGAGAGGTGAGATTTACTATTCAAATTCCAGCCTCATTGGGTCCCTGTAGCCAGCCGGTGCCCCATCACAGTCAGCCTGAACTTGGGACTTTTTCTCAGTCCGGCACAACCACATAGCCAAAGTTGTCACTTTATGCCTTTTGCCGCTATATTTACTAAAATCTTTACAAATTACTATCTCCGGTTGTACAGAATGGATTGTTGCCGTTTTGGTCTTGTTTTATTTATTTAAAAACTTCTTTGTTGTTCTAGATCTGTTATGTGTTCCATTTGTGGTGTGGTTTCACTGTGTTACTGTTTGAAGCATTGCATAAATACTTTACACATTGCCTCTGAGTTAAGCCTGACTGCTCTGTGCCAAGCCACCTGAGGGATGAGCACAGGTTTAGGGTTTAGTTGTGACTTTACCCTGAGATGAATTGTGGTTGCTGCATGAGAAGGGTTTCAACCCCCTAAACCATTAACCCAATTTTTTACATCAGCAAACTATTAATCCATGGCATTTATAATGCTCTGTAGGCTCCCAATACTAGGATGGATCTCACCACCACTAAACCCCTGCTGACTGGCTACTGAGAACATATATAATTGTTGTGAGGAGGTGGATTTTTACTTGGGTGGAGGGTAGCCCACCATAAGTAATAATGGCACTATTCTTTTTAGGTCCAGTAAAGTTTTCAATAATTTAAACAGGAGCTTAACTTCTGGTAGCAATGTTACAGATCAGACAGGCTTAACTTAAGAAAATGCACCTAAACAGTTACAAAGTCAAAAACACAACATAATAAAAATCGAACTCCAATTTATCAAAATAGAGAATAATTTATGAACAAAAAGACACCAAAATGATAAAATTCGATGAGGAGAACCAGAGATATGAATTTCTAAACTTTTCAATGAAAATAGCGCCAAAAAGTAATAAGTGCCAACCGCGGTCATCTGGGTGCACCTTACTGGTACCTAGGCATGATCTAAGGTTGACCATAATGGATCAACCCGGTTGGAACGTTTACGTGCCAACTTAGGCCTGATTTAGAGTTCGGCGGATGGGTTACTCCGTCACAAATGTGATGGATATCCTGTCCGCCGTATTACGAGTGCATGATATCCAATGGCACTTGTATTACGGGATATCCGTCACGTTTGTGATGGAGTAACCTGTCAGCCAAACTCTAAATCAGGCCCTTAGTCTCTGAAATGGAAGTCAGAAATCCTTAGCTGGGCAACGCAGCAGACTGTGACCTAGAAGGCCAACACAAAGCTAGATACATGGATGTCATTTGGTGTTAGTCAGGGTTCGCAGCTGTGACCTCTAGCTTGCTCCCTGCTACTCCTGGCATTTCCTTTGCAACCCCTGGCCTCAAATGGGGCAAAACATTTGCCTCCTCTGAGGCCACGGGTCGCAAAGGAAGTGCCAGGAGTAGCAGGGAGCAAGCTAGAGGTCACAGCTGCGACCCCTGACTACCCCTAAATAAAGTTAATGACTAGATAGCTGTAGGATGATGCCCCAGTGTAGTCGTTGCCTTTTGGCAGGAAAACTCCGAGCAGGTCAAATTAAAAATTTGCCTCCAAGGAAGGTTCCCGCACGCCAGATACTTTTGGCGCCTTCACCTGGTGAAGATTTTTATGTTCGGACTTAGTCACTTTTTTGGAGCTTGCAAGGCTGCAAGCTGTAGCCAAACAGGGTTCCACAAGGCCGAATATCTTCTCTTCGACGTCCCACTGAAATGAATTTGCTGCTACAGAAAAGCTGCAAACAGGAGCAAATTGAATCTTTGGCCTAGTGGCAACGCACCCTTGTCTGATTGACTTGTCAAATTTGTCCTGGCCCTCAGGAGGTTTTTGCAGTCAAAATGTTTGTAAGTTCCAGGTTTTTCAGGATATTAGGAGTACTGCACTTTGACACAGCCAAGGGTCCCATGGCTTCAGGAACAGCACTTGGGGGGGGGAGAGACTCACTCCAGCAGAAACCACCAGCAGGATCCAGAGCAGGTCCAGTTTGAATTGGTCACTGGAGGGCTTCTAGCGTCTTGTTCGGTACCCTGCAGCTTGACTTGAGTTCAGCCAAAGGACAGTTGGAGTCCACTTCTTAGTCCTGTATACATTTGGGAGCAGGTCCATGCTTTCAGGTCTCCTAAAAAGTCTCACCAAGAGGTGCAGTCTTTCTTCAGACTTTCATAGGTCCAGTAGTGTTCGGAAAAGGGAGTCCAGGAGTGTACCATTTATGCCTGGCACAAGCCTGTGGGTGCTGTGTGATTCCTGGCCCCTACCTAACCTAGGGTAAAAGTTTCCAGGTGTAATCCTACCCACGTTTGCAACAGTTCAGGTGTGCCCTACTGCAAACACAGTGCCTCTCTCTAACTAAATCCAACATGTCCTAAATGTTCCTCCCCGTGCAGAGCTCCTGTGCCCACACCAGAGCTGTGACCAGGAAAATGAGCAAACCTCCCCTCTGTGGTCACTTCAAAACAAGTTCTAGGGCAGCTCCTCTACCCCTAGTATTGATGTCTGGCTGATTAGGGGAACAAAAGAAAGCCCTGCCCAGCTGTCAGCTAATACTTGTCTGTGACAGATTAGGCCTCTTTTAATTTAATTAAGTTCCTGGGCACAGCCAAGATGGTCTTCCTGCCAGCACCTCTGTACACCCAAGGCCTGTAGCTCAGCTGAGGGGACAAGTTCACATCTCATCAAGAGGGCTATTCACCTCCTGGGAGACAATTAGAAGCTCATGCAAATGGGCTTCTAGAGGCTTTAAGCAGGAAAGAGGTGACTTTCTAAAAGTACCTCTTCTTAAATATATATTACAAATCCGACTTAACCAGTGAATTGGGCTTGTCCTAAATATTTTAATAAGTCCAAAAATTAACTTTGCAGCTGTCTCCTAGGTCGCAATAACATTATTGAATTTTATATGGTATCCCAATGCTCTCCTGTGGAACAGCTAACCCTGCTATAGTGAAACTCCTTTTAATGACTTTTCACTGCAAGGACATGTTTAACATTAACCCTTTACATATCCTATTTTTAAATACTATGCACCCTGCCTTATTGGCATTTAAGCCTAATTAGGGGTGACTTATTAATACTTAAAATGACGTTTTGGCATACACTTTGAGGAAATTCAGAACTCACCACAAGGAGAGTTTAAGAAAGCTAAATCTAGTTATACATTTAGGCTGATCATAAGGGAAATCTAGCACCCAAATACTTTATAGGTGAGATAGTGTGAGAAATGGGGTTGTTTATTGCTGGGGGGAGAGGTGAGCCCTTCCCAAGCAGCAGCCACAATCCTTGTCAGGGTGAACCACTGCAAGTCACTAAATTAACTTGTGCTTAAACCTTTATACAAAAGCAGTTAGGCTTAACTTAGAGGTAATATGAAAAGTATTTATTCAGCACACAAACAGTAATAAAGTGAAAATACAACATAAGAAAAGTCCCACAACAATTTGGGAAAATAGATTATTTGACATCAAAACACCAAAAGTCCAATCAGTAGAACCGGAGGTGTGATATTTCACAGATTTCAGGTAAGTATAGCGCCTAAAAGCACAAAGTGCCACTCGCTGCTATCTGGTAATGTGAGATGAGATGAAAGTCACACGTTAAGGCCAACTGCAATGGATCGCGGGTCGGGTATAGGGAACAGGTTAGTCCCGCTAAAAAAAGTTACTTTCTAAAGTGAAGAGTCCAGTCTGCGTTGGATGAGGTCTCAAGGAGCAGGGAAAGTGTTGTGGATGCTTATTGCTGTAAGCAAAGATCCTGTCGGCATCACAGATTGTCATTGCTGGAGCTTCACGTTGGGAGTCACCACAGGCTGTTGATGCTGTGGCGCAAAGTGCATATCCTTTGTTGCCAGTCATTGCTACTGGTCGCTGTAGTGCGAAGAATCGGGTTCACTGGAGTTTCCCATTGGCGGTCAGCGCGGGTGGCAATATTTTGGTGTGTTCACGGTCGTGAAGAGCCCAAAACCTCAGGATTTCTCTTTTTCTTCTAGGAGGAGCTCAACTGATGCCACACCAAGGGTCCAGGAACTGATGGCACCACTTTCGGATCAGATACTCACTCTAGTAGACGGCTACAGGGCTCAGGCAGGTTCAGGACAACAGTTCAGCTGGGCAGTTGCAGAGAGGCCTCTAGCACTTTTTGTGCCCCTGTAGCTCAGAACAGGAGGTCAGTTTGCTGACCCTTGGTGTTACTTCAGCCTGGGATGAAGAGTGCAGATCCAGTCTTCCTTCTCAGAAAGCAGGGCAGGCCTCAAGCATCAGGGTAGTACTCTGGCAATAGGACAGTTCTTATTCTGTAGTATCCACAAGTCTAGAAGTGTCTGGAATTTCCTTCCTCCCTCCCTGGGTCCCTGCCTGTCTCTGGGCAAAATAGGCTAGTGTGAAGTCCTTTCTGTGAGAGCTGAGGCAATGTCTTCAAAGTACATGTGTGACAGGTGAGAGCTTTACCCCTTTCATCAAGTCAGGATGGCCCATTCTGCCAACACCCAGACCCTCTATTGCGTGGCTGTCTGGGATGAATACCCAAAGGCGAATTGCCAACTACACCTAGTAATGTGACCCAGGAAACAGACTTTAAGTACCAAATAGGACAAGAAAATGCCAACTTTCTAAAAGTAGCATTTTCAAAATTGTGACTTAAGATCCGAATTTACTGTAAGAGAGGGTTTTAAAATACAATTCCTCAGACACCAAATACGATATTCCAACTAGCTCCTAAACAAAAGTTAACACTTATTAAATGTAATAAGGCAACTCAGTGTTACCCTATGGGAGAGGTAGGCCTTGCAATACTTAAAAACAAATTTGAGAGTTTTTCACTAATAGGACATGTAAAACTTAAAAGTACATGTCTGTCTTTTCAAATACACACTCTGGCCTATGGGCTGGTTAGGGCCTATCCTCAGGGGTAGGCACTAGAGGCAACTTATATGTATTAAAAAGAAAGGTTTAGGCCTGGCAAAAGCGTTATTTTGGCAGGTCAAAATGCCAGTTTAAACCTGACTGCACAGGCTGCAATCGCAGGCTTGAGATATGTTTTTAAATGGCTACCTAAGTTTTGCAGGCCCAATAGTAGCATTTAATTTACCGGCTCTTGGTATATGCTATACTACTTTATTGGAGACTTATATGTAAATTTAATATGCCAATCGGGTGTAAGCTAATGTCACCATGTTCACAGGAGGGAGCACAAGAACTTTAGCACTGGTTAGCAGTGGTAAGTGTGTGCAGAGTCCTAAAGCCAACAAAAACGCATTTAGAAGACAGGAGCTGTGAAAGCAAAAAGCTTGAGGGTGACCCAGCAGAGAGGGCCAGGTCCAACATATAAGTAATACATTTTTGCTGGAAAGTGAAAGTGGATCTCTACCACTCTCATGCTTCCGCGTCTCCCATTGTGAGAGATGTTAAGCACAGGCTTTACCCTTTGTATTCTCGGTCCCAGCTGCCTGATAATTACTACTTAATATTTACTACAGACTGTGCAAAGCCTCTCCTGTGCCTCATTAGCACTTTGGTGCAGTTACTACAAGAGTTATACAAGTCATTTGACTCATAAGTAAAAATAATTTTACACACACTGGGTTGACTAATTCCGGTTGTATCTTGCATGCTTGATCTGACAATCTTGCTCACTGGTTGCTACTCTCACTCTGGGCCACAGCAGGCGTGTCCAAGGTGTACTTATGTCCTGATGAGACCCCTTTTTTTATTTTTAGAGTTTTCTATAGCGTGAACAAGACCCTGAGTAGGGTATCAGAGCGCTTTACAATACAAAGCAGAGTAAGTATAAAAACATTTTGCAATACATAGCAGAGAAAGTATAAAGACATTTAGCAAGGTTCGGCAGATAGCCGAAACGATAATAGAGATGATTTGTTCGGTGCAGTAGGAACAAGTTCAAGTACAAGTAAATTATAGACGCGAGGGTGTCATCAAGGGAAGTGTAGAAACAAGTTTGAAGTAGTTGAATGGTTCAATGCAGGCAGGAGTGATAACGAGAGTAGAGTCTCCGTCGGATTCGGAGAGGGGCAAGTCAGTGAGTTAGCTGGTGTGATTAATAGGGCCCCAGATGGTGAGGATTGTTAAGGAGCTAAGGGAGGAATTTGCTCATCAGGAATGATTTGGCTTCCCTTTTGAATAATGGTGTTCGAGATAGCGATGTCGGATCGATGTATGCAGGCGATGCCTCCGCCCTTTTTGTGAGGTCTGTCTAGTCTTATGATGTTGTAGTTCGGGGGGACTAGAAGGTCTAGGCATGGGGAGGATAATTCCGTGAGCCAAGTTTCCGTTAGGAAGGTTACGTCCATTTTCAGGTTCAGAATGAGGTCGGCGATGTCAGAGGCGTGTTTTAAAGCTGAGCAGCAGTTTAATAGGAGGCAGGAGATCTGGTTTGAGGAATTCTCTAACAAAGGGTCATGATTTTCAGAGGTTGGGGTTATTCTTTGAAGGTTATTAGGGTTTTTCATTCTGTGATTCGGTTGGGATGTTATGTTTGGGTTGATGGGGACTGGGTGACTAGAGAATTCTTCCTTATTGGTGAGGGGACAAGTAGGAGCTTCGTAGAGTAGTAGTAAGGTTTGGATTTCCGAGTCCGTTAAGTAGTTGGGGTGTTTGCGTGTACGGAATTGACGGTTAATCAGAGGCAGTGGGATAGTGTTTATCTCGTTGTTGGCTGCAGCTAGAGAGTTTTGAAAGTGGTTGATTTTAGAGAGAGAATTTGCTGCGAGTTGTAAGATGTTTCTAATTTCTAAGATAACGTTTTGTATGTTCCAGAGTATGAGGTTAGTGTGGGTTCTGAGTGTGTCTAGTTCATATTGGTAAGAGGGGGAAGGCAGGAGCGGCGCACAAAGAGGGCTGGGGATAGTATTGCTGGAGGGTTTGATGACTGTGATAGCAGTGTGGGAGGTTTGAGTGGCTGGGAGTGTGGTAGTCGAATATGAGTGGGATATGCACAGGTTGGAGGCTTTTTTACGATTCGCTACGGTGGCCTTGTCTTGGTGAATTTCGCCGGAGGTCGGAGAAGTGCTGAGGTGGGGGAGAGGGTTATGGGGGTGGTGGCAGAGTGTGGAAATGATGAGGGTTGAAGATTGGGTATAAGGAGAGGAGCCTTGTAGTTACTTCTTGCGATGGTTCTAGGTAAGGGTGTCTGTGATATGAGTTCTGAGGGAGGTGAGTTGTTGCTTCTTTCGAGGGTCCTAGGTAAGGGTGTCGGTCGCTGAGATTCCGGAGGGATAGAGATAGAGGAAGTAGTTTGGTCCAGGTGGACAATGGGTGGACTGTTGGTGTGGGTTTTTAGTGTGGAAAAGTATTTGTCGAATAGTTCTTGGTCCTTATTGGCTGCTTGAATAAGAACAGTGTCATTTTTGTAGGATGTTATGTTCAGGGTGGCTCTAAGGTTTTGTGAGGGTGCCGTTGTAATCCTGGTTCCGTAGGGAATATTTTTCTTGTCATGGATGATTAGTAGCTTGGAAAAGGAAGTTCGCCATTTGGCCATTTTTCTTGTGAAAAATATAAGCTCATTGATTATTACACCTTTCTTTGCGTTGAAGGAGGGGTCAAGGAACAGAGTTTCGAGGTTTTGTCTGAGGAGGTTGTGTTTGAAGGTTTTGGAAGCATTCTTAGATAGATTGGGGGGGGTATAGAATAGAATAGGCATTGTTTCCTGCAGGTTTCATAGATGGTCCAGCCGTTATGTGGTTTTTCATGTTCTGGGTGGAAGGACCGGTTCGCACTCCTTTAGAGGAAGAGCTAGGAATAAGTATTTCAAAGGGAGAAGTATGGGAACAGAGCAGGCCAGTGTGGGAGAAAATGTATTTAGACGGAATTAGATAAGAAGAAGAAGGCTGCACAGAATAGCTAGATGGTCTAAATATGGCAAAGACGTTACAAGATGGCTGCCATTTTGCAGGTTGCAGCCGAGGATGTATTATAGGCCTTTAGAGGCACGGAGGAGTAGTCCTCTGTTTCTTTTTACTATTGCAGGCTCGGGCTCTTGTGCCATTAGGCAGGAGGAAGATGGCCCAGGCTAATGACCCCTGGATTCAATGTGGGGTCAAAATGTCCGCGACATTTGATACAAACAAACGTGTTGCCATCCAGTGATTCACATGAACACAGGCGAGTGTGGGCCTGTTATAATGGATTATGAACTTCTCAGTTGTTTCTATATCAGCACTCAATTATATATTCATGCACTTTTGTTCACTGAGCTTTGTTTTTTTTATTTATAGTGGGTCCACTTTGCACCGATATTTTTGTGATATTTATATAGAGTAATGTTGTTTATGCTGTAAATATACCATATTTTATAATCAGTACCTATGTAATGTTTTTCACACATTCACTGCTCACAGTAATTTTGCTGAATTGCATACATATTGCAATTTTGCTGCAGCCAGAAACTTGCTATTTGGGTTTGCAACTTCATTTGGAGAACAGTAGCTTTATGAGAGATTGCTGGAGGACAGATTGGAGTAAAGAGCAGCATTCAGAAAACAAACTTTGAACTATTTTGAAACATTGACCTTAATGAAGTTAAAGGGCTAGTTTTATATGAACTCTATGTTAGTTCTTGAGAATTTGCCTAGGGACCCCAGAATATGAATTTCTGTTAATTGCTTTTCACATAGAAATTAATATTGTCATCAGACAGTGCATATTTGAGAAGCAGAAGGTATTTACCTTTTCAACAGATAAGGAAGGCTATCTAACGTTAAGTAGTTACTTAAATTTTGTTATGCTTTTGTTTCAGAAACCTCAGCTTCACCTCAGAACACAGAGAGTTGGTTACAAACAGATACTTTTAAGGTGTATCCTGTCCACTGTCAAGGTTAGATGCAAACACCTTAATGATAGATAATTAAGATATCTTACCTTGTCTTTAGTTATCCACTTTAACCTGCAGAGGTCAGTGCCCAGAAGAAGGACAAATCACATTGGTGATACCCAGTGTCCCTGTTTTCTCTCTTATCCCATCGTCCTCTCCCCACTTTTATTATTGACCAACATATTCTTGTGTGTGTCTAGTGGTGCAACCAGTGAGGGACAGAAGAGTGCATCACTTCTGTTGGTTCTAGAAAACAAGATTAGTGCTTTCTGTCAAGGTCTTTACTATCTTCACACCAGGCAAACCAGACCGCTATTCTTCCAGAGCTGTTCAAAGAAGAAGTCTTGCTCCTGGGGTGACGTCCATTTATGCTGCCAAAGGAGATATTATCCAGAAGTCAAGATTAATGCATTTTACTGGTTCCACTGGTCTTATCAGTCTAAAAGTGAGTGCACTGTTGAGAATTCAGTTCAAAACAATTTAGTGCCAAGTTCACAAATCCTAGCTGTAATCGAACAAAGTGGTGGGCATCGATGTGAGGTATCTTCCAGTCTTTTGGACATATTTGTGAGTTACCTTCTGGGTTTCAAAATGGAGCAGAACTGTGGGCATTGACTAGATAAAAACATGGATTTCTAGGAAGGCAATGCAGCCTAACTGCATGAATTCTTTACAGTTTTCTGATAGCTTTGCAGACCACAATGTGGAAGGCACAAATAGCCAAAAGATGTTGATTGGGCATAACACAAGCCAGGCAAACTGATTGAGCAGCTGCTGGCTCTAGCAGATCTGGGAGAAGTTTGCAAAGGCAGTTGAATAAACTGTGGTCAGTCGTTTGTTCCCATGCAGTGTTCAAGGCTGAACGCATAATGCACAGAGAAAACAGAGAGGTAGAAACTATTAAAGGGTATATGAAACATAGCCCAAGATCTACTCCGAGGTGCACTATATCTTCACAGAAGTCACAGCCATCTCTGTTCACAGTCTCCCAGAATAGCAGACATAAACCTAACTATATAGCACCCACCATGTTACACTAAAAACAGCCAACTATTGTCAGGAATATTGGAAATGAACACACAAGCAGAGTATGCCCACACAGGCATGCATGATTTAGATCCTCCTTTAAGTTTAGAAGAAGTTCTGCTTGGAAAATATGGTGGGCGAGAATGTGGGTGCTAGCTTAATACTGTGGGTACCTCACTTCCTGTTTGATGGCAGGAATCGCAGGCCAAGACTACAAAAAATCATCATAGGCACTGTGTAAGTTCCAGGTAACACCACCCAACTGTTTCTGCTAACTTAACTTCCATTAGTTCATCATTTTGCATCGGCTTATATTATTTCCACCCTCTCATGTTTCTAGCCCACTTATTACTCTTGCACTTTCTCCTCTGGTTCCCATCAATCTTTCATTCTTTCTGCCAGAATTTCACCTCTTTGGGTGTAGCTGCTTTCTACCATCTCAGCGGCACCTCAAATGGTGTTGGTATTCACCCTTTCTACTACTGTTATGGCTGCATTCCAAGATCAGATGACTTCCTTCTCTTAATCTCTGCAGTCCCAGTTTCTCTCCTTGACATGTACAGCTCAAGGCCTGATTCCTGGTAGGATTGGGGCTAGTCACATTATTCCATCATATAGTGAGTGTAAGCCACAGTCACCTCATTTCTGATACATTGAGTGTTTGTTTATTTGTACCAGTCTTGTATTGTTTCTGTGGCTCTCTCTCGTTGAAGATTACCATGCAATGGTTCAAAGATGATTCTAGGTTTTGGTTGGTGCCATACCGAACTAATGTCTCTAGTGTCTTTTCCCATTCTCTGCTGTCCCCCGGGTTCCTACCGAATGTATTATTATAGAGTACCTCAGATGGAACAGGTGGACTTTTGGGATTGTCGTCTACGCCCTCTTGAGGTTACTCCTGTTCCCTTAAATTGACAACTATATACATGCATAGCAAGAGAAGGGAACTAAAGTTGTTAGGCCTTCTGTTTACCATGGCTCCAGGTAAAATGGACTGTGTCTGTGAACTATTGATTCAGCTGCTACCAACCATCAGTATCCTCATACCTAAGTTTGAGATTGCATAAGGAGCAACTAACAATGGTAGATTATGCTTATTGTGAGTGCATACCCTAGCAGTGAGAGCCTGGTGTTTTTGCTGGGGGGCAACACTGCAAAAAACATTGACACACTCAGTACATTTTCAGATTGTCAAGTTCACAAAGTTAACCACACAGGGCAGCAGATTGGTCTACAGTGATGTAGCAATGGTGCCCTGAGCCCTAACGGTTTTGAAGTAACAAAAAAAAGTTATTATTGTGGTGCAGGCAGGGCCTTTGTCTGGAACCTGTGGAACTATTGATAGCTAAGCTCCTGCTGGTCTGGCAGGAGAGCATTGGCCTGACGATGAATGATACATGATGAATATCTAGCAATTTTGCCTGTTGAATCTTTTTCAGTTACAGAATTTAGGAGTAGGATACATTCTCACACTTCAGAGCAAATGCCATATAACTTAGAAAGTTGCAGTGCACCATTAGAGCAGAAGAGTATATTGAAGACCAAGTGGATTGTTTGGATGCTCATAGCAGCCCTGCACCTAAAGAGCATGGAGGGGAATCAGAAAACTGAGCTGGCGAGTCATTACTTGTTTTGAGAGACGTGCTAACCGATTTAGTATATATGATGGAAGGGACCTAAGGAGTGTTGTGAACATAAGTCCAGTAAAATTCTAAATCTTGACCTGCTAGACAGGGGACACACAATCATTCTCTTTTTTTATGTTGCTGCCTACAGGATGTGGTCAAACTGTTTGTTATGTGTTTTTGTATTTCTAAAGATAGGCAGAAAGGATCAATTTTTCATATTTATGATATCTTTGAAAATGGAATTCAGTCTCGCCCATAAAAGAACAATACGGGGTTCAACATTAGAGAATATCAGAAATGGTTACATACTCTATCCAACTGAACTATAACCCGCTCAGTCACTAAACTGTACTTTATTTTTCTCTCTGTCACCATTCTGAAGTTACTGAAATGGGAACACGTAGCGATCTACCAAACTCCAAACTAAATAAATTATACTGAAATTTAATTTCCAAACAAGATGTATCAATTTTTGACTAGAGGCTCAGAGGGAAAGTATTTTGGTTATTCCTCTTTCTGCTTGCCTCTCATCAATCCTGAGTCCTGTTGCATTGGAGATAATCAAAACAGAACAGGTGATGGCTATGCCACGACGTTCGCACATCCAAAAGCCGTTTACAGTCAGGGAAATGTCATATAACATAAAGAAAAGAGTTTTCAGGGTGGGTGCTCTCCTGATACTTGCACCCTGCCACCTAGGGTGAAATGGCCGACCTGGAACAAGGCCCCAGACCAGCAGGTTTGTTGACAGAAGGTACCAAAGCACACTAGGAAGTCCACTGGTCACTGTAAATAGAAAGTAATAAAGTGCCCCAAAAATCCAAGTATGTGTTGTTCGTATTTATTCTTGCCAGTACTTTTCACAGTCTTTGTAGAGCAAAGTGTGACATCACAGACAAAGCAGCAGCTGACACGTGTTTCGTCACATGGACTTTTTTTAGAGTCAAGGTAATCGATATCTCAAATGGAATGTAGCGTAAAAAGAAAGTATATTTTGCTGCAATCTGAAATATATTCCTATTAGATCCAAGCCAAATAGTGCCAAATGTTCCAAAAGAATATTGAGTTACGCGGTCTGGTGTAAGATCTAGTAGTATCTGTAATGTGTTCCTATTAAGTTTGGGCCAAATAGTACTAAATGCCCAAACATGTCCAGTTCAACAGGTAATTCAAATGTGGATGGAACTTCGGAACGACTTTGAGTAAAGAAATTGAATTGCCTTCGTTGAGCTTGCCCACATCCATCTTTTAGGTCGAGCATCAGTGCGCATGCGCTGTCTGCAAGACCTGCTGTAATCACTCGTACTGAGTGTAATCTCGCCTGCATTTGCAATTGGTTTACTCCTGTGTCCTTGTAGAGCAAAGTGTGACATCACAGACAAAGCAGCAGCTGACACGTGTTTTGTCAAGGTAATCGATATCTCAAATGGAATGTAGTGTAAAAAGAAAGTATATTTTTCTGCAATCTGAAATATATTCCTATTAAATCCAAGCCAAATAGTCCCAAATGTTCCAAAAGAATATTGAGATACGCGGTCTGGTGTAAGATCTAGTAGTATCTGTAATGTGTTCCTACTCAGTTCGGGCCAAATAGTACTAAAGTCCCAAACATGTCCAGTTCAACAGGTATCAAACGTCAATGAAACTTCGGAACAACTTTGAGTAAAGAAATTGAATTGCCTTGGTTTAGCTTGCCCACGTCCATCTTTTAGGTCGAGCATCAGCGTGCATGTGCTGTCTGCAAGACCTACTGTAATCACTCGTACTGAGTGTAATCTCGCTTGCAGTTGCAATTGGTTTACTCCTGTGTCACTTTTATTTCCTAGCTCCTTATTTGTTAGCGCTCCAATACATCATTTCTGGTTTTACGCGAGGAGCACCGGTAAATTACAGTTTCCCTACACTCATAAGTGTTGTGTGTTCTTTAAGGACTACTTGTTCATTTAATTTCATGCTGGTGTGTGGCACGGCGTACTTTCACTTTAAGTATGGCAGCTGCCTCATGCTTTTGTTTACGCGCAGCACACTTTCACTTTAAGCATGGTAGCTGCCGCTTGCTTTTGTTTATGCACGGTACGCTTTCAAGTATGGCTTCACTTGTCTGCTGGGTGTGGTCGAATGCGTAACGCCAGCTTGCAATGTCGCTGCTTTGCAGTTAGTGCAGGTAACAGTCCAGTGACAGCTAACATCTTATTTAAAAAAAACATAAGAACCGCAGCAGCACAACAGATCAAGCCAATCCATAATGCCCCACAACAAAACTCGAAGAACCAACGAGTACGTAAACCTGTCTAGTATACCAAGATGTGGGAATCAACCCTCCTTTTATAAGCAATTACAATGTCGCAAAGAAAAACATCTCTCATCTACAAATCCATTACTTTGGATTACAAACATAGTTTACACCTACGTATTCCATTTTTAGACATAAACTGGAGTGAAACAATCCATTTTATCAAACAGGGCTCTCATTATGAGTTTACCGGGAAATTGACTCTAAATGTCCCATGGGGAAGTACCGTTACCAGCCAAATCAGGATTAACAGCCGACTTGGAACAAAAACCAAAGTACACTGCGGCGCCTGTCAGCACCAGGCAAGAATAATACCATAATGCATTTTTAAGAGCAGGAGCGTATCTTTTATTTTTTTGGGGGGGCGGGAAGAGCAGTGTATGGGGTGGATCCCTCAATAATTTTCACAATCAGTTGGCTGCCATGAAAAGTCAGGTCTGCTGGGACAAGTTTGAGTCTGGTCCTCCTACCTGTTGCAGTAAGTAGGCCATGCTGGTCCAATTTGAAATCGGTGCTGTGTGTCAGCGGACTTAGTGTTACACAGGGGTCGAAGCCAAACATGTCTACTACTACGCAGCCTTCAAGTCTTCTAAGGTGCTTCTGTGCACCGGATGAATTGATGGCTGCTGGCAATGGCTCGACTCTCCTGCCACCCGCAGATAGCTTCAGAACCTCCTGTGACATACTTTGGGGGCTCGGGCCTGCCTCACCCTCCCATCCAAACTGGGTTTTCAAGATGCATGCTTCATCCTTCCAGCAGCCCCTGTTACCTTAATACAGGCGGATTGCCTAGTTCTCCAATCAACAAGCTGCCAGTGGAGTTATCCTCCTGTCCAGACAAGCCACTGCTACAGCGCCACTAAGACCCCAATGCACCAACCTTTGACACCTGGGACATTGCAACGGTCCAGGAACTCACATGGTGGTCATGCAGAAAAACAAGTACAGCTGTGGCAGATGTCCACAGTGACTCCCCCAACCTCTTCAAACAGGCTAGACATGGTGCACAAGCATGGGCATGCTGAAAAAACACAGAGACGTGCGGGGCACACAGACACACAACTCAGGTATACATTACATGACAAACAGCTTCCCTCTGACACCTGACTCTCCCCACAGATCTAGCAAAGCATTTCAGCCCTGTCCTGCACCTAACTCCTTACTTATTCACCAGTTATACCAAATGTAGCTCACCATCATTCCTCATTGCTTGCAATTTTATTCCTGTTAAACTTGCCTCCCCTCCACACTTGCGAGAATGCAAAATGGGCCTCTAAATGATAAACATTAATACTGACGTAAATCATTCCTGTATTTTGAATACGTTGTTAGGAGCTGTTTGCGTTTGTAATGCAATAGGTCTAGCATTTGCGGGAGTTTAAGATATTGACATTGTAAATGGCAATGCCTTTTATTTATGTTTTAAAAACCAACACATAAATAAAAAGCATTGTCATTTACAATGCCAATAGCTCAAACTCTTGCAAATGCGAGACCTATTGCATTGCAAATGCTTGTCTTTTTATTTACAGGAGAGTGTAATACACTCTTTATTGATTGGTTTAAAAAAAAACATTTACAATTTGAAACATAACTAAATTGAACGATAAAAATGACAGTAATAAATGTTAAAAACTGTGGATATAAAATTACTTAAAATTAGGGGGACCATTATGGGCTAATAATGTTCTGATAAAGGACATTGCTCTGGATTTCTTATAGTCTCTGATTTAATAGTTGAGTCTATTAACTCAGCCGCCATGCTGTGATGAGGAGGTTTTGGGTGTGATTGTGGCTTCTAATAGTTTTGACGCTTTGTAGACGAGTTCCGTGAGCCCAATGTTTAGCTTGGTGTTGTCAGGGTTAAGAGCGGCCATTATTGCTTGGCGACAAGATCGAACTCCCAACGTAATACATTGGCCTCACAGCACTGACCGTCTGGCTGTGAGCAATGCATGGCATGCACAGACGATGTGTTCCATTGTTTCAGAATGATAGCCACACAACCTGCATTCAGTGCTACTACCTGGCCGGCGCTATTCGGGAAGGTTCTTCAGAAAGGGCCAGTCACCCATCCTCAAGGCTAAAAACTTATGTTTCCAAAAAAGTGCATATGTGCTTGATAGGTAGAGCGGCTGAACACCCACTTTAAAATTAGCGATTACAGCCCAAGCGTGTCTCCTCTTTGACAGTATTGCCCTGTCCGAGTGAAAGGACCACAATCTAATGTTTTTTTTAATGGCGGTCTTCAATTATCGTGCCCAGACGCGGGCGCGATAATTGAAAACACATGGCCATTGTGCACGAGCGTGTGGTCAGCTCAGCAGGCTGCCGCGCTTGCTCGCCCCCGCTCCTCTCTTCCCCGCTCCTCTCTTGTTTCCTGCTGCCTCGTGGTATATACAAATACAATCCTGCAACCGGAAGCCAGCTCGCCAGCTTACTAACCGTGGGCACATTGTGTCGGTTTCTAGTGCACAAGAGCCAGGATTTGTGCAGGAACTGGTTGGTCTTTTTATTGTGTCTGCAAGTTTTATATCGTTTTAACGTAACATAATCTGCTATAGGAAGCAGCCATCATCCGCGGTCCCAGGGGACGCAGGCGTTTGCTGGGAATAACAGCACCACAAGTCGCGAGGCTTCGGTTGCTAAGGCGATGCTGGCAATACAGCAAGAGGGTGCCGCCAGGCCGAGCCCCCGACGGCTGGCATCAATCGCAGCTCTAAGCTGAGCTATGCTGGGCGCTGCACGGTACCCCTGGCTTCATCCACTCCTCCTGGGCAGGGCGCGGGGCGTATTCCTGCAGCTACACAAACCCTGCTGGCTGCGGGGCTCCGGCCTCTCAGCTGAGAGGAACGCAAGCCGTGGCGAAGTGCCAAGAAACAATATGGCAACAGACATGAAGGCCTTCTCGCGCTTTTACACGTCACTGAAAGCATGCATTCTGTGTGTTGTTTTGCATGACGGATAGTTTACCTTTCTTTGCTCAACCAACGTTTATGTGCACGTCATCACGTGGTTCAAGTGTACATGTTTGGTGATAGCAATGAGGCGAAATGTTGCATTTTAAACACCGCGCTGCAGTCCTCCGATAAAAAAATAAAAGGTAATCCAAGTTTAAATCGAATAAAAGCTGAATATAAAAATGCTGCGCCAGTCTGGGTGCCCAATTACATTCTTCCGGTATCACTGGAAATGCAGCTTTTTTTAACAGAGCAATAACATACAATTATAGTCAGTTACCAAAGGCTAGATATTTGCCGCCGACCTCGTGTGTCTGAGTTTCCTTAAGTCAACTGACAGTAATCATCCGTCACGATAAATACACAAGAGATATTGACTCAAACAACCAAAACGCTGTTAATGTTATTAATGGGCCACAGTGAGAGCCCAGTATGCACGGCCTTTAGGAGCCCGCGGCATACACCGCAGCCAGCCCCGCAGCATACACTTCAGCTAGCCCGCAGCATACACCGCAGCCAGTCCAGCAGCATACACTGCAGCCAGACCCGTGACATACACTGCAGCCAGCCCCGCAGCATACACTGCAGCCAGATAATGGTTTGTCACTGGCACCTTACAGACACGGAGTAAATGCCACATGCACCCCAAGCATGTAAAAAGACTGCTGCCATACCGTAACCTGCCCGCTCATATGCACCGCACTTCTGGACTACATTTGCCTCAGTTATCACCTCTTAAGGGATGGTATTTATTTATTTATTTATTTTCTACACTTATAAAGCGCACTGTCACCCAACAGCCATCCTGGCGCTAACATATGTGTGCCCAGCAGGGCTCATGCTGCGAGGGATCTCATCCAGATAATAAAGTTATACACTAGGATAGAGCCATGTCTTTAGTCTCTTCCTAAACAGAAGAAGATCTTCCAGCTTTCTCAACTCGAATGGAAGACTGTTCCATAGTCGGGCAGCAGAGGTGCTGAAGGCCCTACCTCCCGATTTGGTTTTTTGAATCTTGGCACCTTCACCATTTTAGCGGAAGAGGAGCGGAGGCTCCTAATAGGGGCATACCATGCGAATTTCCTCTGCATTAATATAGGTCCAGACCCATGCAAGGCCTTGAAAACTATGCAAAGGGACTTAAATTGAACTCTCTGTAGTATAGGAAGCCAGTGAAGCTCCATCAAGGCCAAGGAGGCAGAAGATCGTCTTGGCCTCCCCAGAGCTAGCTTGGCTGCAATTGTTTGAATTCTCTGGAGCCTCTCCATCAAATAGCTTGGGGACTCCAGCAGCAGAGCATTGCAGTAGTCCAACCTGCTTAGAATGGTACTTCGTACTACCAGTGCTCGGGCTTGGGATGGCAGGACCGGAAGAATCTTCCGGAGGGCTCTAATAATAGAGAAACAGCTCCCCACGGTTTTATTTACATGTGCTTCAAGGGTCAGTTTGTTATTAAACATAATGCCCAAATTCTGCACGTTCTCCGCAGGGACCAGTGGGCTGGCTGTGGCTGATGGCCAGAAATTAGTGGGAAGTGGTGGAGGGGACTTCCCCGCCGCACAGTAAAGAATCTCGGTTTTATCGACATTGAATTGTAGCGAGTTCTTTCTCAGCCACTGTGCCATGTCCTGCAGGCAAGCATGAAGGTCTTCCAGGGATGTCGACTGTTCTCCCTCTAAGGACAGGATAAGTTGGGTGTCATCCGCATAATTTACGATATTAACATTATGCACCCTTATAACGGCAATCAGAGGTCTCATATAGATGTTAAACAATATTGGGCTGATCGCGGATCCCTGGGGAACGCCATGCACAATGTTTTTAAATTCAGACTGATAGGGGGGAAGGGCTACTGCTTGTCTCCGATCCGATAGGTAGGACTGAAACCATTTCAGAGCCGTGCCTGCTATCCCCACTTCTTCAAGTCTGTTCAGGAGAACCTCATGGTTGACTGTGTCAAATGCGGCAGACAGGTCAAGCAGGATAAGTATCGCTGATTGACCTCTGTCTGCACGCATTCGAAGATCGTTCATCACAGTCACCAGGGCGGTCTCAGTTCCATGTCCAGCACGGAAGCCAAATTGCACATCCTCTAGGATGTTATTAGTTTCCAAGTGCTTTGAGAGCATTCTACTAACCAGTCGTTCTACAATCTTTGCTGGGTAGGGCAACAGGGAAATCGGCCTATAATTTTTTGGACTGGCTGGGTCAAGCGTTGCCTTTTTTAAAAGAGGTGTCACCAGTGCCTGCTTCCAACAAGCCGGCACTGATCCACTAGAGAGAGATTGGTTACAGATCTGGCGAAGTATAGGGAATAATTCTATTCCCAATTCCTTCCAGATTTTATGTGGTAAGGGATCCATAGGTGATCCAGAGGAAACACCTAAGGCCAGTCTGTTAAAATCCTCCACCGATATTATCTCGAAATCGGTTAAGGTATTTGTGATCTCTGCCCCTGCCTCTTTTGTCTGCCTTATATCTGGTGGGCCTTTATTATTATTGCCACTGGGGTCTTCTACCCCCCCTGGTAAGTTATCCCCTTTTAGACTATCGATGATAGTTCTAATTTTATCATCGAAAAACGTCGCTAAGCTGTCACAGAGGTCCTGAGTGGGAAGAATTTTATTCTTAGCACAGTCTGGGCTGATCATGTCATTCATTATTTTAAAGATACTTTTTGCACTATTCGATGCTTTCAGAATAGTACTGGCAAAGTATTCAGCCTTCGCAATGTTTATTTCTTTTTTATAGCAGATAATTGCTGTCTTCCAGACAATTTTGTCCTCATCTTTGTAAGCCCTTCTCCATTTCCTCTCTGCCTGCTCACATTCCAATTTCACATTTTTTAGTTTTTCACTGAATTATGGGGCCGAGGATCTGCCCACTTTCTTATGATTTTTTAGAGGGGCGACCTGGTCCAGCGTAGCTTTTATCTGTGCACAGAAGGCCGCATAATTATCCTCTACCTGAATGTCTACCTTAAAACATTCATTCGGAGGGAACACAGGGGAGGTTCTAGCCTTTTTTAGAAGAGACTTCCAGTCCCTACCAACAAAGTTTCTCATCTCACAGGCTACCGGTCTACTCGTTCTCGGGTTACATACCCGGAATTTAATCAGGTGGTGGTCGGACCAACCCACGGGCAGAATGTCTAGGTCTCCTACTACCTGTTTATCAGAAAAAATTAGATCAAGAGTATGTCCTCCCCTATGTGTTGGCTCTGTAACCCATTGTTGTAGGTTTAAGACTTCACATGATTGGAGGAGATTATTGTATCCAGAATCCAAGGTTCCATTTAGCCATAGGTTGAAATCACCCAGAATTAGCAGTCTTGCATGTGTAGTTGCCATGTTGCTAAATGTCTCAATCAGTGCCAGCAGTTGTTGTACACTAACAGCCCCAGGGGGCCTATAGCATACAATACCTGTCAATACATGCCCATTGAGGTCTTTAAGCGCGAATCCCAGTAATTCAAAGCCTTCTATCACATCAATATCTAGCGGGGCAAAGTCCCATATTTCTTTAAAAATGACACCCACCCCTCTTCCCCTACCACTCGCTCGTGGTTTATGGAATACTTTATATCCTGGCGGGCATGCCAGCCCTGGTTCTAAGTCAGAACCCAGGTGTGTCCATGTCTCCGTCATAAATAAAGCATCCAAATCATGGGATTCCAGTGCCAGCTGTATCTCCACGCAGTGTTTAGGCAAGGATCTTACATTTAGCAACCCACATAAAAGGGAGTCTCGTTTCACAAAATCTGATTTGGGGGCCGTGGTCTCCTCAAACTTGACCTTTCCCATCCCTCTTCCGTTCTCACCTATATTTCGAAGTTCGAAACTTGTGTAACTTAGAGGATGGCGTCTTTCATTATTTCCTACAAAAGGCCCCAACCGGGCAGCCTGGCTGGCGCTGTGTGCAGTCGGTGTGCTGGCGGGCGCAGACGGGCTTGCCTTAGGCGCGCCTTCGGCGCGCCAGCGGCGCGCCCGCTGCGCGCGTCCGCTGCGCGTCCACGCCAGCGTGTCCTTTGTAGGAATAGGCAGGAAAAGACTACAGCGCTAACCTCAAAATGGAGGGTCCGCTCTAACGGACGGACACCACGAGGCTAGAATCGGGAGGGAGGAGTGTCTAAAACCACTTAAAACAGTTCTCGGTCTAAAAGCAGTTCTATTTTAAAATTAAATACAGCATACAAATTCATGGCAATTTTAGTAAAAGTAATGTGCAAAAACGCAATGTGCAATACCATCATCGAGGCCCCACACGAGCACACAACCAGTCAGTGCACCATATGTTTACACGCTGCACGTCCACGCCAGCGTGTCCTTTGTAGGAATAGGCAGGAAAAGACTACAGCGCTAACCTCAAAATGGAGGGTCCGCTCTAACGGACGGACACCACGAGGCTAGAATCGGGAGGGAGGAGTGTCTAAAACCACTTAAAACAGTTCTCGGTCTAAAAGCAGTTCTATTTTAAAATTAAATACAGCATACAAATTCATGGCAATTTTAGTAAAAGTAATGTGCAAAAACGCAATGTGCAATACCATCATCGAGGCCCCACACGAGCACACAACCAGTCAGTGCACCATATGTTTACACGCTGCGCGTCCACGCCAGCGTGTCCTTTGTAGGAATAGGCAGGAAAAGACTACAGCGCTAACCTCAAAATGGAGGGTCCGCTCTAACGGACGGACACCACGAGGCTAGAATCGGGAGGGAGGAGTGTCTAAAACCACTTAAAACAGTTCTCGGTCTAAAAGCAGTTCTATTTTAAAATTAAATACAGCATACAAATTCATGGCAATTTTAGTAAAAGTAATGTGCAAAAACGCAATGTGCAATACCATCATCGAGGCCCCACACGAGCACACAACCAGTCAGTGCACCATATGTTTACATGTATATGTTACCAATACTCTGGCTTGAGTGAGCAGCAGCCTGGCTGACAGGTAAATTATGCTTCATATTGTTTTTTAAATATGTTTATTTGTTTTATTGATTCCACATACAACGTAACCGGATGCACCCTGGCAACCCGACAGTAATAAACCGTACTGGAGGCTAATGCACAGTGTAGCAGCCCAGGTTACAGTCATAGATTGAAATTTTTGCAACACAAGAGTCACAGAAATAAGCGCTACTGAAATCATTACTAGCCATAAGCAGTCAAGGCCCAGTCCCATCTCCAACAAGGTCCAGCCCTACACCCTCCAGGCGCCCCACGCTTTGCAGAACTTTCGGTGACACCATCTTCTCGCATGTGTAACCTTCTCTGCGGCCATATAATATCCACCCCGTTCCTCCATTCTCTTAGTGACCGGACCTCCGGCACCCCTAGTGTCTGGCACCGTCTCTCTTTGCACGCACCAAACCCACTTTGCTAAAGAGAAGTTTGGCCCGGGGACATTCACATTTGTCGGGATACCCAGGAGGACGTACTTCGGCTCAAGTGCGACTTCAACCCCCAGAATATTGCGCACTTCACGCACTATTAATACTATGCTTCATATTGTTAGCAACATCCTGGAATATTTAGCAGCGTATACTAAACTTATCCTGACATATGACGGCTGCACCTGGCACACAATGAAGATCACATAGGGGCATTGTAAAACAAGCATTGGCATAGCCAATAGGTCTCGCCTTTGGGACATTATAAGTGTTTAGCCATGCAACAGTTGATGTTGCACCAAGGATATTGTGCTGCATAATTAAATACTTATAAGGTCCCAAAGGCGAGACCTATTATCTATGCCAATGCTTGTCTGTATTTCCTGCCATAGTCGGGCCTCCAAGGAACCCTCCTGGGCACGGCGCAGTCTGTGACATAGTTTGATAAATGCGCCTGCCTCCACTCCATGATGATCTTGAAGTCCCAGTTCGAGTCTCACTTGGGCTGGCGAGGCAGATCTTGACAACTGAAAGGCTCTTTTAAAAATGTTTGTTGTTAACTTATTTATTAATGTACTGGTTGTGCCCTTAGTGATCTCGTGCCCATACGTCAGGGAGTTGATTACTTTAGCCTTCATTACTTTCAGCATGGGGGTTAGGCTGGGACCTAGTAGCAGTTTTGCTAATTTTGCAACGGCCACTTCTAACGACAGGGCTTTTGTTTTCAATGCTTCTTTATGTTTGATAAAGGTACCTCTTGTGTCAAGAAAGATGCCCAGGTATTTATAACTGGGGGTTGATTCTAGCTTTGTTTTGTTAAAGAACCACCTTTCTATTGACCTTTTTTGCTTCCCAAAAGATATAGTTTTGGTTTTTAACAGGTTAAGCTCTAGATGGTTTCTTATCGTGTAAGGTAGCAGTTCATCCAGTAGCCTCTGGAGACCCGCTTTTGTGTGGCTTAACAACACCAAGTCATCGGCGTAAAGCAAATTGGTGATGCGGGTCCCATCTAGTTGAGGAGGGTGGCAGTTTACACTGTCGAGAACTGGAGAAAGGTCAGATATAAACAAGTTAAAAAGGTGTAGGGCCAATACACAACCTTGTTTGACGCCTGTTTCGGTTCGGATCTTCCTGGAGATGTGGGATCCTTCACCCAGCTTGATTCTTATCCATGTTTCCGTGTGGAGTTGGATTATTGCTTGAAGAAGAGGCTGGGGTGTGCCCCACGATTTTAGTTTCTGCCATAACAGACCCCTGGGCACACGGTCGAAGGCCGCTTTGAAGTCTACAAAGCAACAGTGCAACTGGATTTGTTGGACTGTCGCTTTCTCCATCAGGACTGTTAGCGTTAACAGATTGGTTGTAGTACCGGTGTTAGCCACAAAGCCCGTCTGATTAAAAGGAAGGCGCGCAGTTGTTTCGGCCCAGGCCTGTAGCTCCTCCAATAGAATATTTGCATAATACTTGGACTCCACGTCGAGAAGTGCAACCATTCGGTAATTTTTTAGCTCGTTTCTCTTCCCACTTTTGTAAATTGGGTGAATGATTGCACCTCTCCAGGACTCTGGGACCATGTTGCTTAGACTGCAATAGAGAAACTAGGGGGTCAGGTATTCTGACCATAAGCTGACATCGGATTTGAACATGGCTTGAGGGAGGCCATTCGGGCCTGGGGCTCCTTCGGCTCTGGCTTTCGTTATGAGGCGCGAGATCTTATTTTTTAAGGCATCAGGAGTCACCGTGGGCTCTAGTGAGGTATCGTTCCTTTTCGTTAATTCCTTGTATGGCGGATCATCAGATGGAATTTTTACAGGGTGAGCTCGCCTCGGACACTCCAGTCCCCAGGGGGGATCATAGGGTTAACGGGGCTGGAGGAATTGGTGCAGGCTTAGTTTATATTGGTATCCCCAAAGTGAAGAGATAAAAACTTACTCCAAACAGCTTCACTAATATTTGCACTGCCGTACCCACTTGTACTTTGTTTGCTCCTACTTACAAGAGACCAGAATTGCTTCGGGTTAGGATTTTTACTTTCGTAGATGAGCTTCAGCCAGAATTGATCCGAGGCCGCAAGTTTTTCCTTTCGTATAGAAATTCTAAAAGCTGCTTGGGCTTGCTTATAGTTATTGAAGTTGATTTTATTGCTGGGGTTCTTTCTTGATAGACGGAGTGCTCGGTTCCTCTCAGTTCTTAATTTCCTTGTGGCTTTTGAGATGTAGAATTGAGAGATTTGGTGTCTCGGGCCCCTCCTGATTGGCAATTCGGTGAGAAGAAGGTTTGTAAGAGAGGTCCAGCCACTAACGACATGAGTATTTAGCTCTGGGGATTGATGTAATAGGGCTCTGCTTTTTTCCATCAGGTAAGGGGCCGTAGAGTCTGACCACTTTATCCGCTTTAGATCCTCTGTGTGGCTGCCTGAGTGTGTATGAGCAAGTTCTTGATGGTGTGGAGTGCTGGTGGATAATGTTATTATTTGTGCCCGGTGGTCACTCTCTCCTTGTGGTGCGATTTGATAACTCTTGATCCAGGGCAGTATTTCTCTACTCCCTAGAGTGAAGTCCAAAAACGAGAAGGATCTGCCATCTGACCGGGTCCATGCGGGCGGGATATCGGTGGGAAGGCGCCCATTTAATAAGGTGAATCCTAAGCTGCTGAACTGCATTGCCACATATTCGCCCAATGTCGAAGATTTGTTTCCAACAGAAATTGACTGGGATGCAAAGTGAGGAGGGACTCTTGGGGGGTCCGGTCCTGTGTCATCGGCAAGATTGCAGTAGAGATTGATATTGAAATCACCTGAAATGATACTTGGTGTGCTGCCATACTTGCCAATTAAGTCACAGATGGAGTTGATCAAGCTATCCATTTTGGCTTTTTTCTTGGTGGTGTAGGGGGAGATATAGACATTGAGGATGAGCAGCTGAGGATCCGTAAGTGAACTTCCCAGAATTATTCCAGAGAGCCAATCCTCCTCAAAGTTAATCTGTTTAATGCATTTGGATAATTTTGTTGCTACGTAGATCGAGAGACCGCCACTTGGTCTGCCAAACTTGGACTGCCTGGTGGCAGGTGTCATAAACTCCAGGAAGCCCACTATTGGGATACTTTCTCCTGCCCATGTTTCCTGTAAAAGAAGGATGTCGTATTCTTTTAATAAGTCCAGGACGGCGGCAGATTGTTTTTCCTGCCCAAATCCGTTAATGTTCCAGGAGCATATTGTCAGACCGTAATTAATGATGGTTCAATCGGTCCGGTTTCTGGATAGGACCCCCGGCAGCCATAACCAATCTGCTCCGTCGAAGTTTCGCTGGTCGGTTGCGGGCTCTGGGATTTCTGTTGGTGAGCTGCCTCTTTCGGACCTCAGTACTGAATAGGGGACTAAGGAGAAGCTGGAAGTATGGGCCTGATTGTTTTCCAGTATTGAGGGGTATCGAGGAGCACTTGCTATTATTGTTGTTATAACCCAGGATTTAAATTGGTCAGTTTTCGTCAAGACCAAATCCCGGGTTGCCGGGGTTACCAGTGTTACTTGCGTAGCTTCACCCGTATTAGATCCGGTAGATGGAATGAATTCGATAGCGATTATGTCTCTCGATTGTAGGTGGCTTAGGTCTGGTAATGATTTGAAATGTTTAAGTATATTCCCTCGATTGAGGATGTCACGAGGGCCTCTGGAGATGAATTCTGGAATGAGCAGCAGTTTGGTGTTTTGGGGGCTGCTTGGGGGCTCACAGGGCTCATTAGACAATACTGGCCAAAACTATGGATAAGCTATACCAGGGGGGTGACATACACATTAAAAAGGGTGGGACTGAGTGCAGAGCCCTGCGGCACCCTACAGGGGAGGGAGAAAGAGCCGGACTTTGCATCTCCCACCTCTACCCACTGTTGCCTGTCTTCAAGGAAAGAACTCAACAGTGTTAGTGCAGTATTCCTAAAGCCAAGTAAGTGAAGACGTTTGATAAGTAGTGCATGGTGAACCGTATCTAAGGCGGCGGAGAGATCCAATAGGATTAATGCCATTCTGCCGCCCTTGTCCACCCTGTCTCTTATTTCCTCCGTGGAGGACTATCTCCTGGAAGGTAGCCTAGTGGAGGCCTTAGAAGCCTCAGTCTCCCATTCAGTGAACAGAGCAGTTGCAGCAGCTCTTCAGCCCTTCACTCGACAACTAAAAAGATTCACCCTCCACATGCCTACTACAAGGCCTCCTCTCGACATGGGACTCAGTAATCCCACAGATTCCCAACATACAGGTGACAATGCCATTGCCCAAGCTGATTAGTGGCCACACACTGCTACCGTGCATGCATCTCTCAGACCTGGCCTCCCGATCATGCCTACTCCTCACAGGACCCTTCCATTGCCGTACTGGGTTTCCCTTTCCTCCATAAGACGCTGATACAGATGACAACCACACGCACACATCCGACTCAGACCGCTCTCAGGTCACCCAGCCCAAACGACAAAAAGGGAGTTGACGTGTCCTCACAGTCCTCCCCCCTCCTTCACAGATTTCTAAAATCCACTGGACTTTGACCCAGATTCCATTGTCCATCCTCAATCAATCATATCATTTGTAAAGCGCACTACTCACCCGTGAGGGTCTCAAGGCGCTGGGGTGGGGAATGCTGCTACTGCTCGAAAAGCCAGGTCTTGAGGAGTTTTCTGAAGGTCAGCAGGTCTTGGGTCTGCCGTAGGTGGATGGGGAGGGTGTTCCAGGTCTTGGCGGCGAGGTGGGAGAACGATCTGCCACCGGAGGTCACTCTTTGGAAGCGGGGGACAGTGGCGAGGGCGAGGTCGGCGGAGCGGAGCTGGCGGGTGGGGGTGTAGAAGCTGAGTCGTCTGTTGAGGTACGTTGGTCCGGTGTTGTGGAGTGCCTTGTGTGCGTGGGTGAGGAGTTTGAAGGTTATCCTCTTGTTGACCGGGAGCCAGTGCAGGTCTCTCAGGTGGGGTGTGATGTGGCTGCGGTGAGGGATGTCGAGGATCAGGCGTGCAGAGGCGTTCTGGATGCGTTGGAGCCGTCTCAGGAGTTTGGCCGAGGCTCCTGCGTAGAGGTCGTTTCCGTAGTCCAACCTGCTGCTGACGAGGGCCTGGGTGACCATTCTTCTTGTTTCAGTGGGGATCCACTTGTAGATCCTGCGGAGCATGCGGAGGGTGTTGAAGCAGGCGGAGGAGACGGCGTTGACTTGTTTAGTCATGGAGAGGGTGGAGTCGAGGATGACCCTAGGTTGCGTGCGTGGTCGGTGGGTGTTGGGGCGGTTCCCAGTGCGGTCGGCCACCAGGAGTCGTCCCAGGCCGAAGGGGTGGATCCGAGGATGAGGACCTCCGTCTTGTCTGAGTTCAGCTTCAGTCGGCTGTTCCTCATCCATTCAGCGACGGCCTTCATTCCTTCGTGAAGGTTGGTTTTGGCGGTGTGGGGGTCCTTGGTGAGGGAGAGGATCAGCTGGGTGTCATCGGCGTAGGAGATGATGTTGAGGTCGTGCCGACGGGCGACGTGGGCGAGCGGTGCCATGTAGATGTTAAACATAACCCTTTGGTTGGTCGCTCACCCCCGCCGCAGCCCGACGCCGCCTATCGCCTCTTGGTGCTCAGCTGCACCTACCTGATTGCTGCCTGCCTGGTACTCCCGCCGCCGCCTGCCTCCCGCTGCTGCCCACTGTAGCCTCGGCCTTTAACTCTTTCCTCGCCGCCCTTGCCCTGCTCCGACGCTGTTCCTGCCACTGACCCCCACGAGGCCCCACCCCCTGCTCCTGATTCGCCGGCCTCCTCCGGCCCCCCCCGCCCCCCAGCTGTGCCGCCCACCACACACCCGCATTTAAGCTGCCGCGACGCAGAGGGGAGTGCGACCCATAACCCTTTGGTTGGTCGCTCACCCCCGCCGCAGCCCGACGCCGCCTATCGCCTCTTGGTGCTCAGCTGCACCTACCTGATTGCCGCCTGCCTGGTACTCCCGCCGCCGCCTGCCTCCCGCTGCTGCCCGCTGTAGCCTCGGCCTTTAACTCTTTCCTCGCCGCCCTTGCCCTGCTCCGATGCTGTTCCCGCCACTGACCCCCACGAGGCCCTGCCCCCTGCTCCTGATTCGCCGGCCTCCTCCGGCCCCCCCCGCCCCCCAGCTGTGCCGCCCACCACACACCCGCATTTATGGCGGCCGCGCGCAGCGGGCGCGCCTAAGGCAAGCCCGTCTACGCCCGTCCGCGCCTGGACCGTGCCCCGCGCCACGACCCCTGGACCACGCAGCATCCAGGCACCCCGAGTCCAATACGACGCCAACACCCTCATCGCACTCAACTCCGGACGACCCTCCAGCTGCCACAAGACCGCCCCAAAGCGCACCCACGGCCCCTTCACCTGCCGGAACTGCCACTTCACCTGCACTGTAGCCGCCGAGAGACCCACCTCCAAGGTTCCCAACCAACTCCGATGCATCCTGCTCAACACCCGCTCCGCACGAAACACGCCATCGAGCTCTGGGACCTGCTCGACTCCACATCACCAGACATCGCCTTCCTGACCGAGACCTGGATGAGCGAAACCTCCGCCCCAGACATCGCAGTGGCCATCCCCGACGGATACAAGATCACCCGCAGGGACCGCACCAACGTCATCGGCGGAGGAATCGCCATCATCCACAAAGACACCATCAGGATCTCCACCACCATCACCAACACCCTCAACACCGCCGAACACATGCACTTCCAAATCCACACGGACCCGAAAACCACCCTCAGAGGCACCCTCGTCTACCGACCACCAGGACCCCGTCCCCAATTCTGCAACTCCATCGCCGACTTCATCAGCGCGCACGCTCTGACCTCCACCGACTACATCCTCCTCGGCGACCTGAACTACCACCTGGAAAACAACAACGACAGCAACTCCTCCACCCTGATCGACAACCTCTCCACCCTAGGACTGACGCAGATCGTCACGACGCCCACCCACATCGCCGGCCACACGCTCGATGCTATCTTCTCCTCCAGTCCCCACGTCGTCTTCAGCCACGCCTCCGAACTCACCTGGACTGACCACCGCTGCGTCCACTTCACCTTCCAGAAACCCGTCTCACACCACCGCACCCTACAAACCCCCGGACGCCACTGGAGCAAAATCACCAAGGAATCACTGCAAACGCACCTCGCACTCAACCCCCGACCAACCCCTCCGACCCAGAGGAAGGAGCCCACACCCTCAGACTCTGGATGGAAGACTGCGCCAACGCCATCGCCCCAACTAGACAGACCGCCCACAGAGACGCCAGCCAGAGAGCCAGCTGGTTCACCCCAGAGCTCCTAACCTCCAAGCGCACCTGTCGGAGACTGGAAAACACCTGGCACAAGGAAAAAACACCTGACAGCCACGCTGCCCTCAAAGACGCCATCCGGAACCACCACCACCTCATCAGGACCACCAAGAAAGCCGCCTTCAAGAACCGCCTAGACAACAACGCTCACAATAGCAAGGAACTCTTCAACGTCGTGAAGGAACTCTCCAACCCCAGCTCCTGCAACAACGACATCCCCCCGTCACAAGCCCTCTGCGACGCCCTCTCTGACTTCTTCCACCGCAAGATCACCGACATTCACGACAGCTTCAATCCACGCCCAGACCCCGCCAACCTCACCACCCCGGCCCCCCCGACACCCACCGACCACGAGCACCTCACAGTATGGACCATCACCACCACCGAGGACACCAGCAAGACTATAAACTCCATCCACTCAGGCGCCCCGTCCGACCCTCTTCCCCACCACGTCATCAACAAGGCCAACAGCTCCATCGCACCCCACCTATGCAACATCATCAACCTCTCCTTCAAGACCGCAACCTTCCCTGAGAGCTGGAAACACGCCGAGATCAACGCCCTACTGAAGAAACCCAAGGCGGACCCGAGCGACCTTAAGAACTTCCGGCCCATCTCCCTCCTTCCGTTCCCAGCCAAGGTCATCGAAAAGATAGTCAACACCCAGCTCACCCGCTACCTAGAAGACAACAACATCCTCGACCCCTCCCAGTCAGGCTTCCGCAAGAACCACAGCACCGAGACCGCCCTCATCGCCGCCACAGACGACATCAGGCTCCTGCTCGACAACGGGGAGACAGCAGCCCTCATCCTCCTCGACCTCTCCGCTGCCTTCGACACCGTATTCCACCACACGCTACGTACACGCCTCTACAACGCAGGGATCCGCGACAAGGCCCTGGACTGGATCACCTCCTTCCTCTCCGACAGAACCCAAAGAGTCCACCTCCCCCATTCCACTCCGGAGTCACCAAAACGATCTGCGGTGTCCCACAAGGATCATCCCTCAGCCCGACGCTCTTCAACGTCTACATGGCCCCGCTCGCACGCATCGCCAGACTCCACGACCTCAACATCATCTCCTACGCCGACGACACCCAACTGATCCTCTCCCTCACCAACGAACCCCACACCGCTAAAGCCAACCTCCACCGCGGCATGAAGGCTGTCGCCGACTGGATGGAAGAAAGCCGACTCAAACTCAACACAGACAAGACAGAGATCCTCATTCTCGGACCCAACCCTTCAGCCTGGGACGACTCATGGTGGCCCACCTCACTAGGCACCGCTCCTACACCAACCAACCACGCACGCAATCTGGGAGTCATCCTCGACTCGAAACTCTCCATGACCAACCAGATCAACGCCGTCTCATCAACCTGCTTCTACACCCTCCGCATGCTCCGCAAGATCTACAAATGGATCCCCACCAACACACGAAAGACCGTCACACACGCCCTCATCAGCAGTAGACTCGACTACGGCAACGCCCTCTACGCCGGAGCCCCGGCCAAACTCATCGGCAGACTCCAAAGAATCCAGAACGCCTCCGCCCGCCTGATCACCAACGTCCCCCGCCGAGACCACATCACCCCACACCTGAGAAACCTGCACTGGCTTCCCATCGACAGAAGAATCACCTTCAAGCTCCTCACCCACGCACACAAGGCATTCCACAACGCCGGCCCGGCCTACCTCAACAACCGACTGTCATTCTACGCACCCAACAGGAGTCTCCGCTCCGCTGACCTCTCCCTGGCCGCCGTCCCACGCATACACAGATCCACCTCCGGAGGCAGATCCTTCTCCTACCGCGCCGCCAAGACCTGGAACTCCCTCCCCCTCCACCTTCGGCAGACAGAGGACCCTCAGACCTTCAGGAGACTACTCAAGACCTGGCTCTTCGACCTCTAGCTGTGGCACCCCCCCCCCCCACAGCGCCTTGGGACCCTCACGGGTATGTAGCGCGCTTTATAAATGCCTGATTGATTGATTGATTGAAACAGAGTTGGGCTGAGGGAAGAGCCCTGGGGTACGCTGCAAATGATCTCGGTGGCTTCGGAGCGGAAGGGGGGAAGGCGGACGCTCTGTGTTCTGCCGGAGAGGAAGGAGGTGGTCCAGTCCAGGGCCTTCTCTTGGATCCCGGCGTTGTGGAGGCGTGTTCATAGTGTGTGGTGGCAGACCGTGTCGAAGGCGGCTGACAGGTCCAGTAGGATGAGGGCCACCGTTTCTCCGTTGTCCAGCAGGGACTTGATGTCATCGGTGGCGGCGATGAGGGCAGTCTCGGTGCTGTGGTTGCTGCGGAACCCGGACTGGGAAGGGTCCAGGATGTTGTTCTCCTCGAGGTAGCGGGTCAGTTGTTTGTTGACGGTCTTCTCGATGACCTTTGCCGGGAACGGGAGATGGGCCGGAAGTTCTTGAGGTCCTTGGGGTCCACCTTGGGTTTCTTGAGTAAGGCGTTGATCTCGGCGTGCTTCCAGCTCTCCGGGAAGGTTGCTGTCTCGAAGGAGGTGTTGATGACTTTCCGGAGATGGGGTGCGATGGCTGTTCTGGCTTTGTTGAAGATGTGGTGTGGGCCTGGGTCTGACGGAGATCCGGAGTGGATGGTGTTCATGATCTTAATGGTGTCGTCCTCGTTGATGTTGGTCCAGGAGAGCAGGCGGTTGGTGCGGATGGTGGTCATTGGGGCGGAGGTCTCAGTGGTTGTCGGGGCGGTCGTGGCATTGAAGCTGTCGTGGATGTCTGCGAACTTGCGGTGGAAGAAGGTGGCCAGTGAGTCGCACAGGTCTTGCGAGGGTAGGACGTCGTTGGTGTTCGAGCTGGGGTTGGAGAGTTCCTTCACGATGTTGAAGAGCTCTTTGCTGTTGTGCGCGTTGTTGTCTAGGCGGTCTTTGAAGGAGGCTCTTTTGGCGGATCTGATGAGGTGATGGTGTCTGCGGGTGGCGTTCTTGTGGGCTGCGTGGCTGTCCGTTGTTCGTTCACGGAGCCAGATCTTCTCCAGCTTTCGGCAGGTTTGCTTGGAGGCCCGGAGGTCTTCAGTGAACCAGCTGGCTTTCTTGTTGGTGTGACTGTTGGAGGGTTTCTCGATCGGGGCGAGGGTGTTGGCACAGTCGTTGATCCACTATCTGAGGTTGCGGGCGGCGGTGTCGGGGTCGGTGGGGTCGGTGGGTGGGCTCTGGGCGAGGGTGGTGGTTAGCTGGTCTTCGGTGACTTTGCTCCAGCAGCGGCGGGGCATCTGTTGGGTGAGGTGGTGCGTGGTGGGTTTCTTGAAGGTGAAGTGGATGCAGCGATGGTCGGTCCAGTGGAGTTCGGTGGTGTGGTTGAAGGAGACGTGGGGGCTTGCGGAGAAGATGGGGTCTAGCGTGTGACCGGCGGAGTGGGTGGGTGTTGTGACGAGTTGTCTGAGTCCGAGGTTGGCTAGGTTGTCGATCAGGGTGGTGGAGTTGGTGTCGTTGTTGTTCTCGAGGTGGAAGTTCAGGTCCCCGAGGAGGATGTAGTCCGTGGAGGCGAGGGCGTGTGTGCTGACGAAGTCGGTGATGGAGTCGCTGAACTGTGGTCGGGGTCTGGGGGGTCTGTAGACGAGGGTTCCTCTGAGGGTGGTGTTGGGATCGGTGTGGATCTGGAAGTGCAGGTGTTCGGCGGTGCTGAGGGTGTCGTCGGTGTTGGTCGAGACTCTGAGAGTGTTCCTGTGGACGATGGCGATTCCTCCTCCTGCTCCGTTGGTGCGGTCCCTGCGGGTGATCTTGTAGCCTTCCGGGACAGCTATGGCTATGTCGGGTGCCGAGGCGGGGTTCAGCCAGGTCTCCGTCAGGAAGGCGACGTCTGGGGAGGTTGAGTCGAGTAGGTCCCAGAGTTCAACAGCGTGTTTGCGGGCGGAGCGGGTGTTGAGAAGGATGCATCTGAGGTGGTTGGGTTCTTTCCTGGTCAGCGGCATGGTGGGGCGGATGCTTGTGAAGCTGCAGTTCCGGCAGGTGAAAGCTCCGTGGGTGCGCTTCGGGGCGGCCAGGAAGCAGGTGTGTGATCGTCCGGTGTTGAGTGCGTGGAGGGATCTGGCATCGTAGCGGTGTTGGGCGTCATGGCGTTCGCGGGGTCCAGGGGTCCTGGCGCTGGGCGCGGTCCAGGCGCGGACGGGCGCAGACGGGCTTGCCTTAGGCCCGCCCGCTGTGCGCGGCCGCTGCGCGGCCTCCATATGAGGGGATGTGGGAGGGAGGAGCAGCTGGGAGGCGGGAGCGGGGCGGCGAATGGTATTGCAGGGGGGAGGGACGCAGCGGCGCGAAAAACGGGCGGGGGCCGCGGGCGAACTGGGCGCGGTAAGGAAAAACAAGTTTAGGCAAGAAAACAAGTACACGCACAGAGGAATAAAAACAAGTCTGGGCAAGAAAGCAAGTTAGGCACAGGGGAATAAAAACAAGTCTGGGCAAGAAAGCAAGTTAGGCACAGGGGGATAAAAACAAGTCTGGGCAAGAAAGCAAGTTAGGCACAGGGGAATAAAAACAAGTCTGGGCAAGAAAGCAAGTTAGGCACAGGGGAATAAAAACAAATCTGGGCAAGAAAGCAAGTTAGGCACAGGGGGAAAAAACAAGTCTGGGCAAGAAAGCAAGTTAGGCACAGGGGAAAAGTACAGGATTAGGCAAAAACAATGCAGGCAGAGCTGTGCAGCAGCGTGGGGAGCGACCTGCCTGCGAGCAGGGTCAGAGGTCGCTCCTTTCACCGCTGCGCGGCCTCCATATGAGGGGATGTGGGAGGGAGGAGCAGCTGGGAGGCGGGAGCGGGGCGGCGAATGGGATTGCAGGGGGGCGGGGCCGCAGGGACGCAGCGGCGGGAAAAACGGGCGGGGCCACGGGAGAACTGGGCGCGGGAAGGAAAAACAAGTTTAGGCAAGAAAACAAGTACACGCACAGAGGAATAAAAACAAGTCTGGGCAAGAAAGCAAGTTCGGCACAGGGGAATAAAAACAAGTCTGGGCAAGAAAGCAAGTTAGGCACAGGGGAATAAAAACAAGTCTGGGCAAGAAAGCAAGTTAGGCACAGAAGAATAAAAACAAGTCTGGGCAAGAAAGCAAGTTAGGCACATGGGGAAAAAAACAAGTCTGGGCAAGAAAGCAAGTTAGGCACAGGGGAAAAGTACAGGATTAGGCAAAAACAAAGCAGGCAGAGCCGTGCAGCAGCGTGGGGAGCGACCTGCCTGCGAGCAGGGTCAGAGGTCGCTGTCGCAGTCGATCTTCTGACTGGGCCCGCTCCCTCCTGTAGCAGACTATGTCCACCACTGCATCAGGAAGAGCTTCTTCCTCCATCATCAGTTATCTTGGGGGCAGGGCAGAACTCGTTCTTTCTAATTGGAGATCCCTTACACACGATCCATGGGTATTGGAGACCATCTAAAGCTACAAGATCGAGTTCTATGGGACTCCACACCAACCCTATCCCCCTCAACCAGACCAAATCACTCCTTTATTCAAGAAGAGATCCTCATACTATTACAGAGAGATGCCATTTGCCCTTCTTGTCCTGACCCCTGTGGGTTCTGCAGCAACATCTTTGTGGTAACCAAGAAAGAGGGAGGTTCCCGTTTGGTCATGAACTTGTGGGAGTTCAATTGCTGGATCCTCTACCACCATTTCAAAATGGAAGGGATTCATCTTCTTAGAGACAGGGATTGGATGGTCCGTCTCGACCTGAAGGATGTATACCTCTCGATCCCCCTTTTCCTGCTGCACTGCAAATATCTACAATTCATCTGGGACAGCCAGTAAAATGAGTTAAAAGTCCTCCCTTTCAGCCTGTCTTCTTCCCCTTGGTGCTTTTCTAAGACGTGTGCCCAGTGGTGGAACACCTATGTGCCAGGGGCGTAAAACTCATAATATACCTTGAAGATAGTTTTTTTTATGGCCCAAGATAAGCTCCAGTTACTGACACACAAGGACTGGGCAATTCAGTTACTCCAGAACCTACAGTTTCTAGTGAACGAGAAAAAATCTATTCTTTTGCCCTCTCAATGTTTAGAGTTCTCAGACTTTCAGATTGAGTACTTAACAGCGCTTCTCTCGCTTCCCCATCACAAACTGAAAGTCGTCCAGAAAGAAATTTAATCTGCTTTTTACCGAGACAGGGTCTCCCTGAGAGCTCTAGCCATGATAGTAGGCCTGCTGGCATCATCTATACAAGTGATCTTCCCCATCCCATTGCACTACAGAGCTTTTTAACACCTGAAGACCAAACACCTTTAACGAGGTTTGTCCTATTCCAAGGTTGTGAATTCAACCCCAGAGATCAAGTCAGAACTTCAATGGTGGCTCGAACACATGGCAGCCTGGAATGGCAGGGCCATATCCGACTCCCATCCAGACATAGTCATTGAGTCAGATGCCAGCTAGGGGGGTTTGGGAAGCCAGATGCAGAAATATCTCCACTGGCGGTCGATGGGAACCAGACAAATCCTATTGATACATAAACTGCCTGAAACTCTTGGTGTGGTCTTATTTATTTATTTATTTATTTATAGAGCGCAGCATTCATCCCGCAGGATATCACGGCGCTATGTAGCAAGAGCTCGTGGTAGGGCCGCAGATGGGTGTGGTCTTAGGTATTAGGCCTTGGGGAACAAACGAGTTTTAAGCTTCTTTCTAAATGCTGTATAATCAGCCGTAAGGCGTAGGTCTTGGGGTAGTTCGTTCCACTGCTTAGCTGCCAAATATGAGAATGAACGTCCTCCTGCCCTCACTTTCCTTATACGTTTTGTCCTGGCCTGCGCTTGGTTGCGTGACCATAAGCACCTTGTAGGGACGTAGAATTCAATTTTATTCTGTAGAATTCTAGGGCCACAGCGGTGCAGGGCCTTGTGTGCATGACTGAGCAGCTTAAATAATGCTCTTTGGCACATGGGTAGCCAATGGAGCTGTTTCATGCACATCGATGCTGAGCTCAGTCTGTTTTTATTGCACACCAGTTTGGCCTCAGCATTTTGTAGCACCTGCAGGCGTGTAAAGAGGTACTCTGCCATGCCTACAAACAGTGCATTTCCATAATCTAACTTGCTGATAAGCAGGGCCTGCGTAACTGTTCTTCTGCATTCCAGTGAGATCCAGGGGAAAAGTCTTCTTAAGAGCTTCAGAGTTGCAAAGCCTCTTCCACATAGGTACCCGCACATGGTCCTTCATGGAAAGGGTATTGTCGATGAGGATGCCTAGGTTTTTTGCACATTGCTTGGGTGCTGGGGCATCTCCCAGGGTTTGTGGCCACCAGGCAGCATCCCAGATTAGGTTGGCTCCTCCAAAGAGCAGGATTTCTGATTTCCCTGCGTTTAGTTTCAAGCAATGTTCTGACATCCATAATGCCATCTCTGCGAGGCAGTTGTTTAGTTTTACCCTGGTATCCTCATGCCTTTCTTCGAGAGCTATCGTCAGCTGTGTATCGTCCGCATAGGAGCAAATACTGAAGCCCCATTTCCTGCTGATTTTCGCCAAGGATGACACATAGGTGTTAAAAAGTGTGGGGCTCAGGGATGCTCCCTGTGGGACGCCACAGCTGATGGTGTTGGGTTTGGATGAGAACTGGCCCATTTGTACCGTTTGTGTTCTGTTGCTCAAGAATGAGCTGAACCACTGAAGCGCTTTGGCATGGATTTCTTTTTCATGCAGAATTTCCAGCAGGTGGTTGTGTGAGACCGTGTCGAACTCTGCCGACAGGTCCAACAGGATCAGGGCTACAGCCCCCCTCTGATCGGTCAGAGATCTTATATTATCTAGGACGGCCAGAAGAGTTGCCTCCATGCTATTGGTTGCCCTGAAGCCGGTTTGAGAGGGATCTAATAGTTCGTTAGACTCTAAATAGTTTGATAATTTACCAACCTCTCCAATACTTTGGAGAGGTATGGAAGTTGAGAGATCGGCCGATAGTTTTCAGGGTTGTGGACATCTGTTCCTGCTTTCTTCAACAGGGGGGTCACTACCGCCTGTTTCCAAGTTTCAGGGAAAGCTGCAGTATCGAGAGATTTGTTAAGTAACTGGGTAACATAAGGACATATTACTGCTGTGATCCGAGCGAAGACGAAGTGGGGGCATGGATCAAGGGGAGATCCTGATTTGACTTCCCCCATTGCTGTTATGACCTCGTCCTCTGTAAGAGGGGAGAAGTTGCCCATACTAAATGGGGCATCTGGGTGAGGGGTCAGGTGTTCCCAGTTGGTGGTGGCAGATACCGGGGCGTTGGTGCTGAAGGAGGAATAGATTTTACTGACTTTGTCAGAGAAGAATTTGCTGATCTTTTCGCAGCCTTCTTCTGAGGGGGCAGTGTTTGGGACATACTCCAGGCTTACAGAGTTCCCTTGCTATTTTGTACAGCTCTTTTGCTGAATTGCAGTTCTCGTTTATTCGTTGCGCAAAGTAGGTCTTCTTGGCCTTTTTAATAGCATTATTATAAGTCCTCAACTCAGACTTGTACCTCAGCCTGTCCGTTTCTTGCTTGGACTGTCTCCATTGGTGTTCTATAGTTTTCCACTTTCTTTTAAGTGCCCTGAGTTCGGATGTGTACCACTTCTCAGAATGGGATCTTTTCATCAGTTTAGGTTTTAGTTTGGGTGCGAATAGGTCCAACGTTTTTGTGATCTCAGTTTCGAGATTTACTACTCCCATGTTAACTGGGAGAGCACTCAGGGTCTTTGTGTTGCCGAGGGTAAAGGGGGACTGGAAAGAGTCCTGAGTGACCAGCCTCCAGGCTCTGTTTGCCACTTGCGAGGGCTTAAAGGGTTTGATTGATTTTACTGGCAGATTGAGTGAGAAGGATATAAGTGAGTGGTCTGTCCAGGATAGAGGTTTGATCTCCTGGATCAGTGTGGACTCAATATTAGAAAATAGTAAATCTAGTGTGTGCCCTGCGATGTGTGTGGGCCCTTTGACCCACTGCTTGAGTTGGAGAATCTGCATATCACTTTCCAGGTGTGTTACTGCAGAGTTGTTTGCTTTCTCAAAGTGGACGTTAAAATCCCCTATTACTAGGTAGCTCTTGTGTTTCAGACATACAGGGAGAAGTTGGGTGAGTAATGTAGCACTAAGTTCAGCTTGAAGTCCGGGTGGGTTATAGACCACTGCTCCAGCAAGTATTGTGTGGCCATCTTTGGATACCTGAAATGTTAGTATTTCATGCTCTCCTAGTTGTGCCACTTTGACATGTAGGCAGGTGAGATAATCTTTAAACAAGATAGCCAACCCTCCTCCCTTCCGTCCTTGCCTATCTTGTTTTAGTATTTTATAGTCGGCAGGTAGGGCATTAGAAATGTCAGGGGAGTTGTTTTCATCCAACCAGGTTTCAGTTATGAAAACCAGGTCGGGGTTCCTCTCGTTAAGGGTATCCCAGATATCAAGGGAGTGTTTAGGTAAAGACCTGGCATTAAAATAAATGCCTGTAAGTCTAAACCGGTCATCCACTTCTCTATGAGAACAGTCTATTTGTGTTATGCTGCACCATTGGCAGCCAAGACAGGAGAACGGGCCTGTGCCCTGGGTGGGCTTTTGTGCAGTTTGTTTTGTCGTTTGATACATGTTGGGAGATGGCTAAAAGTGCATTTCTTGTGTAACGACGTGCAATACTCTGGGCTGGTTTGGAAGAAACAGGGGTCATGGCCCCTGGTCCCGGCCGGGCACGGACGCTGGCATATCGGTCTAATGTAGGAGAGCGCGGGGGGTCGTTACTCTGCCCTCTCCAAGACCGGAAGTGCTTCGTGAATGGCCCCGTTGTTTCCTGACACGCTCTCCACAGAAACGGCACTCAGCCACGGTGGACCGGGGCAGGAAAGCCGGTAAGGGACAGTCGAAAATGTGCAATGTGCAAGGTGCAGGTAAGAACTGTGCAGAATCGCCGTTAGAAGATGCCGTTTGGATTCGTGGTTAAAAAATCATTGAGGGTTAGCAGCTGGAAAAGTTAAAATGCAAGGTCGCAGTTTAAAAATCATTAAAAGAATATCAGCTAAAATGTCTTCCACAGTCAAAACCTTACTGCCGCAACAAGACAGTTGCTGTATCCTGCTGAGGATGGACAACATCTCATCAGTTCAATACATAAACAGACGGGGGACCAAATATACAGTCGTAATAGTGATTGCTAGAGTTATGGCATTATTGACTCCTTCACCACATCTCAGTAACTGCGGTATATCTCCCAGGCCACAACAATAGAGTGGCTGAATGGAACTCATGGCATCTTCGAGACTCCAGCGAGTGGAAACTACATCCACCCATCTTCCAACTGCTTCAGGACCGATGGGGTCCATGCAATACAGGCATGTTTGCATCTCTCCTGTCCATTCAACTACAGAAGTTCTTCTCTGGGAGACTGGATCCGATGACCCTAGCCACAGATTCATTCTCCAGGACTGGAACAGACCGCTTCATTATGCTTTCCCTCCTTTCCTTCTGATTCCAAGAGTTTCAGCCCAAGCTCGCACGAGAAGGCAAAGCTGATCACTGTGGAGATCTCACTCTTGGTTCCCCGTCCACTAGATCTATAGAATGCTTAAATGACATAGTCTAGGTTGTTTGTAATGCAGTATGTATAATAGTATATAGATGTATTTTTTCCGCTTACAATCTTAGTTTTTCTCTTCATCATTAGGCTATCTCTTACCTGCTGTTGTCCCCTCATTTTCCCATGGGATAATAACAACCCCTTTATTAAGGTAACTACCTCTATATACTATTATACACACTGTATTTCAAACAACCTAGACTATTTCATTAAAGCATTTTATAGATTCAACTGAATTTCTTATAATGTATTCATCATTTTCCATGGAGAATCACCATATTAAATAAGTCCTTTGTCTTCTGCTTACACCTTAACCATAAAGAATGTCCTTTTAAGTTGTTGATAGATGAAATATGAGTTTTCTAAATGTACACCTCTTGTCTTGATACAGCCATACTAGCGTCACATTTTCCTTAGGCTAAACACCTCCTCATCGTTTTTTGCTACTACTTAAAATTGTTGACGTTTATACAAGTCACCCAAATAGTGGTTTGACAGACAGAAACGTCTCATAACTAAACGCTGCATATATTTGGGCAAGCGTACTTTCTGTATTTTCTTATCGTTTAGTGTCACAATGGGTATTAAGGGGCACAGCTCACAATAACAAAACAGTGATTGCACCTGGCCAAAATCTGCACATATAACTCCATTCCAGTCGTGAGCATAATAAGGCTCATTGACGAAGAAGGGTAAGGGATTGTACTTACCTACACTACATGTGGAGTGCCCAGAACTTTCTGGCCCTCCTTAACTTTGGTCCTGATGAAGGCCAGAAGACCTGTAGGGGCAATTTGCATAGCTGAAACATGTCACCCTGACCATTGGGTGTTGTGGACCAGTTACATATCCACTGAACACTGTCTTTTTCGTGTTCAATAAAGTTTCCGGTACAGGACAGGAGATAATTTTAACTTCTCACTGCTGTCAAACCAAGACAGTCTCCCTCCTGGTGCAGGACGATGGAGTCACTTGGAGAACAGAACACTCAAGTGACTGACCCAATGATGACACTATCTATCAAGCCACACGCATGGCAATGAAATATATACCGCAAACTGTGAAAGTGTGGTTGAGGGTCTCCAAAATAATCTCTTTGAGACTCTGGTCTGCCGACACATGTGATTCATTCCCTCCCCTCCTTACCATAAGCACCATAATAACCATATCAGTTTGTTGCCTTTGGAAGCTGAATGAATCACCTCTTCTAGCTCCCTCCTTTCCTTTCGAAGTATTAATGAAGTATTATTCACTGCCATCTCAGGGATGGTGGCCTGCTGAGGTCAGCAGACAACTATGTCTGTGATTGCTTTCAAGTATAGCAATAATTATTTTTAAATGCAGCCAGTTTTCCTTAAAAGAGAATGGTATGCTTTTAAAAAATAAAATGAAAAGTTTGATAAACATTTTTTTAAGAATAGGCAGTGAACTCTTTAAAAATGTTTTTGTCAAAATTCACCTTAAGGGACCCCTTCCCATTTCCGAATGGTTTACCACTAACTTTCAGTAGTCTGTAAAATATTATAGTTTTGCGGGCAGAGGTTGTTGCAATTTTTAATGCATCACACTCTGAATCACTATATGGAAGGGACACCTTAAACATGCGCCTTCCAAATTCCGATTTGGATTTGGTACATACACAAAGGCCTTTTTACAGTCAGAAATGGTCCAAATATGCAAATCGGACCATTTGCGACTGCAAAAAGCCTGAGTACATCTGGCCCTTACTTCTGATCTACATCTGCATAGCTACAGCACTAAACAATAACTAATAATCAGCTATGTTTGAATTTTTTTGAGACTACACAAAACTGTGTTATATAAAAGCGCACATATGATAACATATATATTTTATAATTCTTTGAACAAGACCCACATCCTTACTATGTCAGACTGAACATTCAACTACATTCTTACTCTATTGCTCCTCTTGGATACACTACCAGTTCTGTTTCTATTTTAAAAGTGCTTTGCCACCCTGGCTAGGCCTAGAATGTGTTATAGGAAAACAAATAAATAACTGATCTCAGTGTTCTCCTTTACACAGCTCCAGTTTTAGTCAGAAATCACTGCACAGTCATAGCCTTGTGAATGTTCAGAGGTATCACCAAATATTTTCAGTCCTTCCCACAAGAAAAATCATCCTCTTTTGTTTTTAATTTCTTTACTGGATTCCATAATTATATGTACATTTCACTATCTCAAAATAGTTCGCTAACGTTTCAGCTCATTAAAATAGATCTGATCTTCCATAAATGACACACATAATTTACATTCTGTTTTTCAAGAAAGCACAATGCTCGTTCTAATTTTATCAGCAACTTGTGCTTCTCCTTGGTCTTCGCATGAAAAATATTCTACCTTTTTTGGCTTGCCCCCTTCTATGAGGCATAGAGATATTCGTGTTTTCTAATTTTAATATATTGTAATTGCATTTAATAGCGCTTACTAACCCTGATAAGGCATCGAAGCGCTTTTTCAGCGAGTAGCACGCTACTCCGGAACCCATAAAGGATTAGCGGTGAATTAGTATAGTGAAATATGAAAGTAATTTGAGTGGTGGGTATGTTAATCAGTTATTTGGATTGAGAAGGATAGTGGAGGGATAGAAGAGGGAAGTAGATTTGCATTTATATAGCGCTTGCTACCCCTGATGAGGTGTTGAAGTGCTTTTTTAGTGAGTAGCACACTACTCCGTAACCCATCAAGGATTAGTGGTGAATTAGTATAGTGAAATATGAAAGTAATTTGAATGGTGGATATGTTAGTTATTTGGATTGAGAAGGATAGTGGAGGGATAGAAGAGGGAAAATGTTTCCTTTTATATAGCTCTTGCTACCCCTGATGAGGTGTTGAAGTGCTTTTTTGGCGCGTAGCATGCTACTCTGGAAGCCATAAAGGATTAGTGGTGAATTAGTATAGTGAAATATGAAATTATTTGAGTGGTGGACGTTAGTCTGTTATTTGGATTGAAAAGAATAGTGGAGGGATAGAAGAGGGAAGGATATAGAATGTTTTTTTAGCTCATAGCAGAAGGAGGAGGCTTGGGATGAGTAAAAGGGAGGTGGAGGGGGAAAGGTCAGAGGGAAGGGTTTAGAAAGGCATGTTTGGGAGATAAGAATAGTAAAAGAGGTAATGCAAGGAGGGGTAAAGTAGGGAAGAATCTAGAGAGGGTTATTTTGGGGATCATAGTAGTGGTATGGGGCTTGGGATGAATGAGAGAGTGGAGGTAGAGGATATATTGATAGAGGTATAGGGTGAGAAATAGGGTAGTGCATTGGATATGCTGAATTAGAAGAAAAGTACTAAATATATAGATTTTTTTGTAATTCAATAGTGAAGCAATTGTAGATAAATAGTTATGATAAAATGTCTACTTATTTATGCAGTCACTTATATACGAATATATGATGTTACTTAGCATACCGTTACTCCGCAGGTATTTACTTCGAAGTTTTTACTTCGCAAATACCATTACTACGCATGATTGTAGTGTGCATGCTTTTACTTCGTAAATATATACAAATACATTAAAAATGCTTTTACTTTGCAGTTATTTATTACGCATACCGTTACAACGCGTTATTGGTACTTTAAAACAAAATATTAATCGTAACAGTTACCTATCCCCTGGCACGCACCCTGAACCCTAAAAATACCCCCTACACCCCAAACCCCTATCTCACCCTGACCCCTAAAAATATCCCAGCACCCCAAAACCTAAACGCACCCTGAACCCCAAAAATACCCCAGCACCCCAAAACCTTAAACGCACCCTGAACCCTAAAAATACCCCCTACACCCCAAAACCCTAACCCACCCTGCCCCCTAAAAATATCCCAGCACCCCAAAACCTAAACGCACCCTGAACCCCAAAAATACCCCAGCACCCCAAAACCTTAAACGCACCCTGAAATCTCAAAATACCTCATGCACCCAAAACCCTAACCCACCCTGACCCCTAAAAATACCCCAGTACCCCAAAACCTAAATGCATCCTGATCCCTAAAAATACCCCCTACACCCCAAACCCCTATCTCACCCTGACCCCTAAAAATATCCCAGCACCCCAAAACCTAAACGCACCCTGAACCCCAAAAATACCCCAGCACCCCAAAACCTTAAACGCACCCTGAACCCTAAAAATACCCCCTACACCCCAAAACCCTAACCCACCCTGACCCCTAAAAATACCCCTGTACCCCAAAACCTAAACGCACCCTGAACCCCAAAATACCCCAGCACCCCAAAACCTTAAATGCACCCTGAACCCTAAAAATACCCCCTACACCCCAAAACCCTAACTCACCCTGACCCCTAAAAATACCCCTGTACCCCAAAACCTAAACGCACCCTGATGCCCAAAAATACCCCAGCACCCCAAAACCTTAAACGCACCCTGAACCCTCCAAATACCCCATGCACCCCAAAACCCTAACCCACCCTGACCCCTAAAAATACCCCAGTACCCCAAAGCCTAAATGCACCCTGAACCCTAAAATTACCCTGTACACCCCAAAACCCTAACCAACCCTGACCCCTAAAATTACCCCAGCACCCCAAAACCTAAACGCACCCTGATCCCCAAAAATACCCCAGCACCCCAAAACCTTAAATGCACCCTGAACCCTAAAAATACCCTCTACACCCCAAAACCCTAACACACCCTGACCCCTAAAAATACCCCAGTACCCCAAAACCTAAATGCACCCTGAACCCTAAAATTACCCCCTATACCCCAAAACCCTAACCAACCCTGACCCCTAAAATTACCCCACCACCCCAAACCCTAAACGCACCCTGAACCCCAAAAATACCCCAGCACCCCAAAACCTTAAATGCACCCTGAACCCTAAAAATACCCTCTACACCCCAAAACCCTAACACACCCTGACCCCTAAAAATACCCCAGTACCCCAAAACCTAAATGCACCCTGAACCCTAAAAATACCCCCTACACCCCAAAACCCTAACCCACCCTGACCCCTAAAAATACCCCTGTACCCCAAAACTTTAATTTGCACAGTAACACCATTATGCGTAGTAAGTGCATGCTAAGTAATGGAACATGAATAGTAAATGCATGCTAAGTAATGTAATACGAAGTAATGACCGCGTAGTAAAGGTAGAATACCCTTATATACACGTTGAAAACATAAAATAATGGGGCATATTATCAAGGGCTCTATCGCCGCTTTAGCGGGACTTTCTCCCGCTAAAGCGGCGATAATTCTAACTCCCTATTAGAAAGCTGTCGCTAACTGCTGTTAGCGACAGCTTCTAGGCGATAGCGACCGGGTTGGGTGCCGCTTTGCATGCCAGCGATATTTATCGCTAATGGCATGCAAAGTAGGCGTTCCCAACCTAAAAGCGACTGGAAACAGTCGCTAAGCTCGCTATCGCCTATTAGCGAGGCAGGAGGTGATTACGAACCAGCGCTAAACACGTTTAGCGCTGGTTTGTTAACGCCTGGTCCAGACCTGACTTAGCCATGCAATCCAATGGGAGGTGGATTACATGGCTAAATCCCCTCGCCCTATCGCCAAGCTAACACTGGATCACAGTGTGAATATCGCTTGTTTTCAAGCGATATTCACACTGTTCTTCAGGGTTTCTATCGCTTGGAGATAAGCGTTGCTGATAGCACGCTATCTCCGCGATAGAAACCTGCGATAGCCGGCGATAATTATCCTAGCGCTAACTGCGCTTAGCGATAATTATCGCCGGTTATTGCTAATAGGCCCCAATGTAACTATTATTTATATGTACATTTGTTAAGCAGAGCTAACGAATATCTATATTTTTTAAAACATAATTATTATACATGATTATACAAAGCAATACACATATATAGGTACATAGCTATAGTCCAAATAAATGTTTGTATACAAAGGAATATGCTGTATATTTCTGTTTGCGTATGGTGGTTATGTGGGGAAGAGTCAATTCTAGTTTTCTGAAGATAAGGTGGTTATCCGTGGATCTTATGTTTGGGGGTCAAGTGTTTCATAGTTTGGCTGCTCTAACAGAGAAGGATGTGTCACCCATGCTTTTTTTCTTGTGCGTTGGGATTTTGAGGCGAGGTGCCACTCTAGAGCGGAGGTTCTTTTGTTAAATGTGTTTGGTGATTTTATTCCTGATGAAGAGCGGTCCTGTTCCATGTATCGCTTTGTGGGTGATACAAAGAAGCTTGAACGTGGATCTTCAGGCAACCGGTAACAAATGCAGGGCTTTCAAGGCAGGGGAGATGTGGTCTTGTGGCTTTATATGTAAGAGTAGTCTGTCAGGCGAGTTCTGAATCCGTTGTAGTCTTTTCATAGTCGTTAAAGGTGATCCGTGGTAGGGGCTATTGGCGTAATCGAGTTTGGACAGAACAAGAGACATGGTGGGCTGGACCTTGTGTGGAAATACCGATGGGGGAAGATCCGCTGCAGAGTTTTTATTGTAACAAAGTTTGATCTTGCTAGTTTGTCCACTTGGGCATTCGTTGATAACTTCGAGTCCATGGTCAATCCGAGGTTTCGTAATTTCTTTGATACTTAAGGCGGTGTTCCCATATCATCATGCCAGGCAGCGAGTGGGTCATAATTTTTCCAATTAGTATAACCGGACTCAAATTCTTTAGGCACTTGAAAGATTTGGTTCGAAATGATCTGGCAGCTAACATGGCTGTAATTTCCAAGTTTCCCTGCTCAATCCTGCAATAGGAATAGAGACCCATAACAAACTTACTAAGTGGTGCAGTTTACTCAGGAAGTTGATAAATGAACTGGTAAATTCTTTTACTTTTTCCCAATGGATGGATATTTGAGGGGATGTCCATGACTCATATAGCATATTATCCAAATGATCATTCCGACACCTGGGTCAATAACGAGAGGGCAGTGTTATTCAATTTCTGGAGAAAATCCAGAGTGTAATATAGGCACCTATTTTGCAAAGAAGTGTATCCTCTTTAATTTGGTATCTTGACTACTTTCAAAGAATAATCCATTAGATGGCGGTACAGGATGGTTAATAAACAAATACCCCAGGATCTCTAGACTATTTTATCAAACTTTCTTCCATTGGTGTTGATTGCATTATTTTTCTGGAGAAGTTAGTACCATTGTCTAATCCCTGACATGGGTATCATTTTATAATAATGGGTTCAGATGAAGATCCAATTTCATGTAAGAATAAGGTATTGCATGTGCTTATATCTTGACTATACAGCAATAGTACCAGCCTCTATGCTGTTAAATTAACTTCGGGTGAATTCTACAAGTTTAAATGGTTAATCCTCATTTACAAAAGATGAAGCTGAATCCAACAATTCCTCGGAAAGTAGCATGTGCCTATGATAACACTCTCATTAGCCTTTTCAACGCCTGTATCAAGTAAATGAATATATATCCCTTTATCACAAAAGTCTAGATTTTCAGATTTTCACTGCTATTTTTATGAGGCTTAATCTATCATACGGCTCCAATGTAGCGCAACTCAACACCCTTCTTTTCTCCATCAAATTATGAATGCCACAAACCTGTATGGAACTGAATATCACCCAAATCGTACTAATTCCATGCACTCCCACTCACCAATCTGATCACAATTTTCCAGCCTGATCAAATGCAAATAACGAACACAAAACCCAAGTTCTCATCATGAAAACCAGTCACTGCTTCAGCCTTGTCACCAGTCATTAATATGGCCTGCTAGCCTTTGTGGCAATGTCTGTAATACAGCGCAGGAGCAAAGGCATTCTCTGAGTTTGTATGGGTCATGTCCCCAATGCAAAGGAAGGATGTTCCTGTGGACTGCGTGGTTCAACTTTTCCACTGTCACGATCCATATTATGGAGGGAGCACTCAAGTATCTGTGGGCCCTTCTGTGATACCAAAGAGCAAGGGGCCCAAAAACAAACGCAAAAGCCTACTGCAGCCCTAGGGCACTATCTGCAATAGGGCCCCATGTACTATTAGAGCATCTAATGTACAAATGCATATCTGACTATGTTTGTACTAATGTAATCATTATTTGTTCTAGCGATATGTATAAAATCAAGTGTTAATTAATTGATTTTTTTCCCGATTTACAGCACTGAATAAATCTACCATAGCATGTTTCCCCAATGAATATTTTAAAAGAAAGCATAGCTTTCAGAGAACAAGTTGCGCGAGGTGGCCGTTACCCTGCTGTAAAAAAGTATTCCGCGTTTTTGGAGGTAAGAAAGCTAAGAATAATACATTAAACTCCAAATGGTTTGTTTTTGACATATTCAGACCTGTATTCATTGCAATCCAGGTTCCCAATATATTAAACATGGAATGTTGCTCCTTTCCGTTTTAGAAACAAAGGGGCAGATTTACAAGAACTGACGCATCTCTGCATTTTAGCAGAGATGCGTCAGTTAATTTGCGTCACGTAAAAAAACTCTTGCGCCACCATGGAATGCGACGCACCATGGCGCAAGGATTGACAGATGCGTGACGCATCTATTGGCGTAAAGGCAACGCATTGCTGGAGTCGTGTCGCAAGCACGACGCAACTCCAGCAATGCTTGGGAATGCCTATTTCTATTATGCTGCGTCACTCCTTACGCCTGCTTCAAGCAGGCGTAAGGTTTTGACGCAGTGGCGTCGTAAAAGTGACTCAGTGAAATCTTGTAGATTTCACTGCGTCACTTTTACGAGGCTTTCTTGCGTCGGAACGCCCACCCTGCATACATTATACCTGACGCAGGTATAATGTGACGCAGGGCTTTACAACGTGACGCATCTCCATAGATGCGTCACGTTGTAAATGTGTCGCAACGTGGCGCATTGTTTACGACACCGCTGCGTCACAAAAGTGATGCAACAGCGGCGTAAAAGTGTTGCAAGGGGCTTGCAAATCTGCCCCAAAATGTACATGGGCTTCACAAGAAATATGACTGGGGTGCTTGCACATACATTTGACTCTATCACGCACTCTCGGTAAGCTACACTTTAACTTCGAGGCCCCATTCAACTGAAACATTCACATTTTGTGCGCCTCGCAAAACGCAATAAGGTACCTTTTCTGTAGGGCCAACACATTTCTAGGAAGACAAGTAGCTCTCCAAAAAGGACACACATCTGCAGCTGAACAGGCCTGTCCAAGTAAAAGCCTAATGTAACATATTTGTCTAATAAGCATGCAAGTCTAATCATTTTAGAACTGGGCCATTCAAAAAGTAAAATCATCCTTTTAAACGAGCACCTAAGTTTTGATAAATTTTCTGGGTATGAAATTATGTTATTCCCATCTGTTTGCATCATTTCGTGATACAAAATACACAACGCTTTTTTTGCATTGTTCTTTAAACACTGCTCCCAATAACAATGAAGAACCATGTGCAAATAAGGCTTGACTCTGCACCGAATGGAACAGTTATGTTTCATGATGTAGGCACCACGAACGTTCATGAATAATAGTTATTAGTGAAATGTGCCACACTAGTCCAGGAGCTCAGGCCTGCCCCTGGATTGGTTAGCACTACATGCATAGATACTCTGCCAACACAGGGGGTTATCACAAATATAGGAACAACGGTTCTTGAGGATGATTACCCTGACAGCTTGGCAACATGAAAAACAGTGAAATAAATAAACATCTCTACCTCACTGTGCAGGCAGAACAGGAATGTTGTCTCTGTCAGTAGACTGTTGATGCCTGCTTCCAGGCCCAGTCTCTTTTCTCCTTGGCAACCTATGGGCGGTCTTTGCTCCCAGGTCTAGGGGAAGAAACATGAAAATATACCCCTCCTGAAAGATTTTGAGGACCCAAGAGGCTGAATTTCAAAGGTGATTTCCAACTGGGAGCACAGTGACAGGTGTGGCATAGGCAGGTTCTTAACATACGTACTGCTCAGGAGCCCCTGCTGATGATGAAGCTTTTTGTCCTAATCTGTAACAGGAATGACAACGCTGCTGATATCTGAATGGCTGATGGAAGGAGGTCGCTTTGGCACATCAAAGGCACTTTTGGGTATAAGTGCTGGGTCTCTGACCCCCTAAAATCAGACACTACTAGACTTGTAACTGAAGCTCTGCCAGCAGAACTGCTGTGCTGCTCAAAGGACTCAACTGGACTGCTAATCTGGAAAGACTGCTTTTCTGTTTGTTGCCCTACTGCCTGCTGCTCTCTGACTCTGCTGAAGGAGAGCTGGACTCTGCACACACTGGCACTACAATGGTAGGCCTGAGACAGGTTTGAAAGGCTACTTATGTGGGTAACGCAATCCGTGCTACAGGCCGACTAGTAGCATTTTACTTATAGGCCCTGATTATAGGTTTTACCACTTTACAAGGGAGTTACTAGTAAATAAAATATGCCAATCAGGTATACACCAATGTCACCATGTTTAAGGTAGAAGAACATGCACTGTAGCACTGGTTACCAGTGGTAACGTGCTCAGAGTCCTAAGGCCAACAAAAAGACTCAGCAAAAACAGGAGATAAAAGGCAAAAAATCTGGGGACAGACCACCCTAAGGATGACAGGGCTAACAGTCCGTCTGGGAAGAGTGCCTATATTTCCTTCTAAGCTTGCAGGAACCGGAAGTAAGAGGGTTGCCGGGGTGTAAAGGAATAATCAATCTGATGCTTGCTCTTTTCACTGTGCTTGCCTTGGTAATTTGACTGCAGTTGCAGGTGCCTCAACCAACTCTGTACCTCTTAATACAAAGGTACACTAACTGTGCCAAGCTGCTTCAAATCTTCATTTTCCTTGACCAGTGGTCAAATTGACAAAAAATGCACTTTCTCCAGTTGGCTCCCTCAGCTGCTTGGAACATAGGTACAGGAGACACATCACTTTCTATCCAGCACACAATATGCAAATGTTGTACAATACTTTGTCTTATCTGCATGTGTGTTAAAAACTTCATTCAGCTGTACAGTGAAAGCCCACACCCTGCCTTTACAGACAGGGCTTCCAGTAGTAGACGTCAAGATCTTAAATGCTGTACACTAGTTTCGCGATCGGCACCATAGTGCTTAGCTCATTTTGATGTTCCCATTTACACCCTAAAATAATCCCGAATCGAAGAAGGAGGTGGCAGGAGTTGACACATTGCAGCTTTGAGAACGTGGCTGTAACAGCAAATCTTCAAACTGAGATTTTTTCTGTCTCAAAAGTGGGGTCCACTCCACATCGTAGTAAGGGCTGTGACAATGAAGAGGGATGTAGAGATAATACCTGAGACAGGGGAGAATGAAGGGAAAGATGGGAGAGAAGCATGACTCATCAGAGGCATGAGGGTCATCATTTTCCTATAGACAGCTTTGTACGATAGGAATGAAAGACACTAGAAGCATAAAGGGCATTTTCCCAAACAAAACTGCTAGATTACAAACAAAGCAACTGCAGAAACAATTGTGATGCATGTATTCTACATAAAATAGTACTTTAAAGAAACACAAGCGCAGTAGTAAAATGTTTGACACAGAAGGTAACTGGGGTGCACCTATTTACCCACTAACATCTTTGAATAAGAAGTTTTTTGCATAAGACATCAAAAGTGATTTTTTTTCTAAATTGTAATATATATAATAATTTGAGAGAATACCTAAACGATATTTTTCAGTCAGCGTTATTGAATGCTAAAAACTGAACACAGAATAGAAAGTAAAATAATGTTTCAGAGTCAATGACCTATTTGCGATCCCCTACAATTCTTTTGTATCCACTACTCTCTGAAAAACTTCTGACTATCGAAAAGTATTTTCCCATTCCTCAACAGGATCACAAGGGGTCCCTATATCTAAAATGGCAAGACACATGGGCACTAATGTCCTCTTAGTTGGGGTTGCCACAAGAGCAACATTGGAAAGTTAAAAGCCGACATGCTTGAAATGTGCTTGAAAATTTGAAATCTCATCAATAAAATAACTGACACAGTGTGTTTTAGGTGGGGCAAGCAAGTACAAAAATATAAAAATACACAATTTTAAGTCTAAAAGACAGGACAATGGAGAAGCGTGCCATCCAGAGGGTGTTGGGTTGCAAGATGTAATTTCTAGCAGAAAAGGCATTGGCAAGCCAAAGCACTGGGCTTGGTCAGGGACATCTTAAGGATTTTGGTGGCCCTAGGCCCTAGGCCCCAATCGGAACAGCTTTGAATTTATGCTCCAGTTTCAGTTCTTTCTTACCCTCGTTAGCCAGATCACTGACAGTGCACAAACACACTGGTCCAAATTCTAAATGCGTTGACATATAGTATTCAGGGATAGTGATGTGTGTTTTTTTCAATATTGTAACACAAAAGCATCTCACTGTTATTATTGCACATAATTTCTGTGACACCCTCCCATTTCTCATATGTGCCATCCTGTTTTTATCTAAAAGAAACTGTTTTATGGAAATTACATAAAACATAAACACTGCACTTGTCTGTAAAATATCTGTAATAGACTTTCACGCATCACGTACATTAAAAATAAATGAAAGGAAAACGCTATTTAAAACAATCTGTTTAAGAATTATACAAGGACATCAGGGCAAGATTCTGCCGAACAGAGCTGACTCTATCAGGGGGGCCCCTGAAAGGCTGGGGCCCTGGGCCGGAGCCCACTTTGCCTATGCCTTAAAACATCTCTGGCTTGGCATGCTGCTGCATAGTTTTAATTTTTTTTTATTCCAGACAAATAATAAATAAGGAAAAAAAAGAAAAGAGGCTGACATCTAAATGCATCCACAATGTGCTTGCAATAAAAATGTGCAATTTAGAAAATCATTCAGGGAGGTGGCTGTTTTATAATTGATGTTTTAAAAAAACAAAAACAAACCTCTCTGTTGTGCCATGAATTTTAATATTATTTTTTGTGAAGATGACAAGGAGAAATCCTCAGCCCACCAGTCACTCAAATTGCAGGCAGCTCGAATGTCACTGAGACACGTTATAACCAAAAAGAGACAACAAATTAATCACTATCAAAGTCGGTACCTGAAGTGTATAGCCGTTTCATTAAGATAATATACAAAAACAAAATGAAATAAAATACACTTTAAAATGCATTGTCACTGAAGAGAAAGGAACTGTTTTTAAGTGGAGGTAAACATAGTGCATGACCTTTGTGCAGTCACTCAAAGTGAAGTGAGCCAGGGAGTAAACTGGGCCTACCCTTTGCCCCTTGATGTATGCTATGGTAGGTGAATGCAAAATCTGAACAATTGAACAGACCAGTGGATGAAGCGTGCTGACCTAAAGCTCCTCTTTGTTTGTATATTATGAATGATTTTTGGGGAAAACAATAGTCTGGCAAGACAGCGTAAGCTGTCTTAAAGGCCAGATCTAAAATTGATTCAAAGGATATTTTGGTTAAAAAAACAAGAGCGCTGGAACTGATGCAATGAAATCTCACAATTGCAATAATGTTTCAAACATAAGCACATATACTTAACAAGCATTGGCAAAGCCAATAGGTCTCGCCTATAAGAGCTATTGGCTTTGGCGATGTTCTATAGGCACGGTGTACAGCAGTGCGGATGCTTTGCGGTGTGGCTTAAACTAATTTAAAAAAGTGCTATGATGCAGCCAGGGATAGAGATTTTTTTTTTTTTAAGTGCATTAGCACTGGGTGGATCATTGTCTTTTTTTATTATTATTTTTAGCCAGTCTGCATAGCAGCCACGCTGGTGTTCAGCATGGCTGCAAATCTTTGCCAAAGTCGGCTATGCTGATGCTGTACAGCATTGTTGGAAACTGGATTATTAGTAGGGCTAAATAGGGACCTACCGCTAGTAATAAGGCTCCAAACACAGTAAAAGGTTCAGTCAGGCCACGATACATTATTCCCTTGGTAGCTGGCTGCGAGCAGGCAGGCTTAACTTAGGAGACAGGTGGGTAATGCATTTAAAAACACCAGTACATTAAATAAGTAGGAGACAACACACAATAAAATACCAACATCAATTTATAAACATAGGTTATATTTTTATGAACAAATAGACACTAAAATGACAAACATCCAATGTAGGGAACTGGATATATGAATTTTTAAAGAATAAACACTTTATAGTGCTTAAAAAACAAAAGTGCCAACTTGGGACATCTGGTCGCGCTTGACCGGGACAAAGTCATAGTTCGAGGCTGACCGTGATGGAACACGAGTTGGATACACTAAGCGGGAGGCCTCGGTCAAAATGTTATCTTCACACTTAGAAACTTTTTCAGAGCTTTTTCCTCTCGACATTGAGTGAGACACTTCAACACACCGGATCGCGTCAATGTCATCGGCTTAGTCCAGTGCGAACCCTCGGTCAACTCCTGGATGTCTTGAGCTCCAGGGCTTTCAGCAGGATGAACTTGAAATCCAGGCCGGTTTGCGGTTCGACATCGTTGGCTTCACTCTCGATGATGGGTCAGTCACCTTATGGAGCTTTTTACCAAAGTTGCTCCAAACTTCTGAAATGTCTTCCTGAAGTTCCCCTTGTGAGTTCAAAGTGTCCAAAACACCAATCCAAGGGTCTAGAAGCTCTGAGAGGGTCCCTGGGATGTTTGGACTACAATTCCCTCAAGGCACCTGGCCAAATCCTTAAAAGTCCACTGGACGGACTCCAGGCTGGGGACCTCTTGGTGGAGATGGTGCAGGTGAGCTCTGTTAACCTCTTGCTGTCAGGGAGTCCACTCTTTAATCCTTATGAAGCCAGGCAAAGTCCTTATGGCTGTAGTTCCAGATTGTGCAACAGGTACAGTCCTTCTGAGTGCAATCCTTTGTGTGTAGATCAGAGTTTCAGCAGGCAGTCCTTCTTCTCCTTGTTCTTTCAGGCAGGGGCTCTGAGTTGCCATGCAGCTCTCCCATATTTATTCAGAGTTCCTGGGTGTCAAGCAGTGGGGCACCCCTTACCAATGGGATGTAGGGTGTTACCCAGGTGTATTACCACTTCCTCCAAAGTGTGGCATATTCTTGACCCAGAAAGCACTATTCTTCCAAAATCCAAAATGGAGGGTTAGATCTGGCTAAGCCAACCCGCGGGTGTGGCTCCGTTTCTCTAACACTCCTCTTCCAGCCCCTCTGCTAATCTAATTACAAGGGCTCCGGTCTGGCTGAGGGGTGCAGGCTGTGGACGTGAGCCTCTGCTGCCCTAAACTGTCATTCCCTCTTTGAAGACCAATTTGGCTATTCCACCCCCATCCAGCCTTTTGCTCTGCAGCCTGCAGTTCTCCTCCCACAGGAAATCCTTTGTCTCTAGTCAGGCCACTTCCCACCTCATTACGAAAGATTGGCTTAACCTGATAGGGGCTGGCCAATCAGGAGAGGGCAGCTGGAAGGCTGGATTTTGGCTCATGGGAAATATGTAATAGTTATAACAAATCTAACAGTGGCAAGTTGTTGGATTTATCATAACTATTATTTTAAGTCCTTGAATTATATGTTTATCCTACTTCTATCAATAGTTATACTTTAATAAAGTATTCCCATGTTAGCTTATGGAGCCATTGGCCTACAATGGGGAAAAACGAAATTGGCAGTTGTTCCTTCACTAGGGCATATAAAATACCTCTTTTAATGTCCCTGCTTATAGTTACAAATCGAACTACCCCTGACCTTAGGGGTGACTTATATGTAAAAATAATGTAGTTTATTACTTTGGAAGTACCTTTAATTCCAAAGTCAAATTTACATATAATGTAATTTTAAAAGCAGCCTGCAAAGCAGGCTGCCTTTAAAATGACAGCAGGCAACACAGCAGTGCACACTTAAGTGCATTAAATCTACTGGGCCTCTAAACCTACATGCCCTACCATATACTAGGGACTTACAAGTAGGTTGTCAGTATCAATTGTAAATATACCGAATTACCATGTACTTTTAATCAGAGCACAGGTCCTGAGTCTGGTTAGCAGAGCCCATGGCACAGTCAGAGTCAGACAACCAGCATCTATCAGTCAAAAATGGGGGCAGAAAGTGGGGGGATACTGCAAACAGATCCTGGTATCTCACAAGCATGAACAACGGCAATAGGAAAGCCAATAGTCTTTAGGCGAGACCTATTGGCTTTGCCAATGCTTGTTAGGCTTTGGCACAACACCCCTGTGATTCTGAGTGAATCAGTTAATCTCCCTGTGTGTGAGAAAGAAAAAAAATATGACACTTAAGAAAGCAGCTGCGCTAATGTCCATGTAATAATGCATTTGGAAGCAGATAACATCTTTTGTCACAATAAAAGCAGATAACATACTCAATATGATGTGACCCACTTTGAGTGCTGGTGCTGAATCAGTTATTGAACCAGATGACTGGCCAGATAAAGACTCTCAAATCTGCACTGTTGAACAGGACATCCGGTTAAAGAGCCACTCCACGGAAGCATCCAGGGTGCAGAGTGCTGACACACACTAGCACCTCACTAGACGTCATGCATTATTGCCTTCGCATGATGAGTAAGTATTGCACATGCAATGCACTGTTTGTGAGATTGGTATAAGCCTGTGACAAGGCACACGACTCCTATATGTTGCTCAGACACCTTAACCGGTCAACGTATAGCGACACATAATGCCAGTGAGCAGACAGGAGCCCCGGTCACTACTTGTGCAAGTGAGGCGTTTGTGTGAGCTCTGTGCACTATTGAGATCCTGCTATCTGCATGTGAGAGTGCTTGCAGTCGAAATGCTGCTTTTCACACAGGCTCTTACGTGAAAAATAAAATTGCACTTAGAAGAGGCTTGGTGTCAGCATACAGCCCCATTTAAAATAAAATAACTGTCGAAAACCATTTAACGAGGAAAAGAAGAAAGGATATCTGATTTGGTAAACGAAATCTGAGGAAAGCAGGGACGGAAAAACAATCACAGCAGAAGAGGCGGCAAGACTCTTTTCAGCAATAACCAATAACCTGCCACCTTGAGATATGATGAGGGCACTTGAGGTGGCAAGGCATGCAGACAACAATGGACTGCATTGCAAAATCAGACACGCATAATCCAAGGTCACTGTGTACAAGAGAGGAGACAGACTGCAAGCTTAAAATAATAAAAATCTCTTAGGGCCTGATTTAGAGTTTGGCAGACAGGTTACTCCATCACAAACATGACGGATATCCCGCCCGCTGTATTACAAGTGCCATAGGACATAATGGACTCGTAATACGGCAGACAGGGTATGCATCACATTTGTGACGGATTAATCCGGTCTTCCAAACTCTAAATCAGGCCCTTAATCTCCCCGTGCCAAACAAATTGCGGGGCATATTCTCAAGGACTTATCGCCGAGTTAGCAGCACTTTATCGCAGCCAAAGTGGCGATAGAGTTATCGCCCCATTCACAAGCTGGTGCTAACAGCCGATACCGCCAGTTAACCTGCGATAGCAGCCGCAAAAAACATCACCACGGATGACACCGGCAACTAACGCTAATGAGATGCAGAGTAGGCATTCCTGTGCAAAAAGCCGCGAATAAACCACTCCGCAACATTCACAACGTCCAGGCAGATCGGCGAGAAGAGCACAAAACATGCGATAAGGCGCGTTAGCAGCAGGGAATTAACACCTGCTTTTTCCTGGTATTAAGTCGGACGATAACCTGCACCAGAAATGGGAGCCCAGCCAACAGCCACACCAGAAGAACAACAGATGCCATGGAGCAACTGATCACGCAGCCGGACACCCAAGAGGGCCACAACACCCACCGCCCCCCCCCTGACACCCCCTCGGGGCCCTACCCCGGACAAAGATAATTCACATCAACATAACGAAATCATGTACAAAACAGTTCGCCTGATGTCGCACAAGTACAACAATCAACATACATGTGTGTACAGAAAAAGGAGAATCATACATTCATCATAGAATTGCCAAACAAATAATTTTATTCAAATGTAATTCAAAACAACTATTCAGAAGAGTCATGGCGGGTCTCCACTGGACAATCTGTGAGACACAGCCTGCAAGACAAAACACAAGATAAGAAGGTGTGTCATGCGCTCATCAAAGGACAGAGAGAGAAAGAGAGAGAGAAAGAAAGGGAGCGAGAGAGAGAGTGAAAGAAAGGGAGAGAGAGAAAGGGTGAGAGAGGGAGAAGGAGAGGGAGAGCAACAGAGGAAGAGAGAGAGACAGTGAAAGGGGAGAGAGGGAGAAGGAGAGAGAGAGTAACAGAGGAAGAGAGAGAGACAGTGAAAGGAAGAGGGAGAAGGAGAGAGAGAGTAACAGAGGAAGAGAGAGAGACAGTGAAAGGAAGAGAGGGAGAAGGAGAGAGAGTAACAGAGGAAGAGAGAGAGACAGTGAAAGGAAGAGAGGGAGAAGGAGAGAGAGAGTAACAGAGGAAGAGAGAGAGACAGTAAAAGGAAGAGAGGGAGAAGGAGAGAGAAAGTAACAGAGGAAGAGAGAGAGACAGTGAAAGGAAGAGAGTGAGAGGGAGAGAGAGAGTAACAGAGGAAGAGAGAGAGACAGTGAAAGGAAGAGAGTGAGAGGGAGAGAGAGAGAGAGAGTAACAGAGGAAGAGAGAGAGACAGTCAAAGGAAGAGAGGGAGAGAGAGTGCCGACACTGCGGACCCAGGCCTCACTGCTCACCTGCAGCCACCGGTGTGTCTCCAACCACGTGTCGGCATACACCGCAGTCCACCAGGTCCCTAATCTGAAACAGAGTCTAGATGCATGAATGGCAGAGTACAAATCATCGCACACGCCATCATCGCTTGGCCGCCCCTGCGCACATAGGCTGCTGCACCCCAGCCCCTCCCGCCGCCCAGCGGTGTTTGGCCGCCCCTGCGCACCCAGGCCCCACTGCTCACCTTCCGCCACCAGCGTGTCTCCAAGAGGGCCCACCACGTGCCGGTGCAATCTCCAAGCCCGGGGTCCGCGACCTTGGCAGCCTCCACATCATGCAGCCCCGCCCCGTGGGCCACTAGGTCACACACGTGATTCTGGGTCTTGATTTCGCAATGGCAGAGATCATATCAGTGCACACGGCAACATCGCAGGCTGCACACCCGCCCAGCACTATAGGTGCCACCAACTCTGTGAACCGCGAGGCAACGCCACGTGACGGTCGGCCCGCTCTGCCCGCTGGCTCAGGCCCACACTGCGGTCCAGCAGGGCTCACACAAATCCCTACCAGTCCGGACCGCCAGGATGGCGCATCATCGCAGGCTGCACACCCGCTCAGCACCTAAGGTGCCCCTACCTCAGTGCACCGTAAGTCACCGTCCCGTGGCGGTAGGCCCGTGCCGGCCACAGTGTTTCCGGTGCCACAAACTCTGTGCAACGTAAGTCATGGACCCTTTCTGATTGAGTCCTGTGTCCTGCCAGGCGGACGCAGCCATGTCACCTCCGGCAGTGGGGAAGAACTGGGACACGTTGCGTCGTCGTCCCCCCCTTTATACGTAAGCCGAGTGGGCTGGCTCGGCGTACGCCAGGCCAGCGTAGGGGTTTGAACAATCATCCCTGGGCTCTGGGCATGGTTCATCCTGGGCTGGACAGGAAACCAACTGATGCTTGTGTCTCTGTTGCAGTGTCTGCGCAACACGCCCCACAATCGACAATGTTGCAAGGTAGCATGCACCCGGAGTGCTGCCGCGCACGAAGGGATTGCACAAGGAGCGCAAGGCCGCTCGGGCTCTTGGCTCATGCATGGCAACTGTTGTGTGTGCATCACCATTGGTGCACCATAAGGCCAAGGCCTAGCCACAATTGCAGTGCGAAAGCCACATCACATTTCCAGAATGCAAGCAGTAGTCAGACTAACATTCGGGATGAAAGCTCCTTTGTCTCAATACATGAGGCGGAAGGACACCTGCACCTCTGACCTTGGTCTTGCATGCGGCAGGCACCCCCTGAGAGAGATACCATAGCAGATGATGATGACTCCCACACTAAGCACAGCACTAATGACAGACCAATGTATCCACACCCCACACACAGAAGTCCTTGCCGAGGTACTCCTGCATGGAATGGCCTTGACACTTATGTACAGGACAACCCATAAGTCCATACTTTGCACACTCAGACGATTCATTGCTCCAAGCTGTGGCATATCATCCACATAACAGCCGCAGGTCAGAAGAGTGCCGGTTCTACGAGAGCGAACAACGCAATGTCAGAACATCCCGGGCACATGCACAACCCCTGTCACGTGGAACTGTACCGTGACCGAATGCTGCATTTGTTGGGGGCACTGCCACTTGCAGTGTTGCGCATCAGTTACCGTCTGAGCTTCCGTCTTGCGTACGTCACCTGCGTCCAGGCCTGGTTCCACTGTCGATCATGCATATTCGAGTGGCCCATGGATGTCTGCCTATCCAACACAACGGTAGCTGAACTGGATTTTGACATGTGTGTGTGCCCCCTGTTGGACCACGACCAGGAGTGTAACCGGGATACCCGTACATGGGATGCCTTGGTATCTGGCCTATGTGCTGGCAGTTGGGCATGTGAGATTGCACAATTCCTCGTGTGCAGTGACCACATCGAAGCGCTCCCCTATTGGGCTGTGTTGCAGATTGGTGAAACGGCGTGGACGGAGCACATCTGTCGACACCAGCTAATGGATTGGCTCGCACCCGTGTCTGTTGAAGTCGACAACGACGTACTCTTGGAACTGATTGCCCATGAAGCTGCGCTCGCTTTCATGGACGAGTAACTACGTTCCTGCAGCCACAAAAGATTGTAACCCATAGCACAGGTCCCAAAACCCTTCTGCAGCTTGGAGAAATGGACACATATCCCACCATTACAGTGGACATGGCTGCATTCGCCTGGACTCAGAATGCATGTGCGTGCAACACTGCGGGTTGACACACACCTATGCAAGGTGAGTGGACAGCGGCGCCTGGCAATGTTCCTCAACCTGACACACCGCTGGTGGGAGTGTACACACATGGCAATGTAGCACTACATGTGACCTTGTTGGACTCCTTCACCTGCTCACTGTCAGCAGAGCAGACAGTCAGTGCAGTCCGGTGGTTCAGGACTATGCAGATCCCATGGGCTGTAAGTGGTGTCCCCTGACACGGTGCAATGAGCATTCGCCAAACACCACATGACTCGTCCAGCAAGGCAAGGTGGGCTGAGACCGTTGGCATCCATAATGATTGGTGTTCATTTGTGCCTCCCCATGTCTTGCACCCCTACATGTTCCTTTGCTGCCTGTTAGTGTATGATGCATTGGTCTGCATGTCGTGGCCCTTGTCTTGCCCGTACTGACACGCACATGCCAATGAAGTGTACGCAACTTCACTAGTGTTCAACTGTGATGAGTGTTGATTAGCATGCCAAGTCGTGTGCCTCAATGAGCCTTGTCCATACACAGGGAGGGACTGACTGACACATTTCACTTAGGGGTGAGTCCCATTGCCAGCTCCACCTCTGTGAGCCAGACATTGTGGTTGGGAGAGTTGCTGGTAGACCTGTGCGCTTACGTGTCTTCAGCAATGTGAGTATGGTGTCACACTTCTTGCCATGTGGATCACTGTGTTCCATCAAACCAGGCTGTGTCCACACAGTTGAGTGTGTGTAGGTATGCGAAGGGATGTTCTGTTGACACATGTGATGTGGGTCACTACTTTAGGCCTCCTATGGACTTTGACATTTGTGAAAACACAGCCCTATTTCATACATGAACGGGGGGCTACGTTGGGGGGCTGCGAGATTGATGTTCATGATCAATGAGGCCACAGCTTGTTCACACCTTCACAGTCATCTAATTGGCCATGTGTGTCACGGTCAAACATGCGCATTGATGTCATTTCCCAGGGTGTACCTTTTTGTGCAATCTATGTCTCTACAGTTATTCATACTGTCATACTTGATTGAACATAGACATGACACATCTGTGTAATTAGGAATGTTTTATTCACATTCTGTGGTGTCGGAGCTGGAGCAGTACGTGGCCATGCACACCCCACATTACATGGTTGCCCAGTGGAGGGCCAAACTGAGTCCTTTGGGGAATGACTAGTTAATCGATGGAGGAAGGGTTGAGTCCGCAGCCTGTTTGCTGTGTCATTGGTGACCAGAGCAGATATGGCAGTTCAAGTGGGGGTCCAGGTGAATGTCGCAGAGTCTTGCGGGGAGCAGTGGAAGGTGTTGTTCCCGGGCATGATGCAGAGGGCTGAACCAAGCCGGAACAGGCCATATGGTGGGGATGTGTGCTACGACCTCCTTTCTCACTCAGAGTCATTGCCATCCACGTCTTAGTCGTCTGATATGTCTTCTGTGTCAGGTGTGTCAGGTGTGTGTGGTGGTGTTATGGCTGCATCACTGTGTGCCACTGACACATCAGGGGGCGGTGGTGGTGTGGCTGCATCACTGTGTGCCACTGACACATCAGGGGGCGGTGGTGGTATGGCTGCATCACTGTGTGCCACTGACACATCTGGTGGCGGAGATGTGTGTGTCGGAGTTCCTGCAGCAGTCATCTGGGACAGGCTCTGTGGCAGCAATGGCAAGATGAGGTCCTGCAAGGCATTGAAGATCCCAGCTACATCTCGCTGGTGTACAGCCGTGGCAGCCATCCTTCCAGCCTGCATCCGCTCCACGTTCTCCATTGTCCTCCGCATCTGTGCCACCTCTGTGTTGTCATTGCTGGAGCCTGTCTGACTGGACAGTTCTTGTATCCGAGTAATGGCTCCAGCGAGGTCAGCCAAGGATTGTTGTAGTGCATGGAATGGACTGTGGGTGTCCATTAAGGACTGTAAGTGGTCCCTGATGGGACTCACACACCCACGTATGGCATCAAGTTTGGCTGCCATGAGGTCGAAACCCACCCGCACCTGTTCGGTCAGCCCCCTCTGGCATTCTAACACACGGCGTTGGAATGCCATGTGTCTTTCCATGAGGTGCTGGAAGTCAGCCGTGGTGGTGGGTGCTTCCTGCTGTGTGGGCTGTGCAGGGGGTGGGGTCACCTTGATGCAGCTGGGCTGCCCTGCTCCTGGAGGTGGGGTGCGGAGGCTGTCCACGATCCGTTGGAGGGTGTCGGAGCAGATGGCCAGGGGGTCCTCCTCCTCATCACTGAAGAGATGTCTGATCTGCTCTGCAGGTGGTGTAGATTGTCCCTCTGCAATGTCAAGGGGAGATGCAGGTTAACAGTGTGTTCCATGTATGTTGACGCATTGGACATGTTTACATACAGACTGCATGACAATGTACATTGTGACTGGGCTGAGCTGGCTATTTGATGGGAGACAGTGGACATTACGACGACATGGCGGATGTGAGGTTGTACTCGTACATTATCATCTCACAGTTTCCTGCTATGCCAGATTTGATTGGCCAGTTTCTACGCACAAGCGGCACCAGTTGTGTCCTCTGTTCTGTAGTGAAAGTGTTGCACTTTGTACCACATTGTCGTCAATGTTGATATGCTGTGGTTGCTATGTGTGTGTGCTGCATTGTGGGAGAGTCGCCCCTGTGGCTCTTATTTGGCGGCCCCTTATCCCTTTGAGGCAGTGTGCCTTTGACTTGTGTGCTTTTAAGGTGCTGAGATGTTGGCGACTTGGGTCATTTGTGCTCTTGGACGGTTGTTGTACTCTTGTGGATGTGTTGTTGAGGTCAGGGGTTGTATTTGCACGTGGATGTGTCAGAGTGTGACCTGCTCCTTTGAGGATGTGTTCCACACTGGGCCACCTCAGTGTCGTGTCGTGCACCATATCATGTATTTTGACGGCAGCCATGCTATTGGTCATGCAGTGTCACTTGCATTGTCAGTGTGGCTCACAGGTCCGCTACTTTGCTGGATTCAGCCCATGTACATGGGTTGTTGTGAGATTGGTGATAGGGAGGAGGGCCCCTTTGTGCACATAGTGGGTGGGGGCCTACTTGGTGTTTCTATGTGTGCTGCAGTGTGCCAAGTGTATCAGGGACTTGTTCCACAATCATTGTGGGTGTGCAGTGTGCTACGCATGATTATGCATGTGTGCCATTGTGCACATCTCCCCCCGTCCCCCCAGTCCCTGGTCATTACTCACCCTGTTGCTGTTGGGTCAGGTCATGTTGAGCTGTGTCCGGTCCCCCGACTCCTGCCACCGTCTCCACACTGATGACGGTGGCCACCATTTCCTCCAGCTCATCCAGCTCCTCCTCTGGCGCAGGACTCCCATCTCCAGTCGCCGTTGCTGACTTCCGGTTGGCAGCGAGTTTCTGCTTGGTTTGGCTATTCACATCATGCCAGCGCCTCTTGACCTCCTCCATTGACCTCTTCGACACTCTGACTGCATTCACGTTGTTCACGATCGACTGCCATATTTCCGTTTGTGTTGCCAATGACACAGTGGAGGTGAGGATCAGTTGTTGGTAGTGTTCTATCACCTCCGTGACGATGATCCGGTTTTCCTGCGGACTGAACCGCATCTTCCTCTTCCTCTTCTCCTTGGCCTTCCTCGACCCCGGGGTACCTTGCTGGTCGTCTGTGGGGCTTGTGGGGTTTGCGTTGTCCTCTGCACTCGGTCCGGGTGCATCCATGGTGCTACGCAGTTTGAATTGTTTTGTTTGTGTTTTTCGGTGCTTTTATAGTGCATTTTCACGCATGACGCGTGGGAATTGCAGGCATGTCGCTGGTGACCGCTGATTTTTGTATCGCGATTTGGGGCATCGCACCTTTTTTCGCGTTCGTGTTTCGCATTGTTTCGGCGTTGCGTTCATTTTAACGCGGTCATTTGGCGCGTTATCATGAGACTATCGCATGGTGCCGCCGGCTTGTGAATGCTACGTTAACACAGTGTTATTTTCCCGCGATGGGCCGCGATGTGCAAAGTTGCGTTAAGCTAATTTTGCGATGATTATCACACGTTCTTGGGAATATCCCCCTGAATGTGCAAGGCACTCCAAAACCTTCAGATCACAGTGCCCCAAAAAAGATTGGTGCTCATGTAAAGCGCTCTAATACCTTCGGGTCAGGTCGGGTTTGCGTAATATAAAAGTACAAAAGAAGAAGAAATAGTACCACAGTAACAGCGCAAACAGTGGATGGACACTATTTAATACACATCAATCTGTATTTGGTCCATGCACCATGGAAAGAAAAGGAAGTGACGCAGTAAGTGATGCCTCGCATGCGCTGTAAATTAGAAGGCAGTAAAGAGGAGTTATAGTGATGCCAACGATTGGTAAGTAATGGGCGTACTAAAGGCCCCTTTTTAGAGTTTCTGTTTGGCACCTTGGGTCCCTGATCTGATCTGCTAGCAGCACAAAGAATAGTGATGCTATTGCTCATAACCGGATTAAAGCGACAATAGATGTTTGTGTCATTGGCGGGGCATGCCTATACCACACTAAGGCATACTGAATGAGCAATGCATTTCTAATATTCAGCAACTTAGCTAAACCAATACTGGTGTTGGACCGTCCAGACATAATGATTACACTGATGCACCTGAAGTATCAACAGCTATAGTCAGCCATGTGAAGCATTTCATCCACCCACAAAAGAAATCTTAGTAGTCTTCAAATTTAGTTGAGCTGTTGAAAGGATCTTTTTTTGGATTTTATAGTCCATTTTCATTCATTTTTGGATTACTGGTTTATACCAAGGAAGCAATGGTACCCTGGTTGCCCTTTGACATCTCGTTATCGATCATTGGGTGGGGCTGGTAGCATGTTACCATTATCATTACTGAAACAGTGCACGTATATCCAGTTGTAGAGGTTTGGGGCACAGTAAAATATAACACACCTCAACGGCAAGACCGCGGTGTAGTAAGTTTTGTAATCTAAAATTCACCACTTTCTCATCACAGTTCCATCTATGAAGTAGAATGAAATGCAAAAAAACTCATGTCGCTATGTGATTTACAACTATACAATCGCCCCGCTGGTGGAATTAACCTGGGAAGTAAAATAACGTGCAAGATCAGTTGACCATATTCAAATGTTATGATACTGGACTAAGAGAGGGCAGAGGAACTATTTTGTGCGGACTAATGCTCTTTGTTATCTATTATAACTTGATTAATTTGCGAAATATTTAGCGTACTATTGCATGAAATTGTTACTTTTATGGATAACTCTTATATAAATAAATAAACTGTTGTCTTTTATGAAAACAAAAAAATCGGATAACTAATTTCCACGCATGTTCTGTTTCCTAGGAGGTTTCAGCAGACTGAGAGAACCCTTTACAAGAAGGCAATTCCCACATAGTACACACAGACCGGATTCCACAGACTTTGAGGATAACAGCCATGGGTGGCGATTTGGTGTGGACATGATGATCATCTACATTTTCTCTGTCAACTGGGTTATTGGATTCATCATTTTCTGCTTTCTCTGCTATTTTTTCTTTCCTTCGTTTTAGGAAAGTATTACCAGATGCACCATAAAGTTGAACAAATTATTAATGGCACATATCTAGTCTTATATGTGACAATCATTTACTAACACGACACTTTGCTGCAGAATTTCACCTCGATTCACAGTAAAGCACAATTCGCCTACATTCGTTTTGAAAAAAAATATTTACGTTTTATGGTGCTTTATGGTGTTTTATGGTGCTGAAATCACACTTCCATTATAATGATAATATTGATAGACTAAAAATTCAGCTACAAAAATAATGTGCAGCAGTGTGTTGTGCTGCGATGGTTTCTATGCATCCAAGCCACATTTTGATATTGACAGCAATGGAAACATCTTTTTAAAGTAGGACATTTTTATGATGATGATTTAACAAATTCAATTGCATTAAATTATGGAGCCTTTGGTACGTTCTGTAAGTGGCAATGTTATCCTCATGGACAGCTACAGTTACTCTTAACTCTTGTACCAGACATAGGAAAGTGCACCTATAACAGTAAACAAGGAATGCTCTAACATTAAACCTGTGAACTGGAAATCACAATATGGGTGCATGTTAGAATTCACAGTATATCTATGGGGACATAGCTAAACTCCCTTTCTCTCTAAAACTCATCGTATTAGGTTAGCACTTCTTCAGATTTGTTGAGGATAAAGAGACTCATAGACACACATTTCAAACACATTCATTCGGGTACTATGATGGTATTACAAAGTAGAAAGATATAAACAGCCTTTTTTAGGACGACTATATCTAAATGTCTCTCTCACATTCTGTTCAAACACACACACCCACATTGCAGAGCTCTCCATCATAAACACAACAAATAACTCAGAACTCACTAACAATAGTAGAACAACCCAGATCCAATTTAGAAACCTGGTTGCCCAAGATTCAGGGATAGCACAAGACTTGCCATGTAAGGACCTCAATTCAATTTAGAGAATATTTATTCGGCCATGTAAGGCCCTAAAAGAATATGCATGACATTTCAAATCAAATAACAAATGAGTAAAACCATTAAAACAGCAAAATGCAAATTCTTAAAAACACATATAATTAAAAACAATTGGCTGGCTAAATCTTGAACCTAAAATGGCTCTCCTTTAAAATAATAAAAAAAACAACCCAAACAGTTAGAAATAATAGAAATACCAGTTGCTGTAGTCGAAAACCACATTAGACTTCCATTGATTTTCTGCATCCCACTGCAGCTTGAAGAAAGGAGCCCACCCTAAAACAAATTTCATAGCTGTTTAGCATGTGTAAGCGGTAGAGCGACTCTGCATTTTCGATGGCCCAGGTTATTTAATAATGGTTTCAGAAAGTGAATGAGCAAATGACAAATTTTTTTACAGAAAAACATAAAATGCAGCACCGTTTGCTCAGAGGAGCCATCACAGGGGCAGGGCTGAGCAGTGCTCCTCATAGGGCTAGAATTGTCCCAGAAACACAAGAGCCACCAATTCGTGCCTGCTCTAAAGCAGAAGAGGAGAGACCTTTCCTAGTGCGTAAGATCTAAAGACAGATATGAGGCTGATTCCACAGAATAAAAAGAAAAGGCCTGTAGAAGATCAACACAAATGACTTGAACAATTCAGCGTAAAACCTACTTGACAGATAGTGATCTGAGAAAACGTACTTAATCCTTGCCGTGTCACCCTTAATGATGTTCTGTGGCGTTGTAAACAGGGCAGACAATCCCAATGTATGGAAAGTTTCAGAGATGTAATCTAAGCATGGAATAGTACTTCCCTTATCCAAGTTAAGACAATCAGAGATAATCTTTCTGCATAGGGACGCCTTTGGATTAGTCCAAACACTGACCCACAACAATAGCGGGGCCAGATTGATTGTATCATTTATGTGTTGCAAATGTAACTCTGAGTGAATGATAAAACTGGAGCTGGATGGGGGTAGGTACATGACCCTTCGGAAGATGCAATTTTCCTCTGCTTGGTGAGAGGAAGTTTTAATATAGCCCCAGACTCTGGCCCCATATGTGGCGGCTGGAACACACTGGGCATTATAAACTGCTAAAAGTGGAGAAATGGTCCCTTTGCCAGCAACTATGGTAAGGTTAAGGACAGTGACAGCAGCCCTACTAAGCTTCAGTTGTGAGTTTTATTTATTTATTTATTTGGTGTTTTATATAGCGCGAACATGACCCTAATAGGGTATCAGAGCGCTTTACATTTACATATCTTGCAACTTAGAACAACATGAATGCAATGCAGTTTTCGTAAACCTAATCAGTGTACAGCAAGTTGCTAGAACAGTGAGTTGGTTAGATGTGATTGCCAGCAGCCCCTGGAATTGAAAATACGCCCAGGTAACTAAAATCATTCACGCTGCTGAACGACTGGTCCATTATAGAAAGCCTATACATTTTGGTTTTACCAGGCCCACAGGCCATATTATGAGATTTACTAAAATTGCTCATGAAGGAGACAAAGTGATCAATTAGCATCCGAAGAGCATTGGGGGTTCATGCTAGTAGGACCACGTTGTCTGCGTACAGCAGTGTGGATACCTGGGTCTGAGCAATCCTGGGGGTGTCTACGGGACTTATGATTAAATGGGGGTATAAGTCGTTAATATAAATAAGAAAAAGTAGCGGGGCTTAAATGCAACCTTGGCGCATCCTTTGCTCAAAGGAGAGTTTGGGAGTCATCTTTTCCACTGGTGACCATGCTCACTCTTGCTGCTAGGCCGGTGTGCAATGAGTTTTGGAAGTTCACTAGTGATAGCTCTAACCCCAATTCCAATAACATCAGCCATAGCGTGGACCTATTCACACAGTCAAAGGCTGTTGATAGGTCCACAGGTACAGCGGACAACGCCTGACATAAATGTATTTATTAGCAACTTGCCCTGGGCGAAAATCAAACTGAAAAGGAAAGAAGATGTTTTTGTCTTGGGCCCACGTGGCGAAACAATTAAAAAACACTCCACCAATGATTTTAACTGCACTATCGATAAGTGAAATTGGCCTGTAGCATTTGGGAGACATATGATCATCCTTCTTGAAGATGGGAACGGTCGTAGATAGAGAACAGGAATGGGGGATATTGAAATTCAAGGAACGGTTAAAAATGTTAGTAGTCAAGGGGCAAGTCGACCCAAAGACCTATTGATTCATTTGAGTTTTCCCTATCTCACACTGTCTGGAAACAAACCGTAGAATTTTGGAAAGACTGTCTGCCATGTCCTATTGAGCTTGGATCTATCTACCAGGCTTCCCTGGTAACTGCAGGCTTGATAATATTATGTGGTGGTCCAGGCATGCTGCCTATCTACTATTGTTCATCAGGACTTCCACAACGCCATGTTAGAGGCCCAGGGACTGACTATCTCTAGCTGATCAGGTGTGGTGCCATTATGACTTGATTGTCAGGACAAGACTCAAGTGGCCCTTGTATTCTAGCGCTCCTGTGACCAGCTCTTGAATGTCCAGAACCTGGACAGTTTGTGACTATGACCATCCCCAGAAAATGTCCTAAACCTCCTAAACAAAACAAGCCTGTAACTTGCCATAGCATGCAGAGACCACGCCTCCACATTATCACACACACCATTCTTCCAGTTGGGAGGAACTTTACTTTCAAATACCGCATATATATTTTTCCACTCTTTATGAAGAGGGTCAGCTAGCATTCGTCCTAAATGGGCTTCAGACATTAGAATCATATTGTTTCAATCACCTCTATTTTTTTTTCAGAGCTTGATCTGGAGGGGCTGTAGTGGTGTAAAGAGTAGGCGGGGATAGTTGGGTTGACTGCATCCCCAGCTGTGAGCAGAGTTGTTCTCACCCCTATCATGTCAGTTTTCCAAAGACAGACAACATATTTTCTCTTAGTCCATTAATTGATTTAAATATAGACACAAACAGTAGAGTGTTGCAGTCTTACTTGCGGCCATAAAAGCGGCCATTTGTTATCAATTGTAAGCTCAGAAGATGTTGTTTGGCCATTCTGTGTCTTGTATATAAGTGTGTACCTCATTTTATTCTTTATTATGAAGTGGGGCCTCAAAAGACTGCACTTCCAATCCAAGAAAGTATTAAAGTTTGATTTAGACGCCCAATCAATCTATCTACCTAAACAGAACCACAGCAGTAAGTGACCTTCTATAGAACTAACCAAAGATGATAAAAACAATAAAATCCACTACCCAAGATCTGAGTAAATTGATATTCACAACAAAAAATATAACATAAAAAGGTTATCATTCTATAGGACCATATAAAAAAAAATCATAGAAAACTCTTTAATACATATTGCATAGTCTTAAATTTTCTTGGTCAATTTCCCTATTTATTTTTTCTTGCAATTCATTTTTGCCTATGATCCCAACACTTGCCTTCTAAAATCCACTCCGTCTATCACACTCAATCTAATCACACTCTGCGATTCTTCTTGTATTCCTTATACATTTCTTTCTATCTCCATATTCATTTTTTTCTATCATTATATTATTATAGGCTTTGATAAGATGAGTTTGCTCAGAAAATCTTGAATCTAGTTTTTTGTTATCACTGCCAACATGGCCCATGCCATTTCATCAAATGAAAATTCCCTCCACACACACACACTCAAACATCACATCATACCTATTTTGGAGTTTCTCTTGTCCAAATTTCACTATCTCCCCTATTGTTTCAAGGCTACAGTCTCTCATTGTGCACCTTCCCATTCAAGCTCGACATATTTTTATGCTAAGGATTTTAATTCCACACAATGTATTTATCAGCAGCTGAGTAATAAGTAGCCTTCTAAATCCCCAATATCTTTCTAACACCTTGTTCCATGCCCAACTACTCTGCACTGCTAATTGTAAACACTTACACAAAACATGATTAACCACCCTAGGATGGCACAATACCATTCTAATACAGGTTTTTCCATTTAAAATCACTCAGAAATCAATTTAGACCCATTGTGCATATCCAATACTTTACAATTAAATTTGCATCACACTTTCTCCAAGTATCAGACTAATAATCCTGCTGCAAACCATGGACCCTAAGGACTGTGGCTGTGCCACTGCTGTTTTCGCTCATCTGCTGGTTCATGCAAGAGTAAGAACTGCAAATGAACATCCTGTAAAAAAAGCTGCTTTTTTTGTTGTCCCACAAGATTTATTGAGTGTGACCAAGGATGTGTGTGCAGAGGAGGGTGGTTATAGAAATGCAGCTATTGCTAAAAACAACATGCACTATGGCCATCCAAAGCATACTATGAATTGCACTTTGTGATTTCTTTTTGTATATTGTGCAAATTAATAAGCCTAATTGATATATGTTTTTTTCCGCTAATAAAGTAACCTGATAAACTGCTTAAGAGCCTCCATCCTTCACATAATATATTGTATGAAATTTACTTCGCCTTCTGCTTTCACTGCATTTAAAAACTTTGCTTTTGCCCACTTTGAAAAATAATCTCTTTAACACTTATGTGGTCCACTTATGCCAATCCCTACTCTTTGCCACTCTCATTGGTAAAACTTATACGGTAAAATCTTGCGTCCTTTACTCATCGCAATTTAGAATTCATCATAATTTCTGACACATTTTCTCAGTCCAGATACTGCCACCAAAACCTAACTTCACCTACGTTTTCCCTTCTGACACATTACCAAGACAGTCATGCAACAGCTTCGTCAACCTATCTCTGTGTGATGCAGACACCACTAATTTATCTGTTCTATGCACTACATCACCTACTTCAGACAACTCTTACCAATGCATCGTTGCCTTGCGCACTTCATTTTTTTGTTTGAATCTGTTTTATTGATTTTCAGTTAACAACACAGACATACACAGTGTAAACCACCTTCTGCATCAGCCATTATTGGTTGGTTACTTAAGTAGACAGTATATATTGGTGCAAATACAACCAGGACATATCTGCGTTTCTGGTGAAGACAATCACGTGTTCATGCTATATTTATTTACGCCACACATGTTGACCTCTGGTGCTACCTGCAGTCACTTAGTAACTAAGTGCATCTCATTTGTTATTTCAGTGATTGTCGACTGTGTGGTGGTCTGTTAACAGGGGAGGTGGGCAATAATGAACCGGGACAAAGTAAAAACATAACAGGTAGTTGTGTGCCGAACTGGAGCGCTTCCTGGTCCCCCATGTCCATGTATCCCTACTGCTTTTTGTGTGTTAAGTTATTTTAGTGTATGCTCTGAAACCCGCATCAGGTGTTGCGTGAGCGCGCCCACAAGTCATGGACCCTCAACTACAACCATGTCACGGCCTATATTCCTTCCCCAGCGTACGCTCAGAGGTGTTGTTGTCGTTTGAGGCTGGCATGTCTACATCGGCGTTATGAGTGTTTTGTAGCTCAGACAATATTGCATCCCAGTTTGTAGCAATTGAGGTCTTACGGATGCCCAGTGTGTCCTCCAGATGTAGCGGAACACTCTCCGCTTTAGCCCATGTCAACAGAGAGTGCCTCCAGGTCAACACGTGAGGGGGCTAAGGGGCTTTTCATCTCCTAGTGATCAGCCTCTTAGCTACTATTAGTCATAAATCTAGGAAGCAAGAGGTCACTTTGTGTTTTTTACTTCCTCTGTAGGGATGTAGGATATAAGTCTCCGACTCAAAGGGAATGGTGCGATCCATGCAGCGGGAGAGGGCATCCGCCACTGCATTCCAATATCTTCAAAGACAGGGCCATCCCCATAACATGTGTAACAAGTCTGCATCGATAAGGTGACAGCAAGGGCAGGCAACATCGACGCAATTGAAATATCTGTTAATTTTGGCTGGGGTGAGATATGCTCTGTGTGTGATGTAGTAATGTATCTGGCAAAAGCGCATGTTCCTGGGGATATGTACCGGGCCCTCCAATACAGCAGCCCATTCAGTGTCTGTGAGTGGTCGGTTCAGGTCCCCCTCCCAGCGGTGCCTCAATGGTGTCAGTGGGATTGCGGCATGCTGCCTAAGGGAAGCGGCAAACCACCGCGTGAGGTGTCCACCACGCTCCATCACATTCAGATACTGGATTGTGAGATGCATTGGGGGCTCGTTAGTTATGTCTCCACATTTAGTGGCCAGAGCTGCCAAGAGTGAATGGTGCAACAGGAATTGGCCTGGGTGGAACCCATCTTCCTCAACTAGTGTGGCATATGGTATTAGGACGCCCTCCCAGTACAAATCCCCCTTGTCCTGAATGCCCACCTCCCACCAACCGTGTAGCCCAGCTGCTGTGGTTATGGCATGCCCCTCAGTGGTAAAGCGGTCACGTATGGTTTCGTGCTCCGGGTGATATAGAAGCACCTGCGATAACATCTGTACGCCACATTGAGCAGCAGAGGCTCGAGCTTTTTTGACTTCGCACAAGGGTGAAACAGGTTAATTAGGGTAGCTAGGGACCAGGGCGATTGCGTGGTTGCTGTGTCGCATAGCTGGCGGCCGGCAGTCATCTAGCCACCCACTGCAGCTACGCCGCAAGATAATACTGTTCCATGTTTGGTGCTGCTAGGCCTCCTTGGTCTGTAGGTAGGTAAAGATTTTTGATGGCTACCCAGTGGCGAGAGTTACACCAGATGTAGTCTCTGATTGTCTTCTGGAGGGCTTGAAAGAATGACGGCAAATTTGCAAAGTAGTATAAGAGTTGTGGTACGACCACCATTTTAGTGAGAGCCACCCAGCCTGTCACGGATAGTGGGAGCGTGCCCCAGAAGGATACTTGGGAGCGGACGGCTGTCAATGCTCTGCCCAGGTTGCTGTCCAATAAGTCTGCCTGCTGCCAATATATTCGAATGCCTAGGTAGTGAAAGGTATCAGCCTTCCACTGCACACGTACCCCATTAAGTATATACATCGGGTCCTGACAAGTGCAGTTGAAAGAATACAAGCATGACTTCGCCGTGTTGACTCTCAGTCCAGACAAGGTAGCAAAGTCTCTCAGGATGCAGGCTAGTGATGGGGGATCGATCGGATATTCCTGATATACACCAGGATATCATCTGTGTACAGTGAGATTGTGTGCATTCCATCCCCAAGTGGGACACCCCCGTCTACTCTAGTGCGGTTGGCCCCCGCCAAGGGCTCTATGACTAAGGTGAAGAGGAGCGGAGATAACGGGCATCCTTGCCTAATTCCCCTTCCCTCCATAATTGGCTCAGATATGTATGGGCCTGTTCTCACCCATACCGTCGGCTCCCTATATAGCAGCTTAAACATGCTGATGAACGTTTCGACAAGGCCATATCAGGTTAGTGTGGCGAACAAGAATTCCCATTCCAAGGAGCCAAAGGCCTTCTCCAGGTCTAATATTAAACACTCCGAGTGTGGCCAATGACACACTGAGTATGCAGCAACTCTAAAAAACACCTCAGGATTACGGAGGTGCTGCGAGAGGGCACAAACCTGTTTTGATCCACATGGACTAGGGTAAGGACTATGGGCGCCAGTAGGTCCGCTACGACTTTCGCTAGTACCTTATAGTCCACGTTCAGTATGGCTAGTGACCTATAGGAGCCTATGTCTGTGGGGTCCCCATCAGGTTTTACTAGGCTTACTTCACACATCAATGAGGGAAGTTCCGACTCTTCTAGTGCTGTGGTGTAGAGGGTGCGTAGGTGCGGGATCAGTGTTGCAGCGTATGCCTTATAATATTCGGCTAGGAGCCCAACTTGTCCCAGGGGTTTTACCCGTCGCCAGTGCCGCAATAGTGCCGCAAATTTCATCAGGAGCAATTGACGTGTCAATTGCTGTGCACTGTTCAGAGGCTATCTTAGACAGGCTGACTGAATCCAGGAAGACGTTCAAATGCTCTTTGTCGCAGCTTCCCAAAGATTTGTATAGTGCTGCATAGTGTCGCGTAATTGCTGCATGTATTTCGTGTTGCATATGTAGCGTGTGTCCCATATCGTCGCGTAGAGCGTGTAAAGATTGGCGAGCTTGTGCCTGGCACAGCAGCCATGCCAGCATCCCACCTGCTCTATCTGATGTTGCATGTGTGCGTGTAGAATGCGCCACGTAGTTGTGGCACCTAAGCCTTTCCAATAATTCTATATTTTCGCTGCGCAGTTCGTCCAGTCACCGTGTGTCCCCCATGTTTGCAACAGCGTTGGTTTCACATCGCAGGAGCTGCGTTCTTTTCTGCTGATTGACTCGCTCAGTTGTTTACAAATGTTCCAGGTGAGCCCTAGACTGTGCCCTCTAATGGTTACTTTAAAAGCGTCCCATTTTAGGAGCGTGTCGCCTGTGGAGCTGTCGTTTACCTCAAAGTATTACGCGGTCGCGACCCCCAAGGACCCTCGGAACGCCTGATCCTCCAGAGCCGCCGGTTAGAGGCGCCAGGTGGGGATGGGTGGCGCAACCACCTCCCATTTAAGCTGCAAGAGCTGGAGGTTGTGATCGGAGTGCATGCGCCCCAGGTATCCAGTCTCTCTGACTAAGGGAAGCAAGGTGGGCGACCCCACAATTTGATCCAGCATTACGTGTAGGCCATGCACTGGGGAATAGAATGAGTATATGTGCGCGACTGGGTTGCAAATACGCCATATGTCAGCCAGGGACCAGTGGGTCAGCCATGCAGCTAGCTCCTGTGGATTCAATGTGGCTGTGGCACATCAGGGGTGGGAATGATCAGTCTAGTGTGATATCCAAGACCGAGTTGAAGTCGCCTCCTGTCAGCCAGGGAATTCCGCTCCAATTGGCCAGACCCTCAGTCAGTTTACGAAGGAATGAGTTTTGCTCTACATTGGGGGCATAAACAGATCCAATGAGGAGGCTTTGGCTGTTTAGTCTACCTTTCTTTAGCACGTATCTGCCCTCTGCGTTGGCGTCTACCTCCTCCACCACATAAGGAACCCCTGCCCTTACCCATACCAGGGCCCCTCTAGCTTCGGAGGAGTAGTTAGTGCTATATACCTGAATTCACAAGCGTCGTCAAAGGCGATCTGCCCCTATTCAAGTAGGTGAGTTTCTTGTAGGAGGGCTATGCTGGTAGATCTAAGTAGGAGTAAATGGAATATTATGCACGTGGGCGTAAATATACCTCTCACATTCCATGTGATGATATTTGCATGTGCCATGTTGAGGGGTTGTTGTACCTACCGCAATTGAGGAGTATGTGTATGCAATGGGGGACCAGGCGATCGGTTGGTGCTCTGTGGGGTTGCAAAAGAAAACCGGAGTTTGAAGTGCAATTTTCAGAACTTCATGAGAGGGAACTCACAACAGGAGTTTGCCCAAACAATATTGCCCAATCATGGCAACTACTGTGTGTGCTGATGTCTGGCTATGGAGGTAGCACCCTGTGTATTATTGCTGTCAGTCCACCCCTTTAGTGTTCTACTTAACTACCAAGTGATTCCCATAGGGTCTACTGCTAGCGTGTATGCCATCAGGCAAGGGGGAGCGCCTTCTTCTGGCCATACCTTGCCCCGACCCGTCCAGAAAAACAGCTCACCACCTATGTGTCGTGCATCATATGGAGTGTCTGGTTGGTGACCACTCCCTTGCTACATATGCGAAGTGTGTGCTACAGTTTAATTTTCTGTCTTCTTGCGTTCACTCAAATTATATCGTCCGATGTTTTCGGCGTGACAACTGGCAGGTGTGGCGAGTCCAGGTCTCCAGACCACATGGGAGTAGAATCATCTTCGCTCTGTGATCTGACAGACTCCGCCTCTTTGTCTGACCCCTACGTCGTGGCTCGGATTGCTGCCGCTACATGAAGGGCTTCTCATCTTTCTGTTAATACTTGCTCTATGTCAGGAGCCGCTGACAGAAGGGCACGGCAGCCTGAGCCTCTACCCCTGCCCCTGCGCTCGCCTCTTCTGTTTCATCTCGATCGCTGTGGTTCATTGGGTGGGTACGGTCCAGTTGCCAGGCCAGCTCCTTCTAACCAGTCCCAAGCACCTGATGGTGTATCAAAGAAGCATGTGGCTCCTTTCGCCACCACTCGTAATCGGGCCGGGAATAGCAGAGAGTAGCGTTTATTGAATTCCCGAAGCTGGTGTTTCACAGCACTGAAGGCTCCCCGCCGTTTCTGTACCTGTGCTGTACAGTCGGGGAACAACATGACCTGGGCATTTTGAATCCTGATGTCATCTAGTTTGCGGGTTTCCCTCCGGATGGTATCTCTGTCTCTGTAGTTCAACATTCTGACTAAGAGCAGTTGCGGATTGGCCCCCGGCAGTTGCCTGTGGGCAGGTACCCTGTGTGCTCGCTCCACCACGTACTGGGGCGGCAATACCCCCTCTGGTAGGAGTTCCCTCAACCAACGCTCTACATAGATCACCGGATCCTGTCCCTCATTTCTGTCCGGGTGGCCCACCACTCTCACGTTATTGCGGTGTGATCGCCCTTCCTCATCCTCCAGTTTGTCTTCCAAGATGTTCACCCAGTCCAGTAGATCTTGCAGTGTCGCTGCGTGAGTGTGGGCCGTTGGTTGTAGATTAGTTAGTGCAAGTTCATTAGTGTGGACTTTCTCAGCTAGTTTTATGGTAGTCGGCCCTCAGGAGCATAAAGTCAGATGTGACTTTGTCGATTTTGGACTCCAAGGATGTGCACGTTTGGTCTAGTGCTGCTCCTATTTTCTCGACTGCTGCTAGGACCAAATCCAATTTAGTTGCCAACCCTGAGTGCGGGGGTTCTCGGGTTCTGTCGCTTTCTGCTTGTGATGCCTCGCCCACTTCCGAGTGCATCGCTGACTGAGGATTGTTTGATCGTAAATGACCCATGGCCAGTTTATGCGCCGAAGGCATATATAGGCTATATCAGGCGCGGCACCAGCTAGCGCCGATTATACTGTCTCCAACCAGCTGTCGTATGGGATCATGTCCAATAGCTAACTGCAATCCCTCCAGTTGCCAGCGTGGGTTAATGACTGCTCGTATGTCTGTGAGCTGGTAATAGGTGATCTTGGCATCTGCTCCCTGTGGCATACCCTCTGCTTTAATATTTTGATGAGAGGTGCACTCCTATTTCCTGTTCCTATTTTTTTAACAGAAAAACTTTTTTTGTACTTCACTTTTTTTTCAACCTTCGTGGTTCAGCTCGGGAGGCAAGGACGCTAGTTTGTACTGAATTGAGCAATAAGAAAGTCACAAAGTAAGAAAATCAAGACTCCTCGAGAGATTGATTTTGGTTTATTCGCAAAAAGTTATAAAGTAAGGAAATCAAGACTACTCAAGAGACTGTTTATGGGTGATTCGCACCACTATACTTACAGATTTTCTACTGAGTGGCACTCCACGAGATATGCCCCTGAGGAAGGGACCTAGCTGCCCCGAAATGCATCGGGCATGAAAAGGAACAGGACGTACATTTTGTGTAGTACAAAAAGTTTTATGATTATATATTGATGTTAAAACAAGTATCAAGGAAACTTATGTTTAAACATTTTTTTTGTTCAGGATATGTTTGAGGTACTAAAAATGTGGTACCATACGCAATGAAGTAAAATGATAAATGTTTCAATAAATGTATTAGAATGAACGAATAAGTAGATTGTGATTTATATTGTGATTAACAAATTATTGAATTTGGTTAAAGTGAACAGTGCACACTGCATTCAAGTCCATGTACTTGTTATATGATACCCTCTGCTATGCCATCATCCATGATAAGGTGTCAGCAAGGCCTAACTGACGTGTAGACAGTTTGTTCTGTGGCTTGTGTGTAACTAGGCCTGTCGCCTGGCTTATTATGTATGTTGCTGCTTCGGGTAGTGTCGCATCAGCTCCCCTGGTTGTTTCAGCGCATGACAGGACTATGGACATGTGTAGCAGCCTGCATATTCTGGCCTCTCCATTTTCCTGCATCAAGGGGAGGGCCTTATATGCTCTCAATCCTTTTCCGTTGCAGGCGCACTAGTAGTGAGTGGCCTAGGCCCGATGAGACCTCCGGGCCCCACCCAGCTCAGTTAGACCCCAGCAGCTGACCGCGTGGCTCCATGCGCGTCTCTGCTTGCCGATCTGCTTCACACTGCACAGCCCATGACCATCAGTGTTCCGCGTGGTGCCAGTTAGTTCATTTGGGACCTTCTCTGGTCCCGGAGCAGAAGGGAAAGGGCCCCATGCAGTCCATATGCCTCACACTATCTGAGCAACTTCGCGTTGGGGCCTAGGCCCTACCTGACCTCTGAACGCCCTCCAGCATCCTCCGGTCCCAGCTATTCGCCATGCAGTGAAGGCTCACCTCTGTTTATTCGGCTTGTCCCCAGTCTTCTGAATGTAGCCGCCACTCTCTCTCCGGTCAGTCACCTCTGTTAGCATACCGCAGGCACACGCCGCCGCTGTCACTTCCCCCACTCCAGCATGGGGATGTGTCCTGCCGTCCAGGTCACCACTGCCACCACAGTGCTCTGCTCTGCCCGCGCAAGCCGGGCTGCTTCTTCCACCTCGTAGTGTTGCTGTGACCTCTGCAAGCTGTTCTGTTGGTCTCGGGGTCAGGGCAGCAGGTCTGTCCTGCACACCTCCACTCAGCTGGCTCCCGGCCCAGGCTTGTTCACCTCACCCGATTTACAGCTTTCCACCAGGTGTATGGGCTGTTGCAGTGGGTCTCCTGGGGTTCCCGCCTCTTCCCTGCAGGCTGTTTTCAATGAAGCAGCCAACTCAGCGAAGTAGCTCCGCATCGGCCGCAGGTCTCAGTCATCCGGCATGGGCCGCAACTGCTCTCCCAGTCCCGCCGCAGAGGTCCGACCCGCAGCCACGCTGCTCTCCAGGTTCTGGAGCGCCAAGCTCTGGGAGGGATCCCACACCTGCTGATGGCCGGATTATGTATGTATACTTGGTATTGATCAGGATAAAAAGGGGAATAGACGAGGAGCAGTATTAGATTGCGTCCAACATTTTGGCTGTTTAGCCACGCCATTGCCTTGTGCACTTCATTTATCCCCGCTACTTTTGCCAACTACTTACAAGGCACAAATCTTCATCTCTTTTAATTCTTTATCCTTGTTAATGTTTGATTTACAATATTCCTCACTTATAACCCGCCACAAATTAACTCTGGATTTTCAGCTTCCCATTCTTCCAATTTAACAACTAAACCATGTTCTATTGTCAACCTTGGTAAACAATCTACATTTATGCTGCAAAATCCTCGGATATATTTAATTACCAAAGTGTTTTCCTGCAAATAGTACAATAATTTTGTAATGTGAGGCGTCACTCTACTTGCTCCTTTAATGCTAAACATTTCTATTAATGCTTTATGAATAGTATGCACTTCAAAAATGCTGTTCAAACATAAGTCTAAAAGTACTACAACACGCTCAAGCATCCCAATGCCTCCTTCTCAACTATGGCATAACTGCCTTCTGCTTCCCTTCCTTTTCCTATAGCACAACTGCCCCTAACCCGTGTGCACTGGAATCCATTACAATTTTTGTCCTGGGGATTACTGGCTTCAAAACAACTGCAACCAGTATGCATTTTTTGATATTCAGGAAACTTTTTCACATTTGCTATGCCATTCATACTTCTGTAACAACCCTCTCTTCTCTTGTGCCATCGCAGAAGACTAATTCACAAACCATAAAAAGGATTTAAAAAAAAAAGGTTTTAGATGCTTGGTGCTGCCAGCACGTGGAGCTCTTTCGATTGATTCCACCAACTTCATAATTGGCCTGACCTAAAATTACTTGACTGAGATATTCTACTTTCCTCATGGAAAACTTGCATTTTTCAGTGCCATCTGTTAGTCCTGCCTCCTTCTGTATATTTAACACACTTTATAACAATCTGTTGTGTTTTTTCAAATAAGCCACCCACACTAAGATCTCATCCTGAAAGTATTCCATTTAAGGAACAAACTAACAATATATGCTTAGCATTCTGGAAAACTACGGAGGCAGATGCTAAATTCAACAACATCCTGAAGAAAAAGTAATGCACATTCCAGCATCACGAATTACATAAGATGTATAAGTTAACTGAATAATGCTTTAGATAAGTTTAGGGGATAAACTGTAGCTACCCCAAATGTGGTTAATATTGGGAAGAGGGTATCAATCCACCAATATGCCTGTGAACATCTATTCATGTCCCTCAAATTGACACATTTCCTCACTTTGCCATTCAGTTTGCATGCTAACACACAATGGCTGAACCAATATAATGCCTCAATTGGTCAATGATCTTCTGTTTGCACAGTATGTTTAACTCTTTCTTTAAAGATTCCCCTAGTGCCAGGAGTTCATTCCTCAATTTATGAACTTTTGAAATTGACCCCTCGCTAAGTTAAAAACAATTGTGGAAGTTTGGCAGAGATCACTGTTAGCATGAGCTGAAGCCATTTTGTTTTTGGCAGCCATTTTAGTTGACCATGTGCTTGCCATGTGCTCCTTCCGTCTTCGCTGTTGCCTACCCTTGTGCTTTACTAGAATAACTATCTATAGTTAGCTCCTGTAACACTGCACATGCTCAGAAAAGTCTGTAGCTGCTCATGCACCTGTCTTAGTCTGTAAATGTCAGGCTGCTCTAACTGATGTCAGCAACTTCATTCTCCTCCTACTTTGTTGACTGAGCATTTTCTGTATGTCCATACATGTGAATAGCTATTCTTGTGTGTGCTTGTACCGCCTCCTTTTGAGCTCTTGAGTGGGTATAAAAGACCCACAGTTTCTGTGCTCCTTGTGCTACCTCATACACTGCCTGAGGGTTTTGTATAGATGTAGTTCCACTCATGAGGTTTAATAAACTGTTGTTTTGATATTCCAGCTTCTGTGCCAATCTCTATTTATTGGTCTGAGGACTAGAGCGCAAAGAAGGGCGAAACCCAAGCACCGGTAGGCCTTGGTGAGGTCTACTTCTACAAATTAGCGCCCGTCACGTGTGGCTCATCGGCGACTCGGATGCCCGACGGAGTGGTCTTGACGGAGGATTGGAATCTCGCTATGGATGATCACTGCATGAGGAGACCCGTGTCTCAGCAAGCCGAGTTGCTTTTCCGATTTTCCCGATTTGACCCTCCAGGTGGTGCCGGTCCTCAACTGAGATCCCTTCTGGCATTCGTCATGCAGAGACCAATTGGTCGATTCAGAACTTGGCAGTTGGAGGCTGTGGACTTTTGCTTGGTAAGGTCGTTTGATGCGACACTTCTTGTTTGTTTGGCCAAAATCTTGGATTTGTTTGGATATATATAAATTGCAATTTATATAGGCAGGTAATGAGGAGATTTTTCTCTAAACTTTGAAAACTTGAACGGCACACATTGTGTTAAGTGTCACTTGGCGAATATTATTGTATATGCTACAATATTCTTGGCATGCCTGTTTCAAGCACACTTCGTAGAATGTGTTGCTTTGTTGGAGGTACCAATATGGATCTAGAACAGAATCAGCCGGCTCCCCCTGAGGGGACACCAAATAGGGATATGTACATTAAAAACTGTATTTCTTCTATAATGTATAGTGCACTATGGAATAAATATACCAGCAAGGATCCTGAGTTGCGATGGCCTATAAATGGGTCATTTGATCTTAGAAAAATTCAGTACGTGGAACAATGTATGTTTAAGCGCAAAAGTAGACAAGATATGTTTGACTGTGTACGAATGTGGGAGAAAGAAGTGCGTGAACGAGTGAGAAGAGAGCAAGCTTTAGCAGAAAAAGAACAGCGCAAAAATATCTATGCGAAAGCGCTGGAGCTGAAAAATAAAGAAATGAAGGAAATAAAAGAGAGAGAGGATAGGGAGCGTCGTTTACAGGTAAATGGCCAATACCCTGTCTGGCGCCCACTTTATCCTCTACTTAATAAACCACAGGATGATTCAATTCTATTAGATCACTCTCCGCCTCCTTATACTTTTCCCTCTGCCCCCAAGATTGATTCTGATGATGACATCGCTCTCTCAGCTCAGGAAAAGTCAGTATCGGACACTAAACGACAGACTCGCTCTTTTATGACGGCTGATCGTGCGGCCACTCTTAGATCTACTGCCCGAAAAGTAGCTCGTGGTGACACTTCTGCTCCAGATCTTATAGTGCAAGTTCAGCAATGGCCGGAGGCAGAGCAGTTATATTTTACAGAGTCGTTTACTGGAGAAGTAATTGAAAGGTTCAGGAAACATTCCAAAGAATTAGAGCCTGTTGATATAAAAAATGATCATAAACAGTTGAGTGACGGTCTTTTTCTCCCTTCCCAGGTGGCTGACTTAATTAGATGCGTGGTTAAACTGGGAGCTGATGCATTCCGTTTGCGAGAGGAGAAAAAGGCAGCTACTACAGCTGAACAAACAGTTCGGACCCCCGTGCCACAGGATGACGATCCCGGGGCAGATAAGGATATTGTAGTTCATGGGAAACCAATGCGTGAAGCTGCGCCTTTGTATGTCCCTCCTAGGGGTGCGGGCACGAATGACGATAAAGATTCAACTGATGCGAAGGGATATTTTATTTATAATTGGGTCTATACTCCTTGGAGTGGAGCGGATGTTATGGCTCTTACAGCTGCTTTGCCTGATCCGCGAAAAAATCCGGCTGCTTTTTATGAAGAAGTTGAAGGAGCTATTAGTTCTTGTACTATGACTTTGTCTGATATTGATATGTTTTTGGGCTTATCCTACCCCTGATATGTGGAGGTCTATTCGTAAAGTAGATGATCATGCAGCTTTTGGACATCTTTGGAAGGAACTAGAGAGGATAGATGCAGAAAGGGAACCCGCAGAGAAACCGCAACAAGAAATTTTAGACCTTCCAAAGGCTATAATAGTTAAATTGAAAACTCTCATTCCTCCTAAAAAGATAGACTGGACTATGTTAGCATCCTGTAAGCAAAAGGCAGATGAATCGGTCTCTGACTTCTTTACATGTTTTGAGGAGACATTCCACGACTTTAGTGGCCAGTCATTGACAGATGACACGGGCAGGCATCTGTTTGTCGATAAATTTGTCGCGAACATGTTGCCAGGAATAGCTAGTCGCCTAAAGGCCAGCGAGAGTTCATGGACTACGTCTTCCCCAGTCTCTCTTTTGACTATGGCTCAGTATTATGAACGTCAGGAATTGGAAGCTAAGGGCAACGAGGATAAAAAGGCTAAGGATTCAAAAACAAAGGTTATGTTAGCTCAGGTTTATGGTCCACCCTATAGAGGTGGTGGCAGAGGCGGACGTGCAATGTATTGCCCTGGCGCACTCTCTTTTCCCCGAGCTACTTTATCTTCTGATAAGTGCGCTTATTGTAAGGAGATTGGACATTGGGCTGTTGAATGTCCACATTTGCGTACTCAGCAGTATCAGCGTGGTCGAGGACAAATGAGAAGCCGCCGGGGAATTCAGGACATAGGGGAGGTATGGATGATCGCACTGGTTTGAGGCAGTCAGGCATACTCAGAATTCTTCTAATACTTTTGATAGACGAAACCAATATCAAATGTCTGATTATTCAACTGCTGATTTGAAGGATTCTGCTTATGCATAGGAATGTCTAGGATGGGGTAAGGAATCAGTTGAAGTCCCAGTAGATCAGAAGGGTCCCTATGTTAACGCACATGTTTTGGGTTCCACTGATCGGTTTTTGGTTGACACAGGAGCTACTCGTAGCGCCCTGTCCAAACAATTGGTTCCAAGGGCTCCCCTGTCTGGCTTAACAATCACATCGATAGGATTTGATGGGACACCATCCCTTAGCCCACTGTCACAACCACTTGCATTTCACGTTGATAAATTCTCTGCTGCATGTCCATTTTTGTTTTCCCCTAACACGCCGGACAATATTGTGGGTCTTGATATGCTCAAGCATTTCCGAGCTACGATACGTTGTTCCCCAGAAGGCGTGCGTGTCATTTTGAATGATAACTATCCCATGGTTGAGATGTCTTATCTCATTAGAGAAGATATTGCTTTGGCATCACTCCCTAGTACTTTGTGGGCTACGTCAGATACCGATGTAGGGCAAATGGTTATCCCACCAGTTCATATTCAAGTGAAGGAGGGTGCTTTATTGCCTCGACTGCCTCAATATAAAATTTCTCGAGAAGGTGAAGAGGCACTAATACGTATTGTTCAAGATTTGATTGAAGTAGGAGTAGTGGAAGAAGTCCCTTACAATATATTCAATAGTCCTATCCTTCCCATCTTGAAGAAAGACACTGATACTAAAATATACAGGTTTATCATTGATTTGTGAGAGGTTAATAAGATCGTAGTACCCCAATAACCGGTAGTCTCTGACATCACGACACTCCTTACCATGGTTCCTCCTACTGCGACTACATTCTCTGTGATTGATTTGAAGAATGCTTTCTTTTCGATCCCTATTCATCCTGATAGCCGATATTTGTTCGGCTTCACTTTGAATAATCAATCCTTCAGATTTTGTAGAGCTCCACAGGGGTATACAGAGAGTCCTAGTATTTACAGCCAAGCGTTGAAAAGACAGCTTGATTCTTTTCCTGTGCCAACAGGGGTGGCTCTCATTCAATATGTTGATGACATCTTGTTGGCAGCTGATACCTCTGAACAGTGTGAAGACGGAACACTGTCATTATTTCATTTCTTGCATCACACCATCACAAGGTTTCTCGGAAGAAATTGAAATATTGTAGACAGCAGGTTACCTATTTAGGTCAGGGATGTGCACTCACACCAGATCGTATTCAAGTTATCTTAGACACGCCTGTGCCCAGTACTCAGAAAGATGTTCGTGCATTCATTGGTCTTACTTCTTTTTGTAGGCAATGGATTCCTAGCTTCTCATATATTGTTAAACCCTTGTTGGGCCTCCTGACTAAAGACACTCCAATGCCCCTTCCATGGACTACTGAATGTCAGAATCCTTTCCAACAGTTGCGTGAAGCTCTATGTTCTGCACCAGTATTAGGTTCTCCAGACTACACTAAGGCTTTCACACTCTATGTACACGAGAGGGATGGTTGTGCACTCTCAGTTTTAGTACAGACACACGGTGATAAGCAGCGTCCTTGTGCATATTTTTCAGCTGTCCTCGATCCAGTCGCTCGTGCGTTGCCTGGGTGTTTTCGTTCTGTTGCAGCGGCAGCTGTGTCCATACGTCAGAGTGAAGGGATAGTCTTGTCACATAGATTGCTTGTGTTAGTACCCCATGCAGTTGATGCCCTTTTGAACCAAACTAAAACGCAGCATTTAACTAGTGCTCATTTGACAGGATATGAATTGACACTTTTGGCCCCTCATATCACTTTGAAAAGATGTTCAACTCTTAATCCAGCTACTCTGTTGCCGTATCCAGCTACTCAATCCCAGTCACAAGAGTCTCATGACTGTATATTCCTTACTGAGGAACAGACAAAGGGTCGTGTTGACCTACAAGATACGCCCCTCTCAAATGTTGATGGAGAATTATGGGTTGATGGGTCTTGTTTGTGATTACCAGATGGCACGACATCAGCAGCATATGCAATCACAACGCTTCAGACGGTAGTTGAGACAGCTCGCATTCCACAGAAGTCAGCTCAGGCAGCTGAGCTGATAGCATTGACGAGGGTGTGTGAACTTAGTACTGACTTGTCTGTCAACATCTATACCGATAGCCGCTATGCCTTTGGAGTGGCTCACGATTTTGGGTTACTCTGGAAGGAAAGAGGCTTTCTTACATCACATTGGACGCAAATAGTGTATGGAGAATTGGTGCAAAATCTCCTGACTGCCTTGACATATCCGAAGAAAATAGCGATTGTTAAGTGTAGCGCACACAAGAAAGTGACTGATAAAATAGGACAGGGTAATACCTTCGCAGATCGCATAGCCCGCAAAACTGCAATGCAGCGAAGCACCACATCTATGTATGTGGTGAAGTCACAGGCTGAACGTTGGCATGATGCTAGGCAGGAAGTGCTTGATATGCAGCGATCTGCCTCTGCAGAAGAATTTGAGCAATGGTCTAGGGAGGGAACATTGGATGATGAGGGCTGTTGGAGGAATAAAGACATGACTAAATGGAGACTGCCCACAGCCTATTTACATCCTATGATTCATATGGCACATGGGCCGGCACATGTTGGAGCATCCTCAATAACGAAGTTGCTTACGCAAGTTTGGGAGCATCCGGAAATTGCCGGCATAGGTAAAAAGATAGTGCAGTCCTGCTTGATTTGTCTTCAGTACAATCCTGGAAAAGGGACACGAACTCCAACAGGAGGGTTTGCTACACCAACTGCACCTTTTGAGGTTCTGCAAATGGATTACATCCAGCTTGAACGCTGTAATAATCTAAAGTATGTTCTAGTGGTGGTATGTGCCTTTAGTAAGTGGATAGAGACATACCCTACGAAAGATAATACAGCTCTTACTACAGCGAAGGTGCTTTTAAAGGAGTTCTTCCTTAGATTTGGTGTTTGCAAACTTTTGTGGAGTGACAACGGACCCCATTTCATTGGGCAAGTTGTTGAGTAGGTCTTGAAAGGATTGGGAATTAAGCAGAAGTTTCATGCTGCCTTCCACCCACAATCAGCAGGGCTAGTGGAACGATACAATTCTACCCTCAAACTTAAGTTGGCTAAAATCCAGGCTTCCACATCTCTGAAATGGCCTGATGCACTACCCTTGGCATTGCTGTCCATTAGATCAGTGCCACATACACGATCTGGCCTTACACCGTATGAGGTGGTATTTGGAAGGCCTATGAATATTTTGGGAATTCCTAAGCTACGCCCCATACATGATGTACCTTGTGTCTTGATGAGTGACTACCTGTCACAGTTGACTGACAGCTTGCTTTCTATTCATCAACAGGTTCGAGAAGCTCTTCCTGACAGGTCGCAGGGTGATGGTCATGATCTTCGGCCCGGTGACCACGTCATGGTCAAGGTCTTCCAGAGGTCGAACAGCCTAGAGCCCAGGTGGAAAGGCCCTGAGCAGGTGCTCCTGGCCATGAGAACTGCAGTCCGAGTGACCAATCGGAAGAATTGGGTCCATTCAACACACTGCAGAAAAGTGCCGTCTGCCCTGGTGGAACCTGCTATGCTCGCCGACTATCGACAGATTCTGGACACCGAGAGAGGCCAAGCCACGTCACCTGAGGAACCTGAGGAAGTCTTCCCAGACCACACGATCCCTGGTACATCTCGATATCAGCTGCGACCCCGGAGAGAAACTGCATTGCTGAAAGAGACTGGTTGAGCAACCGTCCTGGGTTAGTGAGAGACTGAGCTGAAGATGGGGGGGATCTTTTGCTTAGTGACACCCATCTTAACCCTCAGTGAAGAAACCAACGGCTGCCCAGGACTTTAGAGCTCCATCTACTTTGTTGTTTCAGCATCAAGATGACCATGCCTATGAAAGAGACATCGACTGCTGCGAGAATCTGCGATAAGAAAATTATGTGCATTGTTGGGTTTACTGTCAGTGTGATCATTATGGCAGTAATAACTTGGGTTGTAGAGGAAGTGGCTCCTGTTCGACGAATACTTACTGCTACTACTCCAGCACCTATTGAACACCACTACTTTACTCTCCCTTATCATGAGCAGAAGCATAGACAGTCCTATCTGAACAACACGTTCATCCAGATGTTGCACCACACACATAATGCTACGAACATTACCGACTGTTGGGTGTGTGGAATGATGCCTGCTCATCAGAAAAAGGGAGGAACACCTTTCATTCCTCTGCCATTTTCACACAATGGTTCTTGTAGGGCTTGGTTTGCGCTGCTCTGGGCTACCCATGTTGCTAATATTACTAAATATGATGTAGGAAGACTAAACTACCAGTTGAATAAAGTGTGCTATCCTGATGAAGAAGGAGATCCACAGGCCAAAGGAACTGTATGGGAAATGGAGGAGTATCGTCGAGGAAATTCCTCTACACACTATATTTTCCCAAATACTCGAACTGCTAAGGGTAATGGACCTTTTGTTATAGCTGTTACTAGAGCTCGTGCAGACTTGTGTGTGAACAGTGTTGGTAGTATTCCCGTGGGAAAAAGCGACTGTACTCTGGTTTTAAATATTACCGGAGTAAATAACAGCAGTTTTACGTCATCGCATAATACCTTCTTTATATGTGGGAATAAGGGATATTACAATTTACCCATTGGCTGGTCCGGTACTTGTTTTGTGTCCTTTTTGTTACCACCTGTGTTTCTGGCACCTGCATCATATCACAAGGACTATAAACTGTTTAATGACATTTCCAAAAACAGATTTAAGAGGACAACAAATCATGATGAGGTGGATCAGACTGATACTACACTGCAGCAATATGTTGATTTTAATTTGGGACTGTTCTTCTTTGTTGGTGCTGCCTTAAATAGCCGGAAGATCCGACGTTTGACACGTGTGGTAGAGGCTGTAACCAGTCAAACAGCTATGGCACTTGGAAACATCACAGAAGAACTACAGATTGCGAGGATTGTGGCACTCCAAAACCGTATGGTCTTGGACGTAGTCCTGGCCGATCGAGGTGGTGCATGTCGCATCATCGGGAGCAGTTGCTGCGTCTATATTCCTGATCATGCCCCTTCAGTTTTTGATGCGATCTCTAAACTGCATAAAATCGCTGCTGAGATTCACCCCGATACCGGAACATGGACTTTAGCCGGTTGGCTATGGACACTATTTACTACCTGGGGCTGGAAATTGTTGACAATATTATGTATATTATTTGCAATCCTGCATTGTATACAATGTGGTCCAATGCTTTGCTCCCTCTGTATTACTGCTTGTATACCTGCCAGATGTAATGTTAAGAAAGTGAATGCCCAACGTGTATTAGATCAAGAAGTTAATGAAATGATGAAAATTGACATACAAGATGTTTTTATTGTTCCTTCTAGATTATAGATGTCTTCAGCTAATGCTAAAAGGGTCGTCTGTGGAAGTTTGGCAGAGATCACTGTTAGCATGAGCTGAAGCCATTTTGTTTTTGGCAGCCATTTTAGTTGACCATGTGCTCGCCATGTGCTCCTTCCATCTTTGCTGTTGCCTACCCTTGTGCTTTACTAGAATAACTATCTATAGTTAGCTCCTGTAACACTGCACATGCTCAGAAAAGTCTGTAGCTGCTCATGCACCTGTCTTAGTCTGTAAATGTCAGGCTGCTCTAACTGATGTCAGCAACTTCATTCTCCTCTTACTTTGTTGACTGAGCATTTTCTGTATGTCCATACATGTGAATAGCTATTCTTGTGTGTGCTTGTACCGCCTCCTTTTGAGCTCTTGAGTGGGTTTAAAAGACCCACAGTTTCTGTGCTCCTTGTGCTACCTCATACACTGCCTGAGGGTTTTGTATAGATGTAGTTCCACTCATGAGGTTTAATAAACTGTTGTTTTGATATTCCAGCTTCTGTGCCAATCTCTATTTATTGGTCTGAGGACTAGAGCGCAAAGAAGGGCGAACCCCTAGCACCGGTAGGCCTTGGTGAGGTCTACTTCTACACAATGAGTAGAACCTTTTAAACATCCAAGTTCCTCCATAAATACTCCATGATTACTATGGTAAATTCTTTTATTCACCTATCCATTGGGAGCTGTCAGTCACCAACACTTGTTCTGAAAGATTGGAAGCCAGTACTATACGTAAGATGCTCTATTCCCACCTTCTCAAAAAAGGCTTATCCTTTTTACAATCTACACTCTTCTTTGAGCAATTCTACCCTTATACATCAACACAGCTTCAAAATAGCCGACCATTGTTAGTTCATACGTTAATATCCCTCTGGATTGACAGTCGTTTTCATAATTTCTATGCATCTGAACTTTTTTAAAATGTCACCTGATTTACTGCACGTTTTTTTGGGGAATGAATCTCACTAGATATTTTAATATCCTGATAATGCTTTTCACTATGGTAAAGGCTTTCTCAAGTGTAGGCTCTTTCACATGTAACAGCTGCTCTTGAATTGGCAGTGCTTCTTATTAATTAATCTCCTATTATCTCTTCATGCAAATCAATGAATTTACACATAGATTCCAGAATGCATATCGTTGCTGCATGCTGGTCAACATGTTTACCAAGTATTTGCTCTCTGGAGAAGAAATTGCATCTTTCAACCAAAGTTATTTTTTTGGTACAATAGTTTTACTCCAAAGCCCACACTGCCCTTATATAATCATCTTCCTCACTTACAAGATCATGCCATCATCATTATCACTATCTCTGCTCTGCATAGGGAAAGTCTTCAATATTCTACTGCTCTCCATCCTTAAATTGTGTTTTACTATTGCCAATTTCCACTTTACTACAAATATATCCAACCCACACATTCTAATTATGTTTCAAATGTTTACTTCCAATCTTCCATGGCAGAAATGGTTCCCATGGACTTGGTAAGACCATTGACATAGATTGTATGAAGTTGTCCAGTTAGTTACTTGTTAATAAATATTTTGAAACAACTAAAGAAAGCACCACTGTCATTATGGCTGGTAGAAGGTAAACAATTAACAAAATAAAAGTAATCACCCATGTCACCCTATTTTCACAACACCAAAATAAGTAAAATGCCCAACGCTGTCCTATCAATACTCACTGGTGCAGTATTAAATGTCTCTTAATGTTGTATAAGATGAAAGTAGTGAAAGCCTCCATACAATGTCCAGTTGAAAATTCAGCTCAGTCTTGTGTAGCAGTTCAGTTCCTCCACATTATGTAGAGCACAAGTCCTTCTTTGATGTGAGCAGCATCATTATTATAGTCCTCTCTCTACTTTTTTCTATTCAACAGTGATGACATGGGAACTAATACAATTTTACTTCCCACTCACAGGGAAGGATCATACCCACTGTGATGTGCCATCTGTACACTTCTCTCGATACACTTTCACAGTGAGTCCAAAAAGCATGTAAAGGTTTTTCACTTAATCAGATGTTGGAAAGTGGTTTATAAGTAGTGATAAGTAGGGACCTATCACTACTAATAAGGCCACAAACACTCTAAAAGCTTCCGTCAAAGTCTCTATAAATTATTCCCCTGCTAAATCCTTGATAGCTGGCTGCGAGCAGGCATCCTTAACTTAGGAGACAGGAAATGCAAAGCATTTAAAGACTCCAATACATTAAATAAGTAAGACACAACACACAATAAAAATCCCACACCAATTTGTAAAATAGGTTATATTTTTATGAACAAATAGTCACCAGAATGACAAAAATCCAATGTAGTGAACCGGAGAAATGAATTTTAAAAGAATAAATGCTTTCTAGTGCTTAAAAACCAAAAGCGCGAACTTGGGACATCTGGTCGTGCTTGACAAAGTCAAAGTTTGAGGCCAACCACGATGGAGTGTGGGTTGGATAAATTAAGCAAGAGGCCTTGGTCAAAATGTTACCTTCACATTTAGAAACTTTTTCAGAGCTTTTTCCTTTCAACGTAGAGCAAGGCACTTCGTCACGCCAGTTTTACGTCAACATAGGTCAACTCCTGGAAGTCTGGAGCTCCGGAGCTTTCAGCAGGACAAACTTGAAATCCAGGCTGGGTCACGGTTCGACGTCGGCGGCTTGACTCTCGATGACAGGTCGGTCACCTTATGGAGCTTTTTACCAAAGTTGCTTCAAACTTCTCCAAACTTCTTGCTGAAGTTCCTCTTGTGGGTTCAAAGTGTCCAAAACACCAATCCAAGGGTCTATAAGCTGCGAGATGGTCCTTGGGATGTTGCGACTACAATTCCCACAAGGCATCTGGTCAAATCCTTAAAAGTCCACTGAATGGACTCCAGGCTGAAGTCTTCTTAGTGTCTTGCACCTGGTGCAGGTGAGCTCTGTTAACCTGTTGCTGGCACCTAGTCCACTCCTAAACCCCTGTGATGCCAGGCAAAGTCCTTAGGGCTGTAGTCCTACATTGTACAGCGGGTGCAGTCCTTCAAAATGCAATCATTTGTGTGCAGATCAGGGTTCCAGCAGGGCAGTCCTACTTTTCCTTGTTGTTTCAGGCAGGGGATCAGAGTTGCAATGCAGCTCTCTCATATTTATTCAGTGTTCCTGTGCGTTAAGCAGGGGGCACACGTGACCAATGGGATGCAGGGTGCCACCCAGGTGTATGACCACTTCCTCCAAAGTGTGGAATATACTTGACTCAGAAAGCACTATTCTTCTAAAATCCAAGATGGAGAAACTCTCTCCTGGAGGGTTAGATCTGGCCAAATCAACCCACTGGTGCAGCTAAGTACCCCTAACACTCCCCTTCCAGCCCCTTCAATATTCAAATTACTGGGGCTCCTGTCTATCCTGGGGGGTGCAGAATGTGGGGGTGAGCCTGTGCTGCCCTAAACTGTCATTCTCCCTTTGTCTACTCCACCCCCATTCTGCCTTTTGCTCTGCAGCTTGCAGTTCTCCCACAGTAAGTTGTTGTCAGGCCACTTCACTCCCCATTAAGACATCTTGGTTGAGCCTGGCAGAGGCTAGCCAATAAAGAGAGGGCTGTTGGAAGGCTGGATTTTGACTTACAGAAAAGAAAGTTCTATAGCTTCTTTTCTGTGACAGTTATAACAGTGGCAAAGTGTTGGATTTATTCTAACTATCATTTTGATATGTTGCAGTATATTTTTAGCTCCTTTCTTTCAATGGTTATACTTTAATAAAGTATTCCCTCGTTTGCCTATGGAGTCATTGTGCTACAATGGGGAAAACAAAATTGCCCGTTTTTCCCTCACCAGGGTAGATAAACCATCTTTTATAATGGCCCTGATTATAGTTACACTGCACCCTACCCCTAGGGCACCTAGAGGAGACCTTAGGGGTGAAATAAGGTCGTTTGAGACTATAGTTTTAATGTAAAGGCAGCCTGAAAGGCAGGGCTGCCTTTACCATGACAGCAGGCAACACAGTAGTTCACACTTAAGTGAGTTATGTCTACTGGGCCTCTAAACCTCTAAACTTACATGCCCTAGTATATACTAGGGGCTTACAGCTAGGCTGTCAGTACCAATTGTAGTTAAACCTAATTACCATATACCATATACCATTTAATCAGAGCTGTGGCCCTGGGTCTCGTAAGGGCACAAACATAGTCATTTGCCACCTGTATCCATTAAAAAATGGGGGTGATCAGAGAACAAAGGATGACTTTCTCACACCAGTGTTTCACATCTTCTCAATGATAAGGGAATTGTCCTATGCAGACTTTGTTATGATCAGTGGAAACACTTCTGGGTCTGAGTGGGAGGGTTGAAGCTATATAGGTAATGTGTTGTGGTGGTGGTTGCTGGGGTGCATATAGCATTCAATAGTTCCCTTTGGTTGCATATAATGTTCTTCGAAGAGGATATGAGTTACTAGTTGACTTTGGTGATGATTTCTTTTGTACTTGTGAGTTCTATATGAGTGGAAATCAGTTTCCTTATTTGTGAAAATAATTTTCTAGTTCACTACTTTGATTTTAGAGTGGAAGTCTTCACTTTAACATGATTTAAAGATGTAACTATTTCAACCTCTCTAGATAATAAATGTGTTAAAATGTGCTATTTGTCCAAAAGAAACATTCTTCAATATCAATCATTACTGCCTAATGTTAGTAAATGTATTCCTTCAATTTGGTTGTAGGCTTTGCTTGTTTTCACTTGAAGGCCATCTATCAAACGGTCTCTAGAAACATTTGTTCATATCAGTTACAAAAGGCATGAAATCGGAAAGTAATTTAATAGTTCTAGCTTACATTTCTAGCAGCTGACAAAGTATCAGCCTGAATATTTCAGCAAGTAAACTCGTAACAAAGTTTTCTGATACTCTAAGGAATTCTTTGAATATACCATATGACCATCATATTCAATGGGTACTCGCATTCCTTCCTCTCATTTTATTATAGCTTGATAGAAATTATAGGGCCTATTAACATAAGGAGATCTACATGCGGAGATTAATTTAATTTACACCTACACTTGTTATGTTAAGGGGTATTTGTAGAGCGCACGGCTACTCCAAGGAGTGTCCCGGCGCTGAAGTGTCCCCCTTGACAAAAAACAGTGCACGACCTCATCCAACAAAGTCCCCATTACTTATGGAACAACCAGGTCTTAAGTAGGCGCCTAAAACTAAGGAGATCTTGTTCTTGTCTGAGAGAGAGAGGCAGACTATTCCATAGTTTTACAGATACCACCTGGAACGAACGTCCCCCCTTCCTAGTCCGAAGGAACTTAGGCTCAGACAACAAATGTTGGGTCGATGACCTCAGAGTCCTGGCTGGGGAAATGTATGCCTGCATGGTATTTGCCAATTACTCGTGGAGATATGCACCTGGTAGTCAGATAATCAGTCTAAAACTGCTTACATGAGGGGTGAAGACTCTTACATCATACTACAAGTAACTTTGTAAGGATTTCAAAAGGATTTCAGGAGCACACTTATGGGCAACTATCTCTGCAGCAGAGGCTGAGATCCCCACTTACACTATGGATGACTCTTAATGGTAGTTAACAGGTAAACAGCATCCACCTTTGCTAATGCACACATACTTAACAACAATTATCCCTGCACACAAGGATAGCCCATACCATCTACGAAAGGAGCACAGAGTGCAGTCCTGGGAGTTGCCATCTCTGGAGTCACCAGTGCTGAAGAGGATATTGTTGTTCCCACCCAGGAGAATACCTTACAACACAATTCATGGCTGGCCAGCAGTCTCCCTCCTATGGATCTCTTACAGGTCACAAGTCCCCAGGCACCAGCTAAAAAGTCACAGATGCTCATCTCATCTACAGCAGGACTCACCTCATATCAACCATCAGTCTGCAAGTATTTCAGCTGCCTCCCCCACTCCACCATCCAAAATAGATGCAACTCCAAGTCTTCTCTCCATCTACTCAAGGAAAAGAAACCCAAGGAGTCTCCCTCTTGGAATCTCCTACAGATTGCAAGTCACCAGGCACCTGCTAGAATGCCATGGATGCTGATCCTGGAAATGCAGGACTCACCTCCAAACACCCCTTAGCATACAGGTATCTCAGTTGCCCCCTGAACCTCACTCCCCAAACCATGTGCAACTTCAGGTGAGGATGACATTTCTCTCTATTCAGCATTCTTCCTCCCACAACCTCCCAGATGTCAATACCCTAGGTGATGGACAATCCACTGGCTGTGTCAAATAGCCACACATGTGGGGGGGGGGCAAGGATGGGTGTTTGGCATGGGCAAATCTTATACTGGGAGGATCAGTTTTCTTCAACAGCAATCTACTGTGTAGGGGGATATACGTGAAATGGGGGTTACCATAAACAATATATCTACCCTACTAGAGCAACTCCCATGGTTTCTAGATAGACAGACACATGTTTCTTAGGCTGGGAACATCTCTGTGTGCCTAAAGAAGCATATGAAAGATGCCATGCCTTGGCCATACAGCCTACACAGACCCTCTCACACAGCTGCCTGTCTCAGGTTTAGGGCCAAGTCAGGTGCCTCAGGTATATGAAAATCAATAATAACATGCATTGCCTTCCCCAGCTACATACCTTAGCAAAAACGCTCCTACACCCCCACCAATCCATCTCCTTCTACTCCAGATCCTCAACCAAATGTTGGCCCAGTATTGCATAGTCGGATATGCGAACACTCTTCATTAGCATAGACAGTAGCCCCTATCCTCATAAACAATTCACGCATCCTCACAAAAACCCCACATTTTGTATCCACCATCTAAACACTTATGTTTTCAAAAACATAATTTGTCAACACTTTTAGTCAAACACCAATTTATATTTGAACTTTTTATGAAATTAACCTACATGTCTTCTTACACTTTTTTGAAGTGTGTGGGCATGCCTGCAAACTGATGTGAATGTGTTATAAGGGTAAATTGTAAAGAATGCATACTCTCTAACATAGTCAATTAGATTGCTTGCATGGCTAGTCCCACATGAGATGACACACAGGTAGCAGGTAGATGCCATTGGTGCATGTTAGGGGTTCAAAGGCCAAATGTCCTTGGTAAGGAAGGAACGAACAAAAATAGTGCCTAAGTCCAAGGAGGACTGGACAAGTTGGAGGAGGTGTGCAATGGAAAAAAATACAGACTGGTAAGATCTAAGAACAAGCTCAAATACATTAACCAAGGTGGGTCGGTAATAATGGGAAAATATTAAAAGCCCTTAACAAAGTTCTGAAGTTTTAAAGTAAAGCTGAGGTCCAACGTCAGCTACTCAAATGGTATTTATGCTCTGGATTGAGGGCAAAAGTGCCTTGCCATTCTCTGGGTCTGAAAAGCGTCCCACCTGAAATTCCTTCTCAGGCACAGCCATTTGGAGTTGCAGGGCAAGATAGGACACCTCCTGAGTTTTAGGACACACTAAGATGAAATGGATGTACTCCAGGAGGGTTGGCAGCAACAGCGCTCACTATGCTGGTAGAGTGGCTAGTTACAGGTAATGTAGTTTGGCTACAGAGTTAAATACACTGTGTATGGAGCTGCGCAAATTATATTAATTTGCAGGTATTACGTAAAATATAAATTAAAGGTATAAGTATATGTTTATAAATTTAAATTTGTGTTTAGTTTAAGCTTGGTTTAGAGATAAAGAACAAAATTCATTTATATCAATTTTAAGGTGGTGCGTAAATTATGGATTTAAAGTATAACTATAATTTAACAATTTGTAATGTTTGTGTATTTTAAGTTTCATTTGTATAGAAAGAATAAATAAAGTTGTACTAATTATAACAATTTTGTTGCAATCATCCATTCAAGTTAGATTACACTCCTGCTCAGAAATTCCCAGCAGTCACTAATAGAATATGCTACCATCGCCTGCCTCTACCAACATTCCACTCTTCCTGAAGCAAAATCTCCTATGATTCCCTCTTGATGTGAAAGTATGGTGGTGTATGTTGTATATTTGTGCTTCATGTAACATGGCTGACAGTGGTCATTAGCCCTTCCTTTGTGTTCTTACCTCCTCAGCCTCTCAGAATACCGTTGAGTGTTCTAACTTGTACCGGAGTGTTCTACTCTTGTCAGTTGATGGTCTGGTCAGCTGGAGAGGTGTGCGCTCAGCTGTGTCTTAAATAAAACTACATGTAACTTAAATGGAAGTGTCCTGAACTACTTACAACAATTTGGCGATGATTTGGCTGACCAGACCAGAGAGGAAGTCATCACAGCTTCGAGCAACACCTCGCACCAAGAACCCACGGCGGTCCACCCATCTGCTGCCAGTAACGTGAGAAAAAGAAACAAGAAACCTGAGAAATGAGAGAAAACTAAAAAAAAAAACGAAACCAAGAAAAGAAAAGAAGAAGCAAGTACCTCATACGTCACTCGTTCCAACCGTGAGTCAATTACATGTCAATTTATACTTTGGAAATGCCGAGCGAGGGCAAAGACCGGACCCCGTTGCTAATTAATGCTGTTTGGCAGTGTTGATTGACACCATGAAATGAGTTGATCGGGGGCAAAGATCGGGCCCCGGCGTTAATTGTTGAAATTGGCTATTCTGAGCAAGGCATTTGTATCTCAGTCATCGCTGTGATACGAAACGGTTCATTGTGGGGAGCAGACATCGTGGCGATACTGGATGCATTATTGCAGTACTTCAACCTTCACAAACTTATGGTAACTGTGCGAATGTTATGCGCCATTGATGTTGGGCCGTTAATCTTGTTGGCGCTCGAGCGCACTGGCATTCTGCGCTCACGAGCCCACCTACGCGACACAGAACGCATCTCCATCACTGAGCGCGTCTCTATGGTATGCGCATTTCGCTACTGGCTCCCGGCATCACCACGCACGAAGCACACACCCCGCAGCAATGAAGCAACAATGGCAGACATCACAGAAAAAATGAAAGGCAGGCTGCAGGATGAAGGTAAGAGCGCGCGTGGGCTCTGTGTGCACTCGAGCAATATTTGAAAGTAATACAGTTACGGTTCATCTGCCAAGGGAAGGCGCACGACGGAGGCAATGAAACAATAAAAAAAATTTAAACAAACATTAAGTGCTCACAATCAACCCTAGATGTTCACCATACACGGAGGAAACTCAACTTCCAAAGTGTCTGACACGGAAAGCTTGGCAGAGACCCCCATCAGGAGAAACTGCAGTAGGAACTGCACAGTTGAGTTATGAGCTCCACACTTCACAAAACGAGTAGCTCATAATCTTGTAGTAGCCCTTGACGCTCTTTCCCAGGCAGACGGGTGGTACTCTCCAAAGGCAGGTTACAGCAGGTAGGCAGAAGCGCAATGTATCATGAAGTGACAGTAAGCAGGGCAAGTAGGCAGCAAGACGAATAGGTATTATAACATAGAGAATGTCAAGTTCAAGCACTTCCTATCCTATGCCAAGCCAGATCAGATTTGTATCATTACCCCAAGACGGACAGCTGTCTCACCTGGCGCAGTACATGCAATTTAGTGGGTCTCAGAGCCCATGATACCAGCATGGCTATTGAGAGCCTAACTAGAACCAGGACAGAGAACATAGTACTGGGTCTGAAAGTCCAGAACCGGGAAAGCCAAGAACTGCGGGAGAGAGCCCAGAATCGGGACAGCGAGCCCTGAAGCGGGTGAGTGAACTTAGAACAGCGACACAGAACCGGCAAGGGGCAAAGGTCCTAGAACCACGATGGAGAGCCGAGACTTAGAGCCCACAACGGGGACAAAGGTCCCAGAACCAGTAAAAGGAGGGGACAAAGGTCCCAGAACCAGTACCAAGAGGGGACAAAGGTCCCAGAACCAGTTCCAAGAGGGGACAAAGGTCCCAGAACCAGTACCAAGAGGGGACAAAGGTCCCAGAACCAGTACCAAGAGGGGGCAAAGGTCCCAGAACCACGATGGAGAGCCGGGACAGAGAGCCCACAATGGGGACAAAGGCCCCAGAACCAGGATGGGACAAAGGTTCCAGAACCAGTACCAAGACGGGGCAAAGATCCCAGAACCACGATGGGGAACCACGACAGAGAGCCCACAACGGGGACAAAGGTCCCAGAACTAGAACCGGGACAGATAATCCAAAACTAGGATAGAGAGTCCAGACTAGGAGAAAGAAAACCAAAGCCTGGACAGAGAGACCAGAATGGTGGACAAAGGTCCTAGAACCGGGTCAGAGAGCCCACATAACTAAGACATGGAACTTCTAAAAAAAGTAAATCCGAGACAGAGAGTCCTGAAGAGGAGTAAGAGGTTCAAAACCGGTGAAAGAGGCCCAGAACCAGAGAAAGTGGACCAGAATCGGGACAAAGCGAATCACAACTAGGACTAAGTGTCCACCCTCGAAGAAAGAAAACTTCAAGCTAGAATAAAAACTCCAAACATCACATGCGGTACTGCACTTGGAAATCTCGAAGAGTACCCAGGACTGTAGTAACTGCTGTTGGAGTTCTATGGACCTCACAACTTAACATTTAAGAAATCTGTAACTAAAGCATGGAGGCATCTGTTGAGCTGTTCATCTTCAACTTGGAGCGGAAAGCGGTGGTGGACAGAAACAGATTGAAGAAAGTGAACTGTCTCTTCCTGTTTTTGGTGCACAAGGACAGATTGGAGAAAGTGGACTGTCTTTTCCTGTTTTTGTCAGTCTAAGGGGAGTAGGTGGTGGTGATGCCTGTTAGTTGTTTTGGGTGATGTCTCTTACCTCACCCTTCACTCTTGACACTCTTTACCCCTAAACGCTCCTTTACCTTCGCAAACTAAAAATAGTTCAAGACGTCGTAGACCTCCTACCTGTCTTAATGATTATTGTTGTTGTCTCCCATACATTAAGCTTCACTTTTGTGATTTGTTTATTTATTTCCTTTTTCTCTGTAAAGGAGGAAGAGGTGTTGTATATTTGTGCTTCATGTAACATGGCTGACAGTGGTCATTAGCCCTTCCTTTGTGTTCTTACCTCCTCAGCCTCTCAGAATACCGTTGAGTGTTCTAACTTGTACCGGAGTGTTCTACTCTTGTCAGTTGATGGTCTGGTCAGCTGGCGAGGTGTGCGCTCAGCTGTGTCTTAAATAAAACTACATGTAACTTAAATGGAAGTGTCCTGAACTACCTACAACAGTGTACTGAACAGACAAAGCAACGCCTCAACTTGTAGATTTAATGCTACAAGTTATGTGTGCCATATCTTTTGCCATAATCTCTATTTTACGCCTAAAGTTATGTAGCAGATTGTAATTACAGGCTGATGGTGCCACCACAAAGTTAGATTAACCAAACACCTGAAAATAAGGTATTTTTACTTGCTACCCTATAGCAATTCTTTACTTTAGGCCCTGATTACAAATTGTGCGGAATAGGATGGAACATTTAACACATATAAATACTGTACCCCAGAATAAACCCAATTCTGAGTTTTCAACATGAAAATGAAGCATAACATTCAGAATCAGTTTTAACACGCCTAATTCAGTGGTTTTTGCCATTTTTCTGGGCCTTTTGCCCCAGTACATTTTGGCAGTCTAGCATATTTGCTCTAGAGAACCCAGCTATTTCACGAGCCTTCCTATGGAAAATAATTGCGTACTTGACGATACTTAAAAAATCCCTTTACTTGATATCAAATCTGGCCTGGAGTTCCAAACTATACCAAATGTGGCCCCTGAAAAAAGTCCCCCAGTTTCACAAGCCCATGCCTCTCCCACCTTAGCAAACAGAAGTCGTGGCATATGCCTGGTAATTGAATATTCCTCTATATGGTTGTATACCAGTTTAGCGTCCTTAGCCCCACCTTCTTCCGCCAGACACCCCAATTTTTAAAAGCCGCCATCAACATCTTAAAACACACTTTTTTATAATAACTCGGTTCAACTGTTTTTTAACAAACAGCCCTCTCCAGTCAAAAGCTCATAAATAAATGGAACAAGATCTCTGGATCCTCGGCCCCCACCAATACTTTCTAAAAGTGGGAGCATATATTGCAGGGCGGCGGCTAGTTAATACAACTTGAGGTTAAGAAGGGCCCACCCGCCTCTCTCTAGGTTGCCCTCCCTATTTTACCATAAAACCAGATAAATCTGGAAATCATGACATTAATTTAAACCAGGAGCTTCTCAACTCCTGTGGGATGGTATGGAAGAGATAAAAAACCTTCGGCAAAAAAACCACATTTTAACTACGTTACATCAACCCACAATCGATAAGTGCAAATTGCCCCATCTAGAAAAATCCCTTTTACATTTCTGAGTGATCGGCGCAACATTGGTCTCCACAATCTGATCCAATTTCACACTGATACAGACCCATAAATAGACTTCCTGTCCAACCACCTGTGGATCCTGCATAATTTGTCTATTCACAGCCAGCTGCGTTTTATTTCTGTTCGGTAAATAGCCCACTAGATTACCAAACGTAACTGCCTCCTGTTTTATTATATGCAGTGTCATATCTGGGTTTGCACTAACCACTGCAATATCGTCTGCATAAGCTACGATTTTTGTCTCCCATCCTTGCCACCTAACCGGTAGAATGGCTGGATTTACCTCAAGCATACAGACAAAAGGGTCTGTGCAAAGTGCAAAAGTAAGGCGGAGCAAGGACACCCTTGCCTGCTTCCCCTCTCAATATGGATTGGCCCAGACTGGCTCCCCATCATTTGCAGCCGGGCCACTGGTCTATGATATATTGCCTGGAATGGATGATTAATAAATCATCCTCCCAGCCCAAATGTGCCCATGACTTTCCAGAGATAGTTCCAAGTTACCCTGTTGAAATTTTTCAGCATCCAACAGGGCCATCGCCATGTGCTCATTCGCAGCACCCGTCGCATTAAGTAGCGTAATCACCCGACGAATATGGTCGGGGGTTCTTCTGCCGGGGATAAAGCCATGTTGTTTTGTTGAGACCAGTTTAGAAATAATGAGGCCCACCCGACTAGCCAGAATCTTTGAATATAACTTTGCATCGCTATTTATTAGCGTTAACGGCATATAAGAGCCTGGATCATTCAGCACCTTCCCTTTCTTCAAAAAGACGGATGTTTGCCGTGGCCCAAGAGTCAGGAGGCTGGTGACCTTTCTTTACATAGAGAAAGAGCTCATGTATATCAAACAGTAACAGCATAAAGAATGCTTTATAAAATTCCATAGGAAATTTCCCAGAGGGGAGTCCATGGAGTGCTGCCTGCGTTTTTCTGCTGAAAAATCCACCCCCAGGAAATCAAGGTCATCCTGCATGGCCTTTTCTGAAACCCCCAGGTTAAAAAATTGCTCTAAATTTTCTTCCCCTATGGGGGATTGGGCATGATACAACTTGCTATAATACCCACGAAACACTTCCTATAAATCATCGGGATCCGAGACTAAGTCCCCTTGATCGTTTTTTATTTAGCTAATATAGCCAGCCACCACCTTTTGCCGCGTCCGAATTGTGAGGATGTGCCCAACGCATTCATTTTATTCATAAAATTCCTGTCTGCTGGCCAGGAATTTTTTACAGTCTTATTGGCTGTAATTTCATTCAGTGTTTACTTAGCTATAGCTATCTGATATTGAGCAGAGGAGGGGTCTATCCCTGCTGTTACTACGGCCACCAGCTGAGCCTCAACATTACTTAGTTGCTGATATAGCTCTTTAAAGCAAGATTGACTCTGCTTCTGGTGGTTCAGGCTAAACCTACGAGTTTCGCCCCTAACTCCAGCTTTGAAGGCATCCCAGACCACACCAGTAGGGGTGCTTCCTCTGTTTAAGTTAAAAAACTGGGATCCATTCATTCAATGTTCTACATGGGCTGGATCTGTTACAAGACCTCTTTCAAAAGAAAGACTTCTAGGGCCCTTGTAAGCCCTTCTGGTGCTAACTCAATTGCCAGAGGGTTATGATCGGACATTAATCTAGAAAATAATTTTATTCAGCACCCCTTCAATAAGTCTGGTGTCACATTGAAATAATCAAGCCTTGCTAGAGAGCTTTGGGTAGCCAAGTAATATGTATGTCCGGGCTAAGGAGCTTTTAGTTTAGGCCAAACATCAACAAGCCCTACTTCTCTCATGAGGCTCTTGAGGGCTTTAAAAACCAGTAGTTTACGCCCGGCATAACTGCCGTTGTGCCCCCGACGTACTCCTGGATCCATTAAAATTAAGATCCCCACAGAGCATATAAAGTGCCGTCCAAAGCGCGATGTTTTGTTGGCATAAAATCAAAGATACCTGAATCATCCAGAATTCCAGTGTACAGTGAACATAAGGTGAAAGATCCTGTCTGATACCGGCATTCTGTAATTGCCCACCTGTCGTGTTTGTCTGCAGAGCTACGACCAAAAACCCAAGTTTTACTTCTAGCAAGGACTGCAACCCCCTTAGTCTTAATATCCTGCGTACTGCAAGTAACTAAGCTTAGGCCTAAGGTTTCCAACATACTCCTACTAGCCTGTCAACGTGAGTTTCTTGGAAGCAATAGATATCAGCTTTAATGGCTTTCAGATCTTTAGCTACTCTCCTTCTTTTAGCCCTGTCATTCAGGCTATTATTTGCGACTCCTGGGATTCTGCATGACACTTCAGGAGCCCTACATCAGCTTCGACTGTCACAGTTCTCTCCTCTATGGCACTGATCTTTTCTCCAATCTTGGAGCAAGATTTTAATACTTTCATTAAGGCACCTTGTAGCTGTTTTGTGACGAGCCATCTGCTTTCAGCTCTGGTCTACGTTTGATGTTCTTTTATCGAGCCGTAGATCTGTTTCAACCAGGGCTCCCTTGCTTCATCAGTAATGTTTGAATGGCTGGCGTCTTTAGACGGTACGACTCCCTTTCCCCCCTTGTTGGTACATCAATCAGGTATCTGAGTAGTCCCATTTCAGTGCTGTTGATACTTATGTTGCTTTTCCTTTCTTTAATGTGGAGGGGCCAGCTCTACCCTTTGATCTCCTCTGATGCTTCCGTCGTTTAACCATGGCCCCCTGCGGCATGGAAGGGCTGGTCTCGCTCGCGTCAGAGAGGGAGGCGCTGGTTTCAGCCTCACTAGAGCTGGGGCTAAAGCAGGTAGACTCTGATCCATCCGTAAGGGAGTAAAACTTATCACCTCCCTCACGGGAGATGTCCAAAATTTTACTTATATTAAAGCTGTCAGTTCTGGAGTTATTGTCTTCTGAGCACTTTATCTCCAGGCAGGATCATTAGCCCAAAAGCCTTACAGTAGTGATCTCCCTGACCTGAGTGTCCTGACCAATGAGGTTTGGCAGGATACACTTATTTAGTAGGCTGATTTTGATGGTTTACATTTTGCTGGCTTGAGAGATCCGGGCTAGTGGTGGCGCCCTGCTGCCTGTCCAAGCGCTCGGAAAAGTTGCTCTGGTCCAATCCTGGGGAACCCTGCTCTGCCAGCAATTCGGAGGCGTTAGGGCCAGATTCTGGGTGTTGAGTCGGTGGAGCAAATAAGTAGGGGGACAATTGTGCACCCGAAGCTGAAAGTAGGGCAGAATCCGATCCAATAATGTCATTGTTACTACCTCCAAAGGCCCCAGGTCTGCTCTCTAGGGTAATAAACAAAAGATCCAGGCAAGGTGAACCTGCTGGATCTGGAGGGTTGAGAGGGCCCTTCGGATGCGAATGTGTTGGAGGGATACGTCCTCCCAAGATAAATCAATATAACCAAAAGATATCCCATCGTGGTCATGGGGTTTAAAACAGAAGAAAATGCACGGACACGATATAGAGGGGTGGGTCACCCCTCGTGGGAATGCTAGCTCCACATGACGGGGAAGGAAAAAAATCCTTTTTTTATATATAACCCTCAGAGACTCTAGTAGTGTCATGCTTCATCATCGGGTTCGCCCTGACTCCTAGAGGTCAGTTCGGGCTCGACCGTATTTCAGGGAGCACTTAATAGAAGGGTGACCAGGGGGATTTAACTAGAGATTAAAATCCCTCACCTTCTCCTAGGTATCCCTTTATTCGTGGAGTTGGTGGGGAGACTAAAACAATCTCGTGGGTATTATGGACTATTATGGTCCTATGACCCTATTTTTAGACCCATGAGTTATTGTTTACTTTAAGCCCCAGTAACCCCATTCCCATGGGGCCTGCGCCCTGCGGGAGTCGGCATTGCTTTTGGACAGAGGGAGCTGCTGAACATGCAGCTCCCTCTGTCCAAAAGCAATTCTGCCCTGCTTTGAGTAAGCAATAGTATTTTACATGCTCTCACTTACTCAAAGCTGAGCAGACTTTGCTATGGGTTGGCGAGAGCAGTAATGCTCCCGCCAAGCCATAGCAAACTGCAGTGTCCTGTAGGTGGGCCCCCCGGGACATTGCAGTCTCAAGGGCCATTATTGGCTCCAGGAGGGGGGCTGCATGGCCCCCCTCAATTCTTTGAGTTAGCCCCGGAGTTGTGGTGGCTGCCGGGGCTTGCGGGGGCCGCGCGGCAGTCACTTTAATTATAATCATTGGCCCCAGGGGCCACCCAGAATTATTATTTCTGTTAGCCCCAGGACGTTGGCAGTCCCTGGGGCTGCGGGAGGTACCATGTGGACCCCCCACATCAATATAACATTTGCCCTGGGGAGATGGTGGCCCCCAGGGCATGAGGTTGCCCAGGACAACTCCCACAAAAATTTAACAGTTTTAAATAGCTGTAACGCTCCTAGGAGGGGGGCCCCGTGCGCCCCCTCCTATATATTTGGACATGCCCCCGGGACCTGGCCTACAAAGGTTTTTTTAACATTTATGGTGGGAGTCACGTATCCAGCGTGACTTTCGCAGAATTTTTTTTTCAAATGCTTTTTTGGCCCTGCGGGGTTCCTGTGGGACCCCCCCCCCCCCCCAAGACGCTTAAGGGGTCAGAGTGTTTCTACCCTGCCCCCCTTTTTTATGTTTTGTTGTCACAAGATAGCTGCCAACACTTCCTGGTTTGAAGTGTTGGCAATGAATCAGATCTCTGCACGATATCTTGGCTGGGGACGCAGATCCTCCACGTCCCCAGTTGTAAATCTTTAAACTTCTCCGCAACTACTGAACGGATGTACACCATTTAGCAAAAAGGGAGCTTTCGGGCCCAACAGCTACCTTTCTGCCAAATTTGGTGTAATTCCGTTCTGCAGTTCGGGCTGTAGCCGTGTCTAAAGTTTCCTATGGAAATTAACATGGGGAAAAAGCGTTTTGAGGATCTCCCCTTTTTTCTTGGCCCCCGCTTGATGGATCATCACAACATTTTTGAGACAGCAGCTAAAGGGAAAATTTCAAGAGGATTCATTAAACGACAACAAATTCATTAGCAAATCAACAAACGCTAATGTCCTAACTATAACTACCTACTGTCGTCCTCCAGGAGGAAATATATATATATATTTTCCATCAAAAGGGATTCCAAAAACAACGCGCTTATCACTGGTGCCGGCATGTCGGGTGGAATCAACCCGTAATCATTTTTGAAAACAAAAGAAGATATGCCACACTCCAGGAGTTCATTCAAGACAGTACTTTAATTGTACCACTAACAACCAAAGCGTTTAGACTGTGAAGTCTTGGTCACAGTTGGGTGAGTCCTACTTTGATTGCAATATATATACAAACAGCCCAATTTGCCCATTATGAGGCATTATGGGATATGTAGTTTTAACCATTAGTCTAAAAAACAGTTACTTCGTTACATTTAATACAATCAGATATTCCAAGGATAATGAGCCATAATGCAATGTTGATCAATACTTTACATAAGCAGTTTTGATATGTTTGATAAACTTGGTACAATTGGTATTTGTTCTAAAAATTGGGTATAATTAATGGCCTCATTCCAAATAAGTATTTCATTTTATCTTCTTTTGTTTTAAAAATATATAGGTACAGATTTTACACTCACAAAACCATAGAAATTCAGCAGTTATAGTTAGAGTTATCTCAAGTAACTATAACTCATGCCCTATGGTAACTATAACTCTCGCCTTTGGTTTTTCAGTAAATTTCTTGGTTTATTTAATGCAAAGTAATATTTAATTACCATACGTTAATCCAACCGTTTTCTGCAGGCCCAGTCAATGTGTAAAGGGGGAAGGGGGGCCGTGCTTGGACCAATTTTGCCCCGGGGAGCCCAACCCCTGGGGTCCAGCCAACAAAGGGTGGGTGCCTTGGTGTCCACCCAGGGCACCCACCATCTCCTTGTGGGGCAGCCCAAAGGCCCCTGTGACCCCAGCCGGCTCCCCGCATAAAGAAGGAGCCAGCATTGCTCTCACCCACATGGAGCAGCTAAAAATGCTGCTCCCTGGGAGGTGGGAGCAATATTTAGGTTTGTTTCCCTGCCCGCATCCCTGCCCCCCTTGACTCTATGGGGGGGGACACAGAGGGACCCGCCATCCAGGGCCAAAGTACAAAAAATCAGCAATTTTTGTCACAATCCCACAGGATTGGAAAAAAAACATGGCGTCGGGCCACATACTTCAATTATATGCCCCAGGGAGTCCACCCTGGGGCCGCTTTGTTTTTTAAGGTGACGGGGCACACAGCTCCCCTCCCTTAGCCATTATAGGCCCGGGGAGCCCACCCCTGGGGCCCAAATTTCCATAAAAGGGATGCAGGCCACACAGCCACCATCCCCGAGCCTTCTCAAGCTCTGGCAATCCCATCCCCTGGGGCTGCTTTCTATATTTAAAGGGAGGGGGGTCACAAGGTTCCCACAAGGGTCTCACCAAACGGGAGCAGACACAAAGTCTGCTCACAGTGGTAAGAGCTATGAAAATGCTTCTCCCAGCTGGGAGCAGACTTTGATCTGTTTCCCTGCCCCATTGATGCGGCCAGTGAAACAGATCAGCAGAATGTTCCCACCTGGAGGGAGCAGCATAAATAGCTGATCCCAGCGGGTGGAAGCGATGCGGGTACCCGGAGCATGCGCAGAGTTAGCTGGGACCCTGGGGCCGCCCTGCTGCCCCCAATGTTGTGTATTGTGAATGCTATGAGTGGGCACCAAAGCACTCACCCATATTAAACGTAGGCCCCAGATCCCCAGGACCAGAATAGACTCGGGAGGAAGGGGTATGACCTCCCCTTCCCTAAAAAAAACATGACCCTGGGGGATGGAGTCTCCAGGGCCTTTTAATGGCTTGGGGAGGAGACAGCACAGATCCCTCCCCCTTAATTACCAGATTGAGCCCCAGGGGATAGGGTCCCCGGGGCCACAAATAACTGGGAGGGGGGTTGTGTCTACCGCACCCCTTAAAGAAACTACAGCCCTGGGGCATGGGTCCCCAGGGCCCTTTTACAGCTCAGGGAGGGGGCTATGCAACTCCCCTCCCCTTAATTAACAGATTAGGCCCCAGAGAATAGGATCCCCAGGGCCGAAATGTAACTCAGGGAGGGGGGCACGGCCTCGTCCCCTTCAATTTAAAAAACCCAAATCACCTACAAGCTCCACCCATTTGTCCCCACCCCTTCTACATTAGTAGAGGGCAACAGTGTACCTGCCATTTTCCAGGCTGATGGACAGTGTGTTTTCTCTACAATTGCACATTGAAAAATTATCTGAAATCCTTAATGGAGGTGAAGGGATTGTTGATTTATTGGAGTGTATTCTCTTCTGTAGTGACTGTCCAAGATGAGTGGGTTGTTTCTTGTCATCTCCTGGTATAAGAGTAGAGTTCAGTGCTCTTCCTTTTGATTGCTGCTGAGTATGTGAAGGCGCCAAATCACCTACAAGCTCTGCCTTTTGGACCCACGCCTTCCACGTTAGTAGTGTGCAACAGCGTTCCCCCCATTTTCCAGGCTGATGCACAGTTTTTTCTCTACAATTGCACATTGGAAAACGATCTCAAATCCTTGATGGAGGTGGATGTATCATTCATTTATTGGAGTGCAATCTCTTCTGTAGTCACTGCCCAAGACAAGAGGGTTCTTTCTTGTCTTCTGGTCTGAGAGTAGAGTCCACGGTTTTCCCTTTCAATTGCTGGTGAGTATGCAAAGGCACCAAATCATCCACAAGCTCTGCCAGTTTGGCCCTACCCCTCCCAATGTAAGTAGTATGCAACAGTGCTGGCTCCAGGTGGGTTGGCCATAGTGCTGGCCGCAGGCCAGGCCCTGTTGCCAACACCCTGCTGTGCACTGCCAGAGGCCGTGCACAGTGTTGGGTTGGCTGCCTCTGGGGGCTTTGCTGCAGGGCCTGTCCAAAGGCCAGGCCGTGCGGACAACCCCCATTACACATGCCAAAGCCTGTTATGGTGGGGGGTTGGCTTTATGTATGGTAATAAAATATAACTTTACGTAAAAAAAATTGAGAAATTCTCTGAGTAAGAATCAACCACAGACATATGGGAAACCCTTATAGGACACGGTGTTCAGTCTGTATACAAGTGTTCAGAGAAAGCCAAGTCCCTCAAGATACTCCATGTTTCCTCCAAAATAATAACCTACTGCTGACAGCCTTTATCTGTCTCAAACGTCTCACAGTCACCGAACCTACATTGAGAAATGAAGTTCAGTAGAAAAGTGGATACTGTAAACAGTGTTCACTCTATGAAGAGAGAGTTTACTCTGTACCTCTCTGTTTGCAGACAGTGAAACATGAGAAATACAACAAAGAGTATTATAAAGTATCTACTAAGCATACACCCTATACAAAACTTGTCTAAAGAGACACTACTCGCTTAAAATAACCAAGGTCTGAAGGTGCTAAAGGCCATACTACCTGTAGCCTTCATACTGCGCTGAAAACTTTACAGATACACCAACTTCTAAAGCTAAACAGTAACATAGGTTATTACCTAGAGCACACAGTCTTCTATGTTATGTATAAATTGTCATGCTGAGATAATTCTGGCTAATAACTCATAGTTGCTTACAATGCTTAGGGCCCGATTCCGATCTTGTTCGGAAAGCATACAGAACGACTCTATTCCGGAATGTTTTCTAGACGGCTCGGATAGGGAGAGTCCGACCGAAGGAGTACGATGCATTTGAATGCATCTGGATAGGATTCGGTCAGGCTCCCATTGACTTCAATGGGAGCCTGTGTTCTGAACGCGAACACAGGCTTGCATTGCGAAAAGGGGTTGTTGGGTATAATCGTGCACCCTGTGGCGGGCACCCCTTGGTCCCTGCCACACTGTGCATGGTTGGGAAAAGGGGATGGGTACCCCCACGTGCCCGATTTGGAGGGCCCTGGGTAAAGGGAAGCCAGCAACAGGCCCCCAAAGACCGATTCCGGAAGCCTTTTTTATCCGGTCAAACCGAATCGGAAAGGCTGCCCGAATCATTCATCGTACTTGCTCGCTTGGAAGAACTACTCCATAGAGCTGTACGAATCGGCTCCGGAAAGCTCTATCTCTCCGGATGTCTCCAGGAACCGATTCGGTCAGTGCTAAGGCTTTCCAGGCATCATACTTGGTCGTTCAGAACTGTGAACGATTCGGGCAGAAACAAGGGCTTCGGATCGGTCTAGGCAATTCCAAATCCGATTCCGAGCCCTTCTGACCGAAATCGGAATCGGGCCATAAGTATCTACTAGATAGAATATTTGCCCACTTGGAAACTTTTTCTGGAGAGCCAAAAAAATGGCCTGGAACATGCTGAACACAAGTCATCAACTGTCACCTGCACACAGAGTTACTCTTCTATACAAAGATTTATAATGTGTTTCTCTACACACCTATGATTTTTTTGTAAACACTTACACCCATTAGCTGGACACAAGCTGTACAAAAGTAGGGATAAAAGTAATATGGTAGGTACTCCTTACTATGTAAACTATGAAACAAACACACTAATTCGATGATGTCATCAGTGATGTCCAAAGTAATAACATTTATTGTTATAAGTTAATAAAAACCATCACAATAGTGTTACGTACAATCATTTCATAAAACATATAACGCCTCAAAGTTCACACTGTATTTATTGTTAAAATTCTTTGTAAAATACTTTAGAGTTCGTAAAAAAGTCACAATAGTGTTACATACAGTCATTTCATAAAACTTATAAGACGTCAAAGTTCACACTGTATTTGCTGTGAAAAGTTCTTTGTAAAATACTTTAGAGTTTCTAGGTCGATCGTGAGCCGAGTAAGATAAAGTGCCATTGTGCGTACTGTAAATGTCTTACGCGATGAGTTGTGGGGAACCTATTACCAGGCAGCGGGTGGTGTTCTTTTAGCCTAAAACCTCGCCTGGGAAGTCAAACGCAGTTGATTTCTTTCTCGTGCAGTGACAGAAATTTTAAGAGTTTGCAATTGATCTTACTGTCAGTAGGGTCTAGGGACTTCATTATTGTCAGCCGACATGTTCAAATCCCCAGTTCATTGAGTGCAGGTTTCAACAGTAGAACTTGATGTAGTCTTAAGGCAGGGCAGAAACATACTAGATGGATTATGTCTTCCTTCAGAGCACCACAAAGTCTGCACGATGTTAAACCTTTGTTTCTCCAAACAGGGCCCCAAATCGAAGTGCCATCAGCATTCTTTTTAGGTATGCCGGATATGTCGTACTCAGGTATTCAGCTGGTTTCAAACTATTATACGATTAGACTACCATCCAGGCATATGACCGAGACGTTAGTTAGTACTTATCCTCTATAAAGAAGTGCAATTTAGCTACTTTGTTAATGGCTTTGCAGAATGTAGAGTGTGGCAAACTCAGATCCCATAGGTTGTTGGTGTTTGTTTCAAGTAATGAGGAACTCAGGTATTTACTGTATTTACTGTATTTACTGTATATTGAGTCATCTTCCAGTGACTGCCATAATGCACTAGCCAGTGGGTTGGTTCAGTTAGTCCGTACTTTATGCCACGTTTTAATAGTTGTGTACCTTCTTGCAATGCTCTGTTTCATTAAGCCAAATCCCAGACAGACTTGCGTTGGGGAGGCACTCTGAGGGAGGCCAAAGACTCACTTGTAGGGGTTTGTTCGAATTTTCCCAAAGTTGAGGAGTCTTTACCATGCATGAGCGCACTGGTGAAACACACTGATGTCAATAGTTGTGGGGTAATGATGGCTAATGATGGTTTAAAAAGGGGCCGTCCACTTTTTTTGCAAGCGCACTAAAGGCATATGTTAACGTCTTGCTTTTTTTGCCAAATATTGTTTGTGCATCATGAAATTTAGCTCTTTATCTATGGTGAAGCCCAAATATTTATAGCTGCTGATTTCCTCTAAGGCTACGTTATTTGATTTGATCCGTAGTGGAGTTCCGATGCCATTACCCATGGTAATGTTTTTGTTTTAGTTGTGTTGATTTCTAGTTTATTTATCATGGCGATTGCCGAGAGTTCCTCCATCGATCTTTGTAGGCCCACTCTGGTATGACTAAGCAGCACTATGTTGTGGGCATATGCCTGGTGCGAAAGGGGCAGTGGTCCTAATCTGGGAGGATGCGAATTTACTTGATCAAGTCCGTGTGATAGGTCGGATATAAATAGGTTGAAGAGGTGTGGTGCCAGGACACAGCCTTGTTTGAGGTCGGTAGTTGTATGTATACACCTGGACAGCTGCGACCCATCCGCCAACTTAATTTAATCCATGTGTCTGTGTATAGTTGTTCTACTGCTCGGAGGGTACTCTCTTAAAGGCCCCACCACCTTAGTTTACCAGACAGAAGTGCCCTGTCAACTCGATCAAAGGCGGCTTTCAGTTGTATAAAACATAGATGCAGAGTTTTCTTTAGTCGCTTGCATGTGTCAGCAATAGCTATTACTGCCAGGGTGTTTAAGGTGGTACCGTAGCCTTTCCGAAACCCAGTCTGGTTAAACGGAATCTTATTGTTGGAATTGGACCACTCCACCAGGTCTTCCAAGTTTAGCCTCGGATTCAATGAGGGCGATTAATCTGTAGTTGGATGGGTCTGATCGATTACCCGCCACTTGAAGATTGGGTTTATTATCGAACGTCTCCAGCTGCCTGGAATTAGACCTGTTATTCTCACCTCGTTGTACAAAGCCGACAGTGTATTGGCCCAATATCTCAGGTCAAGCTTGTATATTGCCTGCTGGATGCTGTTTAGACCTGGAGCCCGTAAAGTCGGCCTGCTATGATTATCGTTGCCCCATTTTATGGGGTGCAGTACTGTTCTGCAGGTTGAGTTGGAGTTTCATGAGTCTGCGTTGTATCTGTATCTGTATCTGTATCTGATTTTAGTTAGGTGAGCTACCCAGTCTTTTTCATGACTGCTAGAGCTGTTTATTCTTACATCTCTACCGATACCATTGATGGTTGTCCAAAAAGCTCTAGAGTTTGTTCGTTTAGAATTAAATAGAAGCCTTGCCCAAAATTCCTCTGATTTGGTGTTCCGTTCTTCCCAGAGTTGCTTTTTAGGATTTTTATTTTCCCCCATGTCTTTGCCGATCCACTGGGTTTACCGACTTTCTTTATTTCATGCCTGAGTTCTTCCCTTAGGCTTAGTGTTTTTGGCATTAACCTACTGACGTTCATGTGGTTTTCCTTCTTTTGAGTTCCTGTGCTATGCCTTGTTTTAACAGCATCATTAAAAACACGGGCCCTGCTTTGAGTGGGTTGGCCTGTGACTTCATGGTAGCTGCCAGTATTGCTTTCGCCTTTGTGGCCAGCTTTGGGATGTAATTATGAGTCCAGATTAGGTGCTTTAGACTGACTAATTGTAGGCTTCCGATTTCCAGTCCCTGTTGGTGTTTTGGTGGGTTGAGCATTAGCTCCAGATATTGATACGAGTGGTCACTTTCTGTAGAGGTTTCAATTTTGAACTTCCTTAACTGTTTCAGTAGTGGCAGGGAAAGGACTGTGTAATCAATTTTTGATGCAGAGGTTGCACCATAGTGTGTGAACCGCGGAGTATTATCATCTTCAGCCCTGCCATTGATTTCTCTCAGGCCCAGGTATTCCAGTGCAGTGACCAAGTTCTTCCCGAGGTGATTCGATCTTTTTTTAGGATGAACTGCTTGAGGGGGACCTGCCCAAATCACGTTTTCAGCTGCCAGGTGGTCATCCTTATCTGGGGTGTAGATTAGGATGGTGTTTAAATCACATGTCACCACGTTGTCCCAAGTAGGATTTGTGAATATAATTTCTGATATCTCGTGGATTAATTCCTTGACTAAAATTGTTTTTTTGTTTGGAGGGTGGGATAGATGTTGAATAATACTATTGGGTTTATCCAATGGTCATGACAGAGGTTAAATTTGATTGCCTGGAAATCAGAGGTAGAAGTTGATAGTTGCTCCGCGTCAATTTTCAGCTCCAAAGAAACATAAACTGCAGTGACGTCATAAATGATGTCATAGAACATGTCATGTGTAATGTAATATGTGAGGTCATAAGCAGTGCATGGCGGAGGTGCAAGTTATAGTTAGCTTTGCTAACTATAACTGGTGAATTCCTGTGTTTTTTTTAGTTCCTAATGTTAATGCTGTCACTGAAAATTTCACCTAAGTACAATGTTACTTCAACCTTTGTTTCTTCAGTGACTGTGTATGTGTGCGTGTGTGTGTGTGTGTGTGTGTTTTTTTGTGTGTGTATGTAGTAATAATGGCGTCTAGGCTTTCTGGTGACATCATAAACTACAAGTTCAAAGGCCGAGTGGTTTGTAAATGTCACCAGAACACAGAGACAGCTGTATAGGACCATATTAAACATTGCACATATTATGTATTTTCTATTACATGTTTATCATCGAGGTAGTATACATGATAAGTCTGTTTTCTTAAACATTCAGATAACAATGGGCATTGTTTGGAATTAGAAAGTTTAGGTTTTGTTTACCTTTTTTGAACAAAATGTTGATTAGAAAATGGTCACTAAAGAGGTCAGCAGAGGTCAATAGATTTATGGGATTTTTTAGGTCTCCAGCATTTACCACATAATAATCTATTTACTGCACTGGCCACATAATTTGCCATAATTCCCCTCATAATTTGTAAAACCTGCAGATTTCACTAAAGATATTGTTTCTAGCTCAAATGGATGAAAGTACTGCCAGATAATGTTCCCCATAATGGTCCCCATAATTTGAGTTTTTTGCTGCAAAACTTAGATAACCTTGCTGCACAATTTGATCTTCCATGCTTCATAATCCTGGTACCCCTAACAATGTTAAAGCTATACAGAGTCGCTTTAGGAATGATGATGAAATCCTTATTTTACAGACAAACTTGCCGATGTTCGCGCCGGCACCCCTGTATATAACAGGCACCTCCTGTTCCACAGTTAGCTGTGCAAACTTCACACCCAAAATATGTCCTGTGCCACCTAAATGCAGTCCTTAATCACTCTGTTCAATCCTTCCACAAACCCTTTCGCTTGGGGATGGTACTTCTACTGAACACTGGTGTTACCATGGTTTTTAAACATTAATCACTGAATGCACAAGGCAAACAGTCCTTAATTGCCCTGAATATCTTAGCCCATTGCTAATCACTGCTAACAAATACTCACCTTCCATTGAGTGAGGCTCCTTCCAGTATGTTCCAACCTTATACACTTCTTCCTCAATGTCTTTGGTGGATTCAACTGGTCACCAGTATGTAAACCTAATTCACCAGCTAATCTCAGATCTTAACCAAACCTTTATTCACACTTTAAGAACAATTGCCATCTTTTGGAAGACAAAAAAGTGATGGGTGGGCTGCTTCAATAATTCTCAGCCATGCTATTTACTCTGGACAGCAATTCAGTCCATTATTTGTTTGCTAACCATTCCACCTCAGATAGGAACCAGTCCTAAACAAATCAGCCTTGGTTCTGCGCCAATAGGAACACTCCAGCCCAAACTTCTGGACCAGGTCCCCTCTGAACGTCAACACAAGCTACCACAAAATGGTTTTGGATCACTGTCCAGAGTGACCAGTGGGAAAAAACAATAGTCTAGAATGTGGCCCGAGTGAGTATCATTGGCTGCCATTAATTCAAGCATTCCTTCCATCACTTTGCTGCAATTGCCACCTTTCACCTTGAATTCAACATCTCTCTTACATTCTACATCTCACTCATGCTTACCAATAGATGGATCATCTTCGCCCTTTATGCCCTGCCAAGAGCCTGTATTATAGTCAATGGAGCCTTGTCTGAGGAATGCAATCATTCTCAAGGCATCAGACAAGATTTCCCACTCTCATGCCTTTTGTTTTTATTAGCTATAACCTTTTCTAGTAGCCCACCGCTCTAATTCAAGCATTAAAGCGATCCCATTTCCCTCTGGCCACCGAAAAGTAGTTGCCTACGTAGATGTTGTTTTAATTTTTTCAGAAGAAGGAGACTCTGCTAACCCAGAAATTCTTAAAATAATTAACTCATATGCAAAAGTATCAGGTTGTCCGTTAAACTGTAAGAAAACATAATTCTTCCCCCTAAATGGCCTATTCCTTTCAGTGGTAGTAGAGAATACCAGCCTGAAATGGCAATCCAAACAATATATATCTGGGTATATTGTTCAGGAACAACTGAGAAACTCTTAAGACTACATAATATGAATTTTTAAAGATTAAATCCAAAAATAGTGCTTTGAAGTCAATAGCGCTAAAAGGTTTCTTGAGGTCACGCTACACCTGGGTGAATCCAAAGTCCAGGCCGATTGCAATGGAGGGCAGGCCGGCTACAGGACCCACACAGGGCCTGCTGAATAAGTACCTTGTACGGGGCAAGCGTTGGCCTTGAGAACTCCCTGCATCTGTTCCAATTCATGCAGTCGGCTTAATGCGGCAGAGTCAAGCCTCACAGTCAGTGATGAAGGATCGGTGCTGCGTTGAAGTCTAACCTTGCAGTCGATCAAGGCAGTCAGACCCAGAGAACCACTCACACACCCATTCACATATACACACACACCAACCACACACTCTCACACCCAGTTACAAACCCACACAACCACTCACATACCCATAGAGTCACTTATAGAGGCACTTACACCCCCCAAAGTCAGTCATACACCTACTCATACACCCACTCACAGAACAACTTACACCCCCCACAACCACTCGCACACCTACTCACGCACACATACAGCCACTTAAACACCTTCTCACAGATCCAGAAAACCACTCTCACACCCAGACAGGCACTGGAAAGCTACTCACACACCCACACAGTCATTCTCACACCTAGTTACACCTCACACCCACAAATACACCCACTCACACACCCATATAGCCCCTCACACACCCACAAAGTTACTTACACAGCTGCTCACACACCCACACACAGGCAGTGATACAGTTATATAAATTGTAATAGAATATGTTTGTATTAAATGTGTTGTTTCATATTGAATGTGTCCTTTTGATTGGGAACGGATCTGCGGATGTGTCGTGGATCCACCTGCAACATAGCTGGCAGGCCCCTTATTTAGCCATGGATCCACCGCAGATTCAAGTGAGAAATTTGCAAAAAAAAGGATTTGAAAAGAAAAAGACCCAGTGTTTGGGAAAAGGCATGGCTCTGAAAAGATCCTTTGGGTTTATGGTGTGCAGATGAAAATTACACATAAAACAGGATGCAGTCTTTTAAGGCCTGTGCTTGTGAAATGTACTCCGTCTATGTCAAAATGTAAGTTGTTCTGGTAAATAGAGCCCATGTTGTCTCAGAGAAATGCAGAAACAGCTTTACTGACATGTTTTCTGGTTTTCTCTATCTGTGGACAAAATTGGGTTGACCACTGCCACTTCTGTCTTTGGCAAATGTTGGAGAAGACCAAGGCAGAATGTGGGAAAAGTGACATTATTTTAGCAAAGGTATCCATCATTAGTAATTGTGCCTAGGTCATTGCAACCACATTGCATAATCATGATGTCTGGGAGTTGGCAACCCGCAGTGCTTTCTACCAAAGGCAGCAATTGATGTCACTTTAACCCTCTCTGGCCATCCCAAGTAATGTCTACATTAGGTAAACCTAGGTTCCTGTCAATGCCACTCTTTCTAGTACTCTCTCTGGCTGGTCCAAAGCAAAAACCTATGGCCCAGAATCCAGTTTTAAAGATGAAAGGCAATTATAAAGGAGGACAGCAAGTAAACTATAAAAGAACATTTGATTGGATAGTGGGGATGTGCAGAGCACTAAAATTAGGTTGTGACTTTAAGAAAAAAAGTAACTAACTCTGTGATTGGCTTTGTAATAATAAAAAAAATTATGTTGTTTGGGATATGTTTGGAATTGCAAACAGTCATCCACATCTGCTACAGTTAATGTGAAGCTAGTATGCTGTTGAGAGAAAGTCTTGTGAACTTTGCACCTACTGTTGGAAACGTGGTTACTATGGAAATGGAGCTAAAAGAGTGTGGCGGTGTAGGAAACAAAAGAGACTGCAGTGTGAAACTGAAAAGCAGACTGGTGTACATAAATGGCTCAGTAGGGAGTGCATGTCTTACAATTGACAATATTTTACAAAATATAAATGAAAGGCATTAACAGCAGATTGTTAAATGCTTTTAAGGGCTTTGTGTGGATCCATGGATCCGCCGTTGATTCACACAGGGGCTGCACTGAGCAACGCGGTAGATCCGTGGAGCCACAAAAAAATCATACCGAAGTGTGCTTCTTTACAAGAAACATGGAAAGGGTTAAGAAATAGTGACCATTGAGGAGGGGTACAAGAATAGAAAAAGATGAAAGGAACTCTGCGATTTGCTAAGTACAGGAGTATGCGTGAGAGCACAGTGGGAAGGGTAGTCATTATTGGTACTTTTATACTGAGAGTGGAAGGAAATTGAGAGATTTCTGACTTGAGGTTTGCAGTGTAAAACAGATATTAAGAGATATTAAAATAAAAGTTGGACAACAGCAAAGAGATTTTACAGTTACGGTAATTAGGTTGTACTATAAAAAAGTAAATTAAAAAAAACAATGAGTGTATATACGCTGAAACAAAATATGGAGCTTCTAGACACTACAGTTAAAGACAAAATGGAAGGGAGGTTAGATGAGACTATTAACTAAAAATATAGGAGCAGCAAAGGAGGAAGACGAATTGCTATACTGAAAATATAGTTCTTTTATTAAGCTAGTATGAATGAATGTGTTTGAAATTAGATGTGGGTGCTTGCTTGTAGTATGTAATGTAAAAGTATCGAATTTGCACTCACTCACACAGTCAGGTAGGAACTTACACACCCAGTTACACTCCCACAAAAGCACTTATGTATCCACCACTCATATAGCCAGACAGTGACTGGCACACTCAGTCACACACCTGTAAAACCATTCACAAGCCCACTTATTCCCCTGTAAATCCACTTACATAGTCATTCACATACACATACAGATATTTCCACACCCACTCACAAACCTATACAGCCATTCATGTATCCCGCACTCAGTCAGATACACATGCACTTACACACCCATACACCCAGTTATACACCCAGTCACCCACACATAGAGCAACGCACATACTTATTTACAAAGCCATGCAGTCACTCACACACCCAGTCAGACAGTGACAGAGGCACTTACACTTACACTCTCACATCCACACAACGCTTATGTATCCACCAGTAACAGAACTACTTGCATATACATTTACACACCCAAATACCCACTAACACAGGCAGTTATAATCCATACAGTCATTTACATACCCATTTAGACACCCATACAGCCACTAACACACCAAGTCACACACCCACACAGCTACTTACACATCCAGTGATACACCCATAAAGGCACTGATACACTCACTCACATATCCACACAACCACTCACACACCCACTATCCACTCATACAGCCACCCATATACCCATGTATACACCGATACTCCGACACTTACACAGGCTCTTACACACTGACATAACCACTTATCTAGCTATTAAATCACTTGTTTATAGTATGTAATCTAATAGTATGTAATGTAAAGTGATATGTATTATATATTTACTTTTCAGATATCTACTTGTGTTTAAAGAGGAATGGAAGGTGGAACGGTGAGGTAAAAAAAATTAACAACTATGCTTGTTGACAGCATCCATAAACTGGGCATCAGATGACATTTTTTGTGCAACTGACATATGGCAATTGCTGCAATGAGTCACCATGTCTTGCAGTTTTGGTGAAACAGCAGAGACGGTAACCATCTGGTTGGGTGGTAAGGGCCCCACAGATGGGTCAGCTGCTGATGATGATGCACCACCTTCCCTCTCCGTGATCATCCTGTCATATGTCCTCATATGGTTTTCAGATGTTTCCACAGAGAGGATGTGCTATGTGAATTCTTCATCCCCGTAATTCTTCTTCTTTATCCTGCTGTTGCCCTTCTCTTCTATATTCAGCAGAAGACATCCTGACTTTAAAGCTCTGCACTTTTGAAGGAAAGGCAAAAAAACGATGGAGTTGTGGTTTTCAGTCTGTCTTCAGAGAGATGTGCTCCTCAAATAACTGATTTAGGGTGTGGTTTGCAATGTGCATGGGTGGAGACTTACTGTATCCAATGAGAAGTTGAGGTTTGGGTGTGTACCTGGAATCGCGGCGGATCTGTGGTGGCATCACGGTGGATCAGCGGATTCTCCAAACTCGTAAAATAAATAAGAATGTTGTGAAACACAGATAAGCTTCCAAATATTAATGAATGGATATGGTTTCGCTGATGTAAATGTAAATATTTGTAAGCCCTGTATTGTTACTATTAAAATCTGTAATAAGAATAAATGTGTGAATAAAATGTATTTATAAACTTGTAAAAATGTATATTACTAAATTGAACTTGTAGTTGAAATGGCAGTAAAATTTATATAAAAAAATTGTGAAATTCACTAAAAAGCCAAAGGTTACAGGGACCTTATAGTTAGGAAATAGCTTTAAAAACTAAAGAAATTCACTGAAAAAAACAAAGGTTACAGGAACATTGTAGTTCGGAAATAGAATTAAAAAACCTTAGTATATTGAAGTTTACTTTGCTGGATGATGTCATCAGTGATGTCATTTGAGATGTCATCAGTTATGCAGGCCTGGGCAGAGTTTGCGGTGCTCCACGTAGACCAAAAAACTCTGCAGCGCTACGTGGAGTTCCTCAAGTGGCAGAGTGCATTAGGTTGCCCCATTTATGCTGATTTTTATCACTGTGCTGTAAAATCAGTGCAAACAGCACCACGTGCAGCGCAAGAGGGTGTTGCTTCTTTCTGCCACTCGGGTAGATGCTTTACACAAGTGGCAGCTTCCTCAGAGTGAACGGAAGATTTCTCCACATGAGCGGTAGTGACCATCCGTGAATCCCCGTGTTAAGAAATATTGCTGGGAGGTGGTCTGGAGTAAGATTTTCCTTGCTCGCGCTCGCCATTTTAACATTGGCAAGCAGAACTCTGCGCACTACATGCAGAGTGGAGAGGGAAAAACTCCCCAAACTCCAGGAGCGGATTTACAATTTTTTAATAATTCTATTTCCTAACTATAACGTCCCTGTAACCTTTGTTATTTCAATATTATATATATATATTCCTCTAGCCATGGGGTCGTGTGAGACCTGATACAATAAAGAAAGCCATACCTTGCATATTCAAGTACGTGCCTTCTTCTTTTGCCGGAGTAGGATGGAGTGTTCATATATATATATATATATATATATATATATATATATATATATATATATATATATATCCCAAACTGTTTTCTCACACAAAGACAGGCCATGGCCACTAGGCCATGGCCACCAGTAGGAGAGAGTGCAGGTCAGTGGGTATGAACCCCGCTCACAATACATCAAGGTAAATCTTGTAAAGAATTGCAAGATTCAAAGCCTGCACACAGCATATAAGTTTCAAGTTTAATGGCAATGCGTTTCAACCCAACTGGGTCTTCATCACGGCCTAATTACACAACACAGTGCACAATTCCCCTTTAAAAAGAAAAGCTGTGCTAAACATAAAGAAAATACTATTCATGGACGGCAGGAGAGAATGCAAAAATGCACTATCTCTGTTTGTCAAGGCTTTTCCAAATACAAAATTAAGTACAATTACATAATGTCAAGAAAATCATAAGATATAGGTCATGGAGATATCTATATACAGATGCCGGTGTGCCATAATGTCAGCAGTGACATGTAGCATACTGGCCATGTGGCTTATCTCAGGCAATGCCTCTCCAGATTATACAAAAACAACTGGCAATGTATTAGCATTTTTGACATTTTAACCCGTTTGCGATTTAACTACTAATGCTAAGTCATATATTCAAATTCTTAACAGTTAACATAACTCTCCCTCCAATTAAAATCATTAGATCTTGCCAGTTGAAAACCAAGACATAGAAGATAACCAGAGTTTTTTGTCCTGCCAAAACTTATTACTAACACCGTGCTCTTCTGAGCAGTCAGAGCAAGTGATACCCTTGTGTACTTAAAAGCTTAACATATCTGAAAGAAATCGCACAGTATCTTGCTTCATTTCACTCAGAGCTCAGAGAGAAAAGCTGCCCTTGCATCAAAGAAAAAACTTTACCTCTTGTCCTTAGATGGTGCAGTGGAAAAATATATCTATATATATATATAGGTGACATCCACGCACCCGAGGGAAGTACATCACATTACATGAGAGCTTGAAATACAAAATACTCAAGTTGAAAGGCAATATATAAATGGACATAAAGGAAAAATTGATGAATAAACTGAAAAAAGGCACATCACATAGTTCCCCAACTGTTGACCAAATCCCCAGGAATATGCAAACAGGACTCTACTACATCAGCCTTTGTGGATATGGAGTTCCTCACTTTCGTTTAGTCCTCCTGGGAACATACTTCCAAGGAAGAATATGTATTCTGACTCTTTCTGCCTTAGCTGCTGCTCCCTGTTGCCACCTCTGGCACTCCTTTCGATCCCGTCAATGCCAAAAAATACAAGAAGATTAGCATCCTGACCATGTTTTTTAGCCCAATGTCTAGCAACAGGGTAGGTGTCATCTAGATTTTTTTATGGCCCTGTAATGTTCTAACACCCTCTTTTTCACTGGGCCTATCGTGCTGCCAACATATTTTAGTCCACAAGGGCAAATCAAAACATAAACGCAGAAATCACAGCTGCATGTTATGAATTTCTTGATCTTCTGCTCTTTGCCTGCTGCAATGTTGTATGTCCTCACATTCCTACTTTTTTTGGAAGCTTTGCACCTCCCACATTTGTAGAAACCTCCTTGTTCTTGCAACCACCCTCCTCTACTATTCTATGCGCCAGTATACCTGTGAACCAGTGCATCCAGCAAAGATGTAGGTTTGCGGTACATGATTTGTGGAGACTGAGGCATTTCTTTGCCTATGATGGGATCACTTCTGACTAGGTGCCAGTGTCTTGCAATCATCCTCTTGACTGGCTGACTCTCATTGTTGAATGTGGTGATCAGTTGCACCAAATTCTCTTCCTTCTTTTTCAGTTTTTTGGTCAGGAGAGAATCCTGCGTCTTACCCTCTGCTTCCTCTCTAGCTGTTTCTAGGACTTTCCTGGGATATCCTCTGGCCTTAAACCTCTCCAACAATCTGTCTCTCTCTTGTACATAGGTCTCTTCTGTAGTGCAGTTTCGCTTAGCTCAGAGCAGTTCCCCCTATGGGATGCTCTATTTGAGGTAACGTGGGTGATGGCTTTCCTCATGCAAAATGCTGTTAGCTGCAGTTTCTTTTCGATATAGACTTCTGGTGATTCTATTCTCCACTACTGCTACCTTAACATCTAAAAAATCCATCTCCGTTGTGTGTATTTTATACGGGAAATATAGATTCAGATCATTATTCGAAATATGTCTAAAATCATCAAGTTCATCTCTCTGTTCTTCTCAAATTGCAAATAAATCATCAATATATCTTGTCCAAAAAGCAATATGTTTCATGCATTTCTCATTCTCATCAGTCCATCCATGATTGGCCCCCCACCTGCCCATAAAGAACCCCGCATAACTTGGTGCAAAGCAACTTCCCATTGCTGTACCTGTGAGTTGGCGGAACCAAATGTCATTAAATATGAAAAAATTGTTGTTACGAGAAAAGTGTAGCATTTCAAACAACATATTTGAGTGATCATATTGATTCATTGTTTTGTCTCTGAAAAAAATATCTACATGCCTGTTGGTCATAAGCAGTGCATTGCATTGGCACGAGTTAATCTGACCCTAACTATACCGTCCCTGTAACCTTGTTTTTTTTAGTTAATTTCTCAGGTTTTTTTAATTCTATTTGCTAACTGTAACATCATTATAAACTTTGTTTTCTTTAGTGAATATATATATGTATGTATATAAATATAGTTATAGTTAGGACCAAAGTTACCGTAGGAAAAGCGTTTTTTGTTTTGCCAATAACATTGGAAACGCTTGACAAATCTTGTTTGGTTCAGCTGCTGTGCTGAAAATTTCAGGGTGATTCGTCAAACGGGGGCGAGAAAAAGGGAGGGTCCCAAAACGTGTTTTCCCCATGTTATGTCTATGGGGATTTTTCATTTTTTGAACACGACTAGAGCCCAAACAAATTTGGCGGAAAGCTAGATATTGGTTCAGAAAGCGTGCTTTTTGTGATTTGTGTAAATCCCTTCAATAATTTCAGAGATATTTAGGTTTTAAAAATATAAATATCTGGGAGCCTGAAACCCTACTAAAATTTAATTGGCTGCCAACACTTCAACCAGGAAGTGTTGGCAGCCATCTTGGGACCAATATACATGAAATCATCCTATTGAAATGCATTGTAGTGAATGGCAGGTTTTGAGGGTCACAAAAAGGAGAACATATAAAGGGTGATAGCAGATTTTAGTTACAATATAAATCATTTGTTGATGGGTCCATACTAATTTTAGGACTTGTGGTGTGGTCTAAGGTGATTCTGCCCTGTGGAAAAGCTTTCTGCTGTGATTTCAAGATCATGTTTGAGAGAAAACGTATTCTCACGATTTCCCCATAGAGGTTATAGAAAGCTGCTCCAAAAGCTAAAAAGAGAGCATATTTTCTGTAAATTCACACTATCTTTCTCAGCCATATGAAAAGGAAGTCTGACAGTTGATTGCCTTGTGTTCTACTGCAGCCTCACAGACTGTTTTAATGAACAACTAGAGCGCTAACGGTGTTACTTATGACAAAGGTATGGCACACCTGAAGCCATGGTGATTGAATGAAACTGGTAAAACTTAAAACATTTAATTTACAAAGGAACAAAATGAGGGGGTTCAGTTTGTCATAGAAATTATAGTTAGTGCTGTAGAAAGAGAAATAAGGACACAACTTAAGTGAGTTCTCAAATATATTCCTCTTCTGTTTCATTAAAATATTCTGACGTGAAGACTGAAAGATGCAGTTTCAGCACATGCACACATGCAGACTGAAACATTCACTTTCAACACTAGCAGCAGACTGCCAGTTAACTCTCTGGTGATCAGCAGTTTTACTACAGTGTTCTAATGAGCAACTACAGTGCTAACATTCTGAATTTGTGCCAAAGATGTGGCAAATATGAATGCCATCTTGATGGAATCAAAGTAGAAAACTGAAAGCACTAAGGATACTGCAGTAATGATGAAATTAGGGAGCTTCGTAACAAATAAGTCTCCCAAGATGGCCACCGGATTTTAAAAAAAGAGCCCAAATATAGCACAAACGTCACCCACATGTAGCCCAAGTGTGTCCCAGTGTGCAAAACACGTAATTTTTTTTCTCCAGTTTTATATGGCATAGACGTGACCCAAAGGTATAGGAGTGCTTTACATTAGCATCAGTTACATTACACAAGCACACATTAATTTTGGTTTTAGGCATTGGCAGATGAAGTGATTTTCCCAGACTCACAGGATGTTGAGCTGATGCCGAAACTCGAACCTGGTTCCCCAGTTGTAAAGTCTGCAGCTCTGACTGTAACGCCACATCCTCTCCCTTAAGTGTAACATTTAATCAGGTGATCAACTGGATAAAAAAACATAAAGATAGCAAATTATTTATAAGTGCTTTGTTGCTATTTGGGAACTTAGAAAATACATCCTCATTTTAGTTATTTAGAGCACTAACGGTGATTCGTCGAAGAGCCAGGTCTTGAGGCCCTTCAAGAACTTGGAGAGTGTTTGTGTCTGTTGGAGGTGGAGAGGTAGGGTGTTCCTTGCCTTTGCCGCAAGGAAGGAGAAGGAATGACCTCCTGTTCTGGTCTTCTCGATATGCAGCACTGCTGCTAGGGAGAGCTAGGCTGAGCGGAGGGATCTTTGGGGTGCGTGGAACGAGAGGCGGTGGTTCATGTAGGTGGGTCCGGTGTTGTGGAGGGCTTTGTGGGCTGGGTGAGAAGTTTGAAGGTGATTCTCTTCTCGACGGGGAGCCAGTATAGTGTCCGCTGGTGTTGGGTGATATGGCAGTGGCGCGGTAGGTTGAGGACTGGTTTGACGGAGGCGTTCTGGACGTTCTGGAGTTTGCGGGTGAGGTTCTTGTTGATCCTGGCATAGAGTGCGTTGCCGTGGTCCAGTCTGCTGCTGATGAGGGCGTGGGTGATGGTTTTCCTGTGTTCGAGGGGAATCCAGTTGAAGGTCTTTCATAGTAGATGGAGGGTGTGGAAACAGGAGGAAGTGACAGCATTGATTTGGTGGTCAATTTTGAGTTCGGAGCCCAGGATAATTCCAAGGTTGCATGCGTGGTCAGTGGGGGAGGGTGGGTTCCCAAGGGCGGGGGGTCACCAGGTGTCATTCCAGGGGTCGGGGTGTGGGCCCATGATAAATACTTCGGTTTTGTCCGTGTTTAGTTGTAGGCAGCTGTTCTTCATCCACCTGGTGACTGCTTCCATTCCTTCTTGAAAGTTGTGTTTGGGGATGTTGGGTTCGTTGGATAGGGAGAGGATGAGTTGGGTGTCGTGAGCATACGATACGATGTTGAGTCCGTAGGTTCTGATGATGGGTGCGAGCAGGGCCATGTAGAGGTTGGACAGGATGGGGCTGATGGAGGATCCTTGGGGGACTCCGTAGGTGGTCGGTATGGGGGCTGAGAGTGGAAGGGTGGGAGTCTGACCCGCTGCGTTCTGCCAGAGAGGAAAGAGCGGATCCAGTCGAGGGCCTTGTTCTGAATTCCTGTGTCGTGGAGTCTGTGGGCTAGGGTGCGGTGTGAGACTGTGTTGAAGGCTGCAGAGAGGTCCAGGAGGATGAGGGCCACAGTCTCTCCTCTGTCGAGGAGGGAGCGGATGTCGTCTGTCATGGCGAGGGTGGGGGTTTCGGTACTGTGGTTCTTCCTGAAGCCAGATTCGGAGGGGTCAAGGATGTTGTTTTTTTCTATGAAGGAGACGAGCTGACTGTTGACAGCTTTTTCAATGACTTTCGTTGGGTATGGTAGTAAGGAGATCGGTATGAAGTTTTTGAGGTCAGTGGGGTCCTCCGAGGGTTTTTCTGAGAAGAGGGTTGATCTCGGCGTGTTTCCAGAAGTCAGGAAAGGAAGACGTCTTGAAAAAGTGGTTGATGATTTGTCGAAGCTCGGGGGCGAATTAGTCTGCGGCTCTGTGGTAGATGTGGTGGGGGTAGGGGTCCGTGGAGGCCCCTAAGTGGGTTGACTTCATAGTCTTCAGGGTGTCTTCAATGGTGAGGGTGGCCCAGCTGTCAAGTGTCTGCTGCGTGGTTTAGGGAATGGTGGGTGTAGGTTCCGCGTGTAGGTTGTTGTCATCGAAGTTGTCATAGATGGTCTTGATTTTGTGATGGAAGAAGGCTCTGAGTCTGTCGCAGAGGTCCTGGGAGGGTGGGATGTCGGTTGTCTCACTGTTAGGTAGGGCGAACACTTTGATGATGCCGAACGCCATGGAAAGCAATAGGGAGGGAACAGGGACATGCACATGGACAACAGAGAGCAAAGGAGAAAGAGGCAAGGAAAGCAAGATGACCATGGCGGAGAGACAGGAGGGACAGTTGCAGCATTACGGACCATAAAGGGCAGGAGGGAGGGGGCAGGGGAACGACAACGGACCAAACAAGGCAGGAGAGAGGGGATAGGAGTCTGCACATGGAAAACGGAGGGCAGGGGGCAAGTGGGCAGAGCAGGAGCAGCACGCTGACCATGGAGGGCAGGTGGGATGGACACTGGAAGCACAACACACCATTGAGTGCAACAGTGAGTCTATAATGGCATTCAAGAGACAACAGAGGGAAGGTTGGAGGGGGTCAGGGGTAGCAAGCTGACAGCACAGGGAGATGGGAGGGGCTGTGTCAGCACAGAAGACCATGCATGGCAAGGGGGAGGATTGGTGGCAGCACAACGGCCACAGTGGGCAGGGGGAGGGGGCAGTAGCATGCACAAAAGACCATGGAGAACAGAAGGGAGGGGTAGGGACTGGACACAGACAAAAGAGGGCAGGGGAACGGACTTCACAACAGACCATGCAGGGCAGACAGCAGCAAAATGGACCATTGGAGGACAGGTGGGAGTGGATAGGGGCATGGAACTTGGACAGGCAGGGTGGAGGTGGCAGGAACAGGCAGCAGCCATCTGACCATGCTAGGCAGGTGGGAGGGGCAGTGGTAGTTCAACAGAACACTCAGAGTAGATAGGAGGGTGGCAGGTCCATGGAATATGGTGGGAAGAAAGGAGGAAGCAGGGGAATGCACACAGACATCAGAGGGCAGGGGGAAGGAGAGTAAGGACAGCAAGCTAAGCACAGAGGCTAAGCAGGAGGACAATGATCAGCATAGAATTGGGGAACAGAGAGCAGGAGGAGTGGGCAGGGACATTGAGCTAAATGGAAGGCAGTGGCAGCACATCGGACCATGCAGGGCAGGAGGGAAGGGCTGGTGCATGGACTCGGACAACAGAGAGTAGGGAGGAGGTGGCTGGGGCAGCAAGCTAACTGTTTAGGGCAGGCAGGAAGAGCAGTGGCAGAACAACGGCCACACATGGCTGTAATGAGGGAGCAGGGTCATGGACAATGAATGGCAAGGAGGAGGGGGCAGAAGCAGCAAGCTTGGGTGGGGCAGCACAATGTTCAACCCCACCCCCACCTGCGTTCAACCCCACTCCCACTGTCCATTGCGATGAACATCTTTCTTAACGTTAGAAAACCTTAGAAATTCATTGGAAAAAAAAGGTTACAGGGACATTAAAGTTAGGAAATAGAATTAAAAATAAACCTTAGAAATTCACTGAAAAAAACAAAGGTTACAGGGACATTATAGTTAGGCTCAGATTTTACTCATACAAAACCAGTCAAATTCAGCAGTTATAGTTAGCTGATCTAACTATAACTTGCACCCCTGCAATGCACTGCTTATGACCTAAGGCAAAAAAAAAAAACACAGAATCACATCGGCACAGGCAGGAATTTGGTTTTAAAAATTGTTTTACAAACAGAAATATTACAGAGCCAGTAAACAAGCATGCTTTTTCTGCTATGAAAAAAAAAAGATTTTGCTGTGTTGATGCGGGGAAGCAGTTTTTCAGCTTCACCTTCTGCCTGCTCCGTGGAAACGAAATGGTGGTTCCTGTGGGTGCCTCTTATTAGCGTGCGGCAGTGCTTCACGGAGAATCTCGTCGTGGTCCCCAATGGCATTCAACGAAAATCCATCTTCTGCAGGCTGCTCCGATGGTTACCCCTCAGTCAGAGCCTGGGGCTTGGCTGTGGCGGCCCAGGACTAGGTCAGAGGAGAGAGAGGACGCCTCAGTGCGGGGCGAGGGCTTCAGACGGTGACTGCATCCGGTGTGTGAGAGGCTATGAGAGAGGGCTACTTATAAATATACTGCGTGGGAGTGAGTGCGAGAGAGGCCATGCACTCATGTGAGAGAGCACAGTAGCGTAGCAAGGATGGCATGGGATCTAGTGCAAGTGAGGCAAGCGGACCCTTTAACTGATACTGGGGGAGTGACATACAGCAATTACCAGGCTTTATTGGACCCTTCAGGGCTCTGGGCTCCAGTGCCACTGCACCTGATGCACCAATGCTAGCTATGCCAGTGACAGGAGACTGCTGCTACGTTTGTGGGTGAGAGAAGGTGTGTGAGAGAGCATTTTAAGACTGCAAGGCAGGGCTACTTACATATACCTCATGTGTGAGACGCTGTCCATGTGCGAGAAATAGATTGTGGCAAGTGTGACAATGTGAGAGAGTCTTACTCATTGGTGTGTCGCACATGTATTAGAGACAGGCTGGGTGCTTGTGGGTGTGAGAGAGTGTTGCTACTTGTAGGTATACCTCCTGTGTGTGAGAGAGACTGGGCGTGTGTGAGAGAGAGGTTGTGTGCACATAATGAGAACATGAGGGATTACTACTCATAGGGGTACATTGTGAGTTTTAGAGACAGGATATGTGTGTGTGTGGGTGCGTGTGTGTGCGTGTGTGCGCGGGTGGGTTTGTGTTACTATCCTTGTGGGGACTTGGGTGTGATAACACACTCACGCTGTGGGAACTTGAGTGCACTGTGGGGACCTGAACCCAGGTCCCCACAAGGCAATGTCTTCTAAATGATAAAAAATGGCTTCAGGAACATCTGTCAATTTTTACAACTTTAAAAAAAAATGCCTTGTGGGGACCTGTGTTTCATCAAGTGTGTTTATATTTGTGCTCAGCTCTACCCCCGTAGACAGGAGATGGTACTGTAGTCTTAAACACACTTTGCTCACCAGAATCTCATGCTAGCAGCAGAAAGGACAGACATTTCAAAGGGAAAGCTGCATAGCCATGTGATTATTCAAATATTTTAATGAAAATTAACAATTTTTCTATTTATTAAAATACATTTTTTATTTACATGAAGCTATTTAATTTAGACTTTTTGTGTCTGAAAATTGTTTGTGGTTTTATAAATCTTGCTAAAAGCAATTAGGGTCAGTTTCTAACCCCAGAATACTTCACGATTGCCTTTTGATCTGTATCTGCAATTAAAGAATGATGGTGCACTGCGCTGAGATAGGATATAAACTGATCTGATCGTTTTTTGAAAATAACCTTGAGGCATAAATGCCTATTGTTACATTTTAATGCTTGTATCAGGAATTCTGAGTCTTTATGTTGCTTTGCCTTTGTTCACATACTACGATGCACTATGGAATATGTTCTTTTAGATGATGGCTAGATGTGTGAATGACTAGAGCTGTATTGTGCTAAGGGCTACTTTATTGCATACAGTGAACCGAAGCAATGTTATGCCTGCATCATGGGGAAGTATATTTTTAACAGACGAGGGATGCTCTTCTAAAATTAGTGAACTTCTTAAAAGATATATTCGATTATCAAAATAATATTTATTTTGAGTGATTTAAAGAGCTGAACAATATGCAGAGAATAGAGCAAGCACCAGAAATTTGTGACATGGGACAGTGTGGGATGCACGAATTGTCATTGTGCCAAGTTGTTTGATACCTTTGCAGTAGGTCAGCGCACCCGAGCATCTTTTTTATGACTACAGAGTTAAACAGAATGTTCGAATTTCTGCCTTTACATGTATTATGTTAGAATTGTGAAAATTATGGGTTTCTTTTGTAGGAAATGGGTTGATTACATGCACTTAAACAAATAGGATTAAAAGATGTTGATTGGATGAGTATACCACATTTATGATCAGCCAGACTACAAAAATTGCCTGCTTTGTCATGATGACATATTCATACACAGAAGCCAAGCCATAGAGAAAATTAGATTCCTACGATGGAACTTTACATTTCACCTTGTATGATAACTGCCTATTATTTAACTAAGTTACTGTTTGCATAACGACTGAGACTGGAGGACAATCAGGCTTCCTACAGCCAAACACACACCTTTCCACCATAGTGCAAAGGGGTCTGTGTCATGTCTAGCATAGGTTTCCAGTACAAGATCTTTGCCTAGACAAACTTTAAAAATGTACCCACTTTAGATGTGTGCTGCACTGTAAAGGTTTTGGAGAAATAAAAGCATTCCTCTTTTTTACCCCTTCCTCCAAGATGCATTATTTTTTGGGCCAAACCCTGCCTAATATTGATAGTAGATAGGGTTTGACATCAAAAACCATGGGTGGTTGCATGCGAATGTCCATGTACTACCCATGGCACTCTCCTTTGATGCAGTGATGCAAAACACTGCATTGCATTACTTATAGGCACATTTCCATGACAAATCACTTTTTGAGCAGGATAGTAAATTCAAAATAAACATTTTGGACTGGATTGCCTCATTTTTGTAAAGCAAACCCAGTGCAAAACGTTGGTACATCTGCCCATGTCTTCAAAAAGCAGCATAGTCGATTTATTAAAAAACAAATCCTAACCAGACGTAATCAATAAAATTAGAAGAACTCCTAAGGGCAAAATTCCCCTTCAGATGATATCTATATAATGTTGCAAATTAGTCACAAACAGTAACTACTTAACCAGGTCAGAATAAGTGTAATTAGCACTGCTCTAAAATTCGAGTTTTCACAAGATTTTTATACATTTTTAAGTCACTTTTGTCGTTGGCTTCTTCCTCCTACACATTTATTGGTTATATTTCCAAATGCGTTTATGTTTAATATCATTAACCATAACATAAAATATCAAAATAAAACAAAATTATAAAAAATGCTGTCTTGGCGGTGCACTACACCTGTCATTTAAAAGATGGTTAAAACTGATCCCTTATTTCCCTCAGTAGAAGAATGCTGTTTCTTACAAATTGCAAAATTGTATTTCTTCTAAGGCAGTAAAGTACACAGGCAGTTTAGTACTGATATTTGCATTGAGATAAAGCACTGCAAACTCAAGTGATTTTGGTAAGTAGTAGACTACTTTCAGAATATCTGTCCTTTTCTTTAGTCAGTTTCACCAATAATAATTATTAGAATGGTATGGGAGCTCAGTGGTTGAACATGCGCTCAAGAGATTATAATATAATGTGCATTTCCAAGTTTACATGTGTGGCAGGGCTGACGCCACCTTTTCCCCGTTGATACCATTGACATGTAATGCAGTCATGTTTCATAACAGTGCTGAGAGCTGGATGCACTTTGGGTAAATATCTATTCAAAAAGAGGTATTAGTAATTATATGATAAAGTTATATTTCAAAATGCATTGTTCCTTGTAAACCTTGGCTGAGAGTGACCAAATTTTGAAAGCCAAAAACTGGGGCATACCATAAACATAAAAGGAGAGCTAAAATTTGGCAGCGACCATGGGCATAGAATGGATTTCTGGGTAACACTCACCAATATAGAAAACGGATGACATAGAGGCACTAAGCATAAATTAAATGTAACTTTTACACACCATATCTTATTTAATAACATAGGGGCATATTAGCAAGGGCAGTATCGCCGCTTTAGCGGCACTTTTTGCCGCTAAAGCGGCGATATTTCTATCACCCTATTAGCAAGCTGTCGCTAACAGCTGTTAGCGACAGCTTTATGGCGAAAGCGACCGTTTTGGTGTTGCTTTGCATGTCAGCGATAATTATCGCTAATGACATGCAAAGTAGGCGTTCCCAACTAAAAGCAACTGCAAACAGTCTCAAACACAACTTCCCCCTATTATCAATGCCCGCGAAGCGATAAAAAAAGTTGCGCTAACCGCGATTATCGCTGGAATTTAACACCTGATAAAAACTTGACTTAACCATCTTTGTCAATGGGAGGTGGATTGTAAGGTTAAGTCCTCACCTGCCTATTAGCAAGCTTTCCATTAGCGCAGTGAATTTATCGCTGGATTTCTCGCGCTATTGCTGGGTTTCGCCGCTATCGCTGGATTTTTTATCGCCTTGGAGATAAGCGTTGATAATAACGCGTTATCTCCGCAATGAAATCCAGCGATAGCCGGCGATAAAAAAAACAGCGCTAAGCGCGCTTTGCGATAATTATCGCAAATCCTTGGTAATATGCCCCTAAATTTCTTATAAGGGCTCTTAACTAATCTTGCCCTGGTGCACGTTAAGACATGCTTCCTGTGTGTTTAGTTGACCATCTTTGAAAAGCAGGACATGTGCTGAATTCATAGAAATTTGCCAGGACAGATGCTGAAAAAACATAACCGTCCTGGCAAATCTGGGATTTCTGGGCACCGTACCTTACCTACACCTATGTTTCATACAAACTGACAGTGATGTTCCTTCTTGCATAAACATTCTTATTTATAATAGATGCCAAACTCTTCACTTTCAACAACATGTATGTCCAAATGTAAAATATAACTGTTTTATTATGGTTCATAGTGCCAGTGGACTGTAAGTAAAATGTTGCTGTTTGTCATAGATGCTAGTGTTTGCCCATTTTAGACATTGGTTTCTTACATAAGAGACAGCACCCCAGGCTGAATCATTGCTAAAGTATTCCCAACGTAGAAATAGTAATTTGTGACAAAGTCCACAAAAGTATGGCCACCACAGCTGGGCTCCAAGCACACAATCTTTTGTGGGAATTTTTTGATACTTTGAAAAGTAGAGTTACACAATTATGTTGAGACAGTCTGTACAAGAGAGTAGGCCTGAACAAAATTTTTGTTATGCCCGGCATAAACTTTTCTGCATTTTGCTTTATGCTTTTTACCCGAAATTAGACCGCTATGTCACTGTGATATTTTCCATTTATTTGGGGAGAAAAATCCTATTGTGGGAGTACAGGAATAACATGAACGAATAGAAAGAGAGCAGCTGCTGCTAAAGTCATGTGCAATGTGCATGTCAAAGTGGACATGAGGATGCATTTCACACTAAAAGACAGCACTAAATACCAGCTTTCAGCTCATGTAATTGTGTGTAATTTCACATAATTTTCCATAAAGTCGTCCTAATTATGCAAATGGAAATTATGTGAATTTCACACACCTCTACCACCGAGGGCAAGCCATCCATTAGGTAAAATATAACTTCCTTACAATACAAGTCAGGCTGCAGCCCTGTAGTTAACTCCAGCTACAGCCCTTCAGCCCTTAAGCCCAGGTGAGCCTATATCCCTGTGTCCAGCTCAAACTGCAGTCCTATGCCCACCTGAGACTTCAGGTCCATATCCAGCTCAGGCTGCTTGTCTATGTCCAGTTGAGGCTGCAGACCTGTGCTCAGCTTTAATGTCAGTCCTGTTCCCATCTCTGACTTTTTTCTGTGCCCAGCCTGTAGAACTATGCTTACCTCAGACTTCATTCCCATGCCCAGCCCTGACTACAGGTCGGTGTCCAACTCTAACTGTGGCCACGTACCAAACTCTTCCTGCAGACCTGCACCCTTTGCAGACTGAAGACCTGTTTCCAAACTGAAACCGCAGGTCTGTGCCGAAAAGAAGCTGCAGGCCTGTGCCCAGCTCAGACTTCATGCCTGTGCATAACTCTAGCTATAGGTCTGTGCACAGCTCTGACTGAGGCTCTGTACCAAGGTTAAGCAGCAGCCCTGTGTGCATCTTTAACTGCAGACCTGTCCCCAGATCATCCTGCAGCCCTACGCAGAACTGAGACTTCTGGCCCTTGACCAGCTCAGATTGCATGCTCTTGACTAGGTCAGACTGAAGATCTGTGCCCAGGTCAGATACCAGCCCAGTGTCAAATTAATATTGCAAGTCTGTGCAAGCCTGCTGTGACAGAAACTCTTTGCTCGGCTGAGGAATCAAACGTTAAACATCTTACTAACTTTTATGATTTTTGAATTCCTGGATCTGTGGGGGTGAGAAGACTAGTGAGTGATATGGCCATGCCCAGAACACAAAGTAGAAAGCAAGACTGAACTGACTACTTCTATGTTGCTTGCAATAAGCTGGGAGCATAATTGTGGGATTGGACAAGTACAGCTAATTTCCAGTTAAAAAGAGCCACTTTTCTGAATACAGACTCATATTTGCTATTCTTAATTCAAATTCTAATCAGAGAGGCAGGGGGATTAGCAGAGATCAAGTTAAGCAATGACAGGCACTCACTCTCTCTTGTTAGGTCGGGCTTGATATTGCAGTTGTCATCTGAGCTTATGTGATAAACCTAAAAAAGAGATTTCAGCAGCACTATACAGAGGGTCTTGTCCTCCGCCCATATGTTAGTAGCCATGTTTACAAGATTTGATTGGGCAGAAGTTGTGTACCTCCTCTGAAAGAGTGTTTGTTCAGGGGATGCACATGGATTGGAAGTAGAGAACTGATGCCAATGTAAACATATGATAAACAGGCTGTAGCAGCACTACAGCCTGCAGGGATGGCTCAGTGCTTGTGGTGCTGGTGTGGAGAATGGGTTATTAACCTCTGTTGGCAGAAGTCACATATATGATTGCCTTTACCTTTGACCTCTGTGGGCCTTAGAGTCTGCCCATAGCGATCTGACGACTTTCAGGAAAGATGTCTGCTGACACTGAAGTCGTATATTGTACACTATCAACGCAATTTGAAAGACTCTATGTCACATTCATACAAAGATAGAAAGAAACTGTCTTTCAGGAAAGTGATTTACTAGTGCAGCCGGTGCAGTTGCACAGAATGCACTACCGTTATAGCTGCCTTTTACTCCCCAATCAACAGATAAGTGGACACATTCTGTCCTTAAATCGGGGTCCAAGGCACCCTTACAATGCCACTGGAACATTTGGTCAGCATCCCAAGTGCACATTTATATTTCATTTTCCAAATCTGTTATAAAATGCTTAGCAGGAACTACTAAACACACCCCTTCCTGCCGCCACTCAAAAGCAGAATAAACTATTGTCACATTTCATGGTTTTGGTTGACACCTGCCGGGGAAATATAAAAATGAATGGTATAGCAAGCCATATACTTCCGTTTTCCCTGGGTTGCTGATATTCACAGGCTTGTAGATAAAACTGCACTGGAGTATGTGTACATTTGTTCACAGTGTCGTACCACTTTCATTTCTTTACACAACAAAGAGAAGTGAATTTTGAAAGTCATTGCGTCAAAGAGCAATGCAGCAAAAGCAATATTACTCTATTTTCTGGTCAACGTGAAGTTTATCATGAACCACTATACAAAATACTGCAGTGAAAACTATCATGACAAACTTTTATCACTAGTGCATCAAATTGGAGCTTTGAGGACGTTCGGAACTGACACCAAATAGTACAAGGTTGGTATTGCTACACAACATGGCAATATCCAGCACATAAGATCATTCATCTTTTACCAATAACACTATGGAATTATTTTTTGTTTTGAATGTAAATTGTGAGAGCACTTCAAAAGGAAAAACAACTCTGCTCTACGCATTTGGGTGGAGGAAGGCATTGTGTGACTAGGAAAAATGCATTGACATGTCTTAATATTACTTCCACACACTCTGGGTTGCACAGTGCCAAAAACATTGTGCATCTCCACTAGTTTCACTTCCAAGTTTCACCCGTAGGAGATGCTGGCTCATAGGCCCAGATTTACAAAGAGTTGACCCAACGCAGGGCAGCAAGCAAAGTTGCTCACCTGACTTGAAAGAGCAGAACTGCTCGATATCTACGAAGAAGTGGCTATCTTGACAAAGCATTCGCTTGTCCTTGCCATTGATCTCATCTCTATACCATCATATGGCCATATTACCTATTCGGGCAGAGGACAAGGTAGTCTTATTGATTGCATTGCTCTTGCAATGTATCACAAACATAAGGTCAATAACTTTTGGATATTAAAGAATGGCCTCAGTGACCATAATACTATGGAAATTTCTTTGGAACTGGGAAAGGTAGCGCACCACTGTCAAGTTGTTATCGCTCCAATTGTTTTAACTAAAAACAGAGGATTCCTTCGTAAATGGGTCACAGTGGATACACAGTGCTTGCTAGAAGACCTTGTTGAGAAAAATGGAAACCGCTGTCGGACTGTTTGGACGAGAAGCTGGATCCCTCCCACATTTTGGGTGCTTTCAATGGGATTTGCCGTACCATCAAAGGTCTCTTGATTAGAGATACAAAGGCTAAGCAAGACAGACCCAAAAGATGGTTTGACAATGCCTGTTCCTCTGCTCACAAATCACTTATTATCTAGAGACAGACAGGGAGGAAAGGGTATGCAGATGAAACTAAAGGCAAGCCATTCTGAAAAGGAAGATGATAATTAGACAAGAAGCCTGGGAGAACTTGAATGTGGCCAGCATAAAAAAAGAAACTGTATTTTGGAAGACTGTCAATGCCCCTTATTTCAGTGACAGTCAGAACACTCCCCTGGACTCAACTATATCTCCCAATAAATGGGTTGAGCACTTCTCCAAGTTATATGATGACCCTGCTGATCCTAATAGTGATCAGGGCTCTGCAAGAGTTGATTTTCAAGCCGCCTGTTCCGGCTTGCCACCCTTTATCAGGGAAGAGGTCAGAAATGTAATTAAGCAGAGTACGATGAATAAGGCTCCCAGACCAGATGGAGTACCAATGGACATATTTAGTAATAAAATCACTCTTTGGGCTCCACTTATCACGAACATGCTAAGAAGTGCCGCTGCCATTGGTCCACTTAAATCCTGGTCCAATTCTATTATCGTTCTCATCTTTAAAAAGGGCGACATATCAGATCCACGTTGCTATCGCCCCATTTCCTTGATTGATTCCACATGCAAGCCGATGTCAATATGAATAATGACACATTCATGTATAAAAATGAAATCACATCTTTATTGTCAAATTTACCGTTTGTGAACTCCACGTCAACCCTGACTCAGAAATACGTAGTTACTAGGCCCTGACACCCAGGCCCGAGGTCACTAATTGACAGGTCACAGGTGGGGTGGCACATAGCAGATCAATCCCATAGATAGGTGCAGCGACACCACAATGGTCCAGGAAGATTGGCCCCAATAAAGCGCACATTGCCGGAGGGGTGCGTGCGTTCCCAAAACATCATAAAGGCAGATGCCACATGAAGTTAGGAACACATAGCCAAGCAGGACACAGCACACACAGTACACACAGTGGTCATGCTCTCCCCATGCTGGACATCTAGACACATTACTCACTGGCCGCATTGTGTCTACGCAAGGTCGAGGCCCACCTGGATTCCTCATCCAATACATTAATTTATGTCTACAAAGATAGAGGTTCACATTCCTTACCATAAAAGTATCACCAGAACTGTTTTATTGCATTCAATGAACTGTATAAAGATCCATGTTCTACCAATTGTAAATTGAGACAGGCCTCAGACCCTATGTCTGTGGCAGTTCTCCCGGTTGCATTGTTTATTAAAACAGACTGTTCTGTTTTGCCAAAAGCTTCTTGTCTCTTGTTTTTTCAAGGTATTTCATGTTCAAGCAACAAAGGTTTTGGGAAGGATCTTGTTGGCCCGTTTGGAGGCCTGGGTAGCCGAAAAAGGTAGCTTGTCCCCAATACAGTATGGGTTTAGAAAGGTCTCGGCACGACAGAGCAGTATCTAAATCTGCGGTTGATAATTAGTAAATATGCACAGGCGAAAAAGAGCGGTCTCTCATTATCTTTATATACCTTACTTCTGCCTTCGACTGGGTGGATATAGGCAAGCTCTAGGGCGAAACGTTTGTCATGGGAATGAAGGAAGCTTGGGTTCACTTTTTGGTGCAAATGTACGAGGATTTGCCTGCACAAATTAGGTATGGCACTTATGGGAAATATACGGACCCTGTCAAAATGCAGAGAGGCATGCAAAAAGGGTGTGTGCTGGCTCTGTTCCTTTTTTGTCTATATATAAATGATTTATAGACCTTGTTGAATCTGGGAGAGGCAGACACTCCCAGGGTGGGCTCAAGAAGACGCCTTGCTCTGCTATATGCAGATGATTGTGTCCGATGTCAAGGACACGGATGGGCTTACAACTCTAGTTAAATAGATTTGTCTCCTACATCAGCAAACTGGGCCTGCAGACAAATATTGCTAAATCTCACAGAAAGATTTTAGGGTGCACTATCTTGAAAACCAGAGTTCCCTATATTAATAAAGAAAAACTTGCCTGTGTCACAATATTTAATTATCTGGGCATCACATCTTGGTCTCACTTAATTAAAGTCAGGCATGCCCATTTTAATCAAACAACAGAGGCCCTATTCCGGTTTGCTGGGAGGCTTGAGTGCAAGCCAAAGGATGCAATAAGAAAAATCTATACGGCTCAATGTTGCTCTGCTAAGGTCTATGGCACTGGGGTGTGGGGTTATTGTGACACTGACCCCCTTCAGGTGAATGAAAACATGTTTGTCAGAAAGCTTTTGTCTGTCCCTAAATCCCTGCTCTCATTCCTTTGTCACACGGAACTAGGCCTGTTAAACCTAGAAGACAGAATTAAGCTGGCACCACTAAAGCTCTGGCACTCGGTGTGGGCAAAAGATGAAACTGCCTGAAACCAGGACATTATAAAAGATTGTCAAAGTTTAGAAAATGCCCAATGTATATCCTGACCTTTTGCTGGCAGCGAAGGCAAACCAGGGAGTTGGGGAAGCAAAGAGTGTCTACCTATATTCCGCTAGTGACTATGGACCAGATGAAACCTTATCAATATTTTCCTCTACAGCTCTCACTGAGAATGTATTGAATACGGTTCAGATTTAATATAGCGCACTTCCTGGTCTCATATCCTAGCAAAGCTTTTCCTGAATCCGAGCTCATGTCCTGTCCTTGTGACTTAAGCTCTTCCCAGAATACACTTAATTTCTTTTTATTTTGCAAGTTATATGTTATTCCTAGGGAAAGGTTTTTACTCCCACTCTTGAGGGGCCAAAATGCTAGGTTATGTCGGCCCACGCTGCACCAACTGCAGCTGCTATCATTTCAATACACCTGTTTGATGGTGCATAAATTCATCTCTGCTTCTGTTAGACTGAGAAAAATGGTGGGAAAGTTAACTGCATATTATATTCTGGTGCTATAAGTGTGTGGGGGATGTTGATTGATTATCAGTGAAACATGATCAAATTGTACCTTTTTGTATATTTATTGTGGTATTTTAAAAAAAATTATAAGCATGTTTTAATGGAAATTTCTTTTAAGTTGTATAATGTATCATATTCGGTATTTTAAACATGAATCATGGCTTTGATGGCTTTGGTTTTATGCTTATCTGTTTTTTTATCAACCGAATAAAGCTTGTTATGACTGACTGACTACATAGAAGTGACGCACTTCTGCACTTTCCCTGCATTGGCACAATTTCAGCAGCCATGCTCCAATGCAGACACCCTTACAGTGCAAGGGTGTCTGCGTTGTGGTCAGCATAGTTTTTGTGCACGAAACGGTCCCTTTCTGCAGAAAAAATATGCTTTAAGGCCATTTTCTCTTTGTATGTGAGCTGCAGAATTATTTCAAGAGACAGTAACTCATTATACGGAGAAGGCACATTATTTCCTTGATAAGATCATTTTGTGCTAACAGTGCACACCCGCACTTAACAGAAAATAGTAAAGTTCTTTATGTGTTGCTCTCTAAGGATGGCATCACTTGATGATGGCTAGAGTAAGAGTCTGAGTTGACTGAGTTGTGATTCCCAAAGAGCAATTTTCTTTTTATTTACAGGGAAATTAATGACAACCCACTTTATTATGGAACAATTAACTACTCTGTAAATATTAGAAGTGATGTGTATATACTCTTTTCTACTGGATTTAACTGTACTGTTTATGGACCTCTCAAAAGTTGTACATTGCCCCTTGGACAATGTCAGACAAAACAAATTGCAAATATGTGAATACAAAATAATAAATAAATAAACTGATATTAACTACAAAAATGTTATGTGCACTTTAGGATATTCTCCAAAATCATTGTTTTCATACAAATATATATGCGCGCTCTCTTTCTCCGGTGCCTTCTAAAAGCTTGCAGTCATTGTCTTGTTTATAGTGACAATCACTTTGCCTTGTGAAAACTTCATAGAACTTCGACACATAACATTGGGTTATCCATACTTTGAAATCAGGGGGGTGTTTTATGGGAAGCAACCAAACAGACATAGATAAGGAGACGCAGAGCCTGTCTGGGCTTGGGATGGCTCTCACTGACTGACATCTTTATAAATGGCATCCATGGTAGGTAATGAATGCACTGCAATGCAGAGACGGGGAAGCTGCCATGCCTCGAACCAGCAGCAAAGAAGAAGCTGTGTCAGACACAATACCAAGCGGTTCTTGTTTGATAACAGTAGAACAAGCCGCCATGCAGTGCATCCTGAATGTTCTCCAATACAACAGTGCATTGAGGCACAACTTGTTATGTGCATGCATAAGTTTCTGCTGCTTTGTTGCTTTCTGTTTAGCAATAGCCCAGGTCAAACAGGATTACTTTAGAAGCCATCCCAGAGTCATTGGATGATCATTCAATTACTCTAGAAGTCATTTTCACATCATCAGACATCATCAAGCTCTTGAAGTCATCAGCAGAGTTTAGAAACTTGAGCCTGATGATTTGAGGATGACTTGAAAATTAGTATCTGATGACTTCACAAGATGTGATTGATCCTGATGATCTCAGGATGAGTATTTGATTACTTGACAAGAGGAAATTGTTCCTGATGATCTGAGGATGACTAGAAAATGGGTTTCTGATTATTTCACAAGCACTAACCATATGGAATAATTCTTTTTGATTCAAGGATGATTTGCTAAACACTTGAAGAGCCTATTCTCCATTTTTGCTCCATTTTTTTGTTTAACATGTTGACTAGTTTCATGATTTTGCAATTATTTACTGATTACTGCTCAATGAACTCAGTTTAGATATTGCATAATTTTTTAGTTATCTGCAAATATGCATAAAGTCTGATTAAGAAAACTGTGTGGAGTCAGTCACTGTTAACTAGGACTGGGGAAATTTACATTATGCCAGCATGATTCTCGTAATGCTGGGAATATTCTCAAAATTATGCGATTTCGCCAGTACGTGTAATTATGCGCCATTCATGGTAAAACTTACTGCAAACAGTGCCATTTGCGGTTAACATTTCCGCTAACGCACAGGACTTACAATAATGTGAGCACCTGACACTTTAATTTGGTGTATGTAAAGTTACACATTTTGGTGAATCGCAACTGTGCAACATTTTTATGCGCTCTGATGCAGAAAGGAAGTAGACAAAGAAATTTAGAAAACATACACTGGGTGAGTTACAGCAAAGGCACAATGTGAAGAATTTATTACTAGACATATTAAATGCTAATTATACAGATTTCCAATATGGTTTCAATCTCTTCCAGATACACCCAAGTGGCAAAAATTGATATGTAAATATGCATTGTAGTGCACCAAGTAAATAAAGATGGGTAAGCCAGGAGATGCATAGAGCTGGACCAGAGCCTAGTCAGGGGTTCTGGCTTGGCTCTAAGAACCAAAGCAGCTATCAAAAGATCTAATATGAAAATACTACAGCAAACGTAAAAAAATACAAGGCAGAGTCTCTGTGATTAAAATTGATTATTTCTTGAATGCTTATATTTCACTTTAGAATATTAAATTATATCACTGCAGTGATAATTGTTAAATGATTTTTTTCAGCATGAGCTGTTCCCCACCTACAATACTCTGACAGCACTGATATGAGAACATCAAGATATATTATTTTGTCGTGAGCACTGTATACATGTCCAGTAATGTTTTTTGTATATGGAGCAACGCTGTTGCCTATTAAATCATACGTGTGTGCTTTTTTGTATAACTGAAGTGAATGTATTCATTGGTGGTCTCAGATTTGTTTTTTAATTAATATAATGCACAATGGAGTAAAGTGATTTTCATAGGATCACACATTTTGGCTAAATGGGAAAACTTAGTAAAGTAGGTACAATCAGGTGACCAGCTATATGTGCATCTCGATTTGTGCGTCCTAACAGTGTACATTATTTTTTATCAATCAGTAGCGGCCCGTGGAGGGAGTTCCGTGGGGCGTGAGTTAGGGCGGGGGAGGGGCAGGGTGGGGGGGTAGTAAACACCGGAATATAATGCGCGCTGCATTGCAAAATGCGTTGCAGCGCGCGCAACGAAATTTGTTTTATTTATTTAAATGTTTACTTACCTCCATTCATCCATATTCCGGTGTTTACTACCCCCCACCCTGCCCCTCCCCCGCCTCACCTCACGGAACTCCTCTACGGGCCGCTACTGCTTATAAGCGTTTAGCCGGAGCTATTGGCTTTGCCAATGTTTTTAAAGTGTGTTGTAGAGCAGCATGTGTGATGTGCAGCATGTTAAAAAGTTATAGTCCAGAGAACAAAAACAGAGAAAATGTACATTTAAAAAAATGCCAGGTGAAACCGATTGAAATGATGAGACGCCAACTACCAGCTTAATTATGCTAGTGAGAACACATTGAATTTCCTGCATACAGTTCGTTATGTATCCTAACACCTATTTGGTAGGAAATAGCAGGTATACTCCAACTGCCTGCTGTTCAGTAGATATGAAAGGAATCACTAGTGGGCTGCCTACTATCATGGTCGCACTGGGATTGAGAATGTGCACGGGCACCAAAATAAAAGTGACCCCTATTAGAGAATAAAATAGCTGGCTAACCAGATTAAACTAAATAGAAGCATGGATTAAAGATTTTCATACTGAGGAATAAAAATAAGACTCCACCAGAATTGTAATGAATACTAAAATTACAGATTAATTTACAGGCTTAAAGGAGTATGCCCAACGCCACCAAAACTATTTTAAAAAACCAGGGAGACAAACATACAAAATTGTCCAAGATAATCAACAGCACAAGAACTACAGATAAAGTAAGGATGTTGCAGCCTAGCCCCATTGAAAGAAGTTAAGGCCTCTTTAGGTCAATGATGCTTAATCTGACTGAAAGTATCTATGATCATTAAAAGTAATCATTAATTCCACCATTTATGACCTAAAACTCCACACAAGCAATCCAGCTGAGTCAGATGTTCTGTGTTTATGGAGCATCTTTAAAAAGACATAAGGACCTCATTAACCCTTTGGTCATCAACCACTGTAGAGATGGGTTGTAATCTCCTTGAACACATGAATGCAACATGGGTGGAGAAAGTTGTGCACACTACTCACTGTCCACTAGGTACACAAAGATGTTCACTATGCACTGTATTAGTCAAAAGCGCTAAAATAAATTACAGATGCACCCTGCGCAGAGAGCGTTGTTGCAGTGTCAGGAATTCGCTGTGCGGCCACATTCAGATGCTGACACGTCCTGCCTCCAAGAAGCTCCCTTTCCCAATTCCAAAACATGAACCCCAGAGCGAATGAATAATAATGAGGGACTTCGTAGACACTTTCGTAGATACTCTCGTCGGTGAGGGGCGCCAACAAAGAGTGTCGCACCACCAACACGAAAAAAAGTCAAACCTGACCAAGTTCGAATCTCGGCATCAGCTCAACATCCTGTCATTCTGAACAAATCATTTAACATCCCCGTGCCAAGAAAAAAGATCTGACCGTGAATTTAATCTGGTGCTCATGAAAAAGAAAGTTTCCGCTACATAAAACGTGCAGAAAAGAATTCTTGCACATACTTGAAAAACGATCAACATAATTTTTGGGCATAAGATTAAAAAATATTTAGCAACTTCTCAATTATGTTATTTTCATCTGATGTTTTCCGGCGCCGTTTTTCATGGATTTGCATTGATAACGTGGGGCTACAATTGAAACTACATGCCCCATAATGCAGTATGGAGAAGAAGAAAGGGGGCGTGTGTGACGCTTGTTTGGTGCCCGAAATGCAGCTCAAACAAGCTCCTCAAACACAGCCAAATGCCCAAATCCCTATTTCGCACCGTTTCAAATGAGGATGTCCTCACCCTTTCACATGCACTCGTCTCTAAAGGTGCAATTGGACTAGAATAGGGACTGGTCAGATTTTTTTACCTCACGCACTTCCGGTCACGCCGGAAGTTCTGCAGTTGGAAAGCCATGTTTGGCGAGCGTTGTGATGGCGAGGGCAAGTGAGAGCCGTCGAGATCTTTGGGGGTTCAGGGATGGCGATTTCTTTGTGATTTCTGAGACCTGGTTATCCGGACTGCTGCAGGAAGATGTTGCAAACGAAATAATTGGAGATTGTTTATCCTAGCAGGAGGTAGCAGGTAATGATTGCGGGGCACGGTTCTGGGATTGTCTTATTTTTTTGGGAGGGCGGGGGAGCAGTTTTATGTAGCGCGAACTCAACCTGAAGGTATCGGAGCGCTTTACACGAGCACCAGTTGCCTTACAGATGGACACATGCATTTTTGGGTGGCACGAGGAAATGAAGTGATTTGCCCCAGAATCACAGGATGTTGAGCCCACGAAACTCGAACCTAGTTACAGCTCCAAAGCCGGCAGCTTTGGCCGTTAAGCCACATCCTCATTACTATGTGTCCAAGACACGATTTTCTTTTTAGCGCAGAATGTATTTTGTTATTTGAAAAGGCATGCCTTCGTTGAGGTCTTACTAGCCCAGAAGTGCCTTCAGCAGGAGGTGGCGTAAGTTATCTGCATGTTTGAGCAGGCAAGAACTGTTTCCGCTTTTCCATTTTATTGGATTCAGAGGCGGGTGATGCCCTTCATTGGGGTCAACGGCCGCGAGCGTGATATCTCTGCTAGATAAAACAATCGTTCCCTTTCTGTTTTGCAGGGGGCTTTTGAGGGATCGAGTACATGCAAAATGCTCACAGAAAGATTAGTTTCAGGCAGTGACTTCTTAGATAAGAAGAGATATATGGTTCTGCTGATATTTTGCTTTAAGCGTAAGGAATAAAGAGCAAAGCAAAAGCAATCACAGCAGACTCCAGCTGTCTTCAACACTCACTGTGCCCTTATTTTAAGAAACACTGATGTACATGTTGTGGCTTTTGTTAAAGAATTTCAAGCAGCACCTTTATTTTTCTGAGCACTCTCTGCAGCTGGCGGCATGCTTGTGCTAGTGTTCACCCAACTCTGCTCTTGTTTTCCGCAGTCTTTTTCATATGAGCTGCCTGGCTTAGTGCTGATGAGCCAGGCCCTCCACCCCCAACCTTCCCCATGAAAACGTTGAGGCCTTCTTTTGTGACCAAACCAGGGCCAGACGAATTTCCTGTCCCTCGTCAGAGCCTAGATTTGGGTCTGAAGAGCTGCCACTTCCTAGGGAGTGTCAGATCAGCACAGGCTTCTGTAAGGAGAATCTTTTTCCCCGTTCTTATTAAGTGCCAGGAGCAGGCCATGTGTCTGAGTCCCATTGTGCCCAACACCCAACTGCCCATTCTTTGGACCTGAGCCTGCCTGAAATGTCCATTACCATACTTTCTGTAATCTTTCAGGTTATGCTTATTCTCGACCACTGTGTAATGTTCATATTTTAATGATTTCAGCTAAATTAGTTACAGAAGTGGGTCTTTGCGCTGCCTACAAAAACATTTCATGTACTAAAGCATATGTATATTGGCCCACCTGTTCTGCCTATTTATCTGCTATTTACAGCTCAGTGTGCAGCCACCATAATTTTCCACTTCTCTACATTTTCACTGTGATTAGATTATCCATACAACCACTGGCATATGCCAGCACAACCACAACTATATTTGCACGTCGCCATCATCATACATCAAATGAACCCACTTCGGTAAGGTTCACCCAATGTCATGTCCACACTCCCTCTGTCCTTCTCCAACACATGCACAACCAACATCATGTGACAACTTATCCACCACACAAGTAGCAGCCTATGTCAAAACAAGCAACTTAATATGGCCACATACTCACCCTCATACATCCATTCAACCACCGTCCTACATCAGCAAACCTACCACATGTTCACAAACCACCGTATGCTGAACACACCCAGCATCCTATGACCACACAACTAATATCGTAACTTCATACACCAATACATCCACCATCCTACGTCAGTACGAGAAGCAATATATATTAATTTGTCCACCATTATACATCCACACAACCTATTTCATAAACACAGGACCCTATGCACACCCAACCACTGGTGTATGCCAAAACACACCAACATCACAAGGGCACACAACTGCCATAACGAATCTGAACTACTGCTGTCACACTTCCACCGAACCACTATTGTGTCAAGCCAACCCCAGTCATTCGCCAATAAAACCAACAAGATATCCCACACTCCCACTGGGATACATCGACATAAATGCCATCATGCACCAGCACATCCACCATCATACATCAACAAAAATACACTATGCACCCATTTATCGACCTCATATGTCCACACAATCAACATTATACAACAATCATCATCATACAAGCTACACCAGATGTCTACACAATTAACCTCATGTTGGCATTGATCGCTATAGTACATCCACAGGACCACCACCATCATAGGCTAACATAGAGAGTGAGAAAATAAAATTCCGTAGGGAAGCTAAAGTTGAAGGGAGTTAATATATCTAATATGCCCTTGTTGTTCATTGCACGCAGCACTTTCTTCGGGAGCCTTGCTACCTGCATGCAGCACCTTAGCGGCAGCACCGGACCACAGCGCCTAGCAGCCCTTGCGCCTGGAGGCGCCATCCCACATCGCTTAAAGGCGGCCGTGGGCTCGCGGGACGCGCACGGGCGAAGCCCGGGCCAAGGGCGGGCCCGTCTGCGCCCGTCCGTGCCTGAACGAGGTTGGGCTGGGCCACCTTGTTAACATCTGACAGCGGACATCTAGTATCTGTCCTCTTCTACCAACCCCCAGGTGAGCGCCATCCCCGTGTTATAGTGTATAAACACAGTCTCAGCGAACCATGGGGAAAAAGACTGGGATACCCTGCACTCGTACCACAACAAGTATAGACAGTATGTTAGAATTAAAATTAAAAGCAGTAAGTATTGTAGCTAACAAAATTGAATTAACGGAAAGGCGTTTGTCTTTGGGGATCGTGTCAGCACAGTCTGGACTTCTGGCAGGGGCAGGGGACCCCATGGTTAGCCCATCAATTCCCATCTCACAGCTCAATGCTACGAGCCCTTTGCCACATCTAACTGCCCCAGGACTGCATTGTAGTAACACTAACGAGGACTTGTCTATCGCCTTAGGCAACGGAGACAGCATTATTAACTCTCCAGGTATCCTGGTTTCTACGTCAACCTCCGTCGCCCCAGGGGCCAAACGTAAAAGGAAGGCGGCTAAACCCTCATGCTCTAAAAGGAAACAACCGCCCGTAACACCTCATCTCCTACAGCTTTGAGTTCCTGGATACAGGGCCCCTTACATCTCGTAAACCCAGTGACTGCTGATCCGGCCCCTATTAAGGCCACAAGCAGAACCATCTCTTCTCAGACTGATGATTCCTCTTCACGTTCCTCTTGTGGTCTATCCAGGGATATTTCCATCGATAACATTGTGAATATCGTCTCAACCCACATAAAAGACTTAATTGATAAACATTTTATCACCTTGTGGAAGCGTTTAGGCAGATTGGATACCCTGTCAAACAAAATAAGTTCTCAAGTTAAAACACCTAAACCTGTAACCAATGTTGGGGTAAATAATAGTGTGACCAACTGTGAGAATCTCACTACTACCCGAAATCTCCAAGCATCAATGCCTATCCCTCCAAGTGACACCTGTGTTACCTGTAGTAAAATCAAGGTTTTTTTTATCAGGACCCATCACAGCTACGGATAACATGTCTACTGCACGTATCCTCAGTAGTCTCACAGGTACAACATCTGCATTAAACCCTCCGGTTCCATCAGTCCCCAGCGTTATGTCGCAGAACCTCCCGGGTAGAGTTGACCCAAATGCAGAAACACATAGAGTGGGTATCTCAATTCCTGCGACTATAGATACCTCGGAGCCCAGTAGAGCGGTATTAAATTTACCCCCAGCAGCATGTCCATACGTTTTGATTTTAGCAGGGGTACCACCACTTAGAAAAAATCAGGGAGAATCTTGGGTCCAACTCCGTAATAAATGTGCTGATAAAACTTGGCTTACAAAACATAGGGGGTTTAGGAGATTCAGAGCGCTCATCCTCAGTTTGAGGCCTAGCAGCCGGGAAGTAAAGGGCACCAGCAATCTGCAGCTTTATTAGTTCCAGGCCCCAGCGATGGTGCGAGTGAGCTGCTTTGTGTTTCTTTGGGACATCAGTACAGTGTACCTAGAAAATAATGGTCGGGGGCAAGACTCTGCAACTGGCAGGGTCAGGTTCGCTCCCCTCTGCGTTGTAACGCATGCAATGTAATGACTTGCGGGGTAACAGCCGCATTGTAATGGCTATTTACTGCCTGTAAGACGTGTCACGGGTTTGATAGCTCACACTTTGATTCCGTCGTGGTAAATTCTAGCTCACTGCCTCCCAGTGTGTGCTGCGGAAGAAATTGGAAGGTGCCCCACTTTAGCCGGGTGTCGTCCGGATTTCCATGCATTGCGCAGACTGTGAACAAGGCTTGACATGCTTGGGCAATGTGTTTTCCTCCCTCGAGGCGCAATGCTAGGGCCTGCATTGATGACGGGCAGTTCTGCCTGCCGATAGTGCTATTCCCTGGGAGAAGAATCACTGCGGGGTAGGCCTCCACTCTGGCAGGGATCCAGGTTGCTGTTTCTTGGCCATCACTTCCAGGTGGCAGAACACTTTAAAGCAACCTCTGGTGAATGCTGTTTTCTCATCCTGCCGGGCCTAACCAGCTGCCCATCCTTCAGAGGTGGATGCATCCACTTTGTTTCAACCGCAGTAGGCGTCGTGACTTGCTGTCGGTTTCCAGATCAGAAGGGAACAACTGTGCAATACAGCTCCTAAGCGGGGCACGGGTGCAAATTAGTGCAGGTCTTGTTGCTCTCTACAATGCAATTCTTTGCAACTGCCGTATTGACCAAACATTTCACTTATTCAGTAGTGTAATTCTAAATTTCACCGCCCGCACTCCAGGAAAAACTGTACAGTGTTGTACCAAAGGATGCAACAGGGTTCAGATGCCCAGCCAGCATTCCACTCGGAGCCCCAACATCCCCTTGTTCCACAGTGGGGGCAGGAGGTTGAAAGGAGGGCATCGATGGTGGGCACATTAGGGTGGTTGGTCGTGCACATAACTGAAGAAGGTGTCTTGTTACCTCCAGTTGCTGTTGTGGCATGCGCCTGGGTCCATCAGTTTAACACCGATGTGATGCGGCCTCAGACTGCAGGCCACAGACCACGTGTGGTGCAGGTATAGAAGGGGGCAATTGCGCCCTAATCACCATACCAGCCGCCTAGGGAAATAACAATTGAATAGCACAGAGTTAGGACAGAACAGGAGCACTACCCAGGGTCCGACTCCTTGCGTCCCTCCGAATGGCTGTAACAGATAAATTGTTCAGATATAAAGGGATAGATGGAGAAATGGAAAACACTTCCCTGACACCTGTAAGGTGGGTGCCACAGAGCACATTGAGGCAGGAAAAGGAGGCCTGGGAGGGGCAGACACCATACTGACCCTTAATATGAGAGATCGCTGAGGCCAAGCACTTCCGGTGCATCGATGGTATGTGTGTTAGGGGGCATGAATAACTCTCAGTACTCCTAACAAGGGGTGAGAGGATGTAGCCTTACGGCTAGAGCGGTCGACCTCGAAGCTGGAGAGCTGGGTTCGAGTCTCGGCAACGACGCTCAACATCCTGTGATTCTGGGCAAATCCTTAAGAAATCAGGAAACTAACTTACATCTATTTTCTCTTTATATCCAGCCCGTGTTAAATAAGGAAACAAAAGAACCGTTTTTCCACTCTCCGTGGATCAGATAAATCAGATAAGTAACTGTGTCCTTCTAACCATATATAACATAATCATCCTACCATATACCTGATAGACGAGGATTCTTTGGTTAAATATATCTTTCTTCTCTCATTGTATTCTGTACAGGACGAGAGGCTGAAGAAACTCCGGCGTGAAGAAACAGAGCTACACAAGCAGGTACCTCCGGTGAGGGAATATGGATGCGGACAGGAACCCGGAAGAAGAGATCAACGACCTGTAAGAGGAAAACCCGCGTGAAGGAGCCGTAACATGTCAGAGACATCCAATCAAGGTACCACAAATTCCAGACTGCGGGACAACAGGACCCGAGCAGGTAAGTCGACAACACAAAGGGAGTGCGGGAAATGCTAGGCAGAACTGTGACTGAACGCGAACCACGTTCTTGTCACGGACCGACCAATTTATCCGCACTTGACTCCACCCAGCTCCCTGCCTGCAATAGGAGCGGGCGTGACTGACCATGCCCGCACCCTGCTCTCCTTGAGCCTTGTTCTGTCTAATACTGGGTGTTTAGGGCCTTGTTTTTTGTGAACCAGCTTTTGTGTCATAGATTATGGCCATCTTCAGTATTACCTGTTTTAGATGCTGAAAGGAGGATGTAGAATGGATCCTTGTTCAATGAATTTGAAATGCTTTGATAGTTATGGAACAGATAGATCACTGGTATCCTGGAAAGCTATCACTCTGCCCTGATAGTATTTCTAGAGGAATATTTGTTTGAATGAGTGGTGAAGGGGCTTGGTGCCACAGTCATGCAAGTAAAGGGACAACATTGAATCAGTCAACTGTTAAATGCCGAACTTGTCACTTCCCCAAGCTGGAAAAGAACACACAAGATATCTCTCTCCTGTCTCTGGATGTCTTAGACGTCTATTTCTGACCTGCACCATCACTTGGCCATGTGAAAGCCACTGCAACCGTGGCTGTGCATTGAGATTCAGTCTTACAAAAATGTTTGAACCCTTGCAGCGATAATATTACCTTTCTCATGCTACCTTGGCAAAAATATTAAAGTATGTCCATGTGCTAATATATGGTGAACCCTTAGTTTTTCCAAGTTTTTCTCAGCCAGTAAGACTAAGCAACTTACAACCTGAAAAAGAAATAGCAACTGGTGACCTGACATTATATATCCATTGTCCATGGTCTGGAACACAGAGTTGTGCCCTGTTCCTTATAATCATGAGTCCATTAACTTATGTGGTCAGTACCCCATTCCGCATGGCGGTGAACAGTGCCATGGGGCAAAATTGCCTTGTTTTGCTCTTACTAAGCATGGCCTTATGGCTCTGTTTGCACTTGTCAACTGGTATTGGGGGATTCTGTTGCCCAAGCAGAACCACACCCAGCCACTACTGGCACAATTTCCACTCTGATTGATTTAGGACTATGAAAATACATGAATATACATACAGTGTTAAAATATATGTTTGCATATGTGGTCCTGGATCATATTATTGTACACGGACTCCTTCACACTTAACTAACAGCCGTCTGCAAAAGAGCAATGGGGGAGGGATTGTAACTCATTGAGAATTTGCGCTACAAATGACATGCAAATCTGGCGGATAGCCTTGAGTTGGGATTTAATTTCAGCTCTCCCAATAATTAGATCAGTTGCCCTGTTCCTAGCATTTGGTTGTAAGCTCCTATTTGGATTTCTGGTCAGTATGGTAATTTTTTAGACTGTTTTCCAAATAAGAATACTGTAAGTTGAGTTCAGGCTCAACATGGCTGCCTCCATGATGGTTTTGTAAATTAAATCTGGTATTGATTGCTTTCTGTTTGCAGAGGAAGCGTGACAGCGTCTGGTGAACAGCGGCGGTTTCTTCACTTGGACAGGTGAGTCTTCTTTCTTTACCTCCTGCCCACCTCTTCGTCAATGCCTTTCTCTCACCATTACCTCTTTGACCAAGTAACCTTAATGTTAAACTTATGAACCCTTGTAACCATATCTCATCGGGCACACTATATGAAATAAAAGGATTGGAACATTTTAAAGGCAGCCCAGTCCTATTAAAAACCTAAAATAGTGGTATTAACATGATAATGATGTATGTTAATTTCTTTTTCCTCCAGACTCTATGAAGTCTATGTGCAGGGATGAAGGCTGGCCATCACTGGACAACAGAACTATGAGAAGGAAGCTGGCTATAAAGATTTGCAATACTGGAAGAGGAGTAAAGAAAACTCTGAATCTAAAAACAAACATTGAAGTTGCTGGCTTTCATTAAGCCTTTTTGTTCTTTTTGTGGTATTCTGGCATTTTTTCCCTCTTGAACATTGTCCTGGACTTTCTTTATGTTCTCTTGTTCAGTATCCTGGCTCCTATGGGGCCAAAGGTGTGTTTTAGATCAATAAAATTACATGTTAACACATCCCCTTTGAGGCTTTTTCATTTAACCATTACTTTTTTCAGTCTTTTGCCACTGGTCACCACATTAAACAGCTTCAGATAATGCTCTGTACCTCAAAGTAAGGCAAGTCCCAGTGAGTCAGGAGTATGGGAGTAGCTGCACAAGTTGTTAATCTTATCTGAATGCAAAGTATAACATTGTTGAAGCCACTACATTTGTATGCATATGGTATTTCTACAGCACAAAGCTAGCCAAAAGGAATGTTTCTGAGATTTATTTTGTACAGTGCCCGCATCTCACGGTAGAGTTTAAAAAGTAATCTTTCCAGAGTAGGAGAATATTGATCTTATAATTGGGACCAGATTTATGGAAGTTTTGTTTTTGGTTTGCTTAAGTTTTATAATGCGGACTTGACGCAAAATCTTTTCAGGATTTATAAACCAGAGCAAATTGGTATTTGTTACAACACTCATCCACAATGGGGAAAGTTTTCAGGTTTTTCTAGGCATAGTATTTTTGTACTGCAAGGGGCCCTTCCAGTACAAAACCTAAGCTAGACTCTCGCAGACATCTTTGCACCATAGTGCAAATGTGTGTGCATGGTGCTCGACTGCCTAAAGGTGCAGTGGTGCAAGGGAGAGGGGTAGACATGGCACTTTCCTGCTCTCATCCTGTGATGCAACGCAGCAAATTTGGGTGTTGCGCTGCGTTAAGTGACACTTTTGTAAATCTAGGTCTTACTTTAGAACTCATGGCATTGCAAATAATTCATGGTATTGTATAAAGAAGGCATATTGCATCCAAGAGGCCTGTTTTTGACAGGAAGGTTCATTGAGGAGGTGATCCTCTAAATATTTCCCTACCAGCAAATCCATATTCCTAAACTAATAGTGGGACCCTGCAAGGGAATACTGGCAGTCGGCTAATGTGCTTGTAACATGGAATTTTTAAGGTGTAATCCAGCCCGTAATGAATTATTAGTGATCCACAGCCACTCTAATTTATTCATTAAATCACCTGGGAGCTATCTACACTTGGCCTGCCGTTGGTATAAAATCCTGCAAGAGTATTTCATAACCATCTTAAAGACCATATGTAGTCATTGTCTAGTAATCCACGCTCATTCTGTAGTTGTCCTAATATAATTCTTAATAATCTATGCTCATTTTTGAGTTATCATTAAATCATCCTGGAGTAATCCACACTCATCCTGAAATTATCATGGGATCATTCCAGAGTAATCAACTTCCATCCTAAAGCGGTAATAGGATCATCCAGGAATAATCCACAATCATCCTTAAATTGTCTGGAGCCCATCCTGGAGTAATTCACACTCATCCCAAAGTTGTCAATTAGTATTCGTGGAGTTGTAAAGGTAATCGCTCCCTGCCAGTGGAAGTCATCAGAACACCATCCTAGAGTAGTTTTTGTGATTCCAGTAAGAGTCATCCCATTTAAATATTTTCCCCTATAGGCATACTTCAGGATGGCTTTGGATGACATCCCCAGTTAATTGCAGGAATAGCCTGGCTGAAGTCATCGGATGACTTCAGAATCACTCCAGGATGATCTTCCTTTTTGACTTGGGAGGGTGAGGCGGAGCCTAGGGCTGGATAGGATAGTTGACATTATGCTGCAGTTGTCTAGTCTGCTACACTATCTTTTATGCCTGCTTAATGCCTCAGCTTCAGAAGGAGTGCCACCTACTGAGAATGTTTTTGCACATTAAAGCCAAAGCAAAATGAGTAGTTCTGGCTTACAGCTGAATATGCAGGCCAGACCGATTGGCTTTGTCAATGCTTGTTGCATTGTGAGGCTTATTGTTCTGCATTTGCAATTGGAAAAGCTAAACTACAACTTACAAAACTGGAAGGGTAATACCAGGATTTTATAGGCTACTCTATGAAAGCCCAGTGTGAACATACTCAGCTTCCCATTTCAAAGGGAGAGACTTGCTACAACCCAGTGCTGAGAAATCACACAGACAGCACAGAATGAAAGCCAAACATTATCACAGAGGAAATTCAAACCAGCGAAAAAGTGCAAGCACATCCAAAGCTTTCAAAGTGCATTGGAATCTCTGGCAGTAATGCATAGGTAGAGATTGCCTCTTTAAAAATATATATATATATATATATATATATCTCTACAGATTTGAGATGCAACATTTTCTATTTTGCTCGGAATGTACAATTTTAACAAAAATGGGTTGCAGTCGATGTTTAACAATAATTTCTAATGTGGTGAAATGGCGCTTTTCAAAGACCTGAGAACGTGGGTCCCTTTTCTCCATCTCTGCATACAGGAGAGCATTGTATTTTCAAAGAGAAGGGCTCCGTCAGTACTTCCTTCTCTGAAGCAGCCCCTTCCCCCTCCTGTTGATGTGCGAGTGCCGGGCTTCTATTGTCATGCCTAAAGCTGAGGAAGAGGTGTGAATGCGCGCGGTCCCAGGCAGCTCTGAATGTCAAAGGGCCTAGACCTTGACACTTGACACTCCCAGCTCCTGCAGAGTTCCATTCACCGAGGGGCACCGGTGTTTGTAAATTTCTATTGAGCAGCAGGCACTTCTCAAAAGTCTGGAGTCACTGTCTTCGACATCAGCACAGCAGACAAGCTTAAAGAAAAACTTTCTGCGGCGAAAAATATTTTCGAAAATGCAACCATTTATCATCTTTTAATTGATGTGAAAAGGCCGCCACACCTGCTACAAAGGCAAATGTCCAACAAAAGAAATGTATATTGTAATACCATACGGTGATTTTATATCCAGAAGCAGTGACAAAGCCAACAGTCATGTCTTAAACATACATTCATGCACCGACGCTGACTGCATGCCAATGTTTGTTTTATTTTGAAGCAAGCATTTTATGGTTTAATGTTCTTGTTCTTCATAAAACATACCGTTACAAGATCATTGCATGTGCAGCATTTATTTTAGTCATAAATTTTTTAGTTCACCTTTTCTCATGGTGTTCTGCTTAAAGTAAATGACGTATGATTGCGCAGTAGGCAGAGGAATGCGAGGCCTCATTTAGGAAAACTGTCGCATCGCTGCGTGAAAACAGTGATGCAACAGTTTTCCCTGCGCCCTCCTTGCCACACAATGGATGTGCCGTATTTAATGTACGGTGCTCCATTTCGCAAGGAGTTACAGATACGTCAGAATTTCTGACGTATCTGTAAGCACAGTAATGACACATTGCTGGAGTGTCTCGCAAAAGTGACGCAACTCCAGCAATGGATCATTACACATGGGCAAGTCCCATTTTAAATGTGCCTGCATCAGTCTTACGCCTGCTGTGAGATAGGAGTAAGATATTGACGCAGTGGCGTCCTAGAAGTGGCGCAGTGAAATCTCATAAGTTTCACTGCGCCAATTCTACGAGGCTTTTTGCAGAGGAACGCCCACCCTGCATACATTATACCTGACGCAGGTATAATGTAGCGCCAGACTTTACAAAGAGACGCATCTGCCTAGATGCATCACTTTGTAAATAGGGCGCAATATGGTGCATTTTATACGCCACCGGTGCATCACAAAAAGTGACGCACTGGCGGCGCAAAATTGTCACAAGGCCTCATAAATAAGGCCCGCGGTCTTTACCCCGCAGGACGTTTTTACACAGGTAAGTACCACGCAAGCCTTTTTGGCTAACTTTCCCACACAGTAGTTTACCATATAGATAATTATTTTTTAAATGTCACAAATCTAATGTTATTAAAAAGGGGGATTTAAGGGTAATGGAATGGGTAAGTGTTCAGGGTGAAAGTCTTAAAGGGGCTTTTAGCGTTCCAGGGTGGGTTACGGAACAGGATAGCATGTTTAGTAAAATGCAGCACTCTACCAGTCACACACTCCCCTACTGTGCAGCATGCTGCCAACTAATAATGTGCTTCAGCGTCCCATATAGGATATGAAGCGCTATATAAGTGTTATAATACGATACAACAATAGCAGCACCCCAGTGCATTGTGCCGGGAGCAGTCGCCAATTGGCTTTTCATCCACTTAGGCCCCAGTTCCACTGTACCAGCTGTACTAATGTTAGCTGTGCTCCTGTGCTCTGAGCTCTCTTCTGAGAACATATGTCATTGGATACTAACCCTTCTGGACCCCGGGAGCAGTTTGCACTGGTTCCTCCGGCCCATGTGGCCCGGTTGACTGCACCTGGAGCATTAATGACTGCTGTGGTCTTGTGATCCATGCTGGGAGGAGGCTGCAGTGGGTTCCTCAAACATATGAGGCCCTGTGCTCCCCGCACCTGCTCAGTCCTCATCTCTGGATTTTCAAAGCATTTCTCTCAGTAGAATATATTTTAATAAAATCAGCAATTGAGTATCTTTACCCTTAGCAGTGAACTGCAGCATTCTGATGAAGCCCAATCGCACGTCCAGTCAGTAACTGGAAGATCAGAGTGGGCCAGACATTAACCATGCTTTACACTGTTTCCATTACAACACTGGGTTACACAGTATCATAATATTCTCTAGTTGAGGGTGTAAATTCAATACATATAACTAGCTAAAATGAATGTCTGCTTATTATCAACGATCAAGTGTATAGCTTATTGTGGAACACTTCCTCTGCTCTAAAAACTACCAGTGATGGATGGCAGGTCTAACACGATTCCATTGTAGTGGAGTCAGTTGATCAAGATGTGGTGGGAAGCGGTGTCGAAGATGGCAGGCAGGCCCAGGAGGATGAGGGCTGCTGGTTCACAGTGGTTTATTGGTTATGGAAAGACTAAGAGATAGGTCTAACGATGTGCCTAATGCACAGAGACAATAACAGGAGGGGGATGGCTGGAGGGGGTGAGATGGGATTACACAAAGGACAGAGACACTTGCACCCAAACAAAACTGATTTATCATTCCACTCAATGAACCACTGGTCATCTGCAAGGATAGATATTTTCCTAGTGGGGTCCGAGCTCCAGAAAGAGTTAGCAGAGACTATGATAAGTCATACTGCCATGTCAGATGGCGTCTTGGTCTACATGACACTCACCTCATCACACAACAATTGCAGGTTGCAATTAAATAAAAACACACTGCATAATGGACAGGCCCGGCCAGATATAGAGGAGTCACTGAAGTATTACTGAGGGAGAATGATACACTGCATAGAAAACAGGTGTGGCCAGAGATAGAGGAGTTGTTGAAGTCCTTAATGAAGGCGAATGACAGTAGGGAGTAGTAGGGGAATAATAAGGAACAAACTTTGAGTCATAGTCAAGTTAGTCTTTTGAGGACAGATAATAGCAGCCTCCACTAAGAGAAACAAGCTCAAGGTGGAGGCACAACAGGACTTGGAAACATAGCATAATGAACTTGAGAGTGTAAACAGATGGAGAAACTTGATGAAAGTGGGTGAAACCATAGTAGTAAATGTGGTATATAATTGACAGTGTGCACTGCACAGCTAAATAAACACGGTTTGTGGCCTTAGTCACAGAAAGGTTATTTGACTGTGGTATCTGGCAGTGTCTCCTCTGTTCCTGGAGGTGCAGCTTTGGTCAGAGAGTGCAGGGCTTTATACTGGCTGGGTAAAACTTGATATGTGAGGATCAATGGTGTTAGCTCACCCATCTTCTCGATAAGTAGAACCAGGAAGGGGTGCCCCCTCTCCCAGCTCCTCTTTGACCTGACAATGGAGTCCTTTATGGACAGACAAAAACACCTATGGTGTCACCTAGGGAGGTTAAAGTGGAACTTACAAATATAAAATGATAAAATACAGAGAATGTCTTGCTAACAATTTCAAGCCCTCAAGACTCAATGCCCCAGGTTGGGGAATATGGTATGGTGTCTGTGTTTAAGCAAAACCTGCAGAAATAAATCAAAGCTGATGAACCTCACACTCCCTCACAATTAAGTCAGTCAGCTGAAAGTATGATACCTGTTTATTTGGATGAGTGACTCACTTACCTATCCGGGGATAAATATCATGTCCACACTGTCTTAAATGGCTCAATCGAACAAGAAATCACAGTTGGTTGTAGTGCAAATATAACTTTAGACATGGCATAAGGGAGGAATGTCATGGCTCATTCTTATTTCCATGGTCAAGATGATGACCCCTCCCTCCCCCCCAAGGATACTGATGTTTCAGATTGGCCCTCTGACTGAACTGGAGCTTCTGCAGCATTCTATCAATAATTTCATATCCACTTGGAAGAAGCTCGGAATAGCATGGGCTACCTGTACCTCTTACTGAAAAAGAGGTCTGGGCTCACCAAGTGTTTCTGAGATACTAATTAAGCATCCCAGCTCGGTTCATAATTGAGGAGGGTGACAGGGAGTCCGAGAAGCAAGGGTCTTTGACGATCAGGCCATAGCAGCCACTCAGATCTGCAATAATTCCATGTCTACCCCAAAAGCATCATAGCTAGGGACTTTATTATTCTCCAGTGACTAGGCCCACCCTGGTGGTGTGGCACCATCTACAATGTGGATGAACACCAACTACCTTCCATTTCCGACTTACCCTGACAGTAGTGAACCTAAATTTCACCCCAGCAATGAAAGAAGATATGTCTGTAGAATGGGAAATGGTGGGTTGTCCAAGGGAAGAAGAATTCTTTGATGATAATGGAATCAGATCATTCAAAACACTAAGGATGAATTTTCATCTTCTTGAAATCGAAGTTTACATACCACGAGTTTAGACACTATGGGCCATATGTATGAACACATATTCCCATAGACACAGAATGGGTAAAACCCTTTGATACATCTGGCCCTATGTCCTTCTCACACTGTTTGAAAGATGGCTCCTAACCAAAGACAGTAACAAAAAGATTGTCTCACACATATACTGACTGGAATTAGTTCATCAGATCACAGATAAGAAGTGGGGAGATATCTTTATTACATCACAGAACTTATCAGGAAGCATTAAGCCAAGAGTGGCTATTTCTAAACTATCACACTACTGTTATCATACCCTTCCTACGTATGGTGCTTAGGAGCAATTGTGGATAAAAGGGCACATTACTACACTTAATATGTGCTTGCCTTAAACTCCAGCACTTCAGGTCGAACCTACTGGATGAGAGTGATATCATGTTTCAAAAGAATACTTCCAGATTATATACATACATGTTGCGTGGGATACCCAATACACAAACATATCAACTGCACACGCAGCAGATGGCACATGCATTTTGTGTGGCTAGACAACTGATAACCTCAGTCTGGGGAAACATGCACACCTCCGATATTGGAGAATGGCACTTGAGACTGTGGGGCCTGCTAAGTGTTGAGAAACTAACCACAGGTCACATTGTCTGACTTCAGTCTTTAGGGAATTTACATGTCCCAGATTCTTCAGAGTACTCAGGATCATCCCGTCAGCCATTTCACAATTGGACTGGTTAGAAATGTGAGTATTAGTTAAGGGCAGTGAAACCCACCTCAAATAATAATCGCAATTCTTGTTAGGTTGAACCTCAAAAGTCACTAACTAAACCTATCCTTAACTCTCTGGTAGGACATAAAAGGCTTAATTTAGAGGCAATGTGTAAAGTATTTATGCAGTACTCAAACAGTAATAAATTGAGAAGACCACAACAGAAAAATCTATCTCTGTGGGGTCTTGACTATCACTGTAATCACACAATGTCTCTGTGGGTACCTGACCGTCACTATAATCACACACTGTCTTTGTGGGGACTTGAAACATTGCTATAACCTCACAATATCTTTATGGAGACTTGAACATTTCTATAACCACACACTATCTTTGTGGGGACTTGAACATCACTATAATCACACACTATCCTTATGGAGACTTGAACATCGCTGTAATCACACACTATCTTTACTGGTACTTGAACATACTTACCTTCACAAACCATCTCTGTGGGAACCTGAACATTCCTATAATCATGCACTATCTCTATGGGGATGTAGAGAACAATACCTTCACATACCATCTTTGAAGGACTTGAATATCCCTATAATCACAAAGTATATCTGTTGAGAACACCACAACAATCATTCTCTATGTGGAGGCTTGAGTATGCCTACAATCACACACTGTCTCTGTTTGGACTTGGACATCATTATCTTTAAGCAATGTGTGGGAACTCTAATATTAACTTAACACACTATCACTCTGGGTGTGTGAACATGATTACATTCACACACTATTTTGTGGGACTTGAGCACCCCTATAATCACACACTATTTATGTGGAGGTTTAAACATGCCAATGTAAAGACTGAGGTCCTGATTTACAAACTTCACTTTGTAGTATGTTTTGTAGTACCACAACAGTACTACTAAACATACTACAATGTGATATTCACAAACTGCACCTTTGTAGTAATTTACACTTTTGTAATAAGTCACTATTTCCAATATTTTCTATAGGAGGGTGTTGCAGTACCAGTGATTGGTCATGTGTAGCGCTGGACTTCCTATAAAAGTGTAGGTTTTTTCAGAGGTGTAATATACTACAAATGTGAAGTTTGCAAATACTGAAAAGTAGTAAACTTACTCAAAAGTGTAAACTTACTCAAAAGTTTAAATTACCTTTGTGACTCATGCCCATTATCTCTGGACATGAACATCATTATCTCCACAAACAATCTGCATGGGGGCTTGAAAATCCCAATAAGGCACTCTTTCTATGTGGGGTCATCACTATCATTCTAATCACACACTATCTGTGTAGGAACTTGAACATCACTGTAATTACACATTGTGTTTGTGGGGCTTAAACATTGCTATAACCACACACTATTCTTATGGGGACTTCACCATCGCTATGATCACAAACTATCATTATGGGGACTTGAACATCACTATAATTACACACTATCTCTGTGGGGACTTGAAAATCACTATGAACACACACTATCCTTGTGGGGACTTGAAAATCACTATGATCACACACTATCCTTGTGGGGACTTGAAAATCACTATGATCACACACCATCCTTGTGGGGACTTGAACATCACTATGATCACACACTATCCTTGTGGGGACTTAAACTTCACTATAATCACACAATATCTTTGTGGGGACTTGAAGATAATTACCTTCACATACCATCTCTGTGGGGACTTGAACATTACTATAATCTCACATTATCTGTTTGGACTTGAACATCTTTCTCTTCACACTGTGTACATGGAGACTTGAACATTATCTTTACATTCTAGTTCAGTGGGGAATTGAACACGATTGTCTTCACACTGTATCTTCACACTCTGTGTCTATGGCGATTTAAAACTCCCAATAATCGCTCATTAAAATTATTATATTCACACTATCTGTGTGGAGCCTTAAACAATATCTTCATACATTATCTCAGCAGGTCTTGTAAACATTTATCTTCACATACTATCTCTGTGGGAACTTGAACATCCTTATGACCACACACTATCTCTGTGGGGACATTAACATTGCTATAATCATGCATATCTTTGTGGGGACTTTGAAATGATTACCTTTCCACATAATTTCTGTAAGGAATTGAACATTTTTATAACCACACACTATCTCTGTGTTGATCTGACTATCATATCTTCACACTCTACCTCTGTTGGTACTTCCATCACAGTTGTAGACATCATCTCTGTAAATACTCTGGTGCCTCTGTGATCACAAACCCTCTCTGTGGATATCATTACACACCATTCCTATACAGCGATCGCATACCAAATCTGTGGGCATCTTCACACAGCATTTGTATGCAGACATTAACATTCCATTCCATTCCTAGGGAGATATGCTATAGTATCTACTTTGATAAAAATGTAATTAACTAATGAAACTCTTGATTTTACTCAGCCTTTGAGCACTAAGCAATGGATTGAACACAGTTTTAAGTGCCTTTCAATGAGTATGGTATGTGATATTTTCTGACATATTTTGGAATAATCCAGTTATTCTTAACTAGTGGTTTGGGGACTCTCTACAGGTCTGCAACACTTTCTCAGGAGGTCCGCAACAGTTTTAAAAATTAAATAATATTATCAAATTACCAAAATATATATACATAAAAAAGCAAAACATTTAAAACTCTGTAAAAGTGAAGGAATTTGAACTTGGAGGCTAAAACGGATGTTAGTATCCTGATTTTGGCTTGTGGGAGCGGTGCAAATATAGTAAACGGAATCTAGTAAGGACGATTGATGTTCTCAAATGAAGCTTTAGTATACACCAACAAAAATATGAAGCATTTGAACCAAAAAACAAAATAATATGCTAGCATCCAGTATATTGCTTTGTCTTTTAGAAAAATACTGCATTTTGAAACTCTCCAACCTTCCGATTAAAATTACAGTTTTGAATTTTGCCTGTTTTTGTTTATGAATGTAATCAAATATTTCATAATTTTTTAATTTTGCGGGATATAAATTTGTTTCTGTATTTTCTTTTATTGCTTTGAGTTTCAAGTCATAGAAATTGCTTAGATGGGGGACTCGGCATTCAGTAGTGATTCAGTGGTAGTCCACAAAAGACAAAAGGTTAAGGACCACTGGCATAGTCCACCTTTTGTGTTTCCCATAAATACGTACAGCAATTCAAATGTGTATAGATTATTATGTTATTTATATGTATTACTGATAAAAGAAACATTTAGGCATGCGCCTTTGACTGTATTGAATCATATATGATGATTATGAAGCAGGTCCCCACAAGGATGGTAGCACATGTTTAAGTCCCCACAAGGATAGTTCTGTGCGCGTGATTAAATAACAATATATTTGTACATTTGAAGCAGGATCATGAATCATGAATTTTTTCTTAATGTCTGTGTGGGTCTGTGAGTGGGTGTGTGAGTGTGTGTGTGAGTGTGTGTGTGTGAGCGGGTGTGTGTGTGTGTGTGTGTGCATGTGTGAGACAGTGTGGTGTGAGGGAGAGGCTTTTTGCATAAAACTGGGTGTACTTGTACCTGGTGCTTGTGTGACAGAGAGGTTCTTTGTGGTCGTTTTCTAACTAAAGTTTTTAGTTCTACGTCAAGCAAACATCTCATGACTAGAGGCGTTGTTTGTTTGATTTATTTATTTGTATTGAATCAAACAAAAAAAATAAAAAACTTTGCCATTTACAATGCCAATAGCTCCAACTCCAACAAAATCGAGACCTATTGCATTGCAAATGCTTGTTTAAGTGCTAATTTCTAACTATAACGTCCCTGATACCTGTGGTTTCTTCAGTGAATTTCTATGGTTTTTTAACTAGGAGTCGTGTTTGCAGAGTGGTGGAGAAAGGGGGCTGGGCCTCCAACCAGTGCTCAGGAATTCCGCTGCGTAGGATTTACAGGAGGTACCAGGAGGGCTTCCTGTTCCCCAAGGTCCCTCAGGAGTAAAGTGGACTTCATCCCCCAACCAGTAGTGCACCAGTGTGGTGGAGAAAGGGGGCATGGCCTGCGACCACCTCTCAGCAGTCCGACTATGTGGGACTTACTGGAGGTAACAGGAGGGGTAATTGGCCTCCAAGGACATCCTTGGGACCAATTACCCCTCCTATTACCTCCAGCAAGTCCCACACAGCAGGATTGCTGAGTTCTGATAGCAGGCCACGATCCTTTTGTCCCCCACTCTGCAAACAAATGCACATCCTGGCGCACTCTTGGTTGGGGAATGAAGTCCCCTTCACTGCTGGGGGCCCTTGGGGGCCAAATAGCCTATCTGTTACCTCCAGTAAGCCCCACAAAGCTTGATTGCTGAGAGGTGGTCAGAGGCCACGCCCCCTTTCTCCACCACTCTGCAAATGCGCATCCTGGCACACTGCTGCTTGGGGGTTGAAGTCCACTTTAGTCCTGAGGTCCTCAGGACACAAGGGGACCTCATCGCCCCACCAGCAGTACGCCAAGTAGTGTATTTGAGAGTGGTGTAAAAAGGGGCGTGGCCTCCGACTACCTCTCAGCAATCCCACTGTATGGGGCTTACTGGAGGTAACAGGTGGGTGTTAGTTGGCCCATAAGGACCCTTAGCATCGAAGAGGACTTCATCCCCCAACCAAGAGCGTGCCAGGAGGTGCGTTTACAGAGTAGTGGAGAAAGAGGGCGGAGCCTCCGGTGAGTTGCAGGCTTTGTTTTTTTTTGTATTTTAGGAAGGGGGGCTGTGTGGCCTCCCTTCCCTTTTGGGCCCCGGGGACCCCATCCCCTGGGGCCTGACCCACTTTTTTTAAATAAATTAAAAAGGGAGGGAGGCTGTGTGGCCCCCTCAGGTCGATTTCAGGCCCGGGGACCCCATCCCACAAGGCCCGGCAAATTTAAAAAAAAATAAAAAAATTTAGGGCGGGGGGCCAAGATGCCACCCCTCCCCCAGGCCATTTTCAGCCCCGGGGTCCCCATCCCCCATGGGCTTGGCCATTTCTTTTTACAAGATTTGACTTTGTTTTAAGGGAGGGTGGCCTTGCGGACCCCTCCCCAGGATTATTTCGGCCCCGGGGACAGCATCCCCCGGGGCCTGGCCATTCTTTTATTTAAATTAGAAAAGGGAGGGGGGCTGAAAGGTCCCCCTCCAGGGCCATTTTCAGCCCCAGGGACACCATCTCCCGGTGCTTGGCCAATTGTTTGGGGACCACAGGAGGAGCCTCAAGGCCCAGCAGTCCTTCCCATCTCCCCGCCTCCTGTGGGAGCTGGCATTGCTTTTTGGCAGAGGGAGCTGCAAATAGAACAATCTTTCAAATAGCCCCGGGGAGGTGGTGGTCCCCAGGGCTGTGTGGCAGAGCTGAGCACCCCCACACATTATTTTTAATCATAGCCCCAGGGGAGTGGTGGTGCCTGGGGCTGCATGGGGCGGCAGGAGCCCCCCATGCATTACGGTACAGTTAGACCCGGGGAGGTGGCGGTTCCTGGGGCAGCGTGGGGGAGCTCGGGCCCCCTATGCATTTTTGTACATTTAGTCCCAGGGAGGTGGTGGTGCCCAGGGCTGCAGGGCTGCGGGGAGACCATGTTCCCCCCCACATTTACAAAATAATCCACAGGGATGTGGCGGTCCCTGGGGCTGCAGCATCACTACTTTTGATTGCCCCCGGGACCTGGCCCACCCAGGGGCCTAAGGGAAATGAGGAGCGGGATCCACCGCGAATCCCGTCAAAACGTTTAAAAAAAATAGTTTTTTGGGCCCTGCACGTCCCTGTGGGACCCCCTGAGCAGGCCTAGGGGGTCAGGGTGTTTCTACCCAGCCCCCTTTTCTTGTTTTTTCATATTTTTTAACCTTTTTCTTGTGACTCGGTTCAACCGAGTCACAAGATGGCTGCCAACACTTCCTGGTTTTAAGTGTTGGCAGCCAATCAGATTGCAGGCACTAGATTGGGAGGGTCCCCATTTGTATATCTGAGAAATGTTTACATTTCTCAGGAACTACAGAATGGATTTACACCATTTAACAAAAAGAGTGTTGTGGTGGGGCTGGCTGGGGGGGATTTCGAGAGACAACCACGAGATCAAATTAATTATTTATTTAATTTTCTCTTGTGGTTGTCTCTTGGAATGCCCCCCAGCTGGCCCCACCGCTCTTGCCTGCAGCGGAGGTGGCTAGCAGTAGGGAGTTATAGTGAGGACCAACTTTTCCCACTCCTATAGATGAAACATTGTTTGTTTTGCTAATAACTTTGAAAAAGGGGGGGTCACAAAACACTTTTTCCCCATGCACTGTATATGGGGATTTTGCATTTTTTTATCATGACTACAGGCCGAACCACCTAACGGAATTACATCAGATTTTGCAGAGAGGTAGATCTTAATCTAGAAAAAGCCCTTTTTGTAATTATGTGTAAATCTGTTCAGTAGTTTGGGAGTTATGAAAGAAAGAAAAAACTATAAATCTAGGAATGCGGATCCTTTGTGGATCCACCCATAGGAGATACGCGGATCAGGGGCAAAAACAAGACCCTGATTGGCTGGCCGCAACCTGAAAGGAAAGTTGCAGCCACAATTTTCTTATTTGGTCAGCACAGGGGGTTTGGAAAGAAAGGTGATAAATAACATAAGGGGTCAGGATAGAGGTAATGTGACCCTAAAGGACACATGGAGGGGTCTCTGATGGACCCCTCATGGGCAGAAATGTGAACAATTTTTTGTTTTGGGTTGAACTGTAGATCCACCGCAGCACTCAGCGTGGCCTCTTGTCTAAATCCGCGATGGAACCACGTATCCGAAACCCAAGGGAAGAAAAAATACAGCCACTCACACACCAAACCCCTGCAAGGGGTTGGGTGCATGTGGGGTGTTGGCCGCAGGCCCTGCAGCCAAATCCTGCTGCAAACGGTTGAAGGCCCTGTGCGGCACTAGTTGTATTAACGTACTGTAATTATATATTACTTTACAGTAAAAAAATATAGAAATTCACTGAAAAAAACAAAAGTTACAGGGATGTTATAGTTAGGTTAAAGTTTTACCCACACAAAACCATAGAAATTTAGCAGTTATAGTTATACCTATAGTTATACTTATCTGATAAAACTATAACTCATGTAGTTAGGTAACTTTAGGCTATGAGTTATTGTTTCTTAACATAAGTATAACTATAACGGCTGAATTTCTATGATTTTGTGTGGGTGAAACGTCAACTTAACTATAACATCCCTGTAACCTTTGTTTTTTTCCAGTGAATATATATATAAAACACAGTGATAATTGCTGTTTGGCATAAATCCATTCTGACGTTTTTGAGAAATTTGCACTTAAAGAGGCGCTTGGATGGTCATGAAGGGGGCTAGTCAATCCTGATTTGACTGTCCACAAGCTGAAAAATTATGTTGTGAGGGCCATTAAAAGACTGAGGGACAAGATCCCTATATCCTGAAAATAAATTAAAATATATATAAGGGGGTTGGGTGAACACACCCTGACCCAAAGGGGCATGTGGAGGGTCTCAAACAGACCCCCCCACAACCACATTCTGTATTTATGATAGAAGTGTAGCATTACTCAAGCCATCTTGATGGATTCAAAGATGTAACACGTAAAGCACTTGCCTTAGCAATGAACAAAATGTGTGGGGTCGTTATGGTTGTGCTCTAGCAAACTTAAATGAGGACACATTTTCTATGAGTTCTCAAATGTATTTTTCATCTATGTCTGTAAAAAATTCTGACATGCAGTCTGAAACATTGACTTTCAACACCAGCAGCAGTCTGTCAGTTAACTCCACAGTGTCCTATTGCAGTTTCCCACAGTGCTCTAATAATAACAATAGCGCTAACATTTGCATTTATGACAAACATCTCGCACACCTGAAGCAATCTTGATGGAATCAAAGCCGTAAAACCTAAAGCATTTCCTTTAGAAATTAACAAAATGAAGTGATTGTATCTGTCGTCGAAATAAAGGTGCATGCTCTAGAAAGCTTAAATTAGGACAAGCAAGCAGCAGGGCCAGTTTCAGCACAACGAACAGCAGATGACAAGAGGGAGGGTGCAGGGGCATGCAAATGGGAAACGGAGGGAGGGGGGTGGGCAGGGGCACCAAGCTGACCAGTAAGGACAGGCTTTCAGGAGCAAAGGCAGCACAACAGACCACAGAAGGAAGGGGGAAGTGGCAAGGGCATTCATGTGAACAATGAACGACAAGGGGGGAGGCAGAGTCAGGGGCAGAAAGACGAACTGGTAGGACAGGGGCAGTGGCAACACAATGGACTGCAGAGGGTAGGAGGGAAAAGACAGAGCCATGCACACAGACAACAGGGGCAGGATTGAGGGGGCAAAGGGCAGCAAGCTGACCTGGCAGGGCTGATGGCAGGGGCATTGGCAGCACAATGGACCGTGGAGTGTGGAGGGAGGGGGCCGGGCATTTATAGTGACAATGGAGAGTGGGGGAGCAGGGGCAGCAAGCTGAACAGGGAGGGCAGGCGTAATGGACAGTGGCAGCAAACTGGACAGCAGAGGGCAGGAGGAAGTTGGCAGGGTCATGCACATCAACAATGGATGGCAAAGGAAAGGGGCAGTCACAGTAAACTGCCCAGGCAGGGCTGGCGGAAGAGGTAGTGGCAGGAAAATGAACCCTGGAAGGCAGGAGGGAGAGGGCAGGGGCATGCTCATGGACAACAGAGAGCATGTGAGAGTGAGGAAGGTACTGAAAGATGAACAGGCAGGTTAGGCACCAGGGAGAGAGGCAGTACAATGAACCACAGAGTGCAGAAGGGTGTGGGTCAGGGACACACACACACAGACAACAGGAGGCAAGGGAAGTGTGTCAGGGGCAGAAAGATAAATGGGCAGCACAGTGGTAACACACCAGACCACTGAGGGTAGGAGGAAGGGGGCAGGGACATTCATACAGACAGGGGAGAGGAGTGGAGCCACCAAGATGGCCAGGAAGGGCAGGCAGCAGTGGTAGCACAACAGACCGCAGAGGTCCGGTGGGAGGAGGCAGGGAACCACACATGAAGAATGGAGGGCAGGCGAAAGGGGCAGGAATAAAGTCATCAAGCTATCTACAAAGGGCAGGCTGGCATGGGCAGCAAGCTGACCAAAGAGGACAGACGGGAGGGCTCAGGGGAACACAGGCAGAGAACAGTGCATAGGAGATGGGGCCGGGACAGCAAGCTGGCCAGCATTGTCAGGGGCAGCACAATGGACCACAGATGGCAGGAGGGAAGGGCAGGGGTACACACACATGCAGAAAATATAGTGCAGGCTGGAGAGGGCAGGGCAGCAAGCTAACCAAGGAGGGCAAGCCAGCATATCCAGTGGCAGAAAGCTGACCATGAAGGGTGGGCGGGAGGGGGAAAGAGCGCGATGATGGAAAACAGGTGACCCATGAGGGGAAGAGGCAGCAAGCTGACCACAGAGGAAAGGCTACTGTGGGTTTGTAACCCATGAGGGACCAAAAAAAATCACCAGTTATAGTGTTGTGAACTATCTATAACTTGCGCCCTTACCATGTACTGCTTAGCCCCACACATATTACATCACTCATGACATGTTAAATGGCATCACTGATGACATCATTGATGACTTCTCAAATGACATTATTGACAACAAGGCAGATGACATAGCTGATAAAATCAACAAAAATTGACTGCTGCAATGCTCTATACATGAATATGCAAAAACAATATATGAATAAATTCCAAAATCATCAGAAAGCTGTTGCTCAACTGCTTTTGGGCACCAAAATTCCAGTCTGTCTCACCAGCACTTATACAGCTGCATTGGCTGCCTGCAGACAAAGAGTCATCTTTAAAGCACTTTGCATCACATTTAAGTCCTTACATGGTATAGGGCCTGACCTGAAGAAGAATTTCAAGATGCACTCCCCTCAGAGGACCACAAGATCCTCGACTGCAAAAATGTCTCTATTTCCAAATTTAAGTTAGCCTCCTAGGGAGGAAGAAGCTTTGTCAACAGAGCCTCCTAAATGTGGAATGCCTTACCTCTCTATCTAAAAGCCATAAAAAATCGACTCCTCTTCAGAAAAACTCTTAAAACATTTCTCTTCAAACATTAGTTGCCCCTGAGCTGAAAGTTATTAGGCTTCCATTGAGCTAGCATCAAGACACCTTCGGGTATATGTGCGCTCAAGAAATTAATTTAACCTAACATAGCAATAAATGTGACAGTTTGCGATACGCTTTACATACTGGAAGGTGTTCAGCAATGTAGATCTAGACCCAATTTTCTATAACTTCTGTATTGCTAATGGGTGTAACCCATCGCAACATGCAGAACATGAAGCATATCTGTGCAATCACCCACATTTAGTAATATTATGCTTTTTTACTGGTATTCAGGTGTGTAAGAAACAGCAATTTCTGTAAAAGTACACATGTACATTCCTCACAAGCGTAAATTACCTTTGTGAATATAGGGCCAGATGTATGACCCTTTATTGCGCTCGCAAACGGAAGATCGGCCCGTTTGCGACCGCAAAAAGGGTCCTGGTATGTACAAACATTATTTTGCGAGTCACTGACTCGCAAAATAGCGTTTGCGACTCTCGCTTTTAGAAAGGGGTTTCCCTTCCTAATAGCGAGTCTCAATGCAATGTACTATTGTTTTGCGACCGTATTTGCGGCCGCAAAACACTCGCAGTTTACCGCCTACTTCAAGTAGGTGGTAAACCACTCACAAACGGGAAGGGGTCCCCAGGGGACCCCTTCCCTTTGTGAGTGAGTGAGAAAACATTTATTAAACCTTGGACACCTTTTAAAAGAATGTCTGATTACTTAACTTAATATGATGTACCTGATTCCTCATAGGACATAGAATTTTAATTCGACTGCTTCACATCTATGCATTAGCCACTGATAAGGCACACACAGCCAGGTTCTATGCACAACCCTCTGTAGCTTGTAAAAATAACTTGCACATATTCCTGAAGTGAGCAGAATGGTGTATACCATCGGGACAACATTTACAATCATGCTTTGACTTGAACCATTTGAGACTCTGCCATACATTACACATTCTTCAGTGTCTCAGAATTTTTACTGAACTTCTGGAAATAAATATCTGTGCCTTATAAATCTCCGGTTTGTATGAAAATTGTTGCTAGTGCTACTTGACAACTCTTTAACTTCAGCATGCACAGAAATACACAAGTGAATAATGTATTGAATGGATAAGCTTTAGTTTTTATCACATATTTTGGAAAAAGGACTTTGATTAAGGCAGCAACCTATTTGTAACACACATCTGACACACACTAGTTGTTCTTAGTCTCTTGCTTGTTTAAATGACATACTGTTTGCACTTAGTAGTTTACTGTTATTGAAACTGAGCACACTATAACCTTTCCAATAGTGAATCAGACTTGTCTCCAATGCTACACTATCTACATTACAGACATGCACACATGTACATATAGTCAATCTATGATGTATATGTGTGTGGACCCTTTACTACCTACTTTGTTTTCTAAAATGATCTAGGGGTTTATAGAGTAATTTGAGGAGCAGTAGCTTGGACGATGTCATCGGTGATTTCATCAATGATGTCATTTGAGATGTCATGAGTGATGTAATATGTGAGGTCATAAGCCGTGCATGATGGGGAGCAAGTTAAATTTGTTCACTGAACTATAACTGGTGAATTTCAGTGTTTGGTTCATAAACGTTAGTTTTTAACCCATTTCAAAACATAACTATAACATCGATTTAACCTTTGCTTTTTCAGTGAATATATATATCTATATATGCACATATATATAAGTATATATTAACTAGTGGCGGCTGCCACTAGGTAGTTATAGTTAGGTCTGCTTTTTCATAGAAAGAGTGTTTTTTGGTTTGCTAATAACTTTGGCCTCGTTTGACGAGGTTTCATAAAACTTTCCAAAAAAAGTACATCCAACTCAGCTCCTTTGAGAACATTTCAGGGTGATCCGTCAAGTGGGGGGCAAGAAAAAAGGGGATCCTCAAACGCAAAATCCCATGCATTTTCATAGACTTCTTTAGACAAGGCTACAGCAAAAACTGCTGAACGGAATTACATTAAATTTGGCAGCAAGCTAGATCTTGGTCCACGGATTGTGTTTGTTTGATTTGGTGAAAATCCATGAGAAATTAAGAGACAAAAATAATTGTAAATCTAGATGGTTGGGATGGCAAGAGTCTTGAGAGACTCTCGCGGGAGCGTCAGTTTAAAAATACAGCATTCTGATTGGCCTAGGGAGCTTTATTTCCCTTGGACCATCTCGCTCCCATGGGAGTTAGACTCCCGCTGGAATAAGAGCTCCGATTGACTGCCAGCAACATAAGAAAAATGTTGCTGGCAGCTATTACAGGACTAGGGGACTTAGTCCCCTGTCTTGAAGTAAAAACAAAAAAATATATATATAAGGGGCCAGGGTAGAGATACTCTGACCCCCTAAGCCCCATGGGAGGGACCCCCTTTGGGGCCCAAAAAAGAAAATCAGTAAAAAATCTGCAATCCTGCAAGACTCTCTTGGGATTGAAAGAAACACCCCTGGTGCTCTGTTCATAAAGTGAGGGGGCTGCAAGTCCCCCGTCCCTGATCCTCCATAGTCCTCAGGAAGCCCAACCACGGGCTGAAATTACTTTATATGGGGAGGGGGTCCATGCGGTCCCTTCACTGAGCCTGCAGAAGCCCTGTGGAGCCCCCCTAGGGCTGAAATGTCATTATATGGGGAGGGGGAGCCACGTGGCCCCCCTCCCTGAGCTTCTTAAGGCCCCAGGGAGCCCACCCCCAGGGCTGAACTTTACAAAATGGGGAGGGGGCCCCACGGCCTCATTCCCCAAGCCTAAAAAGACCATGCGTAGCCAACTCCCAGACTGAAATTTAACAAAAAGGGGAGGGTGGCCCCCTCCCTGAGCCATTAATTGCCCTGGGGACCCATCCCTGGTACGGGCAGAGAAAGTGTGTTTGCCCTCGCTTGGCAGGAGCATTTTTGAATTTACCGCCAAGCTGGAGCAAACACCGAGTATGCTCTCAGCAGGCGGAAGGTTTAAAAATGCTCCCGCTTACAGGAAGTGTACTTTTGATCTGTTTCCCTGCCCCACTGAAGTGGGTAGGGAAACAGATCAAAAGATTGCTCCCGCCTGGAGGGAGCAGCATTAGGAGCTGCTCCCTGCAGGCGAGAGCAATACCAGTTCTCACTGTATGTGGGGAGCCAGCTGGGGCTGCGGGGTCCTTCTGGCTCCCCTATGGTTCCCAACAAGAGTATGGTGGGTGCCCTGGCTGGGCACCAGGACACCCACCTTAAACTGTGCAGGGCCCCACTGGATGAGGTCCCTGGGCCCGAAATTGGCCCGTGGAGTGGGGCGTGTGCCCCTCCCCCTCAAAATGATGCCGGGCCACGGGGATGGGGTCGCCATGGCTGAAATCAGCTCAGGTAGTGGGTTGCATAGCCCCGCCCCTAAAAATTGTGCCAGGGGGTGGGGTCCCTGGGGTTGAAATCATCCCGGGGAGGGGAGCTGCGTGCCTCCCTCCCTCTAAAAATGACAGCGGGCCCCAGGTGATCGGGTCCCCGGGGCCAAAATCGGCCCAGAGAGGGGGACTATGGGCTCCCCCTCTCCTTTATTTACAAGAGTGGCCCTGGGGGATGGGATTCCTGGTGCCGATAATGGCTCAGGGAAGGGGGCAGCATGGCCCTCTCCCCCTTAAACAAAATACATGGCCCCAGGGTATGGGGTCCCTTGGGCCTACAGAGGCTCGGGTAGGGGGGCTTCATGGCCCCCTTCCCTTTATTTAAACAAGAGCCCAAGGGGATGGGGTCCCTGGGGCTGAGAATGCCCAGGGAAGGGGGCCACATGGCCCCACACCCCTTTGTTTTTAGATTTGGCCCTGGGGATGGGGTCCTCAGGACCAGGCCACGATGGCCAATACCCTGCCGTGCACAGCCGAAGGCCATGTGCAGTGTGGGGTTGGCTGCCTATGTGAGGGGTTGGCCGCACAGCCTGTCCACAGGCCAGGTCCTGCAGTCAAACCCCCAATGTACAGAGTAGAAGGCCGTGCACAGTGGGAGTTGCATTTACTTATGGAAATTAAATATCACTTTACATAAAAATTAAACCTAGAATTTCACTGAAAAATCCAAAGGTTAAAGTAACGTTATAGTTAGGTGTGATAAGAAAATCTGTTTTGTTTAAAAAATAAGTTAGGTGAATTTGTCAATAAATCAGCGTTTGTAAAGCGCAACACTGTCACCCCTAGGGGTATCTGGGCGCTGTGTCTCCGTGAAAGAGCCAGGTATTGAGTCTCTTTCTGAAGTCTGCCAGCAAGGGGGCTGTACGGAACTGGAGGGGAAAGTCGTTCCCGGTCGTGGCAGTGATGTAGGAGGAGTGTTCACCACTGCGACAGATGCAGGGTTTGTGTGTGAGGGCGAGTGAGGAGGAGGGCAGGTGTCTAGTGGGTTAGTGGAAATTCAGTCAGTGGTTGATGAAGGCAGGTCTTGGCTCATGGAGGGCTTTGTAGGTGTGTGTGAGGATCTTGAACTGGCATCTCTTCTGGATGGGGAGCCAGAGGAGGTCTCTCAGGTGGGGGTGGTATGGGTTCGTTTGGGGAGGTCCAAGATGAGTCTGACTGTGGCGTTCTGTATGGTCTGGAGTCTTCTGAGGAGCTGTAATTAGATGCTGGCGTAGAGGGTGTTGCCATATTTAAGGCATCTAGTGACGAGGGTCTGAGTGACGGTCTTTCTGGTGTTGGTTGGGGTCCATCTGAAGATTCTGCGGGGCATGTGAAGTGTGTGGAAGCAGGAGGAGGCGACTGCGTTGACCAAGTTCTGCAGGCCACTAGCTGGGGTCCCCTGTGGAGGTGTTCTTCAGTACTTCAGTTTTGTCGGAGTTGAGTTGGAGGCAGTTGTCTCTCATCCATTTGTCTACGTTGATCATGATGTTGCAGAAGTTGATTTTAGCGCTGAAGGGGTCCTTGGTGGGTGAGAGGATCAGTAGTGTCATCTGCATAGGAGATTATGTTGAGTCCATGGAATCTGACAATGTCTGCGAGGTGGGTCATGTTGATGTTGAACTGTGGCAAATTAACGTTTTGAACTGGAAAAAAAAAACACAGAAATTCAGCAGAGCTAACTATAACTTGCGCCCCCGCCATGCAATGTTTATGACCGCACATGATCCATTGCTCATGACATGTTCTATGACATAAATTATGACATCACTGATGACATCCTCCATGCTTCTTTTGTACCCATTGCACTTTAAACGGGTATACCATTAAAGCTATGAAAGTAAGTGCAAGAAAGCTCAGAATAATATAGAGCATCTTTACTGCTATCATACACACAACCCCCATAGGTAAAGCAGCTTTTGGTGTTTTTAAATTGACCCTATACCATACACTTCATGGGTAGCCACGTTCATGTTGACTATGAAACACAGATGAAAGGGTAACCTTTCCTGCACATGGTGTTCAGTCTGTATACAACTGTTCAGGGAAAACCAAGTTCCTCAAGATATCCAAGCACTGTTACATAACTAATGCCCTGCTACAGGCACTGTTTACCTGTATCAAACCCCTGACAGTCACTGAACCTACTTTTTGAAATGAAGTGGATATAAGTAGAAAAATGGGTACTGCTAACAGTGTTTACTCCATGGAGAGAGTTTACTCTCTATCACACTGTTTGCAGATCATGAGAATTACACCACAGAGTATTAAAAAGTATCTACTAGGCACAGTGTACACTCTATGCAAAACTTGTCCAAAGAGTGACTATTCACCTCAAATAACCAAGGTCTGAAGGTGCTAAAGCTGATACCACTTGCAGCCTTCATACTGTGGCGAAAACTTTACAGATAGCCCATCTTCTGAAGCAAAACAAGCACATGTACATATGTTAGTACCTGGGGCACACAGTCTTTTATATTAAGTAGAAATTGTCATGCTGAAACAATTTTGGCTAATAAATCAAGGCAGCTTATAGTACATAGAATATTTGGCCGGTTGGAAACTTTTTCTGCAGTACCAAAAAGTTTATGTGGAAATACTGTCATCTTCACCCAGAGTTGCAAAGATTTATGATGTGTTCAATACCTCTACATACCTGTGATGCATTGGGAGCACATGTCTTTTGTGAACACTTTCACCCATTATCTGGACACAGGTTGTACAAAATTAGGTATAATAGTAATATGGTAGTTATCCACCACTACGTAAACTATAAAACAAAGCTCTGCTAACTATAACTGGCAAAGTTCTGTGTTTCTTTTAGTTCAACATACATATATATATCACATCACGGTCAATCTTCCAACCGTGATTCCACCCACAGGACTGAGACAGACACTCCGAGTTTGCTCAAAAGAAAATCTTTTTATTTGCCATAAGTGTCATATCTCGTTTCAGCCTCTGCTGACGGCCTTGATCACACAAATGTTGCGCCGCCATTTTGCCTATTCATATACTTTGTGGCAGCATGGAGATACGCAAAATACTTTACATTATTTTATTATTTCGCTTTTCTCTCAACATAACATAATTTGTTTCTGTCACTTTTACCGTATGACTATACATAATCAATTCAATCAGTGATTTCATTCAAAATAACTGACTTTCATTTGTGTAATACACACTAAAACCCATGTGGGTCTACTTTCAGCATGCCTTGCATTATTTTAAACAAATATTACTTTATTGTTGTGCAAACACACAAAGCACTGAATATACTGATACATCACATTTGATAACCAAAAGTTTTTTGCATAATTTAGCCCAAATGAGCAAATTCATTGCTGCCTATCACTGAGCAGATTTCTGCACTGCTTCTGTGCATTAATGTGCACCCTCACAGAATACACAGAAACTTATTGATGAAATAAGTGCAACATCATTAATAATCATACTGATCATAATTACATCCCTCTCAAGCCCCAGCAAGAAAGGAGAGGGTACCATCAGATGGACCCACAACCTCCACAAATGTACATGAAGACCAGGAACCAACAGTATTGGAAATCCTGAACAGTGGAACAAGGTCTGACAGTATACCCATCTTCAACTTATCTAAACATAATCTTAATCATCATGAGTCGGCAATTCTCGGTAAAGGGCTTTCCTTTGTGCCTAGCACCCACTGTGATAAATTCAGGCTTAATCAAGACATTTTTGCTTTCTTCAGAAAAATTCGTCTCAAAAAATTCTTCTCACAGAGAGAGGGAATGGGTGATGATGTTAATCTCTCTGGGTGTAAACCCAACTCTACCTTTACACCAACTCTTGAAATGGTAGGCCCAGAGATGGCTATTTTTGAAAAATCTGTACTGAATGAGATTCAGAAAATTACCAAACATACTTACAACAGTAAACCAAATTTGTCTAGATCTGAGACAAACGCGTTGCTAAGACTTCAAAATATACCTGACCTTACTATTAAACCCTGTGATAAGGGTGGAGGCATAGTCCTCCTGGATACTCCAAAATATGAGGAGAAAATGAATCAGATGCTAGCAGTATTGGACCATTATAGACCCATTAGAACAGGAGTAGTGAACAAACTGCAAGTCCAGATAAGCAATGTCACTAAAACAGCTCGTGAAGATCAGGTTATCTGTGACAAGGAGTATCAGTTTTTGAATAAATCTAACCCTGTGATGCCAGCCATGTATGGTGTGCCGAAAACCCATAAGAACATTAGTGATCCACCTTTGCGGCCCATAGTATCCTCCATCAATTCTTCCACAGAGCCCCTGTCTAAATATATTGATACTTTTTTGTGTCCCCTTACTACCTTGTACCAATCATATATCAGAGACACAGGGGATATAATTAGTAAATTAGAACATGCCCCTTATGACCCGGATCATGAAATTCTGGTGACATTAGATATTGAGGCATTGTACACAAATATACCTCAACAACAGGCGATAGAGGCGGTAGCCACTCTTCTTGATAGAATGCCCGGAGAAAGGCCGGATGCTTTTATATTGGAATGTCTAGAGATCGTTCTAAAAAACAACTATTTTGATTTTAAAGGAAAGCTGTACCACCAAATCAAGGGGACCAGCATGGGGGCATCTTGTGCCCCGAGTGTGGCTAATATCTATATGGGTGAGTATGAACTTAAACACATTTTTAATGAGGTGGCCCCCTTTTATGAAAATGTGCATAGATGGCACAGGTTCATCGATGACATCTTTTTATTTGGCGTGGCAATGAATCTACCCTTCTTATGTTTATTGATTGGCTTAATGCCAGTGATGACAACTTGAGATTCACTAGTCACTATAGTGTAAGGTCAGTGGAATTTCTGGATATAGTTATTATCGGTGAAGCAGGAGAAATTAAAGTAAATTTTTACCGTAAGCCTACAGCTAAGAACACCATTTTGACATTTGATAGCTACCATCCCAATTGTCAGAGAGATTCCATCCCTTTTGGAGAATTCTTAAGGATAAGACGCAATTGCTCAAAAATTGAAGACTATGATAAAAATGGTGATGAGCTGAGACACAGATTGCTGCAGAGAGGATACCCTAAACGCCTTATTAGGATAGCTTACAAAAGAGCTCGCTATTACAACCGCGAGGCCCTTTTGGCAGGTAGTACTCGGCCTAGAAATGAAAATTTGGTCTGTGTTATCAACCACTCACCCTTGAACTACAAAATTAAGAAAATCTTGGACAAACACTGGTATATTCTCAATGCTCATGAAGACGAAAACATCATACAAAAACCGATAGTAGCATATCGGAGAAACAGTAATCTTAAAGATAAATTGGTACACACAAGGGAGAGACAAAGCTTACAGGAACATCAAACTACCATTACAGGCCCACCAATTCTGGGTAACCACAGATGTGGGACTTGCGTGGCATGCGATACAGCGGTTGTCACGCAATATTGGGAATACCGGGGAAAGAAGGGGAAACTGAAACACTTCACTAATTGTAGAAGTCACAATCTAGTTTACCTCATCCTGTGCCCGTGTGACAAAGGCTATGTGGGGGAAACAAGTCGTGAGTTTAGAACCCGATATTGTGAACATAGGTCAGCAATCAGAACCCGTAAAATTTCGGCCCCTATGGTCCAACACTGTATTGACCATAATCACCATGAAAGTGAGTTACGTTGGCTTATCCTGGAAAAAATCATAGGTAGTCCTGGAAAAAACATAGACGAAGTAAGGAAACGCCGCGAAACTTATTGGATTTATACCCTCAACTCAGTGAGAGAGGGCCTCAATGAGGAGATAATTTGGCAAATTACCTAATGGTGCCAAGACCACCTACTGGGTCTTCCCCTTAGACCTAGGGGGCTCCAGGCTCATGATTAATTGTTGGCTGACGAATATCTTAGAACACATACCTGCACTGTACATCTTTCTCCCCCTGTATTCTTGGTAATGGGTAGGCATCCAATACGAACTATTCTGTTCTCCCAAGTAGTTAGAACATCATTTCATTAATGTGGGGTGCCTCCCCCTTTCCATCTTTGAGCAGCGATTGAACCGTACTCCTTATGTGAATATACACATCTGCAGAATTTTGTTTTTAGATGATGTCTAAGAAATATATGCTAGACTGGCAGAATCACATCATGCTACTGTGAACATTCGTCTCGCTATAGGCCATATGCTGGTACGTGTGTATTGGAGCTATAATATCAGCTTCGGATTACCACATTATACCAAGGTATCTAACCTACAAGGGTACCTTGACGCACACCACATCGCTTTTAGAGCTGGTTTTTAGAACTTTATATGGGCCATATCCCATTATTTTTGTTGCCATGGTAAGCTCTGGAGATTGCGAGCTATGTCTTTCATCAGTGCATCACTGGCAACCCGCTCTAATAACACTAGCTAAGTAATGTTAGGGATTTCATCAGACTGGTTTAGTAATTTTAACCAGTCCAATATGGCGTCGAGTAACATCAACAATAATATTACATTTTTCTCTTCCGGGTTCACACGTTCCGGGTTCACACGTTCCGAATCCCACGTCATCCTTATTTGCGGATTATCGCGAGAGTGAGCCGCGCTAACACCGTTCTTAGAGTATATAACAGACTCAGTTGGAACATAGCCCGTCTTAGGCTGACGATAGCAGGCGTGTGACACGAGTATCATATGAGAGGTAAGTAATTCCTTGGGGGGATGTCTGTCTAATTGTATGCCCTTGGACACACGCTTTAGGTAGTGAGTTATTAGTATGGGCAGCTTACATTGTTGTGGGAAGGTTTTCTCGGGATGGCTGCTAGGAACTAAGTACAGCGCTGGTTATAATCATGAGAGAACCTTGGTCTTTCTCGCTCTAATTTTGAGTTGGGATTTTGAGCTTTGAGGAGAGGTATCTGTGTGAAGTAGTGCCTACATTGGCGTATAGCGAGTACAAACCTGTGCGCATGGTTTAACACTGACCGGAAGACAGACTCAGAATATATACCTACAAACTCGTTCCTTTGAGAATTGTTTAAGTGTTAGCACTTGTACACTGTGGAGAAGGTACACCTGACTATTTTTCGGGTGTTAAGCCGTTTTTTTCATTATTTTTCTTGTTGTAGACTGCACTGAGGACCGCTTATAAGAAGCAGTACATACTGAAAACAAACCTATTCCTGCATAAATAGTAAGCACCCACAACCATTTGGACGCCGCCAGGCCACAACTAGGGCGAACCCAGCTATTTCGAGGCTCGTAATTAAAAAGGTATGCGATCTAGTTATATTAGTAGTCACTAATACCTTCATGTAGTGTTGGTAGATTACAACTATCAAGAATATACTCTGAACCCTAGATCTAACATATGGCATTGTTCCTTTATAATACCTAGGTCTCTTGAGAGGACATTTATATCCTTGTGTTGAACAACTCAAGCATCGTTCCAACAGATAGTGGAGTGTATTGACAACGGGATTCCTAATATATTATAGGATATCCAAACGTAAGGTAAATGTATAGCATGTGGTGTATATAGGTCATGCCAACACACTAGTATGAGCAATAGTATTGGCTCTAATTACATGATGATCTGTATTCAATCTTTCTACTTATCTATTACAGATTCTTGATAGACTGGTTTTTAGAAGATAGGCCCAAATCTGGGAGTGGCACCACTAATTGCCTTTTTTGAAATCAACAGTATCCTTATAAAATACGTTACGGATATTTATAACAGGTAAATCATCATGCCTTATCATTGTAGGGTGAAAATTCTCAGTGGTATTTAGGTCCTGTCTGATTTAGGATACCATGTAAAGTAACATAGGACATTAAGAACTTGTTCTATGAGCTTAAGGGATGCTTTGTTTCATTCCCTCTTCCCCAGTAGACATACATCACCAGCATAAGTAGAATCACTAGCTATATTCGACTTTTTTCAGTCTTTCTATTCTAATCTAATTCATTTGTAATTCACCTGATTTCCCTCTTTACACTTGGATAGATATATTATTAATTTCATGTAATGGAGGTCAAGGTTTTGATTGTGATAAATGCTCTGTAGTGGCACATTTGCTTGTTATATTATTTTGTTTTGGAGAAATGTAAGATATCTCCTAGGGCTTTCTATATCAGTAGTTAATGTTTGTTCTTTCTTCTTCTTTTATTTTCACAGTTTTTCATTCCCCCTCCCTTCACCTGTTATAAAGTATTCAATAATAGGTCCTGATGAAGATGGTTTTGAAATCATTATACCATTGAAACGTACGTCGACCAGAGAGAGTGTGACACCCCAGCTACCAGCACAGCAACCGAGGGTTGATTCTATCACCCGGCTTTTCCATCTGTGCATGCAGTGTTGTTCTGGGGTGTATATATGTTGAATGCATTGAGTATAAGAGATATGACTGTGGAGTTGTGAGAGGTGTGTTTGTGTGTGTGGGGGTTGCTGAATTCTATTATCATTATTTTATTTTAGGTGATCTTATAAGTTTTGTAATACCGTGTATTTATTGAGTAGTACTTTATGATAAATGAAAAAAGCTATTGTGTTGTAAATTGAAGAATACACACACGTATTTTCTAATAATGTTTTTATAAAATGTGAAAAAAATTTAAAAGAAAGATAACTAAAAATAAGAAAGAAAAATTGAATAAAAGATGTAATAACAAATAAGCACTTTGTGTGGAGAAGTGTGTTTATTATGCCCTAATCTCGAGCTTTTAGAAGCCGCAATTTAAAGGAATTGAGGTCATGAGGGAATACTACTTTGGTAGTTTCTGTTTGATGTTTCTTTTCCCCCTGTTCCCTGACCTATAAAGCTAATTCTCTTAGGGGGCGCCTTTCTAATCCTAGTTTCCAGTGGTTTTTCAATCACAGGCTGTGTCATTGGACTCGTCGCATTGGATGAGGTAAGCGAATGTGCCCGTATAAGCAGTGTTTTCTAATTAATACTTTGATTGCTTCCTCCCCATTCTTGGTCTTAGTGGGGTACTCTTTTTGGTGCTTGTATGTTCTCTGTTTCTTTGGGATTCTGCGGTGTTGTTATTTCTTTTTATTTTTTATTTTCTATTTTTTATTCTTTATTTTCTCTTGCCTCTAGCCCTTTGCACTTAGGTAGGTTATTGTTAGATTGTATTTAGTCTTGCAGGGTGACCGAGTGATCCCCGTTAATAACAATCCCCATTTTATAAGATTCACCATGGAAGCCCTTCAAACCTTTGGCTTCACAGATGCAGATTTTACAGCACTCATTGGTGATACCATGAGTATAAACCAAAGAGTTACATTATCCAGTGCGGAAAATAATGAATGGATGACATTATTGAATCTAAGGAAAAAAGCTAAACGAATGGAGTCTCATGCCACATTCATGTTAGAATATCTCCGGGCTGGGGTGATTCCATCTGGTTTGAGGGTACGTAATGTGCCGGCCCTCTTTGTGGAACTACGTAAATTCTTAGAGAAATGGTCTTTTATAGGTAACAGATGTTCCAGAGATTGGATGATTCTGATCATAGAGACAGCTAGAGAGCTAGTAGCGGTTCTTAATTTAGAAATCCAAGCATTGGAAGACAAACTGAGAACAGGAATAGCAGTAGAGGAGGCCAAATTGAAATTGGAAAGTCTTAATGGTGAGTTGCATGACTTTGAAGAGTACTTGATTAAAAAAAAGACAGACAAGTTGAAGAAGGATATCAAATGGTTCACGCAAGAAAAGGTGTACCCATACCTAAAGAGTAACTACTATCAGGAGTGGCAGAATGAAGGTGAAGCACAGTCCTTCGGATATAACAATAAGAGAAAAGTCCTTACATTTTCGGACACTAACTCATCAGATTCTGATGGAGATGCCCCCAACAACTATCAAGGACAATTTTCAGGACATAGACCCCAGAGGGGCAGAGGTAGAGACTATCAATCTCATTATCAAGTACCACTGCCTTTTTTAGGGAGAGGTCGGGGCCAGAGCAGATCCCGATTCCCACAACAAGAAAGGAGAGGGTACCATCAGATGGACCCACAACCTCCACAAATGTACATGAAGACCAGGAACCAACAGTATTGGAAATCCTGAACAGTGGAACAAGGTCTGACAGTATACCCATCTTCAACTTATCTAAACATAATCTTAATCATCATGAGTCGGCAATTCTCGGTAAAGGGCTTTCCTTTGTGCCTAGCACCCACTGTGATAAATTCAGGCTTAATCAAGACATTTTTGCTTTCTTCAGAAAAATTCGTCTCAAAAAATTCTTCTCACAGAGAGAGGGAATGGGTGATGATGTTAATCTCTCTGGGTGTAAACCCAACTCTACCTTTACACCAACTCTTGAAATGGTAGGCCCAGAGATGGCTATTTTTGAAAAATCTGTACTGAATGAGATTCAGAAAATTACCAAACATACTTACAACAGTAAACCAAATTTGTCTAGATCTGAGACAAACGCGTTGCTAAGACTTCAAAATATACCTGACCTTACTATTAAACCCTGTGATAAGGGTGGAGGCATAGTCCTCCTGGATACTCCAAAATATGAGGAGAAAATGAATCAGATGCTAGCAGTATTGGACCATTATAGACCCATTAGAACAGGAGTAGTGAACAAACTGCAAGTCCAGATAAGCAATGTCACTAAAACAGCTCGTGAAGATCAGGTTATCTGTGACAAGGAGTATCAGTTTTTGAATAAATCTAACCCTGTGATGCCAGCCATGTATGGTGTGCCGAAAACCCATAAGAACATTAGTGATCCACCTTTGCGGCCCATAGTATCCTCCATCAATTCTTCCACAGAGCCCCTGTCTAAATATATTGATACTTTTTTGTGTCCCCTTACTACCTTGTACCAATCATATATCAGAGACACAGGGGATATAATTAGTAAATTAGAACATGCCCCTTATGACCCGGATCATGAAATTCTGGTGACATTAGATATTGAGGCATTGTACACAAATATACCTCAACAACAGGCGATAGAGGCGGTAGCCACTCTTCTTGATAGAATGCCCGGAGAAAGGCCGGATGCTTTTATATTGGAATGTCTAGAGATCGTTCTAAAAAACAACTATTTTGATTTTAAAGGAAAGCTGTACCACCAAATCAAGGGGACCAGCATGGGGGCATCTTGTGCCCCGAGTGTGGCTAATATCTATATGGGTGAGTATGAACTTAAACACATTTTTAATGAGGTGGCCCCCTTTTATGAAAATGTGCATAGATGGCACAGGTTCATCGATGACATCTTTTTATTTGGCGTGGCAATGAATCTACCCTTCTTATGTTTATTGATTGGCTTAATGCCAGTGATGACAACTTGAGATTCACTAGTCACTATAGTGTAAGGTCAGTGGAATTTCTGGATATAGTTATTATCGGTGAAGCAGGAGAAATTAAAGTAAATTTTTACCGTAAGCCTACAGCTAAGAACACCATTTTGACATTTGATAGCTACCATCCCAATTGTCAGAGAGATTCCATCCCTTTTGGAGAATTCTTAAGGATAAGACGCAATTGCTCAAAAATTGAAGACTATGATAAAAATGGTGATGAGCTGAGACACAGATTGCTGCAGAGAGGATACCCTAAACGCCTTATTAGGATAGCTTACAAAAGAGCTCGCTATTACAACCGCGAGGCCCTTTTGGCAGGTAGTACTCGGCCTAGAAATGAAAATTTGGTCTGTGTTATCAACCACTCACCCTTGAACTACAAAATTAAGAAAATCTTGGACAAACACTGGTATATTCTCAATGCTCATGAAGACGAAAACATCATACAAAAACCGATAGTAGCATATCGGAGAAACAGTAATCTTAAAGATAAATTGGTACACACAAGGGAGAGACAAAGCTTACAGGAACATCAAACTACCATTACAGGCCCACCAATTCTGGGTAACCACAGATGTGGGACTTGCGTGGCATGCGATACAGCGGTTGTCACGCAATATTGGGAATACCGGGGAAAGAAGGGGAAACTGAAACACTTCACTAATTGTAGAAGTCACAATCTAGTTTACCTCATCCTGTGCCCGTGTGACAAAGGCTATGTGGGGGAAACAAGTCGTGAGTTTAGAACCCGATATTGTGAACATAGGTCAGCAATCAGAACCCGTAAAATTTCGGCCCCTATGGTCCAACACTGTATTGACCATAATCACCATGAAAGTGAGTTACGTTGGCTTATCCTGGAAAAAATCATAGGTAGTCCTGGAAAAAACATAGACGAAGTAAGGAAACGCCGCGAAACTTATTGGATTTATACCCTCAACTCAGTGAGAGAGGGCCTCAATGAGGAGATAATTTGGCAAATTACCTAATGGTGCCAAGACCACCTACTGGGTCTTCCCCTTAGACCTAGGGGGCTCCAGGCTCATGATTAATTGTTGGCTGACGAATATCTTAGAACACATACCTGCACTGTACATCTTTCTCCCCCTGTATTCTTGGTAATGGGTAGGCATCCAATACGAACTATTCTGTCCTCCCAAGTAGTTAGAACATCATTTCATTAATGTGGGGTGCCTCCCCCTTTCCATCTTTGAGCAGCGATTGAACCGTACTCCTTATGTGAATATACACATCTGCAGAATTTTGTTTTTAGATGATGTCTAAGAAATATATGCTAGACTGGCAGAATCACATCATGCTACTGTGAACATTCGTCTCGCTATAGGCCATATGCTGGTACGTGTGTATTGGAGCTATAATATCAGCTTCGGATTACCACATTATACCAAGGTATCTAACCTACAAGGGTACCTTGACGCACACCACATCGCTTTTAGAGCTGGTTTTAGAACTTTATATGGGCCATATCCCATTATTTTTGTTGCCATGGTAAGCTCGGGAGATTGCGAGCTATGTCTTTCATCAGTGCATCACTGGCAACCCGCTCTAATAACACTAGCTAAGTAATGTTAGGGATTTCATCAGACTGGTTTAGTAATTTTAACCAGTCCAATATGGCGTCGAGTAACATCAACAATAATATTACATTTTTTCTCTTCCGGGTTCACACGTTCCGGGTTCACACGTTCCGAATCCCACGTCATCCTTATTTGCGGATTATCGCGAGAGTGAGCCGCGCTAACACCGTTCTTAGAGTATATAACAGACTCAGTTGGAACATAGCCCGTCTTAGGCTGACGATAGCAGGCGTGTGACACGAGTATCATATGAGAGGTAAGTAATTCCTTGGGGGGATGTCTGTCTAATTGTATGCCCTTGGACACACGCTTTAGGTAGTGAGTTATTAGTATGGGCAGCTTACATTGTTGTGGGAAGGTTTTCTCGGGATGGCTGCTAGGAACTAAGTACAGCGCTGGTTATAATCATGAGAGAACCCTGGTCTTTCTCGCTCTAATTTTGAGTTGGGATTTTGAGCTTTGAGGAGAGGTATCTGTGTGAAGTAGTGCCTACATTGGCGTATAGCGAGTACAAACCTGTGCGCATGGTTTAACACTGACCGGAAGACAGACTCAGAATATATACCTACAAACTCGTTCCTTTGAGAATTGTTTAAGTGTTAGCACTTGTACACTGTGGAGAAGGTACACCTGACTATTTTTCGGGTGTTAAGCCGTTTTTTTCATTATTTTTCTTGTTGTAGACTGCACTGAGGACCGCTTATAAGAAGCAGTACATACTGAAAACAAACCTATTCCTGCATAAATAGTAAGCACCCACAACCATTTGGACGCCGCCAGGCCACAACTAGGGCGAACCCAGCTATTTCGAGGCTCGTAATTAAAAAGGTATGCGATCTAGTTATATTAGTAGTCACTAATACCTTCATGTAGTGTTGGTAGATTACAACTATCAAGAATATACTCTGAACCCTAGATCTAACATATGGCATTGTTCCTTTATAATACCTAGGTCTCTTGAGAGGACATTTATATCCTTGTGTTGAACAACTCAAGCATCGTTCCAACAGATAGTGGAGTGTATTGACAACGGGATTCCTAATATATTATAGGATATCCAAACGTAAGGTAAATGTATAGCATGTGGTGTATATAGGTCATGCCAACACACTAGTATGAGCAATAGTATTGGCTCTAATTACATGATGATCTGTATTCAATCTTTCTACTTATCTATTACAGATTCTTGATAGACTGGTTTTTAGAAGATAGGCCCAAATCTGGGAGTGGCACCACTAATTGCCTTTTTTGAAATCAACAGTATCCTTATAAAATACGTTACGGATATTTATAACAGGTAAATCATCATGCCTTATCATTGTAGGGTGAAAATTCTCAGTGGTATTTAGGTCCTGTCTGATTTAGGATACCATGTAAAGTAACATAGGACATTAAGAACTTGTTCTATGAGCTTAAGGGATGCTTTGTTTCATTCCCTCTTCCCCAGTAGACATACATCACCAGCATAAGTAGAATCACTAGCTATATTCGACTTTTTTCAGTCTTTCTATTCTAATCTAATTCATTTGTAATTCACCTGATTTCCCTCTTTACACTTGGATAGATATATTATTAATTTCATGTAATGGAGGTCAAGGTTTTGATTGTGATAAATGCTCTGTAGTGGCACATTTGCTTGTTATATTATTTTGTTTTGGAGAAATGTAAGATATCTCCTAGGGCTTTCTATATCAGTAGTTAATGTTTGTTCCTTCTTCTTCTTTTATTTTCACAGTTTTTCATTCCCCCTCCCTTCACCTGTTATAAAGTATTCAATAATAGGTCCTGATGAAGATGGTTTTGAAATCATTATACCATTGAAACGTACGTCGACCAGAGAGAGTGTGACACCCCAGCTACCAGCACAGCAACCGAGGGTTGATTCTATCACCCGGCTTTTCCATCTGTGCATGCAGTGTTGTTCTGGGGTGTATATATGTTGAATGCATTGAGTATAAGAGATATGACTGTGGAGTTGTGAGAGGTGTGTTTGTGTGTGTGGGGGTTGCTGAATTCTATTATCATTATTTTATTTTAGGTGATCTTATAAGTTTTGTAATACCGTGTATTTATTGAGTAGTACTTTATGATAAATGAAAAAAGCTATTGTGTTGTAAATTGAAGAATACACACACGTATTTTCTAATAATGTTTTTATAAAATGTGAAAAAAATTTAAAAGAAAGATAACTAAAAATAAGAAAGAAAAATTGAATAAAAGATGTAATAACAAATAAGCACTTTGTGTGGAGAAGTGTGTTTATTATGCCCTAATCTCGAGCTTTTAGAAGCCGCAATTTAAAGGAATTGAGGTCATGAGGGAATACTACTTTGGTAGTTTCTGTTTGATGTTTCTTTTCCCCCTGTTCCCTGACCTATAAAGCTAATTCTCTTAGGGGGCGCCTTTCTAATCCTAGTTTCCAGTGGTTTTTCAATCACAGGCTGTGTCATTGGACTCGTCGCATTGGATGAGGTAAGCGAATGTGCCCGTATAAGCAGTGTTTTCTAATTAATACTTTGATTGCTTCCTCCCCATTCTTGGTCTTAGTGGGGTACTCTTTTTGGTGCTTGTATGTTCTCTGTTTCTTTGGGATTCTGCGGTGTTGTTATTTCTTTTTATTTTTTATTTTCTATTTTTTATTCTTTATTTTCTCTTGCCTCTAGCCCTTTGCACTTAGGTAGGTTATTGTTAGATTGTATTTAGTCTTGCAGGGTGACCGAGTGATCCCCGTTAATAACAATCCCCATTTTATAAGATTCACCATGGAAGCCCTTCAAACCTTTGGCTTCACAGATGCAGATTTTACAGCACTCATTGGTGATACCATGAGTATAAACCAAAGAGTTACATTATCCAGTGCGGAAAATAATGAATGGATGACATTATTGAATCTAAGGAAAAAAGCTAAACGAATGGAGTCTCATGCCACATTCATGTTAGAATATCTCCGGGCTGGGGTGATTCCATCTGGTTTGAGGGTACGTAATGTGCCGGCCCTCTTTGTGGAACTACGTAAATTCTTAGAGAAATGGTCTTTTATAGGTAACAGATGTTCCAGAGATTGGATGATTCTGATCATAGAGACAGCTAGAGAGCTAGTAGCGGTTCTTAATTTAGAAATCCAAGCATTGGAAGACAAACTGAGAACAGGAATAGCAGTAGAGGAGGCCAAATTGAAATTGGAAAGTCTTAATGGTGAGTTGCATGACTTTGAAGAGTACTTGATTAAAAAAAGACAGACAAGTTGAAGAAGGATATCAAATGGTTCACGCAAGAAAAGGTGTACCCATACCTAAAGAGTAACTACTATCAGGAGTGGCAGAATGAAGGTGAAGCACAGTCCTTCGGATATAACAATAAGAGAAAAGTCCTTACATTTTCGGACACTAACTCATCAGATTCTGATGGAGATGCCCCCAACAACTATCAAGGACAATTTTCAGGACATAGACCCCAGAGGGGCAGAGGTAGAGACTATCAATCTCATTATCAAGTACCACTGCCTTTTTTAGGGAGAGGTCGGGGCCAGAGCAGATCCCGATTCCCACAACAAGAAAGGAGAGGGTACCATCAGATGGACCCACAACCTCCACAAATGTACATGAAGACCAGGAACCAACAGTATTGGAAATCCTGAACAGTGGAACAAGGTCTGACAGTATACCCATCTTCAACTTATCTAAACATAATCTTAATCATCATGAGTCGGCAATTCTCGGTAAAGGGCTTTCCTTTGTGCCTAGCACCCACTGTGATAAATTCAGGCTTAATCAAGACATTTTTGCTTTCTTCAGAAAAATTCGTCTCAAAAAATTCTTCTCACAGAGAGAGGGAATGGGTGATGATGTTAATCTCTCTGGGTGTAAACCCAACTCTACCTTTACACCAACTCTTGAAATGGTAGGCCCAGAGATGGCTATTTTTGAAAAATCTGTACTGAATGAGATTCAGAAAATTACCAAACATACTTACAACAGTAAACCAAATTTGTCTAGATCTGAGACAAACGCGTTGCTAAGACTTCAAAATATACCTGACCTTACTATTAAACCCTGTGATAAGGGTGGAGGCATAGTCCTCCTGGATACTCCAAAATATGAGGAGAAAATGAATCAGATGCTAGCAGTATTGGACCATTATAGACCCATTAGAACAGGAGTAGTGAACAAACTGCAAGTCCAGATAAGCAATGTCACTAAAACAGCTCGTGAAGATCAGGTTATCTGTGACAAGGAGTATCAGTTTTTGAATAAATCTAACCCTGTGATGCCAGCCATGTATGGTGTGCCGAAAACCCATAAGAACATTAGTGATCCACCTTTGCGGCCCATAGTATCCTCCATCAATTCTTCCACAGAGCCCCTGTCTAAATATATTGATACTTTTTTGTGTCCCCTTACTACCTTGTACCAATCATATATCAGAGACACAGGGGATATAATTAGTAAATTAGAACATGCCCCTTATGACCCGGATCATGAAATTCTGGTGACATTAGATATTGAGGCATTGTACACAAATATACCTCAACAACAGGCGATAGAGGCGGTAGCCACTCTTCTTGATAGAATGCCCGGAGAAAGGCCGGATGCTTTTATATTGGAATGTCTAGAGATCGTTCTAAAAAACAACTATTTTGATTTTAAAGGAAAGCTGTACCACCAAATCAAGGGGACCAGCATGGGGGCATCTTGTGCCCCGAGTGTGGCTAATATCTATATGGGTGAGTATGAACTTAAACACATTTTTAATGAGGTGGCCCCCTTTTATGAAAATGTGCATAGATGGCACAGGTTCATCGATGACATCTTTTTTATTTGGCGTGGCAATGAATCTACCCTTCTTATGTTTATTGATTGGCTTAATGCCAGTGATGACAACTTGAGATTCACTAGTCACTATAGTGTAAGGTCAGTGGAATTTCTGGATATAGTTATTATCGGTGAAGCAGGAGAAATTAAAGTAAATTTTTACCGTAAGCCTACAGCTAAGAACACCATTTTGACATTTGATAGCTACCATCCCAATTGTCAGAGAGATTCCATCCCTTTTGGAGAATTCTTAAGGATAAGACGCAATTGCTCAAAAATTGAAGACTATGATAAAAATGGTGATGAGCTGAGACACAGATTGCTGCAGAGAGGATACCCTAAACGCCTTATTAGGATAGCTTACAAAAGAGCTCGCTATTACAACCGCGAGGCCCTTTTGGCAGGTAGTACTCGGCCTAGAAATGAAAATTTGGTCTGTGTTATCAACCACTCACCCTTGAACTACAAAATTAAGAAAATCTTGGACAAACACTGGTATATTCTCAATGCTCATGAAGACGAAAACATCATACAAAAACCGATAGTAGCATATCGGAGAAACAGTAATCTTAAAGATAAATTGGTACACACAAGGGAGAGACAAAGCTTACAGGAACATCAAACTACCATTACAGGCCCACCAATTCTGGGTAACCACAGATGTGGGACTTGCGTGGCATGCGATACAGCGGTTGTCACGCAATATTGGGAATACCGGGGAAAGAAGGGGAAACTGAAACACTTCACTAATTGTAGAAGTCACAATCTAGTTTACCTCATCCTGTGCCCGTGTGACAAAGGCTATGTGGGGGAAACAAGTCGTGAGTTTAGAACCCGATATTGTGAACATAGGTCAGCAATCAGAACCCGTAAAATTTCGGCCCCTATGGTCCAACACTGTATTGACCATAATCACCATGAAAGTGAGTTACGTTGGCTTATCCTGGAAAAAATCATAGGTAGTCCTGGAAAAAACATAGACGAAGTAAGGAAACGCCGCGAAACTTATTGGATTTATACCCTCAACTCAGTGAGAGAGGGCCTCAATGAGGAGATAATTTGGCAAATTACCTAATGGTGCCAAGACCACCTACTGGGTCTTCCCCTTAGACCTAGGGGGCTCCAGGCTCATGATTAATTGTTGGCTGACGAATATCTTAGAACACATACCTGCACTGTACATCTTTCTCCCCCTGTATTCTTGGTAATGGGTAGGCATCCAATATGAACTATTCTGTCCTCCCAAGTAGTTAGAACATCATTTCATTAATGTGGGGTGCCTCCCCCTTTCCATCTTTGAGCAGCGATTGAACCGTACTCCTTATGTGAATATACACATCTGCAGAATTTTGTTTTTAGATGATGTCTAAGAAATATATGCTAGACTGGCAGAATCACATCATGCTACTGTGAACATTCGTCTCGCTATAGGCCATATGCTGGTACGTGTGTATTGGAGCTATAATATCAGCTTCGGATTACCACATTATACCAAGGTATCTAACCTACAAGGGTACCTTGACGCACACCACATCGCTTTTAGAGCTGGTTTTTAGAACTTTATATGGGCCATATCCCATTATTTTTGTTGCCATGGTAAGCTCTGGAGATTGCGAGCTATGTCTTTCATCAGTGCATCACTGGCAACCCGCTCTAATAACACTAGCTAAGTAATGTTAGGGATTTCATCAGACTGGTTTAGTAATTTTAACCAGTCCAATATGGCGTCGAGTAACATCAACAATAATATTACATTTTTTCTCTTCCGGGTTCACACGTTCCGGGTTCACACGTTCCGAATCCCACGTCATCCTTATTTGCGGATTATCGCGAGAGTGAGCCGCGCTAACACCGTTCTTAGAGTATATAACAGACTCAGTTGGAACATAGCCCGTCTTAGGCTGACGATAGCAGGCGTGTGACACGAGTATCATATGAGAGGTAAGTAATTCCTTGGGGGGATGTCTGTCTAATTGTATGCCCTTGGACACACGCTTTAGGTAGTGAGTTATTAGTATGGGCAGCTTACATTGTTGTGGGAAGGTTTTCTCGGGATGGCTGCTAGGAACTAAGTACAGCGCTGGTTATAATCATGAGAGAACCTTGGTCTTTCTCGCTCTAATTTTGAGTTGGGATTTTGAGCTTTGAGGAGAGGTATCTGTGTGAAGTAGTGCCTACATTGGCGTATAGCGAGTACAAACCTGTGCGCATGGTTTAACACTGACCGGAAGACAGACTCAGAATATATACCTACAAACTCGTTCCTTTGAGAATTGTTTAAGTGTTAGCACTTGTACACTGTGGAGAAGGTACACCTGACTATTTTTCGGGTGTTAAGCCGTTTTTTTCATTATTTTTCTTGTTGTAGACTGCACTGAGGACCGCTTATAAGAAGCAGTACATACTGAAAACAAACCTATTCCTGCATAAATAGTAAGCACCCACAACCATTTGGACGCCGCCAGGCCACAACTAGGGCGAACCCAGCTATTTCGAGGCTCGTAATTAAAAAGGTATGCGATCTAGTTATATTAGTAGTCACTAATACCTTCATGTAGTGTTGGTAGATTACAACTATCAAGAATATACTCTGAACCCTAGATCTAACATATGGCATTGTTCCTTTATAATACCTAGGTCTCTTGAGAGGACATTTATATCCTTGTGTTGAACAACTCAAGCATCGTTCCAACAGATAGTGGAGTGTATTGACAACGGGATTCCTAATATATTATAGGATATCCAAACGTAAGGTAAATGTATAGCATGTGGTGTATATAGGTCATGCCAACACACTAGTATGAGCAATAGTATTGGCTCTAATTACATGATGATCTGTATTCAATCTTTCTACTTATCTATTACAGATTCTTGATAGACTGGTTTTTAGAAGATAGGCCCAAATCTGGGAGTGGCACCACTAATTGCCTTTTTTGAAATCAACAGTATCCTTATAAAATACGTTACGGATATTTATAACAGGTAAATCATCATGCCTTATCATTGTAGGGTGAAAATTCTCAGTGGTATTTAGGTCCTGTCTGATTTAGGATACCATGTAAAGTAACATAGGACATTAAGAACTTGTTCTATGAGCTTAAGGGATGCTTTGTTTCATTCCCTCTTCCCCAGTAGACATACATCACCAGCATAAGTAGAATCACTAGCTATATTCGACTTTTTTCAGTCTTTCTATTCTAATCTAATTCATTTGTAATTCACCTGATTTCCCTCTTTACACTTGGATAGATATATTATTAATTTCATGTAATGGAGGTCAAGGTTTTGATTGTGATAAATGCTCTGTAGTGGCACATTTGCTTGTTATATTATTTTGTTTTGGAGAAATGTAAGATATCTCCTAGGGCTTTCTATATCAGTAGTTAATGTTTGTTCCTTCTTCTTCTTTTATTTTCACAGTTTTTCATTCCCCCTCCCTTCACCTGTTATAAAGTATTCAATAATAGGTCCTGATGAAGATGGTTTTGAAATCATTATACCATTGAAACGTACGTCGACCAGAGAGAGTGTGACACCCCAGCTACCAGCACAGCAACCGAGGGTTGATTCTATCACCCGGCTTTTCCATCTGTGCATGCAGTGTTGTTCTGGGGTGTATATATGTTGAATGCATTGAGTATAAGAGATATGACTGTGGAGTTGTGAGAGGTGTGTTTGTGTGTGTGGGGGTTGCTGAATTCTATTATCATTATTTTATTTTAGGTGATCTTATAAGTTTTGTAATACCGTGTATTTATTGAGTAGTACTTTATGATAAATGAAAAAAGCTATTGTGTTGTAAATTGAAGAATACACACACGTATTTTCTAATAATGTTTTTATAAAATGTGAAAAAAATTTAAAAGAAAGATAACTAAAAATAAGAAAGAAAAATTGAATAAAAGATGTAATAACAAATAAGCACTTTGTGTGGAGAAGTGTGTTTATTATGCCCTAATCTCGAGCTTTTAGAAGCCGCAATTTAAAGGAATTGAGGTCATGAGGGAATACTACTTTGGTAGTTTCTGTTTGATGTTTCTTTTCCCCCTGTTCCCTGACCTATAAAGCTAATTCTCTTAGGGGGCGCCTTTCTAATCCTGGCAAAGTCTTTGATGCCACACGGTTAAGCAATCCATACTCCAATTATTGGTGCATTTTTCACAGGAATTGCTAAGAAAAATCAGCTTGTTTTTAATTTTATTTAGTTAATAATTAGATGCAGAGACTGTCTTACTTATCAGTGGATAGTTAAAAGAGATTCACCCAAACTCTGACACATACATTCCACTTTCCTGTTTCGATTACATTCATTACTAAAATGGTTGTATGCACTACAAGAAGATATGCTAGTCTTCTTCAATGTTAAGCCCATTCGGGGGCTTAGAGTCCAGATGTAGAATGTATTTAGTCTCAAGCTGACTCACTGCCCTTATTCGATCGCCCCCCATTGTATTCTATGGGATCGTATTAATCACAAAATATCTCATATATGAAACACTACTGTTGTGGACCTCTGCACAGTGCCTCACAACTGGATATGACTGATCTACATAAGTGATTGTGTGCATGTGCTGCAGTATGCGCTTGTGAACCTGCAGTACTTTGCTGCCTACATACTTTAAATTGCAACAGCATGTCAGCACGTATACTGCAAAATCACTTTAGCAATTGGAGGTATCTGAGATTTTAAGGGATGTGTCACTGAATAGTGTTGAGTATTCAGTAGTGTTGGTACCTATGATGCATGCTCTACACTTGGTACATTTATAAAATCCCTTTCTTGGGGTAAGCCAATTCCTGGACTTTTGAACTTCCAGGCTACTCTTCGCCAAGTCATCCCTCATTGAGAATGCGCTACGATAGGTAATCTGGGGACTGCTAGAAACTAATGACTCTGTATCGGATCAGATCATTTAATGTGCAAATTCTTTCTGACTAGTGCTCTTAGTTTATTAATTTGGTGTATTTAGCCTGGCTACCCCTTTGCCTTGTTGTTTAGTTTTCCTGTTAAAGAGAATTGTGTCCCTGTCCTTCTTGCTGACAACCGCCTGTGTTTGTTTTAACAACTGTGGACAAGAGTATGCAATACTAGTGAAAGCTAGTGTCAAATTGCTGAGTAGGATGGTTCGAGAGGGAGGAATATGGTCCAATTGGAGCAAGGACCCTCACACATCTGAATGGGTGTCATGCTATAGTTTTACTGTTACAAATCCAAAAGGAGCGAAATTCCCTTTTACACTGCCAACATGGTGCCTGCCATTGACCAAGCACCGTGTGGATAGCTGTTTGGCTTTAGCGTCCCAATCACCAGCTCATCAGTGATTGGTCCACACATAAAGAGACTCCACCCCCCTGCCTCGCATCCCTCCGAGGAAGCAGAGCTGGGGTAGGTCTCACGGTGGACGCAATTTCGCGGCTGTTTAAGCATTATCCCTCCACAAGACCAGAACACTGTTCTATTGGTACGGTAAGCCTAATTAAAACTTCACGCCCTCTCCTCGCAGGATGCTAACTAGCGTTCTCTCTGCTCTCACTTGTGGGGGCCGAACCACTACCTTAATTGGTTGAGTCCAGGCTATTTTCCACTTTTACTCCTACAACGAAAGTATATCTCCACGCAGTGGTCTTTCGTTTGTCATGTTGTTGTGTCTTTATGGTGGTGTCAATTTTTATTCACATTGTTCTGTGCACATGTCAACTTGGGGTATGCTGTTGACAGTTGCTTCGCATGCCATACTTGGAATTGTTTATTTTTGATTGACAAATATGCATTTTCATGTTTGTCTTTGTGTTACAGGATGGATTTGATTGAATTAAAAGTACTAGATTTACCACATTATTGGTTGAGTGACTGGTTATCTCTTGTAAAGAATTCACACCTAGAGAAACCTGGCACTGTGTAGATTAGGGTCGTTTTTAGGTCCTGAAGAATCATCACTTGATAATTTCTGATTAACACAAGGCGAGAAACATGTTGACCAAGTAAACTAGTATTCGACAAAGCTATCTAGGAACATTACATCCTATGGAGGCGCCCACCATTTTAATTAGGCTAGTGAGCTCATTCATTAAATGTATTGTTTTTGAGCATCACTTCACCTATTTTAATACACTTTTCCCACATTTGTCTTACCAATTTACACCATATTTTTAGCCCACACACCCTCACGTTATCAAACTGCTGTTCTAAAAAGATCTCTGGCAAAGTGTCCATGTCATAAGGGATGTAATATGTGAGGTTATAAGCAGTGCATTGCGGGGGCGCAAGTTATAGTTAGCTCAAGTAACAATACCTGCTGAATTTCAATGGCTTCTTATGAGCAAAATCTGAGCCTAACTATAAAATCCCTATATCCTTTGTTTTTTCAGTGAATTTATAAGGCATTTTAAATTCTCTTTGCATCACAGCTTGCAAACACTATTTTAGGGACAGACCTGTTGCCACGTATGATCACACCAATATGCTGCTTGAGATGCTCCATTTCTGTCTAGAGAATAACTATTTCTTACATGCCAGCAGTGGTACAGGCAACTGTCCGGGACTGCCATGGGCAGTTGCTTTGCGCCGAGCTACGCCTGTATCTTTATGGGGTGGTGGGAGTGTGAATATGTCTGGGCAAATGACTTTGCTGAATACACCAAGTATCTGGTCCTTTGGACCTGATACATTGATGACATCTTCCTGATTTGGGATGGTCCTCAGAATGCCCTTGATAAATTCCTTCTGGTTATCTCCAACAATGAGCTGAACTTAAAGTTTACAAGCACCACAAGTAGGAGCAGGTTAGACTTCCTTGATGTCAGTGTAGAGGTACTGGATGAAACCATACAGACAAGCCTACACAGGAAAGCAACAGCCGGGAATAGCATCCTCCATGCCAAAAGTAACCATCCACCCAAGCTGAAGAATAGTATCCCCTACGGTGAACTGCTCAGAGCCACGCGTAATTGCAGCACACCAGAAGCATACACTCGAGAGGAAGGCATAATGGTAGAAAGATTCCCTCAGAGGGGGTACACACGGAAAGTTGTGGATGAGGCTAGTAGAAAGGTGAGTGGAATAGGGAGAGAAACCCTACTCAAACCCAGGCAAGGGAAGGAAACCGAACCAGTGATTAGACTGATCACCACTTTTAATTCGGACTATGCCAAGGTACAGGCTATCATCAGGAGACATTGGCACCTAGTCAAACTGGACCCCATTATTGGGAAATTGGTCACCCCGAGCGCCAATATCACATACCGCAGAAGTAACTCTCTGAGGGATATGTTGGTCCACAGCTTAATGGAACCCAGTCAGAAACACAGCAGCACTTGGTTGAGGGAACTCCCAGGATTCCATAAATGTGGGAAGTGCAAGGCGTGCACCAATAGCACCAATGTTAAGACAGTACCCCTGCCCAATGGCAAGCAACACAAAATTCGACCATTCATCAACTGCAACACGGAAGTTGTTGTCTATGTTCTATTGTGTGTATGCGGTTTGAGGTATGTTGGGAGCACAATCTTTCCGGTGAAAAAACATATCTTAGAGCACCTACGGGCCATTAGAAATAATGTTGTAACATATCCCATGGCCAGACACTGCAACACTGTACATAGCTCCACCAAAACTGAAAACTTAAAATTCTCATATTTTGGAATGACAGGATTCCCCTGAAGAGTCGGGGTGGAGACAGGGAACAAGCACTAAAAAGACTTGAATCCAAATACATAATCAGCCTCAACACCAAACACCCGGGAGGTTTGAACCAGGACGAAGAGCTTCATGTTCATTTAGGATAATGCCATCTGTCCCCGGGTAGCCTATCATTCACTGCCTTTCACTCCATCTCTAGGGCTCTGTGTGCCTTTTCTTGCAATGGCTGTATGACCTTCCATACTACCTAAGCCCTCTCCTGTTTCCACTAGCCGCTCTCCATCTCTCTTTTTTCTCTCTCTCTTCTACCTGAAGCCACTGGACTACCTAGGTCACTGGACCACTTACTGTAATGAAATGAAATGTTAAATCATGACATTTCTCTCTCTCTCTCTCTCTCTCTCACCTAATGCCACCTGATTTCCATGGTCACTGGACCAATGAACAATTGTAAAATGTTAAATCATGACTCTTGTGGGGAGGTTTTCTTTATGGGCATTGGAAGGGATTATGTATTGATCTGATCCACTTGCACTTGCAATTCCCTTCTTACGGCATATTTTCTATTTTTTCACTGTACATATTTATGTGTATATATATTTATATATTTTTCTGTTAGGGTGAGGCACCCTCTATTCAATTTTGGAACAAAACGACTTTTTATTTTTATTTTTATTTAAAAAAGTTTTTGACTTGCATAGACTTTTTACTTTGTGACTGATGAGATGGCAAAATTCTTTTTGTGCCCAAAGTCTTTTTCCTATGTTTAATTTTCCCTCCACTGTGTCTCACTGTATGCCATAAATACAATGCCACAATGTGTATTGCCCAGCTTTGACAAAGACCTCCTGGTCGAAACGCGTCAGCTATCCAAATAAATCTTTCTTGGACTTACCTGGAGTGCGGGCACTTTTCTTGTGGTGCGGCGCGGCTGCGTTAGCAAGGACCTTCAAGCAATTCTGACGGGTTCTGCACCCGTCTGCCCAGCACCGGCCTCGTTTGGTGGATGAAATCGGATCAAAGTAGAGAATTCTTCAAGCGGAGGTATCCGATCTCCGATTACCGCCGCCTGTATGAAACGTATCCGGATTGCAACATTTGACCTGCACTAACACCGCACGGCTGCCACGGCTACACATCTCTTCTGAAGGAGACGAGTGACGGCTCTTGGTTTGCTGCAACAGTGTATCCGGCATCAAAGGAATCTTAAGCAAGGCAGAGGTCCCGCTCTGAACGTGACTCCAATCTAAACGTCGGATGGCAGGTATTGTGTCCCCGGTTCCCTGAACCAGCACGCTTTTTCTTTGATTGTGGGACAATAACATTGACTTTTACGGTGAAAACAACCTGCCCGGAGAAAAACTTTTCCCGATATTTGATTTATGTACCGCTTCCTAAATCAGGAGGCATTGGTGACTGTGAGACTGTGAGAGGGAACGTGGGGAGCGTTACCATGTGCGAAGCGATTCGCAAGCGGCTTGGTGTTGCCAAAGACCTTTTCAACGAGGAAGAGGAAGTCGGAGGGCAAAGCAGCAGCGCAGATACAGCGGGCACGCACACAGACAGTACTTCCCTGAAACAGACCTTGGGCGCCTATGAGAAGCTGCGGAAGAAGGAGATCAACCGCAGCTGGGAGGTGATCTCCCTGGATAATTATATCAAAGTGAGGCGAGTACCGCGGGGGCTCCGCATACTTATCACACCCACTTACCAGGACCCACATCCCAAATTATTGGAAGAACGGTCAGCCCTGATGGCCTCCACTTGCAAAAGAATGTTGGGCCTCTTATCCAAATACGCAGCCATGGAGCTGGAGCAGGTTATAATGAACCTCAAATCTCTGCAAGAAACTCTTGACAAACACCCCAAGCAAGAGGAGATACAGGCGTTCTACAAAGAGTTGGAGGGCAGACTCACTAAGTATGAGGATGAAATAAAGACAAAAAAGAAATGGAAATTCACCAGGGACAAGAATGACTACGCCGCAGGCTGAATACTCACCTTTGGAAGAAAGTACGATGGTGCAAGAAAAGAGTTTAGATGCACATATGCTTTAAGACAGCAGGAGGCAGCAACCTCAGAATCAAGCTCGGATGTCTCAGACCTGGACGAGAGGCAAGCAACCTTTGGCAGTGGCATCGCTCCTTTCACCACACTGGAGGAATACAGTTTTTTACGGCAAAGCCAGGGGCCAAGGCGCAAACCACCAAAAGAAAAAGGAGAAAGCAACGCCAGAGGAAAATCCGGAGAGGTGGAGGAGGCAAAAGAAATCGAGAAACCACGTGGGAAGGGAGTCCGGTTCAGCAAGAGGAACAAATAATGGGTGAGACTACTTTCACTGTTATCAATCTTTCTTCCCATAACCTCACTCGAGATGAACAGTCCCTCCTGGAGCTAGGTCTCTCTTTCTGCCCCACTAACAACTTTGACTACCCCCGCACCCGCATTGATGTTTTTTTATTTGCTAGGAAACTGAAACTTCTTAAAATACATACTCTCAAAGGCTCAAGGGGTGTACGAGATGGGGCGATGACTGGCAGTGATCCTGCCATATCAAACACACCAGCCAATCTCCTCTCCATTGGGGACATTGGGGGCCTGGCCTCTCTGAGGGAACTTGAACTGGGGGACAGGGATTGGACATCAGAGCGGGAACTCTTGGAGGTGCTGGACCTGGAAACCGGCAGGAGAAGCAGTAGTAATTTTAAACCCAAATCCAGGTTCAATCCCAACACCCCACACAATAACATTGATTCCTTCCAGGAGGCGGTAGTACGGGACATGCTCAAACTCAAAACTGGGAATATCAATGGGGCAATGCCGAACTTAACTAAAGGCCAACAAGCGGCACTTGAATCCCTGAAGCAAGCAACCAGCTTTGTTATCAAGCTTTCAGACAAAGGCGGGAATGTCGTTTTGTGGGATGTCAAAAAGTATATGGCCGAAGCCAAAAAACTGCTTGATTTCTCTGGCAGCTACATGAAAACAACGGCAGGCCAATACCTTTCCACTATTGACTGTTTCCACAACATGTTGTCCAAATGGCACACCCTTGGGCTTTTGAACAATGACGAATTATTGTTTTTAACTGTTAAAAAACCTGTCTCCCCATGCTTTTACATGTTACCGAAAGTGCATAAACACCCCACTAATCCACCTGGGAGGCCGATTATTTCTGCTAATGACAGCCTCCTTGAGAACACTTCAATCTTTCTAGATCATTTTTTATTTCCCTATGTGTGTAGCCTGCCCTCTTACTGCCGTGACAGTATGGATTTTATATCCAAGGTCACGGACATCACGTGGCAATCAACTTACATCATGGCCACTGTGGATGTGGTGTCTTTGTACACCTGTATCAACCATGACCTAGGCATCACAGCTTACAAACACTATTTTAGGGACAGACCTGTTGCCACATATGATCACACCAATATGCTGCTTGAGATGTTCCATTTCTGTCTAGAGAATAACTATTTCTTACATGGCCAGCAGTGGTACAGGCAACTGTCCGGGACTGCCATGGGCAGTTGCTTTGCGCCGAGCTACGCCTGTATCTTTATGGGGTGGTGGGAGTGTGAATGTGTCTGGGCAAATGACTTTGCTGAATACACCAAGTATCTGGTCCTTTGGACCAGATACATTGATGACATCTTCCTGATTTGGGATGGTCCTCAGAATGCCCTTGACAAATTCCTTCTGGCTATCTCCAACAATGAGCTGAACTTAAAGTTTACAAGCACCACAAGTAGGAGCAGGTTAGACTTCCTTGATGTCAGTGTAGAGGTACTGGATGAAACCATACAGACAAGCCTACACAGGAAAGCAACAGCCGGGAATAGCATCCTCCATGCCAAAAGTCACCATCCACCCAAGCTGAAGAATAGTATCCCCTTCCGGTGAACTGCTCAGAGCCAGGCATAATTGCAGCACACCAGAAGCATACACTCGAGAGGAAGGCATAATGGTAGAAAGATTCCTGCAGAGGGGGTACACACGGAAAGTTGTGGATGAGGCTAGAAGAAAGGTGAGTGGAATAGGGAGAGAAACCCTACTCAAACCCAGGCAAAGGAAGGAAACCGAACCAGTGATTAGACTGATCACCACTTTTAATTCGGACTGTGCCAAGGTACAGGCTATCATCAGGAGACATTGGCACCTAGTCAAACTGGACCCCATTATTGGCAAATTGGTCACCCCGAGCGCCAATATCACATACCGCAGAAGTAACTCTCTGAGGGATATGTTGGTCCACAGCTTAATGGAACCCAGTCAGAAACACAGCAGCACTTGGTTGAGCGAACTCCCAGGATTCCATAAATGTGGGAAGTGCAAGGTGTGCACCAATAGCACCAATGTCAAGACAATACCCCTACCCAATGGAAAGCAACACAAAATTCGACCAATCATCAACTGCAACACGGAATTTGTTGTCTATGTTCTGTTGTGTGTATGCGCCTTGAGGTATGCTGGGAGCACAATCTTTCCGGTGAAAAAACGTATCTTAGAGCACCTACGGGCCATTAGAAATAATGATGTACCATATCCCATGGCCAGACACTGCAACACTGTACATAGCTCCACCAAAACTGAGAACTTAAAAATCTCATATTTTGGAATTGACAGGATTCCCGTGAAGAGTCGGGGTGGAGACAGGGAACGAGCACTAAGAAGACTCGAATCCAAATACATAATCAGCCTCAACACCAAACACCCGGGAGGTTTGAACCAGGACGAAGAGCTTCATGTTCATTTAGGATAATGCCATCTGTCCCCGGGTAGCCTATCATTCACTGCCTTTCACTCCATCTCTAGGGCTCTGTGTGCCTTTTCTTGCAATGGCTGTATGACCTTCCACACTACCTAAGCCCTCTCCTGTTTCCACTAGCCGCTCTCCATCTCTCTTTTTTCTCTCTCTCTTCTACCTGAAGCCACTGGACTACCTAGGTCACTGGACCACTTACTGTAATGAAATGAAATGTTAAATCATGAAATTTCTCTCTCTCTCTCTTTCTCACCTAATGCCACCTGATTTCCATGGTCACTGGACCAATGAACAATTGTAAAATGTTAAATCATGACTCTTGTGGTGAGGTTTTCTTTCTGGGCATTGGAAGGGATTATGTATTGATCTGATCCACTTGCACTTGCAATTCCCTTCTTACGGCATATTTTCTATTTTTTCACCTTACATATTTATGTATATATATATTTATATATTTTTCTGTTAGGGTGAGGCACCCTCTATTCAATTTTGGAACAAAACTACTTTTTTTTTTTTCCTTTAAAAAAGTTTTTGACTTGCATAGTCTTTTTACTTTGTGACTGATGAGATGGCAAAATTCTTTTTGTGCCCAAAGTCTTTTTCCTATGTTTAATTTTCCCTCCACTGTGTCTCACTGTATGCCATAAATACAATGCCACAATGTGTATTCCCCAGCTTTGACAAAGACCTCCTGGTCGAAACGCGTCAGCTATCCAAATAAATCTTTCTTGGACTTACCTGGAGTGCGGGCACTTTTCTTGTGGCGCGGCGCGGCTGCGTTAGCAAGGACCTTCAAGCATATATATATATATATAAATATAGATAAGGAAACAGCAATAAAGATTTGATTTGCCTGCATTTTTGGTGGTTCGCGAGTCCTTTGTGGCGGAAGGAGCGCTGGGAACGCTACGAGCAGACGAGGGACTTCTGGTGATTTAGATATAGATATATATATACATATATATATATACCTTTGTTGCGGCTGCACGTAGGTAGCTATAGTTAGGACCTAGTACCCACAGGAAAAGCTTTTTTTTTTTACTTGCCTATATCTTTGGCGCCATTTGACGAATCTTTATGAAATTTTCCCAAAAAAGTGTCAAGTTGGGTCTTTTCAGGGTGATCGGGGGGGGGGTCAAAAGAAGCGCACTTCTCATGTTCAATCAATCAATCAGAGATTTTTAGGGTGCACTACTCACACATGAGGGTTGCAAGGCGCTGGAGGGGGTTTGGGCAGCTCCGGTCATCTAAAGAGCCAGGTCTTGCAGCTCTTCCTGAATCTGGTCATCCAAAAAGCCAGGTCTTGAGGCTCTTCCTGAATACTTGAAGTGTGGGGGTTCATTTGATGCTGAGAGGGAGTTCGTTCCAGGTCTTGGCTGCAATGTAGGAGAAGGATCAGATCTGCCTCCCGTTCTGGTTCTGTGGATGCGGGGGATTTCAGCCAAGGCCAGGTCAGCGGATCGGAGGGGGGCGTAGAAGGAGATTCTTTTGTTGAGGTATTGGGGTTCGGTGTTGTGGAGGGCTTTGTAGGCGTGTGTGAGCGGCTTGAAGGTCACTCTTTTTTCGACAGTGAGTCAGTGGAGGTCTCGTAGGTGCTGGGTGATGTGGTCTTGTCATGGGATGCTGAGGACGAGTGTGGCTGTGGCATCTGGACGGTCTGAAGTTTGTGGAGTAAAGATTTGTTGATTCCCACGTAGAGGGCGTTCCCATAGTCCAGCCTGCTGGTGATGAGTGCGTGGGTGATGGTCTTCCTGGATTCGGGGTGGATCCATTTGAAGGTCTCATGGAGTATGCGGAGGATACAGATTTGATCTGTCGATTCATGATGAGGGAGGAGTTGAGTATGATGCCGATGTTGCGGGCATGGTCCGTGGATGTGGGAGGGTTGGCAAGGACGGGGGGCCACCAGGTGTCGTCCCATGCGGAGGGGGTGGATCTGAGGATGAGGACTTTGCTTTTCTCCGAGTTGAGCTTCAGGCAGCTGCTTCTCATCCAGATTGCGACGTCCTTCATTCCGTCCTGGAAGTTGTGCTCTATGGTGTCGGGTTCATTGGTGAGGGAGAGGATGAGCTGGATGTCGTTGGCGTAGGATACTATGCTGAGTCCGTGTTTCCTGATGATGGTTGCGAGGGTGGCCATGTAGATGTTGAAGAGCGTGGGGCTGAGAGAGGATCCTTAGGGTACTCCGCATCTGGTCTCTGCGGGTTCAGAGAGGAAGGGCGGGAGTCTGATTCTTTGAGTTCGTCTGGTGAGGAAGGAACGGATCCAGTCTAGGGCAGTTCCCTGTATGCCGGCGTTGTGGAGTCTGGTGGCTAGTGTGCGGTGGGAGATGGTGTCAAAGGCTGCTGAAAGGTCTAGTAGAATGAGGGCTGCAGTGTGGCCTTGGTTGAGGAGTGTGCGGATGTCGTCCGTGGCGGCTAGGAGGGCGGTCTCAGTGCTGTGGTTGCTGCGGAAGCTGGATTGAGATGTGTTGAGGATGTCGTTGGATTCTATGAAGTTCGTTAGCTGGATGTCTACGATCTTCTCTGTGACTCTGGCGGTGAAGGGGAGGAGAGAGAGATGGGCCTGTAGTTCTTGAGGTCCGAGGGGTCTGCGGATGGCTTCTTGAGGAGGGGTTTCCAGTCATCAGGGAACATGCCTGTTTCGAGGGTGCAGTTGATTGTCTGTCGTAGTTCTGGTGCGATGGCAGAGGCGGCCCTGGGGAAGATGTGTTGCGGGCAGGGGTCGGTGGGTGCTCTGGAGTGTATGCTCATCATGGTCTTTGCGGTCTCTTCTGTGGTGACAGGGGTCCAGGCGAGGATAGTTGGCTGGGTGGAGTTGCTGGTGGAAGGTGTTGGGTCTTGTTCCTCAAAGTTGTCATAGTGTGTCCTGATCTTGTGGTGGAAGAAGGAGCCGAGTTTGTTGCAGAGGTCCTGGGAGGGAGAGACGTCAAAGGTTTCACTGGGGGTCTGGTGAATTCTTGTATGATGCTGAAGAGTTCCTTGGAGTTGCGGGAGTTGGAGAGGATTCTGTCCTGGATGAAGTTCCTCTTTGTAGATCTGATGAGTTGGTGGTGTGCTGCAGTGGCGGTCCTGTAGGCGGTGCGTGCTTCCGGGGTTTTGCTGTTCCTCCAAGCTTTCTCAAGTCATCGGCACAAGCGCTTGGATTCTCGGAGGTCTGTGGTGAACCTGCTGGCTTTCGTGGTGTGTTGTCTGTCAGAGTTCTGGAGGGGTGCAAGCGTCTTGGCGTAGTCGGCGATCCATTTGTGGAGTTTGTTGGCTGCAGAGTTGCCGTCGGTCGTAGTGGGGGGAAGAGTGTGGTTGAGGGCGGAGGTGAGGTGCTCTTCAGTGATCTTGCTCCAGTTTCTGTGCGGGGGCATGGCATAGGCTTGTGTGCTGTGAGTTTCGAGAAGGAGAAGTTGACGCAGTGATGGTCCGTCCAGAGCGGTTGCGTACTTTGAATGAAGCGAATGTTGATTCCTCCAGAGAAGATGGGGTTGAGGATGTGTCCTGCCTTTTGGGTGGGGATGGTGATGAGTTGCTTCAGTCCTATGTTGGCGAGGTTGTCTAGGAGGGTGGTGGAGTTGGGGTCACTGAGGTTGTTGAGGTGGAAATTCAGGTGTCCGAACAGTATGTAGTCCGTGGAGGCAAGGATGAGGGGCGCGATGTGGTCTGCGATGGTGTTAATGAACAGGGCACGGGTCTGTAGGCGAGAGTTCCGCATAGAGTTGTTCTAGGGTTGACCTGGATCTGGAAGTGGATGTGTTCCATAGGGGGTGCGGAGTCGTTCGAGATAAAGGTTGTCAGTCGGAGGGAGCTTTTGTGGACGATGGCGAGGCCTCCTCCGGGGTGGTTGGGGCGGTCTATCCTCTAGATCTTGTACCCATCAGGAATGGCAGTAGCGATGTCAGGTGCGGAGCTGGCATTGGTCCAGGTCTCTGTCAGGAAGGCGATGTCGAGCAAAAGGGTGTTGAGGAGTTCCCAGATTTCTATAGTGTGTCCGTGCAGGGAGCGTACGTTGAGGAGGATGCAGCTCAGGGGTTTGGGTGTGCTGGCGTCTGGTGGGTTGGCAGTGGCTGTCCGGGTCTGGAGGTGGGTGAAGGTGCGGCAGAAGTGTTGGCAGGAGAACGGGCCTTGGGTGATGCTTGGCGTCGAGAGCTGGCAGTTGTTGTTGCATCCGGGGTTGAGTGCATGGAGGGTTGCTGAGTCATAGCAGTGGAAGGTCGGAGGACCAGGGTCCCTGCAGCTGGTCGCAGTCAGGTTGCGGACGGGCGCAGACGGGCTTGCATTTGGCACGCCTTCGGCGCAACAGCGCAGCAGCTGCCAATAAGTAGGGGTCGGAGGGAGGGAGAGCAGCTGGGAGGCGGAAGGGGCTGCGGGGGCAGCAGCATCGGGAAAAAGGAGTGAAGGCAAAACAGGAAATCAATAAAAAACAAACAATGAAAGCAGCAACAGAACAGAAAAACGGCACAGACAGACCAAAAAGGCAACAGGCAGACAAAAGGCACAATTAGACAAAAAACAGAAAAACAAACAGGAAGGCTGGCAGAGCAGACCAGCAGAAGAGCATGGCTCTCCCACTGGACCATCAGGGATGAGGCGCAGGCAGGAGCCTGCGGGTGGAGAAGGGCCTCGAACACCTACCTGAACCAAAGAGGTTCCCATTAGACATCATTACAGCCTGAACCACTGAACAGAATTACACCAAATTTGTCAGAAAGGTAGCTTTTGTTCCAGAAAGTGACCTTTTTGTTATGTGGTGTAATTCTGTTCAACAGCTTTGGAGATATTAAAGAAAAAACATATTTGTATATATAGGGACACAACCGCTCCGTGAATCTTCCTGATTTCATGCAGAGATCTGATTGGCTTCCAACACTACAACCAGGAAGTGTTGGCAGCCATCTTGGGGCTCTGACTCAGCTGAGTCCCACAAAAAAGAAAAAAAAAAAAAAGGAAGCAGGGTAGGAATAACCTCAACCACTGGCCCCGGTCCTGGGCCAAAACACATTTTTTTGTTTCAATATTTGTCGCAAAATCGTGATGGAGTCATGAATCCACAGCAAAAATAAAAAAACAAGCATGGTATCCCGCGCTTGTCTTTAGTATAGCCACCGAGTGGGCCAGGTATTAAAAAAGGAGGGGGGCACACGGGGACCCCTTTCTAAGGCTCTTTGGAGCCCCAGGGACCACCACCTCTCCAAGGCTTTATTTAATATAATGGAAGTGGGCCACGTGGACCCCCCTCCATGGGCTCTTTTGAGCCCCAGGGAACACCACCTTCCTGGGGCTTGCAATGTAATATAAAGAGGGGCCGCACAGATCCCCCCTCATGTGGCTCTTTAGAGCCCCAGGGACCACCACCTCCCCGGGGCTTAATAAACTATAATTAGCGGGGGCCACGCTGATCACCCAGGGTCCAGGGACCACCACCTCCCAGGGGCCAGCTATTAAAATAGATGAGGAAGGGAGGCGTACGGTCCCCCTCCAGGCGCATATACAGCCCCGGGGACCACCACTTCCCCAGGGCTGGCCTGTGAAAATGAAAGGAGGGGGGGCCATGCGGCTCCCCTCCTGGAGTCATTAATGGTTCTGGGGATGGACACTCTCCAGGGCTGGCTCCAGCTACCTCCTGAGGTGCCCACCCTTGGGAGATAGCTATTTGCTTTGCTTGGTGGGAGAAGCAAGAGCAAACACTAACTCCCAGCAAGCGGAAGCTATTAAACTGCTCCCGCTCACTAGGAGCAGAGTTTTCAGCGGTTTCCCTACCCACTGTCACGCGGGTAGGGAAACAGATTACACAATTGCTCTCACACACAGGGAGCTGCATTTCTAGCAGCTTCCTGCATGCATGAGCAATGCAGGCTCCCCCAGAAGGTGGGGAGCCAGATGGGAACGCGGGGCCTTGAGGCTCCCCCCACAATCCCCAACTTTAAACACTGCGTGTCCTGGGTGGGGCCAGGTCACCCAGGTAGATGTGGCCAGGCACCGAAAGATGGGTTCCCCAGGGCCGAAATAGGAACCAGGTTGGGAGTCCCCCCATTGCAGAAGAGGGCAAAACAGAGGGCAGAAAAACAAGCAGAAAAGGCAAAACAGAGCAGAGACGGCAAAAAAAGAGGGCAGAAAATGTGCAGAAATGGCAAAACAGAGGACAGACAAGGCAAACCAGAACAAAAGAGGGCAAAATATAGGGCAGAAAAACAAGCAGAAAGGCAATACTGAGCAGAAGAGGGCAAAAAAGAAGGTAGAAAAACTAGCAGAAAATGCAAAACAGAGGGCAGAAAAGGCAAAAACAGAGCAGAAGAGGGCAAAACAGAGGGCAGAAAAACAAGCAGAAAGGCAAAACAGAGGGAAGAGAAACAAGCAGAAAAGGCAAAACAGAGGCAGAAAACTGAGCAGAAGAGCCAAACAAAGTGCAGAAAAACAAGAAGAAAAAGGCAGAAAAGAATGCAGAAAAACAAGCAGAAAAATCAAACAGAGCAGAATAGGGCAAAACAGAGGGCAGAAAAAACTAGCAGAAAGGCAAAATAGAGGCCAGAAAGATGAGCAGAAAGGGCAAAACAGAGAGCAAAAAAACTAGCAGAAAAGGCAAAACAGAGAGCAGAAAAACGAACAGAAAAGGGAACAGAGGGAAGAAAAACAAGCAGAAAAGGCAAAACAAGGCAGAAGAGGGTAGAAAAACGAGCAGGAAAGGCAAAACAGAGGGGAGAAGAACGAGCAGAAAACGGCAAAACAGACGACAGAAAAACTAGCAAAAAAGGCAAAACACAGAGTAGAAAATGAGCAGGAAAGACACAACAGACGGTAGAAAAATTAGCAGAAACGGCAAAATAGAGCAGAAGAGGGCAAAACAGAGAGCAGAAAATGAGCAGTAAAGGCAAAACGGAGGACAGTAAAACAAGCACACCCACTGAGACACTCATGTACTCACTCACACACTCACTCTCAAACGCTACTGGTTACAGTTCGGAAATAACATTTTAAAAACTTTGGAACTTCACTTAAAAACCAAATGTTACGGTGACATTATAGTTAGGAAATAGAATTTATAAAACATCGAATTTCACTGAAAAAGACAAAGGTTACAGGGACGTTGTAGTTAGGCTCTGATTTCACTCGTACAAACCCATAGAAATTCAGAAGTTTTTTTATGAGCTAACTATAACATAAGCCCCCGCAATGAACTGCTTATGACCTCACATATTGCATCACTCAAGACATGGTCAGTGACATAACTGATGACATTACTGATGACATCTCAAATTACATCACTGATGACATCACTGGTGACATCATCTACAAAACCAATCACACACCCACATAACCTTTTGTACACCCACTCACAAACCCACACAACCACTTACTCATACACAGAGCCACTCCCACTGCCACTCACACACATAAAGCCACTAAAACAGCCACTCACTCATCCATACACCTATTCATACAGCCACTCACTGACCCATATAGCCACTTACACAGCCACTCACTTGACCATAAAGTCACTCACTGATAATACAGGTACTCACACAGCCACTCACACCCTCCTCACTCACCCATTCAGCCTCTCAAAATAACCACCACTCACTCACCCATACAACTACTCATGTTCCCACTCACAACCCACAAAACTACTTACATACCCATTTGCACATCCATAGAAGCATTTGCACAACTACTTATTCACCCACAGAGCCAGTCACACAAACACTGATTTTCCAATACAGCCACTTACACACCCAGTCACTCACCCATATAGCTACTCACTCACCCTTACAGCCACTCAAACCCCTACTTACTCACCAATGCAGCCACTGATACAGCTACTCACTCACCCATACAGCTACTGACACACCCATTATTCACCCATACAGTTACCCACACACCCATGCATTCACCCATACAGTCACTCACACACCTACTCACACACCCATACAACCACTCACACACAAATACAGACAGTCACACAACCACTCAGATGATATATGTTTGAAATAGTATCACTCATTAGCATTACAAAAAGAATAGAAAGAATAGTAATTTTACTTATGCAGTAGCTTAGTACCTATCTTTAAGTCTCACAAACGTTTACGAAACACACTCACTGGATGATGTCATCAGTGATGTCATTTGAGATGTCATCATTGATGTCACTGACCATGTCATGAGTGATATAATATTTGAAGTCATAGCAGTGCATTGCGGGGGCGTAAGGTCTGTTTCACTTTCCATAGGTAATGCCTTTTTTGGTTTGCTAATGACTTTTGAACCATTTAAAGAATCTTCACGAAACTTTCCCAAAAAAGTGCTAGTTTGCCTTATTTCATCATGGAAAATTTCTGGGTGATTCGTCAAGTGAGGACCCAGAAAAAGGAGTGGATCCCAAAAGTAAAAATCCCTTTGCATTTTCTATAGACTTTTTTAGGCTGCTGAACGGTATTACACCAAATTTGTCAGGAAGCTAGATCTTGGTCTAGAAAGCATGCATTTTGTGATTTACTGTTAATCCATTCTGTAGTTTTAGAGAAATTAAGGATCAAAAATAATTGTATGTTTGGACGGTTGGGTTTGATGGACTTTCACAGGAGTCCTTCTAACTTCTTAAAAAAATAGAGCATTCTGATTGGTCTAGGGGGCTTTTTTGTCCCTTGAACCAACTCACTCCTGCAGGAGCCAGGCTCTCGTCGTAGCGAGGACTACAATTGGCTACCTGCCACATGAGAAAAAATGTTGCAGGCAGCCTTGGGGACCCTATCCCTCAGGCTTAAATGTAATAGTAAGGGAGGCGCACAGACCCCCTTCCTTGGCCAATCATGGCCCTGAGGGCCCAATTCCCCAGGGCCTGGCTCAATATGAAAAGGGAGGGAACGTCCAGCTTCCCTCTCACAGACGCACTGAGGCCCCAGGGACCCCATCACTGAGGCCGACATAGATAGTTATTGGGGCAAGGGGGCGCATAATCCCTTTCCCCGAGCCACTATTGGGACTCGGTCACCCCATCCCCCGGAGCCGGTTTGTAAATATAAAGTGTCCCCTCCCCTCCAAAAAAAAAGAAAAGTCCTGAGGTTGTGGTCCCCTGTGGCCGTAAAGGCTCAGGGAGAGGGTTAGTGCACCTTCATCCCCTTAAAAAAAGAAAGGCTCTAGGGGATGGGGTCCCCAGGACCGTAAAGGCGCAGGGAGGGGGGCCACACACCACCCCTTCCCTCAATAAAGAAGAAAGGTCTTACGTATGGGATTCCCTGGTGCCATAAAGACTCTGGTAGGAGGGCTGTGTCCCCTCCTCCCCAGTAAATATACAAAAGGGTGTCCCAGGTGGGTACTGGCACAACAAAAGGAGCAGCTCATTTATTGCTCACTGTTCCATTCCATAATACCCTGCAAGGGCTTTCTTGTTATTTGTTTAGCTTGATGGTTCCCGTAAATTAGGGAGTGGCACCGTGAAGGCTTTTTTTAATGTTGGTGGGAGCTACAGGGAGTCCAATAGCCCCTAACAACATTAAAACAAAACAGTAAGTCTCCTCGGTCAACAAATCCATGGCCCCTGGAGAACTTATCATATTTTTATTTAAAGCACTCCTAGATATATGCTCTTCAGCTGGAGTGCAAGACCTTTGTGTGAGTGTTTTTATGATTGCATTTTCTGGGCCAAAAAGTGTTAAAAGAAAGTCTCAGAGACATGCTTGCTTTATTTTTTTTAATAAAACAATATGGGCCTGATTTAGATCTTTGCGGACGGGTTGCTCCGTCACAACGGTGACAGAAATACCGTCCACCGAAATATAAATCCCATAATGGTATTTATATTTCGACGGAAGGGATATCCGTCAACATTGTGATGGAGTAACCCATCCGCCAAGATTTAAATCAGGCCCTAAGTCTTTGACTATTTATTTTAACATTTTTCACCCAACAAAATGTCATAATAAAAACTATGTAAAAATAAAGAGTCAGAGACTTTTTTTATTAAAACTTTATTAAACATTTTATAAAAATCTATATTGCTAAGCATTGCAGTGTGCGAATTACTGAAATATACATAAAAATATTGGTGCTTTTTAGAGAAAGATGATAGATCTGCTTTATATATATTGATGAGCTGACCCTTTGATCAAGCAAATAGGCTCACTTTTTATATTTTGTTGTTGTGGCTCTTTGACAAAGTCAGTAATTCTGCTTGAGTACAACCAAGACCTGCGAGACCAACCACTCGCTGTGCATGGCAAAAGCCTCCTGTGGCATAAGGCTGGCTGCCGGGGGGGTTGGTTGGATACAGGGCCTGGCTGTGCATGACGGGGGTTGGGTTTATGTATGGAAATAAAATATTACTTTAAGTTAAAAAAAACATAGAAATTTCATTAAAAAAACAAAAGTTAAAGTAACATTATAGTTAGATGAAAATGTCAATGACAACATAAAGTTCCAAACTAAAAAAAAACAGAAATTTACCAGTTATAGTTATCTCAAGTAACTATAGCTCGTGCCCTAAGGTAAATATAACTCACACTCTCGTGAAAATAGAACACTGGGACAGGATGACTGAAGGACAGGAGTGTCTATGTGAGCTCATGTGTATTGGGATCACCATCGGTGTAAATCCCTGGTAAGCCCCAGCTATCCAATCACCCCTGGACCCTAGTCAGTTCACACAGGTTACGTACCTGATAAGGAAGCCAGTGTGGAACCATGGTGGGAGTCAAGATGAGGTTTTATCTGCAGACCCAGTGATCCCGTCCTGAATCCCCAATATGTCCTCGATCCAACTCCCTGATCGGACTTTATCAAGCTGAGGCTGCTGGCTGGGAATCTGGTTTCCTAGGGAGCGTAGCAATGCCTAAGAAGTGACCACAAAGTTTACCCCCAACAGCCAGCAACGGAGGGACAACTGTGCCTTCGGGAGGACAGCCGCAGGAAAACAACTGTCTAATCCCAAAGCAGTGAGAGCTTCCTGCTAAAGTGGAGTTGGATATTGACTTCTCCTTCCAGAGTTTTACAGGGGAGGGAGGTGAACAGGGCAATGGTTGCTCGGTATTGACGGATCTGCTGCAGGTCTTTATAGTGGCAAGACAATTGGTGCAGCTTGCTGACCCCGGTGCCAGGTTTGCAGATACTGAGGGTTTCAGACTGCGCGGTGTCTGGGGACCATGTCAGGCTCAGTTCAACGAGTCTATTCCAGGTTTGCCAACCCTTACTGGGTTCCGACTGAATTGGGACCACCGCATACGACGAAGAGTGTCGGCATCTTCGCCCATTAAGCTCAGCAGCCGCAAACCCAGCTGATGAGGGCTGGACCGGGAATGGCACAGCCTGCAGCAACAACTGCCATCTGCCCCAACGTGAGCGAAGAGGGCAGAACCACGTGAGGGGGCCTCAGTGGAGGCTGGCAAGAAGCACAGTGGCCTATACACAACATGTTTGCCCCGAGCCTTGCTCCCCTCACCTGACTGGCTGTGGCCCCGGAAGATATGTAGTTGCCCTGAGCAACCCCCTGCCCCCAATATGTTGAAGGGGTTGACAAGACTCCGTTTGCAGGGTCCCTCCACGAAGAGTGGCCATCTTAGGTGCTCCATGTAAACCAAGGCATCTAACAACATTAGAAATTAAAAGAGGCCCAACCTGCACACAGAGCGGCAGACATCTTGGATTGCTCAGCCATTTGCTACTACTGACCCACTACACAGTCCAGCTGTACAAATCAAAGACCTAGGCCGGTGTTAAGTATTATGAAAATAAACAAAATGCACTATGCAGACCCACTCCCAGCCTCCCTACCAAAAAGCTTCAACCACGCCTTAACTCCTCTATGGAACAAGATAATAAAAAGCTCCCTAAGTAACGGGTCCATGTGTGACTGCCTCAAACAAGGCCAAATCACCCCACTGCTAAAAAAAACAGATGCAGACCTAAAAGATCTCAACAACTACAGGCCTGTTTCCAACCTTCCCTTCCTGGTAAAAATTCAAGAGAAATGTGTTCTCTCCCAACTCATCCAACAAATTGACACCAATAACATACTCAATACACATCAATTGGGTTTCAGGAAGGGATGCAGCACAGAAACAGCTATACTAAATATAGCAGATGAAATACATAAATCCTTAGACACAAACAGATGCTTCCTGCTCATCCTCCTAGACCTTTCAGCGTCATTCAACACGTTCGACCATAAGCTACTTTTGGACTCCCTGCAACAACGAATCAGAGTAGATGTCACAGTTCTGAAATGGTTCACCTCATTTCTGCATAGCCACTCCCAACTAATAAAAACAAACAACTCGACGTCCGATATCTCTGCCTCTCACTGACACTCTTTAACATCGACCTGGAGCCCCTCACCACAATACTTAGACAAGCAAACATTGCCTACTACCTATACGCAGATGACACCCAGCTTTACTGGAAATATCCTCTCTGAACAACATATACGGCTCAATGCCACGCTCATAAAAGTTCAAAACTGACTATCACACAACCACCTCAAACTCAACCAAGAAAAGACAGAATTTCTTGTTTTGTCCAACCCCAGCAATCACCATAGATCCAAGGATGGCTAAGTAACCTAAACTCTCTGAACTGCAAGCTGACTGTCAGACTCTGCCAAATCTTTGGGAATCACCCTCATCCTCAACAGAATTAAACCCTGCCACCAAATGACCTACAAAACCGCCACGCAATCACGGGTTCTGTCCAGACCTGACTACGGGTATGACACCCCTGAGAGCCACTCTAAATGCAGCAGCAAGGATGGTTACAGGAGCAAAGAAATAAGATCACATCTCCCCCTCCCTGAAAAATCTAAAGTAGCTACCAATCGAAGCAGGCTGCCACTTCAAAACTTCTTGTCTCACCCACAAAGCTATACACACTGGTAACCCAGACTACCTAGCATTAAAAACTCTCAAAATTAGGCCAAACGAGAAATCTAACACGCTCAAACATACTTCTTGTCATCCTCGCCAAAAAAACAAAAATCCTTTGCTCGCTCTTTCCCGGGCAATGCCTCCAAAATCTAGAACTCATTCCCAGTAGATATCAGAACTAATCCCTCCTTCATGAGCTTCAAGAGAAAACTAAAATAATTCCTCCTAAACCAGCACCTTAACCCTCCAGGAAAAAACTCCTAACGCAACCTGGAAACTCTACCTTGTGATATGCATATCTCTTTCAAGGTCTGTACAATGATTCAACACCCAACACTACAGTTATACTATATTGCCACGAACTGATAATGACTCAACTCTCAACACTACAACTATACTGTATTGTGATTGACTGTTAATACCATGACGATGCTGTAAAGCGATTTGATACCCTCGGGTCTTGCCAGCGCTATATAAAACTCTTTAAATACAAATAAATAAAATAACACAGATTTCAGTTTTTGTTTTACCTTCCTTAGAAGTCAAAACAACAAGGTGGCAAGAAATTTGCTAATTGTCAGTGTTATTTCTAAAAAACAATAAGTAATACATTTTCACATTAAGTATATGGAATACATTTATCACATTGAAAATATAATGCATCCTGTACATAAATCAACTGCATTTGATTAAATTCATAAGATGAACTGATTATAATCATTGAATCTGTATATTAATCCACTACTTTTCAGTATAATAAAAAAATAACTCATAAAATTGTCGTCAGTTCGGCAATGAAAACTCAAAAAAGTGAAAATAAACTGATCACCAGTCCAGTGTCCAAATCCCATCTAAGTTTCATTTAATTGTAACTAGAAAAAATGTATGCATCATGCACAGTATAAAACAAATTCATACCACAGCAAATCCCATGAAAGTCTCATTTACGTGACAAAGTTTTTAAAAATTATTTATAGGAACTATTACCGCCCTGCATGATAAGTAACCTACTTATTTAGCTACTCATCAAACAAAACAAGAAAGGGAGGGTAAAAAAGTGATTTATTAAATCTCCAAAACACTCGTGGAGTACAATCATCATGTCTTTCTTTCTTGAAAAACACATTGTGGGTTTATTATTAACGGGCTCCTGCAAGGACCCCGTGTTTGAAAATATCTATATCTATATATGATCACTTAGCCATCTCAAACCACACTTAAACTACACAAACATTTCAGAGTGTTAAGTTAAAGTTATTTATACTATAATAATGAACTATAACGCACTCTTTCTGAATGCAATTCTTGTTTCTTTCAACATGTATTTTAAAGAATAATTATTATTTTCTGCAAAGGCATGATAAAATAAAAGAATATTTCAAAACTAGTGCATTGTACAGTGGTGACTTATAGTTCATTCACTGTATCGGTGACGGTGAGAAGAATGGGGACACATGTATGTGTTTTATTTGAATGATAAAGTCATGTTTAAATTAATATAGTTTCAATACCTATAACTTAGCAATCTCAAATGTTTATGTGGGTTAAGTGTGTTTGTAGATGGATGAACGAGGAAATGTGCTTTAACTATTACTTATTTGTAACCTTTGTTTTTTGGGGGAGCAATTTCAATGGTTTTTGTAATGGGTCGCATATAATGATGGCTGGTGTAATTTTTTTAATTTTACTATAATAACATAAGAAGCAATGTAGTGGAATTTGGTGTGAAGGTTTCCTAAATATAAAGTAGTAATTGATGTTTTGGAAGCTTAAGAATTCAAAAATGGAAAAGTAAAAAGAATTACCATGAGTTCAACATGTAGTGAAAATGAAAAAATCATTGTTTTGTCAGAATCTTTCATTTGTGTATTTATATGTGTAAATATGTTGAAGGTATGAAACAGTTGAAGTGAAGAGTTTTTGTTTTACAAAACCTGATTGTGCTCTATTTTTGTATTATTGGGCTAAGATGTTGTAGCCCAATGTCAGATATGATGATAATAATAATATATTCCTGCTTTAGAAGAATTTATTTCAGTTTAAAACATATGCGGGATGTGGGTGAGTGGCTTTAGGAAAAATGAAGGCTAAGTTATGGGATTTATTTTTTGTTAAAGAAATCGCCAGTATCATGGTACTATCGGGATGATACCATGGTACTTCATGAGTTTTACAAAGGTTTTGATTGGCTACAAAGATATTTTCAGTTGGCAAATTGGAAAGACAGATGTAAATGTATGTTTTTCTCTTGTGCTTGGGTGTGGTTCTGGAGCACACTACTGGAAGAGTAGCCATCTGCTTTATTTGGAGTATCTGAATTTTAAAAAGAGATCTGTTTTTTTAGCTATGGCAGAAGGAGGTCAGCCTGGTGAGGAATGAGAGGCTGAAATGGATGAGGAGGAACAGGCAGTTGCCCAGGAGCAGCAGGACATTGAGAGAAGGAAACACCTGAAGGCGTTGGTGTTGTGGGAATTTTTCACCTTGTCTGCTCGAGAAAAAACCCGAATGAGCGCCATGTGACATGTAAGTTATGTCACAAAGGGATCTCACACCAGAGTGGCTAGCAGTACTCTCTGGGTACGACAGGGATGCAAAAGCATCTGCACTCAACATGATTAAGACGTACAGAAAGAAAGCATGACTTGGCAGAACTTGGGCATACCAAACACAGCCATCTTGCAAGATTGCTGGACTGTCAACCTTGCACTTGGTTTGTCCTGTGGGAGCCACATCTACTGGCATTACAGTAGCCTCCATTTCTCCACCTGGGTCTACGGTGGCAGTACATCGCTTGAGGCAAGACATGCCGGTCTCCAACTTACTTTTTGTTTTGCCAAACTGGTATAGTATCCAGAGAAAAGAACCTTAACATTCATTGCCAGCTAGTAATGGCTCATCAGAATCCTCCTCAAAATCCCTAGTTTTTTGGACATCCTTGCCTACTCCCTCATTTATTTCTGGATTGTTTGATTTGTTGTCCTTCCTGTTGACCTGCAAACAAAATTAAAAAATAATAGAAAAAAATTAAAAATTGAAAAAGGACAAAAAAAAGTTATTTCAGAACTACCAAAATATTAATTAAACTAAAGAGCTGGTTGATATACTAACATTTTCTCAAACAGGCATACTCCATACGGGAAACTGCCATCACATCGCATGCGTTACAACGCATGCGATTACAACGCTGTTGTTACAACGACCGCATTGTTCCATCGTAGTACCATTACAACGCAAGTCGTTACAAAGACTTGCTGTAGGGGGCGCTCTAAACTAAGGAATAGTATAATTTACTATTCAAACACCTTCCCTACTGTTGCACACACAGGAGTTGGAATAGTAAATTATACTATTCCTAAGTCCAGCGTGCCCCCTACAGCAAGTCTTTGTAACGTCTTGCATTGTAATGGTACTGCGATGTAACAACGCGGTCGTTGTATCGACCGCGTTGTAATCGCATGCGTTGTAAACGCATGCAATGTAAACAGCTATATTCACTCCATACAGAATGTCAGAATACAGTACAGTGAAAGGCAAGTTTAAGGTAAGATTTGTAATACTGGTACAAGTAAGAGAACACACTTTAATTTGTGTACGTCTTTGAAGTGATGGAAGCTTCTAAACATTGTCAACATATTTTTTAGCAGAAGTCCTTTTATTTTTATACATAAATAAAAAATATTGTAAATTTATTTATTGTTTCCCAGACAGTTGTAACAGTACAGTTACTGAGACTTGTCATCGCTTAGCACCTAATGAGGTGAAGATGAGCATCCTCTTGTAGTCATCAGTAAACACTGGGTAAAAACTCAAATGAAATGGATTGTTAAAAAACCCTTTTGCTGCTGTGCTTGTTCAACTGATGTTTCCTTAACAATGAAATAACGATAAATTGTAATCATCCAATGTTCTTACCTAAATCAGTAGATTTATTTAAAGGTCATCAACCATGCAAGGCCACATAATGACATATCTACTGATTCCTTTGACAAACTATGTACAGTATCTGTTGTACATTTTAATAAAGTGTCTACCTGTATCTAAAATTAAGGAGTTAGAATTAGTGGATAAGAGTTTTGCAATTTCTTTTGACAATCTGTGTTTAAAAATTAACTTTGTGACATCACATTCTGTTCATCCTGTAATGTTCCTCAAAAATATTGTATAGTGTCCTGAAACAGTTGTTTGTCCATGAGGGAAAATAATGGCATTACAAGTGAAAGTGTGATGAGAAATAGAAATCTGTGTGGCCGTAAAATATTTAATTAAGGTATTAATCTTAATAATCGTTAGAGCACTTCTTTCAATCATAAAAATTAAATATGTATTCACCGTAATTAACCAAAGTGTGGAGAAAACCTGCAATTTACAGTTTGAAAAAAGGTTTCAGTGCACAGATGTATATATTACATTTTTAAATGAGATTAATTTACAATCAAGAATTGGAACGTAAACGAATCTTTCAAATTCTATCACTGTTGAAAGTGCCTTAAAGCAAGGGAAACATTCATGTTCCTAATAGTAGCTTACACCAAAGACATCTATGTAGTAATTATTTGGAGAATAGCCATACAAAATTCTTGAGCATTTTGTTGTTGATTAATGGAAAAATGAATACTTCCTGTACAAACGTCAATAGTATCTCTAACACCACTTGTAGAGTGGCATAGATGTTTATGTGACTGAAGTAGAGAATAGAGATTAGTAATGGTTTTTGAAAAAGGGTTATGCCTGTTTTGTAGGATTACTTCTCTCACTAAAGGTAACTAGAGAATAAGATTAACAATAACATTACTACAGCAGTTAATGCCATAGTCATTAGTAAATTGAAATCCTCTTATTTCCAGGTTATTTTGTTTTTGCTTTTTCTTAGAGGGTTGATTTATCCCCAGAGGCTGGTTTATGTTGATTTTTTTCTTTTTAGATTTATTTTAGGTTTTGACACAAACTGATATTCTCCAAGAAAAGGAGTATCTGTTCTACGCAAAATATTGTATTTGCAGACACAAGAAGTGTCAGTGTCAGCATTTATTGTTTCTCATCAAAGTCTATAATATACAGTCCTGGTAATGTTTTCACATGAGACAAAGCAACATATGCCATACCCTCTTTAAAACATTATAGCCAATTTTAATTAATGTGTAATCCAAGCTTAGTCCCTGAGATTTGTGGATTGTAACCTCACAAATAAGCTAAATTAAGAAGAAATTGTTCCCTGCAAATATATAAGTCTTTGATAAGTAAAAACCTTGCTGATCCTCGGATAATTCCTCTAGGTTGCTTTATTTGGTCAAATTTAACAATAATGAATTCAGTCTCATTATCGGTTCGATAGTTAACAAAGTTTACTACATGTCCAATTGCTCCATTTACAAGTCCATGTACCACATCCAAATTTCTGCATAGAATTATCCTACATTTTTCACTTAGATACATGCCTTTTTCTAAATCCTGCAGTATGTGACACAGACATTTCCATGTTTAATAATTTTATAGATAAAGCTTTACTAATAGGAATGTTTACCCCATGACTTGCAACTGTATCTTTACAAGGTAGATGTATAGTTTGTTCTTCCTCCATAGATAGCATTTCCATATTTAGGTCAGATTATTCTTTGAGGGTTGGCATTAAATAAACTATGGCTAGTGTATGTAAAAGAAAATGATGCATGACTTCTGCAGGCAAAGGAAAGTTTGAAAATAATGGAGAAATAGTTCTTCTTAGAAGCATAGTCTTCACCTCCTCTGTTATAATTCCAAGCTTAATATTTTGTAATATTTTTCCATTTTCCTCATCATTGGCTTGTCCCATATTTTGTGTGAGTTCACTGCATGACAAATGTAACAAAATGTTGGCATTACCTATACTTCTCATGGAATGCGAGCTTGTTTTTCTAAAAAAGGCTGCTTTAAAATTGGCTCACCTTTTACATGAGTAAGTTCAAGTAGTTATCCAAAAACAATAACATGTTTCCCGCCAAACAGATTGCTATAAGATTTCTTTAGTATTTCTGTCATCCATAACTGAATAAAAGCCGTCATTAAGTTAGGCACCATATTAACCTCGTCTATAATTTTTTTTTTTAGAAACTCTACGGAGTTCTTGACAGGTATCACTGTTTAATTTTAAGTATTCTAGTTTGTTATCATGTTCCATTGGTAGTACTAGACAATGTAATGTAATTCCATGTATATTATAAGCTGCTAATCTAGTAGGAGCTATAACAACACATGATAAATTAGAATTAGTAACTTTATGTAAGTAAAAAGTTATAACATTTATAAAGGAAACTTTTGCCGGTACCAACCTGTCCTGAGATATATTGCAATGAAGGCTCATAAGTTGTACATTCACATAATCCATGTTCAAGTCCATGATCTACGCATTTTTGAATGTCCAACTTAGGTATGGCCTATTCTAGATTTTCCCCACAATTCAGAATGTTGCCCACAGCAAGTTGTATCTCACCCATTGCAGCAGAAACTTCATTACCACTGTTTGGTTCTCCAAGCAGGTCTGCGGGAGTGGTAGTTGAAGGTTATTACTTGTTGCAGTATTGCTTAATATTTCATATTTGATTTTATTTTCTTCTGAGATTTCTTGTTCCAACATTTTTAGGTAAATCTGAAATTCTAGAATTCTAATGTCAATGTTATATGCATTAAAAGCTTCTTCATAGGATGCAGATCTTCCTATTAATTTTTCCTCTTTTCACCATGATTTAAAAAGCTGTAGAAATGCCAAAAAAGCATTCTTTTCATATGAAAGTTTTCCGTGATTAATTAGTGTAGGTTTGGAATGAAGTATTAAGTTGCTTTTTGTTCCTGCAACTTCAGGTACATTATTTCGATAAGTATAGATTTGAGCAACTTCATAAATAGATAGCGTTCCAATAAAGGGCTTCTGTTAGGGTACTAAGTGTCCAACACATTCGTTTTAACAAGGTTTTTGTTATCTGGTTCAAACTCAGCAAAATATAAACATTTTCATAAACTTATAAGAACTTTCCAACGAGACGATGATAATCCTAAACTAAGCAATATAATGGACCGAGATTTACCATATAAACCTGAAGATCCTAAACGGTTACATGCCTCATAGCTACTCACCTCTTGGTGAGATTTCATTTGAAGGCTAAATCAAAATAGCCTTTTTACTAAAGATTGCTCTGCAGATATCTCTTCACATACTTCCTTCATTTAATTTGTTTCTGCCTTAGTATTATATGAAGTGACATATTGTGCTTGCTACCACTGTAAAATTATCAGGAACAAATTGTATGTCCATGTTAGCATTCCAGATATTGAACATGAGGTGCACCTCTTGCTTGGTACTCTTTTCTCCAAAAGAAATTCAACGACCTATCCATGGGATTTTTTTTTGTGGTAAGTAGTTAAGCATAGTATTTAATTTGTGATTAGAAAAACTGCAAACATTTGCAGGATCAAAATAACATTATTTACAAGTTGTCTTGAAGGCAACATCTGTAAGATTATTGTTTGCTTGAAGAAGAAAACTGTGTAAATCATCCTATAGTTATTCAGCACAACTCAAAGTAAGGAATCAAGTAGGTGTTCACAAGTTCCTCAACATACATCGTAGTTCTCCATATCTTCGGAACCAATATTAATTTGTACCTCGCTGACATGCCATAATGTTGATGAAGTTGTTTTCAAGCTTTTGGTCGCTGGTTTCCACCTTGCTAGAAAATCTTTAGCTGTTAAATTTATAAAACCAGTTCCAGTTCATATCACATGCGCCACAGCATAAGATGTAATGGATAGTTCACTTTCATATAATAGAGTGAAGATGTAAGGAATGCTCTGACGAAAACGTGGGTCCTCTGAATATAGTCTTGTGGAACGATATTCAAAAGCAGATATTTGAACAGGATGATCATCATATTGCCCTCCTTTTCCTGTTGGAAATAAATATGGATTACATCTTGCTTCTAAAGTTTTCCTCAGATGCTAACTAGGTGTCCTGTAGCTTCTTTCATTTGCTACAGTTCTAATGCATCCCCCATCATATCTCTAGAACGCAGTTGGTGTATACTCTAGTGCTTGCAGATTTTCTGTGAGTTTTCTTTATTAATGTTTTCAAACTTCCCAATTTAATTTTCATATGTGAATGGCAACTCAGTGGTAGAGATGAAGTCATGAAGCTCCATATTTTTGTAGTGGATGTTGTTTTGTACAAGGTACAAAATAGCATTCTGCATTTTTTTTTTTGTACTTATCATTTCTCGCCATTGTTTTTTGTCTTTTGCTGGGACTCCATTAACTAATACTATTAAAACTTTAACTGTACTACAACATTTGGAAGCTTTTATTTAAAATCTAATAGTAGAAAAACAACTTTGTCTTTTAGTGCATGAACTTATTCATGTGGGTGAAATTGTACAGATTTAAGTTGCATTATAATAATAGTTTGAAATGGATGTAGAGTTTCAATCAATATACTTTCGTATAAATTAAGATTTCTCGATTCTGAAGCTGCAGGATAAAGTTCCAAATTGCTATGAATTGCACGTAAAGGCATGACATTATGGTACAGTTTTCTAAGGCAATAATGACATACAATTTGATCAACACAAACATCATATCTGTTTTCGACAATGAGATAAAGAGCAAGTTTTCTCCAAGATACTTTGTCTTCCTTTTCAGTTTCTTCTAGCAAATCTATATTTTTAGTTTGTTTGGCATAATGTGTTCTTCTGCAGCAAATGCATACTTTATTTGGTATTAAAGAAATGGTTTCTTTAAATTGCAGGATATCCAATTCATAATTGTGTAAGTCCATAATTGTTTCCCCCATTGCATTTTGGAAGTATAGAATATATGAACAGACAGAATTTTCGATTCACCACCAAAGTATTTTGATTGTATGTACTGTGTAATTGAAAGGACGTTTCATGGATTTGACTGTAGTAGAGAATTGCTCATTTCAATCGTATTGCTGGTCCTATAATATAAAGTCCGTACAAGTTGCTTTATACTTGAATGATGAGTGGAATGCATTTTAATGTCATGGAAAGTTGAATTACACATCTGATTTTGAAGATAGACAAAAAATGTCCTTGCAGGTTTGGCAAATTTCTAAAGGGGCAAGTGTCAATTTGTTGTTAGAGCTTTATTTTGCGTTCGGAGATGTGATTTTTTTAAATGTAGTGAGAAAGGTCCGTAATTTTTTTATGGATTATTTGACAATTTTGCACTCAGAAGTACAATTCCATTTGTACACAGAATGTTTAGTAATTGTGTTATTAAAATGCTGCTTAGACACTTTTGATATAATTTGTATTTGTTTTCTAAGCCTACCAAATACCAATGTAATATTTCATAGCAACAACCTTTATCAGTCACAGATACGGTCCCAATTAGTGTATGGATGGTTAGCCTCTTGTTGAAAGTATGGTTCTGTACTGGAGGTGTGTCTCCAACATCCTCTAAAAATATTACAAAAGTTTAGTGAATTCAAATCTTTTTGCCCTAACTTAGTATCTTATATTATCTTATTATCTTATATTTACCAATTAAACATGTCAGGCTTTTCATCCAATTCATTGTTAAAATAAACCTGTGTATAGACATGAAAAATAAGGAAATATATTTATTTGTGATCGGCATAGCAAACTATAAAACACAGAATACGTGTACAGGAAAATTATGTTATCCTTTAATATCAGCAGCACATAGCTGTAACTACTTCAATAGTAGCACATTTTCCAATGTGCGAATAAAACTAGTAGTATATTTTCCAATAAGTAGCTCTATCAACCAAGTTCTTTTGTATTATAGCAGTTACCCAAGGATCAGTGCTGTTAGTATACATGTAGTAGTACTGGGCTATCCTTGAAGCCTACAGAAAAATGTAATGAAAATTGTTACTGATCCATTCTATTACTTTTGTAGCACCCTATTTGTCTTTGATATCATGTGATGAAGTTAGCCTAACTTTCAGATGTGTTTGTACCAAATGACCAAATTAATAACATTTTACTGCTGGCTTTCCCTTCTAATAACCTAGCATATTGGTTTGGATCGTCATGTGACCTCAAATGTGTGAGTGACAGTTGTGGCTATAGTGGTATCTTATAAAGATATGCAGTCTGGTTGATTTCTTATTAAATGTGCTTCTTTTGTACTTTTTGGGCTTTGTTATTAGCCCAGTATAACATATAACCAATCACAGTGTTGTAAAAGTATTAGCTGCTGTTTATGATGCAATTGCCCAATTGTCTACCCCACTATATACATATGCTACTTTCATTCAGTGAGTGAGTGTTTTCAGCAACTTCTTTGGTAGTGTGTAAGTAAGATGGTTCAGTATGGCTAGTAGAGACAGTTTTATTTTTTGGGCCATGGAGTATGCAAAAAAGAGTGGTGTTGAGAGTAATTAAGTTTACAAAACATTGCTATATCATGGGTGGCTGAAAGAGGTTTGAGGTGGAATAGCAACCTCCCTCTGCTTTTTTCTCTTAGCTGTTGTGAGCATCCACAGTTTATAATCATTCATTGTGGAAGGAATGATATTGGTCACCTCACTGGTGTTAGAATAGAAATAGAGATGAAAGCTACTTTTCAGTCTTTACTGAGTATATTTCCTAATACACACTTTGGGGCCGATTCCGATTCGGGCCGGAAGCGCACCTAACAGTATTCGTCCGGAAAAAATACCAGCCGAGCGCGTGTTTCCCGACCGACTCGAACACTCTACCGAACGAACAAGTACGATGCGCATAACAGTCCAGATTCCGACCCAGCCGTACTTACCCAATCCAGCTCCTTTTCTCCACCCGATCCGGATCCGTAAACGCCGAATCGAGTCGCACGGAACCAAATACACAGCACCTTCCGGCCGGACTAGTAAGATGCGTCTTCCGTACGCGCCGAATCCGTCGCTACGTCCGGCATGTTTCAGCATCCGGGAGAGCCGCACATAAGCTTTGTTTCGCGTCACTAAACGATCCACGGCTACGAGACAAACAAGCCAGCGACGAGTACGAGTCGAAGACACGCGAAACCCGAACGAGACGAACCAACCATGAATCCCATCGCGCAGGTCCTACCAATACTCTACATCTATTACCGGGACCGATTCGGACGCGTACGGCGCAGACGGTAAGTCAAACACCAACAATACAAACTAACTACACGTACCTAAAATATGTCACACACACATAGGGATGCACAAATGACGTACACTAGCAACTGCACAATCATAGGGGTGGGATGGGCATCACCAATGCCATAAACACCCATAGGGGCCTGGATTCCTGCCACCACCACCACCCCTACTCAGGGGGGCCTGGATGCCCATCACCACGACCATCCCCACTCATGGGGGGCTGGATGCCTATCACTACTACCACCCCTACTCAGGGGGGGGCTGGATGCCTATCACTACCACCACCCCTACTCAGGGGGTGCTGGATGCCTATCACCACTACCATCCCCACTCATGGGGGGCTGGATGCCTATCACTACTACCACCCCTACTCAGGGGGGGGCTGGATGCCTATCACTACCACCACCCCTACTCAGGGGGGGCTGGATGTCTATCACTACTACCATCCCCACTCATGGGGGCTGGATGCCTATCACTACTACCACCCCTACTCAGGGGGGCTGGATGCCTATCACTACCACCACCCCTACTCAGGGGTGCTGGATGCCTATCACCACTACCATCCCCACTCATGGGGGGCTGGATGCCTATCACTACTACCACCCCTACTCAGGGGGGGGCTGGATGCCTATCACTACCACCACCCCTACTCAGGGGGGCTGGATGCCTATCACTACCACCACCCCTACTCAGGGGGGGCTGGATGTCTATCACTACTACCATCCCCTCTCATGGGGGGCTGGATGCCTATCACTACTACCACCCCTACTCAGGGGGGGGCTGGATGCCTATCACTACCACCACCCCTACTCAGGGGGTGCTGGATGCCTATCACCACTACCATCCCCACTCATGGGGGGCTGGATGCCTATCACTACTACCACCCCTACTCAGGGGGGCTGGATGCCTATCACTACCACCACCCCTACTCAGGGGGGCTGGATGCCTATCACTACCACCCCCTACTCATGGGGGGCTGGATGCCTATCACTACCACCACCCCTACTCAGGGGGCTGGATGCCTATCACTACCACCACTCCTACTCAGGGGGCTGGATGTCTATCACTACTACCATCCCCACTCATGGGGGCTGGATGCCTATCACTACTACCACCCCTACTCAGGGGGCTGGATGCCTATCACTACCACCACCCCTACTCAGGGGGTGCTGGATGCCTATCACCACTACCATCCCCACTCATGGGGGGCTGGATGCCTATCACTACTACCACCCCTACTCAGGGGGGGGCTGGATGCCTATCACTACCACCACCCCTACTCAGGGGGGGCTGGATGCCTATCACTACCACCCCCTACTCATGGGGGCTGGATGCCTATCACTACCACCACCCCTACTCAGGGGGGCTGGATGCCTATCACTACCACCCCCTACTCATGGGGGCTGGATGCCTATCACTACCACCACCCCTACTCAGGGGGCTGGATGCCTATCACTACCACCACCCCTACTCAGGGGGGCTGGATGCCTATCACTACCACCACCCGTACTCATGGGGGCTGGATGTCTATCACTACTACCATCCCCACTCATGGGGGGCTGGATGCCTATCACTACCACCACCCCTACTCAGGGGGGGCTGGATGTCTATCACTGCTACCATCCCCACTCATGAGATGTGCAACAGTGTAGGACAAAGATGGTAATATACAAATGCTAAACGTACATCCCTGTGTCAAATGCTGAACATTACACCCTCAGACTGCAGCAAGGGATGCTATAGATCCAGACTAGATTAGGACACATATCCCATGGGCCACATGGAGCCCATCACAGCAAAACTTCATTTACCTGATCTGAACACAATTGCAAATGCATGATACTACACATCTACATCATGTACCACCAAAGATTAACCACAAGTAAACAAAAAGAGGCTTTATTCAGCAAGTGTGCAACTCAAATCAAAAGTCCAAAATTAACAACGGCAAATGTCCAGTCCAAATACACAGTCCCAACAGGGTGATGTGTGACTACTTGTCACAACTTGCTTGCCTGCACAGGTACCAACAGGGGACATCCCCCTTGGAGGGGCATACGAGGGGCAGGCCAGGCACCGCAGGGAGAGGATCAGGGGATGCCAGAAGGAGGCAGGGAAGGTGAGGTGGGTGCAGGAGTGTCACCGGCAACTTCAGTGGAGGTGTCTGACTCAGGGGGGGCTGGCACCACCACAGGGCTCAAGTCCGATGGTGTTGGTGCTGCAACCACTGCAGTGGGCTGGGCAGATGGAGTGGACTAGGTCCCCAATGCAGTGCCCGAGTCAGATGGGGTTGTTGTGGACTCCACCGCAGTGTATGACTCCAAGGGAGTCGAAGGGGGGGCAGAAGAGCTGGGCAGGACAGAGGGGTGGACACGGTCTCCACACCAGTGGCACATACAGGCAGAGCGTCTGGTTTGGGGGTGGAAGAGCAAGTGGCAGGGGGGGAGGGCCTGAGCACTTTGGGGATGCGGTATCGGTGTGTGGGGGAACCTGGGGCAGGGTGTGGCGGTGGAACCTGTGGAGTGGTGGCCTGGGGGATGGAGGTGAGAGACTGGGTGGGTGACTTGCAGGGCGGTGGCGGGGTCTTGCTCTTCCGGGTCAGGGGGACTTGCGGGTGGGGGGCTCACTCTGCCTGTGCCTGGGGGAGGGTGTCCGGGGGTGAGGGACACTCTCCTCTCTGTGTGTGGACTTCCTCTTCCCCCGGTATGCTGGATCAGCGGGATTGGAGGGGAAGAGGCCGAGGTCAGAGAGGAAGAGCTTCTGTGTATGTGGGGTTGCAGGTGAGGCAAGGGAAGGGGTCTTGGAGGGAGAGGATCTTGAGGATTGCGGAGTGACTGTGGTTGCCTGTGTGTGTCAGTTCCCCATCCCCTGTGTGTGTGGAATCAGTCCCCTGAGGATGCTTGTGTGCACGTCTTGCCTTGGTTTTGGGTGGGTGTGTGCTGCTCGTGTCTGTGTGTTGGTGTGATTGTGCAGGTGTGCATGTGCTTTGGACAGGTAGGGTGGTAGGAAGTGTGGATGGGGCAGAGGTGGGAGGGGTGAGGGACTGTTGGAGGAGGGACACTGCTGCCGTCAGGGAGGAGTCCATGGACCTATTGCTCCTCTGTAGGGCAGACATACCCGTTGAGATGCCCTCCATGAACGACACCAGCTGTGTCAACAGTGTGGTGTGTGCATGGAGGACAATCAGCATTGCTGTCTGCCCTACATGGAGCTGCCGAAGGAGGTACACAGACTCCTCACTCAGGGCAGCAGGGGACACAGGGGCAGGGGGTGCGGTGCCTGGCTTGAAGGAGACACGCTCCCGAGCACGGGAGCCTCCACGGACCTCAGGAATGGGAGCCAATGGGAGGGCAGTGGTGGTGGTGGTGGTGGCGGGATCAGACAGAGTAGCTGGGGTGTGGTGGCTGCTGACACCCGCCTCCACAAGGGTGTCATCCTCCGAGCTGCTGTGGTCCTCAGCTGAGGTGGATGGTGCTGAGGACTCCTCGGTGTGGCTCCCCTCGCCCTCCGTGCCACTGGGTCCCTCTGACCACTCGTCGGACGCTGACCCAGTCTGGCTCCGCTGCTCCTCCTGGTCCGTGGAGCTGTCCCCTCCTGTGGCTGTGGATGTATCTGCAAACAATTAGGGAAACAGACAAACATCAGTCACCTGCACTGACCGCACACACCACAGTAAGTACAGCACATCACAGAGCAAGCCCTGGCATCACTAGTAGAACATTGCCAAAAGTCATCACACAGATTAGGAGAAGCCAATTGTCAGTCTGATGGTCAGCCATGGAACAGACACCCCTCCTGCCCTTGCACCCATCTGTCTGGTGCCCGTCTGATGGTAAGACCCCAGTGTGGACACATGCACCACCTACACAGTAGTTGGACATTGCTGAGAACACGGTGAAGTATGTGAACATGCCCACCGCACATCACTTGCCACTGAGTCAGTGCAGGTGTCTGGATAAATGGACGGCCTGAGCCTAAAAATAAATGCATGTGATGCATACCAGCACCAGACCCCATGAAGCACCCATGTCCGGATAGTCAATGCCACAATGGGGTGCCTGTTGCACATGTCACCACCCTGCAGGATCATCCTTAGGAAGTTTAATGCCATGACACAGGCATGCCTGCAAAGTCATACATCACTGTCTCAAGTCACATGGCCATGTTAGCCAGCAAACAACAGTCTGCACTGTGTCACTATCCTAGGACATGGGGAAGGCAAGTAATGTAACTGACAAGTGCACATGTTCATCCCCCACTGACCACATCCTCTGAACCAGTATTTGTACACTGCACACCATTTGGACAAATGGGAGACATGAAACACTACTCCCTGAACCAGAGCACCTCACAGTGTGCTGTGAATGATGAACAGCTGCCTGAAAGTCACAGTCTCATACACCTGTCTGCACAGTCAAGTGATCAAACACCTATGAGTCACAGAAGTCTTGTCTCACATGGTCCAATAGCAGATGGCATGCTGACCCCTAACCGAAGGACATCACAGGAGTCACGACAACGTAGTCACAGCACAACGACACAGAGGCAGACACCTGAGGCAACATTTCACTGAGCACAGCATGTCAGATGATACACGGGAGTGGGAGTACAGAGTGTATTGTATGCCCTGTAGTAGGCATGACTGTCCGGATCCACCTGCAAGAGGGATGAGCCCTGGTCAGTGGGCAGGTGGCTAAGCATGTGTGACACACTTGACATACATACTCCTGAGGCCCAGACAATTTACCCACCCACAGAATGGGGGTGTGGCAAATACCCCAGGGACATGTGGTGAATTAGATGTGCAGGTGGATCACATATCAAAGTTACACCCAGACTACATAGCACGACTCAGGCATTGTGTGAGCAACTGACCCACCCATGAAGGCAAACACAATGTCACGGGAACAAAATCTGTCACCACCTTGAGCAAAGCAAAATGCTAGGACCCTGTACCCAAGTGACACAATGATCCTGAGCGTAAGGAGCACACTGGCGCATCAGATGGGTAGTGGCCAGGTTACAATAGAGGGACATGGGTACTGGACAACAAGACTGATGTACTGGGAAAGTTAAACCAGGCCAGAGGAGGGCACATAGCAGGTTAGACAGAGTTCACAGTGCAGTCTTAGACTCCCCCCTCCTTGCTGCTGTCTGCCCTTCAGCTGCCCATCCAGCTCCGGGAACACCACCGGCAGGATCTGGAGCATGTGGGGGGTCAGGGTCCGGTGTCCGCCCCTCCTGCGAGGAGGCGACAGCTTCAGCTGGACCCTTGCGATCCTCCGGGTCCAGCCACGAAGGTCCTGCCACCTCTTCTGGCAGTTGCGGATCCAGCGCTTGTAGACCCCCACGGATCGGACTGCCCGGACGATGTCCAGCCAGATGTCCTGCTTCCGATGGGCATCAACCTGTGAGGATGAGAAAGTGAAAAGGCCATTACTACACATGCAACATATCCGTGCATCACACAGTTGGAAATACATGTCTCAATCACAGGGGCATATGATGTACACAGGCAGTGCAACGAGGGCTATGGACAGTTTGCCAGCAGTTACTACATGGTATCATTGCATGGGTAGTGAACCTTGTTTGAATGCACTGTTACTCCACTGTACCTGTTCAGTGCAAGTGACTACACACTTTGGGGGGTGCGAACTACTCAGTGGGCATGCTAGCCAGTGGTGTGCACACTGTAAATCCTGCTAGTCAGGCAACATGCACAATTAGTGAGGCAGTGGACCGCACACTCACCTGCTCCCCTGGTGTCCCATACAGCTTGCTGTACTGTGGAAGGAGGCTGTCCAGCAGGGCCTGGTTCTCCTCATGGGGGAAGGCTGGGGCTCTCTCCACAGTACGTGCCATTGCAGCAGCCAGAGGATGCAGAGACAGCAGCAGTGTAGTGGCAGATGTCGTCCTGGAGCATGTAGTGCAGGCAAGTGAGCTCCCAGGGGAACAGCCAGCATTATATGTGTGCTGCAGAGGCAGATACAGTCCCATGTGTCCAAAGTGATAGGTCCAAGTCGGTAGCATCTTCTGAATCTGGCCAATCCATGGAATAACAGCTCCAATTCACGCCCACAGCATCCTTCAAAAATTCAACTTAATGACACCCATGAATTTGCAACATTGTTGTGGCTGGCCAACTGAATTCACTGCATCAGACTCGTTGTAAATTCAAAAACTGCATCCGTTGCCATGCCAGGACCCAGCCAATGCGTGCACACCGATCGGACCATTGCTGTACAACGCGTACCCGCGATACAATGCGTACCCGCTCACATGCAATGCAATGGTCCGAGCGGGCACACCGATCGGACCATTGCTGTACAACACGTACCCGCGATACAACGTGTACCCGCTCACATGCAATGCAATGGTCCGAGCGGGCACACCGATCGGACCATTGCTGTACAACGCGTACCCGCTCACATGCAATGCAATGGTCCGAGCGGGCACACCGATCGGACCATTGCTGTACAACGCGTACCCGCGATACAACGCGTACCCGCTCACATGCAATGCAATGGTCCGAGCGGGCACACCGATCGGACCATTGCTGTACAACGCGTACCCGCGATACAATGCGTACCCGGTCACATGCAATGCAATGGTCCGAGCGGGCACACGATCGGACCATTGCTGTACAACGCGTACCCGCTCACATTCAATGCAATGGTCCGAGCGGGCACACCGATTGGACCATTGCTGTACAACGCGTACCCGCTCACATTCAATGCAATGGTCCGAGCGGGCACACCGATCGGACCATTGCTGTACAACGCGTACCCGCGATACAACGCGTACCCGCTCACATGCAATGCAATGGTCCGAGCGGGCACACCGATCGGACCATTGCTGTACAACGCGTCCCTGTACAGGTCACACACATGTGTCACCATGCTGGTCAATGGTGAACCTATGCCAGCCACATATACTTTCCAGGGACTCTGGGGCACACCTACTACACCACACCCAGTCCACACTGTATCTAAGGCATGTGTGGCAGCATGCCCTTATCTGTGTATGGGTGTGTACATGTTGTTTTTGGGCTGGCACTTGGGGGCAGACACACCCAGGCTGTGCACATGTTAATGGGGACAGGGTCCTTTGTGTGTCGTGCACATGACCACTGGGATGTGCAACTGTTCATTTTTGGAGCATGTTGCATGGTCACATTTCCAGGTTGTGTATATGTATGACATGTCACATACCCCAAGGCTCATGTGGGAAAGCATGTACATCACAGGGTGGCCCATTGCCACAATAGTCATGTCCCTCCGCAGTCTGTGTGCATGTTGTGTTTCACATGTCTGACTCCATGTGCACAATGGGAGACAGTCTCCACATCCACGTTGTTTGTGCATGGACTTAGATGTTGTGTGTGTGTGTCACTGACGTCCATGTCTGTCCTGCAGAGGCTACAGGGGGCACTACCTGTGGGAGTCATGTTTGATTTTTCTGACGTGTACATGATACGCCATGTCATGCCAGTGTCCATGTGGCAAGACAGGCTCCCTGGGAATCTACCTGTCAATGAGTTGAGATGCCTGTGGCGCATCTGTCCAGACGTCACTGTGGTATGTGTGTGGAATGTGAGTGCAGTAAATGGGTACTGTGACACAGCCAAATGGTTTCACATAGCACACCCTGGGACCTGTTGTCCACACATGTTGAACAGAGATGTTACATGATGTCCATGTGGGTGCCATATGTGTCCAAACAGAACGAGACACACATCAAGTACTAGTGTTTGCTGATGATGTAGCATGTGAACTACAGTATGGTGAATGGCACATATGTGGGGTGACTGACAATCTTGACTTCTTCACCTCTGCACTGCAGGGCTCCTGCTGTCCATCGACCATTCCCAGACCTGGCAACGATGGTGGAACGTGACAGCATCCAACGGTACCGCTTCACCAGGCAGCTGATTGAGGATTTGGCAGTGCGGTTGGACCCACATTTGCTGCCTGGCCGGCCGTATCCGACAGCGCTGACCCCCAAGGTGAAGGTGATGGCAGCCCTACACTTCTTTGCCACCGGTACCTTTCAACACACTGTGGCATCTACTGGTGGTATGTCACAGACTATGTTCAGCCGTGTGCTACGCGATGTTTTGGTGGCGATGTTGAGATGCCTTAACCAGTACATCTATTTCCCACAACGTCACCGACTCACTGACGTCAAGAGTGACTTCTATGCCCTGGGGAGGATGCCACATGTCATTGGCTCCATTGATGGGACACATGTGGCTTTGGTACCACCACAGGCACATGAGCAGGCATACAGGAACAGGAAACATTACCATTCTGTCAATGCTCTGGTGGTATGTCTTGCAAACATGACCAGCACACATGTTTGTGCCCGTATCCCCGGTTCTGCACACGATGCCTATGTGATGAGGAGTAGTCGCATCCCGAGGATGATGTCACAGATGCCGAACCAGCGTGCTTGGCTTGTCGGTGTGTACTGACTTTGTACCATTGTGTGTGTTGTGCTATGTTGCTTTCCGCACACTTTTCAATGTTGGCTAATGTGCAATTGTCTGTCTGTATGTGACTCGGGATACCCCAACATGCCGTGGTTGCTGACACCCCTCAGGAACCCTGTGACACCAGCCCAGATGCGCTACAATGAGGCACATGGTCGGACCAGGAGGGTGATTGAGCGGACCTTTGGTCTCCTGAAGAGCCGCTTCCGCTGCCTGGACAAGACAGGAGGCGCCCTCCCATATGCCCCAGCAAAGGTGTACAAGATTATCATCGTCTGCTGCATGCTCCACAACCTGGCAGTGCGGAAGGAGTTGCCTCTCATCCTGGATGACGATGACCAACATCCGCCACCTGTGGAGGATCCAGGCCTGGGCCACGATGCCAGTGATGATGATGATGGTGATGGTGATGTCCGCACACAGCTCATCACCAACTTCTTCAGCTGAATGTGAGTATCCAGAGTGTTGTACTATCAATGAATTTGATTTGCATGATATGTGTGTGTGGTGCTCTGGTGCTGTTTGAGTGTGGCCATGTGCAACTTGACTGGATGCATGCGGAGATGTGTCCTTGCAGGTGGTCTGTACTTGCCAACAGTGTAGACATGCTAACTTGCTTTTGTGTATTTAACTTGTGACAGGTATTAGACATGAGTATTGCCATTCTGTGCTGTTCTTCTGTGCTTTTGAGTGTGTGTCATGTCTGTCCTTCACAGGGTGCTGCTGGAGTTGTTAGAACAACTTGGATCCCCCGAATCAATGATTCAACTTCCAAGGTGGCAGCAGTTGTTCCCCTACAGGTGATGTGCCACACACCCCTGGACTTTCTATCTTCTGCATTGTTTGACTTTGTGGCCACAGCCAGGTGGGATTAGCTTGCATTTGTAGTGGAAACAACATGTAGCAAATGTGTAATAAACCTGTTCTACATTTTGGGGTGTGCGTTGTCCGTAGTCACACATCTGAGTGACATTTGCTTACTGCACCTGTGTTGTAGTTGACACAGACTGTGAATATGTGTGGTGTCTGTGCATTGCACTGTATTTCCAGGCAACATCAGTGTAGGGGATGAGTCATATGGCCCTGGTGTGTATGTGTTGTGTGGCCCTAGTGGTGTGTCTCCCTCATATGTGTCACGTCGCCATGACTGCCATGACGGTGTTGGACTTGCTGTAGCAGTCAGCATGCACAGTGTCATATTTCTGATCACCATCTCCATGACAGAGACCACGTTGGAATCACAACAGAGGCAGATATGGTTTTTTGGTGAGTTTATTTACAAAAGGTGTGGGGATGGTGCACAGGATGGTGGGTGCTGTACATAGAAATTGGAATCCAAAGTTCCCATGTGAATTGGAAGTCCTGGTAGATGAAATGTCCAGGGTATAGTCCACAGTCATCTGATGAATTTGTACAACTAGAGCTCCCCATGTCATGTGGGCGAGTTGGGTTGCCATCGACAGGGCGTGCAGTTTGCACACAGAGGAAAAGTTCCAGAACAGGTGTTGGCTTCCTGGGGGATGTAGCTGGCCATCGGCCTCTCAGTTTGGCCTCCTCGGACGGCCCCTCTTCTTGGGGGGGACCCTCAGGTGCAGGCTGCCGCGGTGCAGGGTACTCTCCGCCAGAGTCCTCCTCCCTCCCTGTGGCTGTTGCGGATGTAGTGGCAACAGATGTTGTGGGCGCACAGGGAGGTGAGGCCATGTTGGTGCTGATCTGGCGGAGGCATGTCAGTATGTCCCTATGCACCGCTGTGAGTTCTTGCAATGTGTCCCACTTGGACTCCATGCGAGACATGTGTGTCTCGACACGGGACATGTGGGAGTCCAAGCGGGCATGATGGGCAGCCTGCTGCTGTTGTATGTCCTTGAGGATCCCCACTACCTGGGTGACCTCTCCGGTGCTGGTCTGGTACGCATCTGCAATGCGTGCCAGTTGTGGGTCATCACGCAGTCCTGACCCCTCTGCAAATAGCGACCTGTGTCTACCACCCCTCCCACCACCCCTGGCAACACGTGCAGGGCCTGCGGTGCCACGCACAGGTGACCGTGTGCCCACTTGGGTGTTGTTAGTGGGCTCGATGGCAGCGGCTCCAGTTTGGTCCTGGGTCCCTGCGCTGTTGTCACCTGTGGTCCTTGGTGTGTCCGTGTTGGCAGGGGTGGCCTGTGTGTTGGCAGTTGTTGGAGGGGTGGGTGCAGGGGGTGCAGATGTTGGTCCTGCTGGTGCTGCATGATGACTGGCACCGGAGGGTCCAGCTTGTTGTTCACCATCCGAGGAGTGCAGAGGCTGATCCACACCAGTGAGCTCTGTGTCCCCCGGAGCCTGGGACAGGGACTCCTCCTCATCTGCTGCTGAGTCCCCATCTTCACCTGTTTTGGGGAGAGACACAGATTGTATGGTATGTTTCTACAGGCATCAATTGTTAAAACACCGGACAGTTGTGACTGTACCTCTGGATGCGGCCCTGGACATTGCATTCTACTCAGTTATGACAGTCAGAGAGTGATATTGGTGTAGCACATTGTCCTGCCAACCTGTGGCATGTCAATGTGAATGTTGAGGTGTGTGCCTGACCAGCATTGGTGGTATTTGGTTGCCATCCGGGCCGACTTCTCCCCCAGCCCAAATATCCCACCATGGAACATGCTTCCATTGCAGGGAGTGCAAGTTGTCTTTCAGGATGTCAGTCAGTGGTGTCCTGCTGTTGGTTGTTGCACAGTTGCCTGCAGGGCCTTGTGCTCCCCCAGCAGTACCCAGTGTCAGCCATCTTGTGAGTCCTTTTCCACTCCCTGTGATGTGAGCATGGTTCAGGGTGGTGTTGATGGGCCAATTGTGAGGCTGAGCAATATCTGTGACTACCACTCCCATCATGCTATTGCCTCCACCCCCTTCCCAGCATGCCCATCCTTCCTTCCTTTTGACTCTGCTTCCCTGTGGGGTGGGGTGCCTGTGCTGACAGGTTGGCTGAGAGTGTTCTCCTTGCAGTTGTTTGGCTACCAGTCCCAAGAGTGTCCCTGTGCTTCACACAGTATGAGCCCGGCTGGTTGGTCTTTGTGGGATCTTGAGTTAGAATGTGAGGCTTTGCATTCTCCCAGGTGGGTTCTGTGGAGTTAGTGTTGGGGTGTGTGTGTGAGGGGAGGTGCTTGTAACTATGGTCAGTGCTGTGAGTCCTCCTTCCCACCCAGCCAGATATCCCACCATGGAACATGCTTCCATTGCAGGGAGTACAAGTTGTCTTTCAGGATGTCAGTCAGTGGTGTCCTGCTGTTGGTTGTTGCACAGTTGCCTGCAGGGCCTTGTGCTCCTCCCAGCAGTACCCAGTGTCAGCCATCTTGTGAGTCCTTTTCCACTCCCTGTGATGTGGGCATGGTTCAGGGTGGTGTTGATGGGCCAATTGTGAGGCTGAGCAACATCTGTGACTGTCACTCCCATCATGCTATTGCCTCCACCCCCTTCCCAGCATGCCCATCCTTCCTTCCTTTTGAGTGGACTTCAGTGTGTGTGAGTGTGAGAGCAATGGCAAGATGGCTGACAATGTGGTCGTGTTGTTTGTTGGTGCACAGTTGCCTGCAGGGCCTTGTGTTCCCCCCAGCAGTGCCCTGTGTCAGCCATCTTGTGAGTACTTTTCCACTCCCTGTGATGTGAGCATGGTTCAGGGTGGTGTTGATGGGCCAATTGTGAGGCTGAGCAATATCTGTGACTACCACTCCCATCATGCTATTGCCTCCACCCCCTTCCCAGCATGCCCATCCTTCCTTCCTTTTGACTCTGCTTCCCTGTGGGGTGGGGTGCCTGTGCTGACAGGTTGGCTGAGAGTGTTCTCCTTGCGGTTGTTTGGCTACCAGTCCCAAGAGTGTCCCTGTGCTTCACACAGTATGAGCCTGGCTGGTTGGTCTTTGTGGGATCTTGAGTTAGAATGTGAGGCATTGCATTCTCCCAGGTGGGTTCTGTGGAGTTAGTGTTGGGGTGTGTGTGAGGGGAGGTGCTTGTAACTATGGTCAGTGCTGTGAGTCCTCCTTCCCACCCAGCCAGATATCCCACCATGGAACATGCTTCCATTGCAGGGAGTGCAAGTTGTCTTTCAGGATGTCAGACAGTGGTGTCCTGCTGTTGGTTGTTGCACAGTTGCCTGCAGGGCCTTGTGCTCCCCCCAGCAGTACCCAGTGTCAGCCATCTTGTGAGTCCTTTTCCACTCCCTGTGATGTAAGCATGGTTCAGGGTGGTGTTGATGGGCCAATTGTGAGGCTGAGCAATATCTATGACTCCAACTCCCATGATGCTCTTGGCTACACTGACTTTACCAGCATACACAGAATTCCTTCCTTTCAGTGATCTTCCCTGTGAGGTGGTGTTCTAGTGATGTCAATATATCTGGGAGTGTTTGTTGGTTCTATTTGTGCCACTGCCTTGCTGTATTTGTTGTTAGGTTTGTAGATGTCATGACACAGTTAGATGTCACTATGAGATGGCAGGTATTGTGTTTGTCTGACTGGCATTCACATCTTGGGATGAGTATGTTTTGTTTGCTGTGTATTTGGTAAGGGTGCATGGTTTGCCTATCCCTTTGAGGGTGCTGTGTGTGTATTGTCACACCATATTGTGTATATAAGTTGTGCACTCACCAGGCTCTGGGATGTCTGTTAGTCCATATACGCTCACTGGTGGTAGGATGGCCCGCACCTTCTCCTCCCAGGGCCTGAGGTATATTGGTTTTGCAGGAGGGCCACTGCCGGTGCGCTGGCTGATGATGTAGTCCTTTTTTAGTAGGTCCCGGAACCTCCTGCGCACATCATACCACCTGTTCTGGATGTCTTCCTTTGTGCGCAAACATGGTGATTGTGCATTCACCCTGTCGACAATCCTCACCCACATCTTGGTTTTCTGCGACATGGGGGTCTGTTGTACCAATGTACCAAACAACTGTGGCTCTACCCTGAGTATCTCGTCTACCAGGACTTCCAATTCACAATCTAGGAACTTGTGGTTCTTCTTTGGGGGCATGGTGATGGGTGGTGGTGGTGATTGATGTGTGTGTGTGTGTGTGTGCAAGTGGGGGTGTGTGAGTGTAGGTTTAGCTGGGTATGTGTGAGGGTGCTATTTGTAAGTGTGGTAATGGTGTGTGGCTTGTGTGATGTATGAGCTGTGAGTGTGTCTGTGGTTGCTGTGTGATGGTGTTGTTTGCTGGCAGGTCTGTGGAATTTGCAAAGGCTCATGGTAGGGATTTGTGGCCTTTATGTAGGTGGGGTTGGGGGTGTGTCCTTGTTCCATTTTTTCCCCCACCCCCAGTATTTATTGGCTTTGTGGTAGCCTGTTTGGCCATTTTTTTTACTTTTTTCCCTTGGTGCTTTGGGTGCATGTAGGAGTCGTTCTTGTGTCCGAGTCGGACGCTGCTGTTGTCTGGTGCGATGTTGTCCGACTCTGCTCCCGCTGTGTTTCAGGTTGGTTTCATGTGCGGTGTACGAGTCGGTCGCGGAGTATTGGGTTGATTCGGCTGGGTTTTGTGTGCGTGTGGTCGTACGGCTTGTGCTCCGTGCGAGTCGGTCGTGTTTCGCACGCATAGCATCGTACTACGCGGGTCGGAGTTCGCGGGTACGTTTCGTTCGGTCAATATCCGGGTGCGTGTCGGTCGGTTAGTTTCGAGTGTTTTTCCGGCCGGATGGCTTGTTTCCGTCCGGCTCGGTCATTCGTTTTGTATTCCGTCCGTGTCGGTCGGGTTTCACATGCATTTTATCGTACTACCCGGGTCGGACGGCGCCGGTCGGAATAAATTCCCGCACCGAGTCGGTCGGTACGTTTTCCGGCCCGAATCGGAATCGACCCCTTTGTGTTTTTGGATATTTGTCAAAGGTTAAAAGGGAAGTGCTCATCTGCGAATGCTGGAACGTTTGAGCCGCAGACATATCAACAGGATTGTGTCTGCATTCCTAAGAGATTATAATACCATGTCTTCCATTTATAACTTAAATATTGTTTTTCCCAAATCCTATCTATATCATGGAGATGGTGTGCATTTAACCTCTCATGACAATAATGTGTTTCTCAGTAACATCTGAGAATGGCTTATTAATCATATGTAATTAGAAAATGAACACTTGAATTCAAAAACTCTTTTAAGAGCCAACCTACTCTTCAAGTCAGTAATAGTCAAAAATATGTGTCTTATTTAAAGATTTTAATTTTATGATACTGTGGTACTCTATAGAAACCTAAGTGGAAGTACTTTGGTACTCCCTATTTTTTTTAAAAAGAATATGGAGACTTTTAATTATTGTTCCACACCTATTACCCCTTTAGTAAAGTGGAAATAGATAAGGGAAAAATAAAAAACCTAATTGTTACCTTCATCTGAACGTATAACACAGAACACAGCCAAAGTGTACCAAAAAACACAAGATGGAAGCCTTGTTCTTTGGTAAAAGCAGTCATTACCAAATCATATATTATACCTTGTCATAGCTATGTACTGCTGTACTACCGCAACAACAGATATCACTAAGTTGTTATACCTTATAACTTAGGGCCCGATTAGGATGGCGGGAGGACGACCCTGTCGCAGACGGGACTGCCCAACAGGCTGTTGGCGGTCCTGCAGTAGGCATTAGGATGCGACCGCCACCACGGCGGTCGCAATGCCTATATTTTGCAATGCGGCAGGTGCTGCTGGCTGCAGCACCCACCACAATGCAAAAAAGAAACACTGTACATATCACTGCACTAGGTACCCCCACAGTGCCCACAGCTTAGGGCCAGGGTGGAAGGGGAGCTCGCTATGGACCCCAAAGTCCCTGTCCGCCTGCCTGTTCATGGCGGATTAACCGCCACCATTGTAGGGAATGCGAGGCCCTCCACAGCACCGTCGGGTCCACATCACACCAATAGGTGTCCATTACTAACATTCGGACTGGTGAGGAGAGAGAGAAGTGGCTCCAACAGAGCACACAGCAAGCTGAATGCGTGTCCTTTGGCGAGGCCCCCAAGGTGGGAGAAATATGCTGACAAGTCAGGCAGGGCATTGGGTCTCCCACTCAGAGAGATGAGCTGTACTGCACCCATGTACAACCATTGACCCACTGACCATGGAATTGGAGCTCCAAAAAGATACCAAAAGAGGGAACATGCAACATACGGCCAGGCACCACACAGCACTAACAAAGAAGAGGAGAACTGGAGCAGCGACCACCCTGATCACCACCAAGCAGGTGCCCACCACCCAAAGCCAGTGGCTGGACTACAGTGACACTCAACCACCAAGATGCCCTGTTGGCGGGTCCCAAAGAAGCAAAGAAGATGCGCACCGCAGCACCCAGAAAAAAGTTAAAGAAACTTATGAGATGAGAAGTCTCGAAGGCATATTTCGAAAAAAAGATGAGTGCTGTAGCACCAAGGAGAAAGAAGAGAAGAAAGTGTGACTAGCCAGTTTGCATTGGGAACCTGACGACCAACCAAGCACATAAGAAGGGAAGATCAAGAGTGACAAGGCCTCAAGAAGATACAGGCCGCTGACAGAGTACATCTACCCGCACAAGCAATCCACTGAGGTGAAGCGAGGACAATCTGGCAACAGCAAAGCAGGAGAACCGAGATTAGACTGCAAGCACGTGTGAACATAGTCTCTCCCCAAGCAAAGTGGAAGATCCTATAGTAAGCGTAAGCCGCAAGCACACGCAAATCGAGTCTCTGCCCCAAGCTTCTCACTGCAACCATCTAGACACAGCCACCGGCTTCTCAGTGACCCAGAGCATCCAGGACAAAAGATGCAGATGCTCCTACAAGGAAAAGATGTAAGAACTTGAACACTATTACTCCAAGCTGTCGAAGACCCAAGTTTTAAAGTCCTTAGCATTGGGGCACTGTCTGTTATGGTTCCTTTGAGGATCTCAAATCTAGAGACCTTTTGACTTCTGTGGACCCCCACTTAATAATTACTGGTACCTGAGGACCCACTCTGAATCATTAATGGAATCAGGGGACCCGCGCTGCGTCATTATTGGAAGTGAGGGACCCCAACTAAGCATTTTTGATGATCTGAACTACAAAACAATAGACAAAAAATACAGAAACAAGCATTCATCAAACAAATACACAATTCATATTTTATTTAATTCACAAATATAAAAGAAATCTAAATTTTAATTTTAATGGAAAGGTTGGAACTATACTAAATTCAGTTGAGGCCATTCATTGTCCATACTATATTCTGTTTTGCACTGCTCCCACAAATCAATCTGAGGATACTAACTTAGGGGCATATTATCAAGCACATGCGATAATTATCGCAAATCGCGCATAGCGCGATTTTCATTATCGCCGTCTATCGCTGGATTTCAGCGCCGGGTTAGCGATGTATTATTAACGCTTTTCACCCAGGCGATGTGAAATCCAGCGATAGAGGGTGATAACATGCATTAGCGTGAGAAAAGCAGCGAAAAATGACCTGCGATAATGTAGACCTTGATAATAGGCAGGTGTGGACTTAGCCCTGAGATCCACCTCCCATGTTACAGATGGCTAAGTCGGATTAATAGCAGGTGTTAAAATCCTGCGATAAAGGGGCCTTAGCGCGACTTTGATCATCGATTCGCGGGTCTGGGGCATCCTTGTAAATATCGCGATGCAGTTGTAGCGATGTTTACCCATATTGTTCTGTGAGGAACGCCCACTTTGCATGTCATTAGCGATAATAATCGCTGACATGCAAAGTGGAGAAAAGACGGCTGCTAACTCAAGGAAACACGCGTTAGCGTGTCCTTGATGATAGAGCGATATTTAAATTGCCGCTTTTCGGCGGAAAACGGCCGCTAAAGCGGCGAAATTGGGCTTGATAATATGCCCCTTAATTTTTAGCCTCCAATTAAAAATTCCTTAAAATTTACAGAACGTTTAAAAAAAAAATGTTTTTAAATGTAGCTCCTCTATTTATAAACTATTTATTAATCTGTTATTATGATTTAGATTTTCAAGCAGTGACAGCTCCCCACAGAAGGCTTTCCAGACCCCAGGGGTCCCTGCACCACAGGTTAAGAACCACTGATCTATACAGTAGAGACTTAGGTACTACCATCAATGAGGAAGCACATTTTCTTAATGGCCCCCACTGTCCTCCCTATCACCTGAAGAACAGAGCCTCTTGGAAGGTGAATATCAAAAAGAAAATAGCCACTGCCATTTCAGACTTCCTCATGACAAATCTCTTGGAGAAGATAGTTTTCCTAGAAAGCTTTACAAGTGGGGCAAGGTCCAACTTTATGAAACACACAAAGACCTCTTATCTGGAATATATAAGCCAGGGAACAACTCTTTATAGTATTCCAGCTATTGCTCCATCTTACTGAAAGTATTGGAATGTAGGATGAATTCATTGATAAGCTGAGATTATTGTATACAACCTCCATGGCAGACCTTAAGGCCCTCATTTATGGGGTTTTGGCATATCTAATACGGTGCATTCCTGTCCTTCCCCACTGCTCTGGCGCCATTTTGAAAGCCAAGCGCCAACGCAGGCACCCTTGCACCATGGTGCAAGTGTGCCTGTGTTGTAAGCACCTTCCTGCACAAAAACAATCCTGTGATGCTTTTTCCTCTTTCTGTCTGAGCTCAAGAATGCAGCACATATGGAAAGAGGAAAAAGCGAGGAGAAATAAAACTATTTCTTCTTGTTACCCCTCACATCGGAAGGCGTAAGGTTTTGGCGCATCCCCAGGTTTAGATGCTTTTGCAAATCTGGGAAAGCATCAAATCCATGGGTGTTGCATGGGTACATCCACTGCAAAGCCCATGTAACACCTCCTGAGTGCAGAGTAAGGCAATGCAGCGATTTATAGTGCATTGCCTTACTCCATAGTGGCTTTGCATGGCCTTATAGATATGATTAAAAGGTTAGCACTGCTGGAGCGTCACAAAAAGTGATGCTCCGGAGCTGCAAGGGGCTCATATATATGCCCCTATGGTTGGAGATTTCTTATCCAGACTGATTTGCATATAGCTGTGACCGAACTGGGGTGGCCAAGTGAGCTAAAGAACGATGATGGATTCAACCCAGATCTGTGACTGGGGGTGAGTGTCTGAAAAGTTTCAGTGCTCCGTCCATCATCTCCTTGTGTTTGCTTTGTTCGCCCTAAGTTGGCAGGGTATGCCCAGACGTGGGTCCCTTGCTCACTTTGCCACTGGATTCAAGCTAGCCTGGCTGATGAGGTCTGTTAGCCCGAAACCGGTCCCAGGATGCTTGTTTCCGGTCCAGGGAAGACATGGCGTGGCAGTTTGGGCTGGACTGTTCCCATGAGGCACATGGTCAAGACTGATTTGCATATATCTGTGTCTGAACTGGGGTGGCGAAGTGAGCTAAAGAACGATGATGGATTCCACCCAGATCTCTGACAGGGGGTGAGTGTCTGAAAAGTTTCAGCGCTCCGTTCATCATCTCCTTGTGTTTGCTTTGTTTGCCCTAAGTTGGCAGGGTATACCCAAACGTGGGTTACTTGCGCACTTTGCCACTGGATTTAAGCTAGCCTGGCCGATGAGGGCTGTTAGCCCGAAACCGGTCCCAGAATGCTTGTTTCCGGTCCAGGGAAGACATGGCTTGGCAGTTTGGGCTGGACTGTTCCCATGAGGCACACGGTCAAGACTGATTTGCATATAGCTGTGTCTAAACTGGGGTAGCGAAGTGAGCTAAAGAACGATGATGGATTCAACCCAGATCTGTGACTGGGGGTGAGTGTCTGAAAGTTTCAGCGCTCCGTCCATTATCTCCTTGTGTTTGCTTTGTTCGCCCTAAGTTGGCAGGGTATGCCTAGATGTGGGTCCCTTGCTCACTTTGCCACTGGATTCAAGCTAGCCTGGCTTATGAGGGCTGTTAGCACAAAACTGGTCCCAGGATGCTTGTTTCAGGTCCAGGGAAGACATGGCTTCGCAGTTTGGGCTGGACTGTTCCTATGAGTCACACGGTCAAAACTGATTTGCAAATAGCTCTGTCTGAACTGGGGTGGCGACGTGAGCTAAAGAACGATGATGGATTCAACCCAGATCTGTGACTGGGGGTGAGTGTCTGAAAAGTTTCAGCGCTCCGTTCATCATCTCCTTGTGTTTGCTTTGTTTGCCCTAAGTTGGCAGGGTATACCCAAACGTGGGTCTCTTGCGCACTTTGCCACTGGATTCAAGCTAGCCTAGCCGATGAGGGCTGTTAGCCCGAAACCGGTCCCAGAATGCTTGTTTCCGGTCCAGGGAAGACATGGCTTGGCAGTTTGGGCTGGACTGTTCCCATGAGGCACACGGTCAAGACTGATTTGCATATAGCTGTGTCTAAACTGGGGTAGCGAAGTGAGCTAAAGAACGATGATGGATTCAACCCAGATCTGTGACTGGGGGTGAGTGTCTGAAAGTTTCAGCGCTCCGTCCATTATCTCCTTGTGTTTGCTTTGTTCGCCCTAAGTTGGCAGGGTATGCCTAGATGTGGGTCCCTTGCTTACTTTGCCACTGGATTCAAGCTAACCTGGCTTATGAGGGCTGTTAGCCCAAAACTGGTCCCAGGATGCTTGTTTCAGGTCCAGGGAAGACATGTCTTGGCAGTTTGGGCTGGACTGTTCCTATGAGTCACACGGTCAAGACTGATTTGCATATAGCTGTGTCTGAACTGGGGTGGCGAAGTGAGCTAAAGAATGATGATGGTTTCAACCCAGATCTGTGACTGGGGGTGAGTGTCTGAAAAGTTTCATCGCTCCGTCCATCATTTCCTTGTGTTTGCTTTGTTCGCCCTAAGTTGGCAGGGTATGCCCAGACGTGGGTCCCTTGCTCACTTTGCCACTGGATTCAAGCTAGCCTGGCTGATGAGGGCTGTTAGCCCGAAACCGGTCCCAGGATGCTTGTTTCCGGTCCAGGGAAGACATGGCTTGGCAGTTTGGGCTGCACTGTTTCCATGAGGCACACGGTCAAGACCGATTTGCATATACCTGTGTCTGAACTGGGGTGGCTAAGTGAGTTAAAGAACGATGATGGATTCCACCCAGATCTGTGACAGGGGGTGAGTGTCTGAAAACTTTCAGCGCTCCGTCCATCATCTCCTTGTGTTTGCTTTGTTCACCCTAAGTTGGCAGTGTATGCCCAGACGTGGGTCCCTTGCTCACTTTGCCACTAGATTCAAGCTAGCCAGGATGATGAAGGCTGTTAGCCCGAAACCAGTCCCAGGATGCTTGTTTCCGGTCCAGGGAAGACTTGGCTTGGCAGTTTGGGCTGGACTGTTCCCATGAGGCACACGGTCAAGACTGATTTGCATATAGCTGTGTCTGAACTGGGGAGGCGAAGTGAGCTAAAGAACGATGATGGATTCCACCCAGATCAGTGACAGGGGGTGAGTGTCTGAAAAGTTTCAGCGCTCCGTCCATCATCTCCTTGTGTTTGCTTTGTTTGCCCTAAGTTGGCAGGGTATGCCCGG